>OX465297.1:83762670-84962670 GCA_949987735.1 Leucophora obtusa | reverse complement strand
AAATATAAAGATTACAAATATAAAGATCTGTTTTTGTTATTGTAAATACTATTAAAAACATAAATAAATAAATAATAATAATGGTTAAAATGTAGTTGTTTGATTATGTGTGAAATAAATAATTAATGAATGGTTTTTAAATGAAAATGAATAATAAAATAGAACAAAGAAAATTTGATATCAAATCAAAAATGAATTTTAAAAATTCTAAATGTTTTTTATCTTCACAATTTTTTTTATCGATCTGTTTTCTTTTACAAATTTTTCTTAAAAATTCTCTCTGGTCTATTTTTAATTTATGATTTTTTTTGTTATTATATAATAGTATTAAGTGTGATATTTCTTTTGTTTTTTTTTTTTGCTTAGCTATTAAGCAATAAATATTATACATAAAAATATGATTCTATAATTTATACATATAATTATATGTTTAAATAATCATAAAATAAAATTAGAAAAAAATAGCAAAAGAAAGAAAATATTGACTAAATTATATTTAAATAAACATTAAATATTTGTTGAAAAATTAAACGTTTATATGTTTTTATTTTGTGTTCATTTTCTGTTTTAATAAACTAAACTTAAAGTTAGGCCACGGCATAACTATAGAAAAGCCAAAATGTTTTGTTCAATAAAGGAGAAGAAAAACTGTAAAAAGTATATTAAACTAAACTAAAAAGAATAATCGATAAAAATAAAAATGAATTAAAAGACATTGAGTTTAATGTTGACCATAAAACTCAAATAAAAATTAAAATAAAAAAGATTTATAATTATATATAAACTAAATTCTAACTAATAATTACCTTGTCATCATTGTCAGACTCTTCATTACTGCCATTGTCACTGCCATTCTCTGAAGAGCCACCTTCTTTGTTGGCTTTTACCTTTTCCTGGCGATCCATAACACTTAGACGATGTCTTGACTTTTTCCATGAATAATAATATTTAACCAAACTGGCAATTGATTTATCGGGCAACTGGAAAATAATTCAGACAACAAATTATTAAAAACATAAACTGAATATCACACATTATTTTAAAATTTACCATTTGTCGTATACGATGAAAACTTTTGCCATGAAATTGAAATGCTTGTTCAAATAAAACTTTATCTTCAACAGTCCATTCATCGGGAAATGGTGTAAAGTTGGCCAAATCCATAACAGCTCTTTCTAAATCATGTTTGTGCCAGAATAACATACCCAACGCTTGTTCGCCATTATAACCATATTTCTCTTTGGCAACTGATATGTATTCCTCGACTATAACATTTAAAAATAATTGGATAAATTACAAAAAAAAGTACATAAAATGTAAAATATCGTATGGGAACTTGGGGTAATTTGGGACCAGTTTTGAGTAGGTTCAAAAAATCACTTATTAATATTTTTTAAATGCGTTTAAATACTAAAAATTTGTTTTGCACTTATGTGGATATACCTAAACATTTTTTATCTTATAAGGTAGTCATATCTATAGATATTTTATGAATTAAAAGTAGAAGTTTTAAAACATCCCAGCAAAAATATGTGGAAGTACTTCAAAACAAACTACTTTTAAATTGGTTACAATGGAGCGGTAAGTGCTGTTTTTCTGTATCGAAAGTATGTGCTTTAAAACAACTTTCAAAAATGTATATATGTATAAAGCATGGATGATAACGGAAACGAATGCGGTTATCGTTAGGGTAACGATATTCTATGTTATTTCGGTAACTGTATTTTAAGGGTAACGCTATTTCATTTATTTCGGTATCGGTATTTTAAGGATAACGGTATTTGAGTTATTTCGGTAACGGTATTTTAAAGATAACGATATTTGGGTTATTTCGGTAACGGTATTTTAAGGTTAACGGTATTTCAGTTATGTCGGTAACGGTATTTTAAGGTTAACGGTATTTCAGTTATATCGGTAACGGTATTTTAAGGGTAACGGTAGTCAGTTATTTCGATGCATCCCGCAATTTTTTTTACAAAAAACAAACGAGATTAAAAACAGAACCCATTTATCAACTTAATGTACAAAAAATACTCAATAACCACGTGAAATTAGCAAAAGCAGAAAATTAAAAATAACGGTAACGGTATTTTAGGGTATATAGCGGTATTGCCTGCCAACCCTGGTATAAAGGGTTTTTGCAGAATTCTACATTTTCTCTCTATCTTAAAAAAGGCTTAATTTTTTGACAATAAGTTTAGTAGGAAAGATATAAAAATTTGTCCTAAAATGCATATAAGCTCATGGTTTCCATTTCCCCAATAAATAAAAGGAGTTTTTCTTATTTTAAGAAAGGCAAAAAATAGAAAGTTTCAAGATTTTTAGAAATTCTTTGCAAGTTTTATAAGAAAATTTGCATATGTAGCAATACAAAATGATTATTTACAAAAAACCGGTTATTCGAACTGGTTTTGATTTAAAAAATATCGAAAACCGGTTTTTCAAAAAGGCGGTTTTAAGAAGTATTCGAAAAACGGTTTTTCAAATAGGTCGAATACTTGAGAACTCTACAGCATAAGTTTCCAAGTTGATCCCAAAGTCCAACTTTTAGTATAATATGTGGTCACCTCTAAAAACTGTTCTTCCAAAATTTTAAGCAAAACAGTTTCCATTTGCAAAAGTTATCGCAATAAATGGGTGATATCAAAAAATGTGATAAAAACCTTGTAACCAGCTAATTTCTAATACAGGGATTACATTTGAGTTATATATTGCGATATATATCAGCGCATTGTCACCTGTTTTACAGAATTTATACCAATCTGACCAATTTTTGGTTAATACATAAAATGTGTGACCAATTTTATAGGCCAAATGTAAACTCCGTAACCACCCTACGGGAAATTTTAACAAACTGTCACCGAACTGGCCCCTTTATATGAAATAGACTTTTCATTTTAACATGGCGTTGTCATAGGAGGTGCAAATTGACCCCTTGTGACATGTCACAAGACAAATCCTAGGACAGGTTACTGAACTCTCATAAAAAACAAAGTTCAGGGACCTGTCCTGGGATTTGTCTTGGGACATGTCACAAGGGGTCAATTTCCACCTCCTATGACAACGCCATGTAAAAGTGACCAGTCTATTTCATATATAGGGGCCAGTTCGGTGACAGTTTGTTAAAATTTCCCGTAGGGCAGTAACTCATAAGTAGGGCAACCAAAAAAAAGCTCTAAAAGCAATATTTTAACCTCTTAAAAAAAGCTCGGAAAAACAGTAAAATAAGCAGTAAAAATGCAAAAATATGCCCTTAAACTTCATTATTTCTTCATTAAAATACTCCTAAAATTAAATTTTTTTATTTAATACAATGCTACATTCCTTGGAACTTCAGGAATCAGACGACAAAGTTGTGACATTTGTACATTTATTTTCATCAGGAAATACAGTAATTGTACTAAAGGAATTAAATGTGCTAAAATCCCAAAACTTATTTAAAAAATTGTGAAAGATAATCTCTTGTAGGCATGGCCCTATCCGGATTTCATTCTTGCCTAAGGAAATCGTCATTGTCATATTTGTACCATTACAATTCAGGTTGGAAAAATAAAAAGTTTATTTTAACAAAAGAGATTTTTTAATTTGAAATAACCCAGCCAGAAATTGATGATGGTACAAAAAACTAAGTACTCTCAAAGCATTGTCTTTACCAAAAATTAAACGTTTTGAGAACGTTTGGAAATATCATCTTTAAAATGCTTTGATAACGATTTTTAACAAATTTTACAACTATTGATTAAAAGAAAGAAAATAATTTTTATTACTTTTGAAATCCCAGGCAGCAAAATTTGGATATTTTTTGAGGGTTCTTATTCTATGAGTCAAAAATTAGTCAAATAAAACACATTTTTTGAAATTTTCATCAAAAATTGCTCATATTTTGGACGAAAATATGAGCCTTCTAAAATAGAGCCAAATTATTATATCCAAAAGATGGTTCAGAAATGACTCAGAAATGTAAACAAATTTTAATATTTTATGTCTGTTCCCGTACTTTACGGAAGTTACACAAACTAGCCCAAAGGCGTTCCCGTACTCAAAATTGCATGTAAATTGATGTTGTTTGGGCTGTTTTGGGTTCCCGCGGGTACTCGTGGTAACGTACGGGAACGCACATTTTGTGAACAATTCAAAAAAGGCTCAAAAAAAGATTAATTTTTGAGCCTTCGAATTTTTTAAATCATTTTTTTGAGTCATTTTTGAATCAAAAAAGAAGGCTCTTTTGGATGAACCACTGTCATACAAAAATTTGAACTTTTAATAATATTTTTTGAGCTTTTTTATTCATTTTTGGGCTTGTTTGCTGGCTGGGTAAGTTCAAAAATTCATCCAAAAGAGCCTTCTTTTTTGATTAAAAAAATGACTTAAAAAAAAGATTTAGAAAAATTCGAAAGGCCTTTTTTGAATTGTTCTATTTTGTGAAATTTGTTTACATTTCTGAGTCATTTCTGAACCATCTTTTGGATTTAATAATTTGGCTCAAATTTTTGTGTCTTTTATGATTCGTTTTAGAAGGCTTATATATTCGTCCAAAATATGAGCAATTTTCGACAAAAAATTTCAAAAAAATGTGTTTTATTTGAGTAAGTTTTGAATCGTAGAATAAGAACCCTCAAAAGAGTATCCAAACTTTGCTGGCTGGGTAATCATTTAAAACTAATTTAAGTTCTAATTAAATATACATATAAAAAAAATAAATAACAAATGTTTTTTAAGTACTAAGAAATTACATTATTTTTTGTATTTATAGTAGAAAATTGCTCTACATTTCGTTTTTAAAATTCTCGAAAGACACTCCACTTTTGTATTAATGCACTTTAAAATCACTTTATTTTTAGTTTTTCTAATGTTTTGAAAACGTTCTATAAACAAAAATTCTAACGCTTTAAAATCACTTTATTTTTTGCTTTTGCAACGTTTCCAAAATACTCTAAATACAAACATGAGACCGTAAATCATGGTTATCATTTTAGTGTTCTGAGAACACTATAAAACCCAAAAATATGTTGCTTTGATAACGCTTCAACCACCATATAAAGTGCTTTCAGAATGCTTTTATGTTTGTCAATTTCTGGCTGGGAAGTTTTAAAAAATAAATTTATGTCGACTTAAAATAATGTTTAAGATTAATGATTTTATGAAAAAAAGCAAAAATATTCTCTATTTTCGCATAAAAAAGCTAAAATAAGTTTAATGTTTAAAGAAAATAGCAAAAATAAGCCAATACTTACAAAATAAGCAAAATTAGATAACATAAGCAAAAAAAAACTCTAACAAATATAGCTTAAAATTCTTATATTTTTGAGATCAGAACTTATATTTAATCTAAATTATTCTATCTTTTCAGATAAAAAACATGCTCTGGCTTCTTTTTGGTTGGCCTACTCATAAGGTTTTTTAACTTTAATCTAGTGTGACCATTCGTACTGATTTGATCAGTACATGTACTGATTTTTGGTCACGTGTACTGATGAAAAAGTCGTGTACTGATTTGTACTGGTTTTTTAAAATTTGTACTGATTTGTACTGGTTTTTTAAAATTTGTACTGATTGTACTGATTTTTGGCATTTAAAAAAATATTACAGTTTTTTAGTAAAAAAAAAGCCAAAATGCAAGTACAATGTAGTTTTTTTATAGGATAAATTTTTGTGAATGTGAGAGGTTTCTCTACCAGAAAGCATTCAAAATGATTTTTCTACATGTAAATTTCTTAATCTAACATGTAGTGTAATACACAGAGAAGATTCGTGGTGACAACTGAATTTATGAAATAGTTCCATTGCGATAATAGAAAATCAGAGCGGTTGTCAGAATGATTCTGTTTTCTGAGTGTAGGAGACGACATCAAAAGCTGAAGATTTTTCGGTACAAAAATCCTTAAAATCTGAAGAAATATATGTATTTTGTATGTATATTTCCATGGAAAAATGTTCGAATATGTGCTATTTTCAATAGAAAAAAGTACACAAAACCTTAAAATTTTCATTTTTAAAACATTACGTGTTTTTGTAGAAAAACGTAGCCAAAATGTAAAGCTTTTCTATTTAATTAATCATGCAGAAATTAGCAAAGAGAAAAAAGATTTGTTCTGACAGATAAATTTGTAGCCAATCGATTGTAGATTGTAGCCAATGTTTGAATCTACAGAAAATTAGTTTAGGCAATGATATTTCGTTGACCTGAATAAAAATTCGGAAGAATTAACGTTCATACTATCCTAAGGTCATATTTGACTCCATTCGTAGCACAACTATATTTCATCAATCTGTTACAAAAAAAAAAAATAGAAAAGGAATGGTAACAGATCATTGGAATTTCTAAATAATGGGTCCGTTTCCTGTATTTAAAGAACTGGATTTTTTCATGCCAAAATATTTTTTGTCTTGGGGTCTGTATAGGGAGAAATGTGTAAGTTTTTTTAGCATGGTATGATGGTTATCCGAAAAATTTTGTTGCCTCAACCAAACCATTTGGTTGACAACAAATTAGGTTGGCTGCATTAAAATTTTTTTTGGATGATATTTTTTAAAATTTGTACTGATTTGAAGTCAGAAAAAATGGTCACCCTACTGTAATCTCTATATATATGTATATATAAAAGAATAACGTGAGTGACTGACTCAACATCGCCCAGCCCGAACCGCTGAAGCTAGGAAGTTGAAATTTGGTATGCCGTCCGCTAAGACGGGATTTTTGGAAATTCCTACCGGAACGGGCAAAAAGGGGGAAATTCTCCCCCTTGACGGCCTGCCAAAACCCTTTTCGCTAGAAAGCTGAAATTGAAGATATGTGTTCCTTGGAGTAAGGGCTAACTTTTCAGGAAAGAACTTTCTAGAATTTTGGACAGGGACGTTGTAAAACTGGGGGCTCAAAAGGGGAAAGTGCCCCTCTTAACGGCCTGCCCAAAACCGCTGCAGCTAGGAAGTTGAAATTAGGTATGAAGGTTCCTCCTCTGTAGTAGACATCCACTAAGACGGGATTTTTGGAAATTCCTACAGGGAGGGCAAAAAGGGGAGAAGTCTCCCCCTTGGCGGCCTGCCCAAACTGCTGGAACTAGGACGTTGAAATTCGGTATGCAGATTCCTCCTCTAGCGTAGACAACCGCTAAGACGGTATTTTTGGAAATTCCTGCCGGAAGAGCAAAAAGGGGACAAAAAGGTACCATTTAAAAAAAGTGAAAAAATAGAATTTCAAAAAATTTACTTTTTTCCTCCCTCCACGGATACCTCCACAAAGACAGAATTTCTGGAAATTCCTTTTTCCAAAAATAAAACTCTTTTTTTGAAAGTACTTTTTCAAAAACAAATACGTTTTACAAAAATAGGGAAAAGTCCGACCATTTCCAAAAAAAACTATATTTTCCAAAAAAAGTACCTTCTACTTTAAAAAGAGCCTTTGTCAAAAAAAATTTTTAAAAAAGTCTTTTTCTCTAAAAATAAAGTACATTATTATACTCCGACATGGACCACCACCTCCCCCCCCCCCCCCCCCACTTAAAACGCTATTTTTCAACAAAAAAAAGTAACTTTACAAAAAGTACTTTTTTCAAAAAAATACCCTTTTCCAAAAAGTAACTTATACAAAAACAGTACCTCGTTGTAAAATAATTACTTTTTTTAAAATAGTACTTTTTCCAAAAAGGACCTTTTCCCAAGAAATTACCTTTACAAAAAAACAAGTTGGCATAAATTTTTTTGAATTTTTGAATATTCCAACATTTTTGAATATTTTACCAAAAAAAAAACCTTTTCCACAAAGGATAAGGAACGTTGTAAAAATGGGCGTTAAAAACTGAAGATAAAAAGTGTCCATCTTGACGGCGTGTCTAAACCCATTGGCTAGAAACCTAAAATTTGAAATATGTGTTCCGTGGAGTAGAGCTAACTCACTGTTTTTTTCGATTTTGGTATAAGAACATGGTAAAAATGGGGGTCGAATGGGGAAAATGTCCCCAATAACGGCCTGCCCAAACCGCTGAGGCAACGAAGTTGAAATTTGGTATGAATGCCCCTCCTCTATCGTAGAGAGCCGCAAACATGAAATTGTTGGAAATTCCTATTGATAGGGGCAAAACAAAAGGAGTCTCCCCTGGATGGCCTGTCAAAACCCCTTTGGCTAGAAACCTGAATTTTAAAGAAGATAATATTGATGTTAATGATTATTTTATGTTAATATGTTAAGATAAGTTACCACTGGTTACAATTATGTACTGTGTTAAAACTCTGTATTGGGAACTCTGTATGGAATCAAGTTTTGTTTTTGTATTTAGTTTTTCAATACTGACATTTTGTATATTTTTAACTTTCAATAAAACATTTACAATAATAGGTTGTGAGCCCAGGAAGCTCTTGGAAAATAAAGTCAAGAAAAATTTTTCAAGTCAAAATCAAGAAAGAAGAAATCCCAGCGAATAATCAAGATTTTCAAGCAATTATTTCAAGATAATCAAGAGAAAATGGATTTTGCAAAGAATATTAAAGTTCTTCAAGGTGAGATTGACTGGCCTATTTGGAAGCGCAAAATTAGAGATCTGTTGGATTACCATGAAGGTGCATTGGATGCAATTGACAGAAAATTGCATAAGCCATTACCTCTTGATCCATCTGCTTCAACAGAACAAAAACGGCTATTTAAGGAAGAAAGCGGTTTGTATAGAAAGGCAAACAGTTATGCAAAATCAGTGCTGTGCAGTTCCATAAGTGACGATATATATCAGAAAGTTATGGACAAGGAAACTGCAGCAGATGTGTGGGATGCTCTCAAGAATCTTTTTGAAGCTACAGCAAAAGACCAATTGTTCAAAATATGTTCGGATTTTTTCTCATTCAATTGGAATAATAATCAAGATGTTACCATGCATATAGCCAAATTAAAAAGTTTATGGCTGGAATTTAATAGTGGTCTTAAGGCAAAGAATTTGAACGAGTTGCCAGATTTATTGCTAGTGGGTAAGATTCTACACATTTTGCCATCAAGTTTTGAAAATTTCAAATCAAGCTGGATGATGCTAAGTAAAAATGAAGATAAGACATTTGAAGAATTATCTATTCAACTATCGATGTATCAACGTAATTTTGGAAAAGGAAATAGTAATGATGAACAAGAAGCGCTTTTGGTAAAAGGAAAATCTAAGGTGCAAGATTCCAAAAATATTTTCAAAAAGAAGGATGATGTCTGCAACTACTGTAAGAAGAAAGGACATTGGGTACGAGATTGCCGTAAATGGGCAGCCGATGGTAAGCCTAATAGAGAAGTAAATGAGGCAAAAGCTGTGTCTCAAAAGTGTTTGCCATTATTTTGTGAAGAAGCTAATGCGGTTCAAGATGCCGATGCCGCAGGATGGTGGATTGATAATGGAGCAACACGTCATGTGACAAATAATATAAATTTTTTCAAGAATTTTGAATCATTTTCAAACTCGAAATATATAAAAGCTGCTGGTAAGGAAGTTCTACAAGCTGTTGGTAAAGGAACAATAGATATAGAATCAAAATGCCACAATAAAATCGAGATATTAAGTTTAACAGATGTCTGGTATGTACCTAACATATCAAGGAATTTGTTCTCAGTTCTGGCTGCACAGGATAAGCAACGTAATAGTAAATTCATATCCACTACAACAAATTGTAAGCTTATTGTTGATGGTGAAGTACTTTTATGTGGATCAAGGTCAGTATATGGAACATTATATAAAGCAAATATTAGGCCCATAATACAAGATAACAAGGAACAGATAAATGCAGTTCAAGATTCTAATTTACTGCAACTTTATCATGAACGATGGGGTCACCAAGACAAACGACACATTCAGAAGATGCTGAAAATAGAAATGGGTATTGCTACAAGAGATGATAAATCCATTTGTGAGCCGTGTATCTATGGAAAGGCTCATCGATTGCCGTTTGGTCATAGAGTAAAAGCCACAAGTCCAGGTGAACTTATGACTACAGATCTGTGTGGTCCATTTAGTGAATCGTTTGGTAAAATGAAGTACATGTTGATATTTAAAGATGCCTACACCAAGTACCGTTTTGGGTTTGTTATAAAACAAAAATCTGATGTCAAGGAATGCCTAGAAGAAGTATTAATGACAGCAAAAACCCATGGTTACCCGATTAAGGAATTGTTAAGCGATAACGGTGGTGAGTTCGAAAATAATAATGTTAAGATAATTTTGAAGAAGTATGGCGTTGTACAGAGGTTAACAGCACCATACACCCCACAACAAAATGGTGCCAGTGAAAGAGAAAATCGCACAGTTGTTGAGATGGCTCGTACATTCAAGTACTCCAATGATGAAGCAAAGTTTCCAGATGCGATATGGGCTGAATTAGTAAGAACAGCTATATACGTACTAAACAGGACTGGAAAATCATCAGTTGAAGGTAAAACTCCCTATGAATTATGGATTGGAAAGAAACCTAGGATACATCATTTGAGAATAATAGCCAGTGAATGTTATGTCCATATTCCTAGACAAAAGAGAAGGAAAATGGATGCCAAAGCTACAAAAGGCTATCTCATTGGGTATGATAATGATGAACGTTACCGAGTTTACATTAAAGAAAAACGTAACGTTATTCTTTCACGTGATGTTAAATTTGTTGAGAAAACAAAATCGTGCGTGACTAATAGTACTAGTAGTGAAGATGAAAACAGAAACATGAGTGATGAAGACAACAACTTAGAAGAAGAAGTTAAGCTAAAGTTTGAAGATTTTAAGCGACGTATTACAGAAGATGACTGTAGTATACGTGATGATGAACAACATTCAAGAAATCAAGATGCCGTAGATAATAATAATCAGCCAAGTTCAGAAGAACAAAATCAAGATGCCTTAGAAGATGAATTGTATGAAGAGTCTATTCAAAATGGATCTTCAAATGATTTTCTTGGATTTGAATCAAACAAGCGTGCTAGAGATGAAGATGATAATAGTGATGACTGCGATATGCCATTGGTTAAACGATTAAGAGATCGTACTTTGTTATCAAATTCCAAGTATGATGACTTTGTAATGGAAGTTCAAGATTTCCTAAATAAAATTGAAACTCCTATGACGTATGTGGAAGCAATTAATAGTAAAGAGTCTAAGCAGTGGAAGGTGGCCATGAATTCCGAAATAAATTCTTTGAAGGAGAATGAAACATGGGAGATGGCAGAACTTCCTAAAGGTGGCAAAGCTCTACCGTCAAAGTGGGTATTTCGTGTAAAGATGAATCCTGATGAAACCGTTGATAAGTTTAAAGCCAGGTTAGTCATTAAAGGATTTAAGCAACGAGAAGGCATTGACTACAAGGAAACTTTTAGTCCAGTTGCGAAATTGGGAACGATTCGTGCAGTATTAAGTATAGCAGCTAGTAATAACATGCACTTATCCCAATTTGATATTTCAACAGCTTTCTTGTATGGTGAATTAGAAGAAGAAATATTTATGAAACAACCAGAAGGCTATAGTGATGGTACAAGACGAGTTTGCAAATTGAAAAGAAGTTTGTATGGCTTAAAGCAAGCGCCTCGTTGTTGGAATAAACGTTTAGTAAATTATCTATTAAAAATTGGTTTTAAAGTCAGTAAAGCTGATCCGTGTCTTTTTATAAGAATCAAAGATGAAAAGAAATTAATTTTGGTCTTATATGTAGATGATGGACTTATAGCAGGAACAAATGCAAATGATCTTAAGGTACTGTTAAATGAATTAAGATCTGAGTTTAAAATAGTTGCAAAAGATGAAAATTATTTTTTGGGGCTGGAGATAAAAAAGGAAAAAGGTGCAATCAAAATTTCTCAAGGTGCGTATGTTAGAAAGATTTTGGAGAGGTTCAACTTTCAAGATTGCAGACCTGTGTCTACTCCAATGACCAAGGTGGTGGAAAGCTCTGAAGCAGGGAAAGTAGAGGATGTTTCCAAATTTCCCTATCGACAAGCAGTGGGGGCAATAATGTACTTAATGCTCGGTACTAGACCAGACCTTGCATTCAGTATTGGTTACTTGTCTAGAACTTTAGAAAATCCTACCAAAGAAGATATTGTCAGAGTCAAGAGAGTTTTTCGATACATAGCTGGTACGAAAGACTATGGGATAACATACAAAGCTGGCAATAATTTAAATTTCGAATGCTATAGTGATGCTGATTTCGGAGGTTGTATAAAGACTGGTAGATCAACATCTGGAATCATAATAAAATATGGTGGTGCTGTTATTTCGTGGATGAGTCAAAGGCAACCCATAGTAGCAACATCTACAACAGAAGCAGAAATAGTTGCTGCTACCGAAGCTACAAAAGAAATAATGTGGTTAAAAATGCTCTATTCTGAATTGATTTGTTATAAAGAAATGCCGATGTTACAAGTAGACAACAATGCAGCAATAAGATTAGCTCAGAATCCAGAGTTTCATCGAAGAACAAAGCATATAGCTTTAAAACACTTTTTTGTTCGAGAGAAAGTCTCTGAAAAAGAACTAGATGTTCAACGTATATCAACACAAGATCAACTAGCTGATATAATGACGAAGCCGTTACAACCCTTAAGATTGAAGTATCTTATAAACCAAATAGGACTTTCAAGTGTTAACTAAATTTCTTAACAAGGGAAAGTATTGATGTTAATGATTATTTTATGTTAATATGTTAAGATAAGTTACCACTGGTTACAATTATGTACTGTGTTAAAACTCTGTATTGGGAACTCTGTATGGAATCAAGTTTTGTTTTTGTATTTAGTTTTTCAATACTGACATTTTGTATATTTTTAACTTTCAATAAAACATTTACAATAATAGATAAGAAGTCATAAATCGATATACCTGATACAACTATAGCGGTTAAAAACAATTTTAACCTTCTTTGCCTTTTATATTCATTATTTAATTTTTGATGTTTAACCAAATCAATCGAAATGAAAAACGATCGTTTTCCATCACATGCCAGACTAACTGTAAGAATTTGTATTAAGAGGAAAAGTGACGTTTTTAATAAAAATTAATACATTTTAAAAAGTTTTTTGTATATCTTTGCTAACACGACTTCAAGTCTGTAACAATTTTTCGTCATAATTTTTGATAAAAATGCATACACCAGAATTTTGGAGTTATATATTAATTATATTGCGAAAAGTATAATGTTATTTATACTCAAATGATCGTTGGACTGTTAATAATCATTTAGTTTAACAGACTTGAAGTTTTTCTGCAGCACGTAACATTCTCGAGATGAAAAAGGATGTATTTAATAAGATTTGAAAAAATGTTGTAAACTCCGTTCCTAATTTTTACACCAAACTATTTAACGAGTAAGAAAATCAATGTCATATTTGGATTCATCTTGTAGGTATCATACAATTTTGTTTCGGAAATAAAATTCAACTAATAATTTTGCGTCAAATCAAAAAGAGAAAGTTATCAGTTTTTTACCCTAAACTGCTGGAGCGAAAAACGATTAATTTTGCATTTCATTGGTTTGAAATCGATATTTACTGACATTAGTCATATTTTGGACGAAAATATGAGCCTTCTAAAATGAATCATAAAAGACACAAAATTTTGAGCCAAATTATTAAATCCAAAAGATGGTTCAGAAATGTCTTGGAAATGTAAACAAATTTGAATATTTTGTGAACAATTAAAAAAAGGCCCAAAAATATGATTAATTTTTGAACCAATTGATTTTTTTTAAATCTTTTTTTTTTTTTTTTTTTTTGAGACAGTTTTGAATCAAAAAAGAAAGCTCTTTTGGATGAACCACTTTCAATCAAAAATTTGAATTCCCAGCAAACAAAGGTAATTATTAATGATTAATGAGCTCCAAAAACATAAACATGTTTCCACTTTTTCCGATGAAAGTGGTCCGTCTCCCCTGTGTACTCAGAAATGACTCAGAAAAAAGAATGTATAAAATTTAAATTTTCCTCATAAATTTAAATAATTTTTGAATCTTCTTTGAGTCCGAAAAATTAACTCTCATTTTGAGACAGCTTTTTAGATTGTAGAGACAACTTTTTGGATTGCTTTCGAGGGTTCAAAAAAAAAAAGAGTATTTTCAAAAAAAAATTATCATTTGTATGAGCCATTTAAGAATGTTATTTATGAGCGCTCCGAAATTGCTGGATGGGTTTTTAATATTTTTTGAGCTTTTTTTTTTATTCATTTATTGATACATCCATGATTCATTGATTCATACATACCCAGCCAGCAAGGGTATGTATTTTTGTAAAAACATGAATTTTTTCGCTAGTTAAACTTGTACATAAGCACTTAATATATAATGGTTAAGTTTACGAACTTGTCTAAAACACCAGCATTAGATAAGAAAAATTAGCAATTGTTGCCTCTTTGTATGTAATGAAAATGTTGATATTTTTGAACTACTTCGATATTTTTTCTGGGGTACTTTGTTTATCCAAAGGGTTCATTAAATTTCTTTTTAATCTTAATAAAAAATATATAGTTAACTTACGTTTTGTATCTGGAATATCTTTAGTAGGTGACCAAACAAGCAATGCCCGATCGTTTAGGACTTCGGGTTTACGATCCGGTTCAGGTATTAAAGCTGGACACACAGCCTGATAGTCACGACCAACGCGGATTTTTTCTAAACAAATAATAATTAAGAATATAGACAAAATGACAAAAAAAAAACTTAGGAATAGTAAATTTACCTTCATATTCACTTTGTTTTGCTTTAGATTTACCGTTCCGTTTGATGGCTTAAAGTGAAAGAAAAAAAGAATGTTACTCCAAATTAAATTCAGACTATAGTAAAAAACTCACAATTGTCATCATCTGAACTTGTTTCAGGTGTACCGGTGCCGCCGGGAGCACCAGCATTGCCACTAGCACTACCAGAACTGGCACCATGTCCATTAGGACTGGGACCACGGGAACGTCTGCCATTACGTACTAATTCTGAATTACGTTCGGCCAAAACCATTGTTTTTTTTTTAATTATGTTTAAATAAACAAATGAAAATGAATCACTTGTAAATTGTATAAGTTTGATTAATGGCCAAAAAAACACGTTCTAAAATTCAAATGTGGGGAGTGCGGCACAAACTCACAAATTTAGTTCCTTTTGAATCAAAACTGAAAATATAAAAATATGTCAAAAAAATATATTTACTGATATTTAATTACTTTTTTCATTACAATAATTTTTTTAATTATTTATTTACTAAATTTCATTAAATGCAACCGAAAATCTTAAAAACTGAAAATTTCAATTGAAACCGAAATTCTGACCACCACAAAATACAACTTCAATTGAATGAAAATGAAAAATCTGCAATTCAGCATTTGCACCGCAGCAAGCCAGCCGAAAGTCTCTGAAGACAAATCACAGTGCACTTTTTGTGTGTGCTAAACAACCGTAGATCGTAGTAAAAATAACGTAGTCTCAAGCAAAAACAAAATTTAAAAGGCGTAAAAAATATCTAAATTTTTTAATCAAAATAAGCACAAAAAGTGAATAAATTTTAAAAAAATCTAAAATAAAAAATTCAACTCAAAAATATTTTTTTTACACAATTTATTCAGCAACAATTTTTTTAATAATTAGTTAAAAAGCTTTACAACACTCTTGGAAAATCTTTGAAAATTTCATTAAATTTATATATATTTTGTTATATTAATAATACCTTTAGCAATTAATAGTTTAAATTCATTTAAACTGCAATTTTACAATCAACCGTGTTTGCCTCTTACTATATACTTCAACACAATGGTGGGTAATGAATGGGCAGGTAACGAAAAAAATCTACAGTAAATCAACATAGATGCTAATTTTAGCTTAATATAGTTCACAGCACACTCTTTTTCCATAAACGACCGTACTTTCTAACATCTATATTGAACAGACAGTAAATCGCGAATTTTTCTTAAAAACGTATCTTCTTTCACTTACCTTTAATAAAATTGTTTTAAGTTATTTATTGGTTCTACTTATCAATTTATTTTATATTTATTACAATTTTTTACCAATTTGATTAAAATAAACTCCGTCTGCTATTCAAAGCAGTGATGCAAGTAGAGTGACACAAAGTTAATGCTCCGCCGCCGACTTTTTTTGGGAATCTAGCCGCCGCCGTTGTGAGCGGCAATTATCAGCTTATATTTGTTAGCTTGTAGCCGATACTTTCTTAATTTCACAATTCCAAGTTTTGTATTTTATTTTAAAGCTTATTTTTGCTTCTAAAAAAATTTAACTTTTTTTGCTTTCTTAACATGAACGTCAGAAAATCTTTCAACCCGAAATCCTAATGCCGCCGCTGTTCCTTTTTTTCCTTCCGCTTACTATTTCGTGTCGAATTGTATAAAACTTTTAGTATTTATGGTTGCCAGATGCGTGCAACGGATTTTTATTTTCAGCAAATGTCTGGTTGCCACATTGTTGATGTTGCTCCGCTATGTTAAGGAACACACTTTGAGCGTGTTGAGCAACATCACGACAATCTGGCACATGTAGTCTCTTTCAAAAATCAACATCAGTGATGCCACATATATTTAAAAGCGACGTTGAAACGTTGGAAGTACCGCCGCCTTCAAAATAAACGGCTTGATAGCTTGTCGAACCATTTTATATCGAATTTTAAATGTTCACTAGATTTCAATTTAACTCGATTTCAATTCGAAATTCATATGGTTTACATTAGAAAATTTGAAAGCTAAATAGGTTTTCGAACGGATAACAACATTTTATTTTATAATTGTAATTTCGGAATTATTGAACGAAATTTGAAGCTTGATATTTCTATTAATTGAAAATGTCAAATTCATTAACAAATCTGAAAGTTGTAAGGGTAAAGCTAAAAAGGCAAGGTATGTAAATTATTTTATTTCTGCAGCGAAAATATATATTTTTTCTTTATTATTATTACAATACATTGGAAGCCTTAAAGGCTTTTTAGCGCTATAAACAACCTAAACTCATGATTTTAAAACTAATTAATAATTTATTAAACACATCGACTTCAGCCGACATCAAGCCGCCGCCGATAATTTTATAGCCGCCTCCAGATACTATTTTGTGTGACCTTGGATCTCTGTTGTTGACACATTTTTAAACTACGATATTTTATAAGTGTGTTTATTATTCATAGTATCACGTATTCAGCTGTGCATTCATAAGCCATGTTTCGTTAACATAATTTTATTTAGTAATTGTCAGTGTTGCCAAGAAATTTTAGCTCATATACCCATTTTGTAAGTTAAAATCGCAATAATCTCCAAAAATTTGTTGAATTCCTATAATAGTCCCAAACTCATTATTCAAGCTCACCCAACAAACACTTCGGTTTACGCACCGTTTTCGGTCCGTCATTAAGGGAATCGAACTCCGTTTACGTATCGTTTTCTGGATCCATATATGGGCCAGAAAACGGAACTAATAGCGAATTTACATTGTTAAAATATTCACCAGATTTCGTTTCGAAATCCAATTCGAAATCTATATCGTTTACATTAGATATTTGACAGATGAATGGGATTTCGATCAGCCAACAACAAAACAAGCTAACCTCAAAAAATAACCAAAACTAAAAGATTTTCTAAAAACCATTTTATTTAATCGCGGAACACAAAAATCATTTATATTATAAAAGATACAATGTTATATTTGCTAAGAAATGTGTTTAAGTATAGGGATGATTAGTAGAAAGCTAAAATATTCAATGTTTCGTCAATGGTCTTGCCGGCGCCATCAAATGATTTTTCATAGTTTCTCTTCGTCGGATACAATAAAATAGCCGTTTTCAACTTTAAATATTTCTTTCAATTAAAAATAACAGACTTTATTATTTTATTCCTTAATTTTTTAAAGTTATTAAAATTTATTATTTATTTTTTTTTTTTTTTGGGTTTTTGATTAGATGGCTAAATATTTCTATTTATATGCCAGGACTGAATGAGTCAAACTGACGTAATCCACAATAATTGTCTTGTCGACATGATACATACTACAAAGAGTGATCGCGCATCAGCGAATTTGATAAAAGAATTAGTAATTTTTCATAAATAGATACATTCCAGTATTTATGCATATCTGTAGACTGCGACAAGTAGCTGGGTACTATATACCAGATGTTCTTTTTTCCTCTTTTTAAATCCAAAGCACTATGTTCTTATGTTTCGATATAATTCACATTTATACATAACTGAGCGATTTGGAGATGATGGGAATTTAAAGATCTATTTTGCAGTTTTTGATGAACAGAAGTAGTTCCCTGTAGATGTTAGGTTGTTTTGTTTTCAGAAGCTCCTGAATATTATTAAAATTGTTGAAAAATTTGTACTGTGGCCTTATATGGGCAAACTTGTTGCAATGGAAAATAACATGATCATCATCCTGGAGAATATTGCATACATCACAAAGCTCCGAAGATTCAGCTCCTATCATTTTGAGATACGGCTTGTTGTACGTGTGACCCACCAAAAGTCTATTAATTGTCTTAATTTCAGCTGGTTTGAGTTTCCAGTTTATAAACCAGTGCGACTTGGGAAGTTCAGGGAAAAAACTTAATAATTTAGAACCCTTTTCTTGGGAAATTGATCTATATTCAGTGTTCCACTGATCCCAGAGCAAATTGTAAATATTCGTGTAAGCATCTTTTAAAGACAGCTGCGGCAAGATTTCTTGTCCTGCTGCGACCGCCAGTTTCGCGTTATAGTCAGCTCGTTCATTAAAGGATAAGCCGTAATGAGCAGGCGTCCAGATAATTTCCAGTGAGATCAACTGTGAGGCCTCAATTTTGCTTAGTATGTCAGATATGAGAAAATTGTAAGAAGTATTTTTCCGGAGAAGAAGACAGGCATTTTTGCTGTCTGTAAAAATTGCAGCTTTGCAAAAACCATCCTTAATGATAATGTCAACTGCTTTGTCAATGGCATATAGCTCACCTGTTAATGATGAGACCTTGCTGGATATTTTGTATAAAAAATTTTCACCTGAAGAAACATTGCACACTGCGCAGCCCGTACCGTTCACCATGATGGATGCATCTGTTGCAATAATTGCATAGCCTTCGCTCTTGTAATGATTAATTTTTTCGTAATAGATTGCTCTACAAGCTTCAATAGGAGTATCTTTTTTTGAGGTGGAGAGAGTATTGAGACAAACTGATAGTTTATTTGAGGTTGTAGTTGAAAGGTTTGTGCGGGTGTTGTCAAAGATATTTCGAAAAAGTTGATACGTAGCCCCAAGGCTAGATTTATGAACCGGATTGCTGGAAATACGCAGATAGGCATCGTGGTCAAACATTTTCAGTTTTAGAATTTCTTTGGCCGCCAAATATAAGGCTCTTTGTCGAGGAGGAAATACTAGGGCAAGCGCATAAATGTGCTGGACAGGCGTAGATGGATTTAAGCCAAGGCTTCTGCGGAGCAAGTGATTCTGAAAAGTTGTGATTTTTTTATCAATATAGTATGGGGCATTGGCCATCGAAGAACGAGCGTATTCAATTTTGGAAAATATTAAAGATTTTGTTAAATTTACTGCCACTTCAGGTGAGAGGCCACCCTTAAAAGGAGTTACCATTTTTATTGCATTTGCCGCCGAGGTAGAGTCCGCCATTATTTTTTCATAGTGTTCTTTCATAGAGAGGCTATTTTTAATGGTTCTTCCTAAAAATTTGAAGCATTTAACGTTTGTGATCGGAATGTTGTTGAGTGAGACCTTTACTTCAAGACGGGCTCCTTTGGCAACGTACATTGAAATAGTTTTCTCTGTATTAATTTCAAAGTTCAGTGATTTGGTTATTTCATAGAAACAATTTAATTTATATTGAAGACGAGCAACAGAAGAATCAAAATATTTATCGATCGAAACTATCACAAAATCATCTGCAAACTGAAAAACATGGGTGTTCTCATCAGCTATTGAGTGTAAATCTATGGTATATAAATTGAATAGCAACGGGCTTAGACAGCTGCCTTGTGGTAGACCATTAAAAATTTCGCTAGAGCTAGTACCCAAAGTGAGAATACGGTGTTTCAAGAATTCTATTATCCAAGTGATCCAGTGCAGTGGAATATTAAGACCAATAAGGATTGAGTAGAGTTTGTCTAGTTTTACGCAGTCATATGCCCTTGCGATATCCAGCACAACCAAAGTAATTTTCAAGTTTCCTTCCTTTGCTATACAGATTGTGTGTAACAGATCATTTATACACATAGATGCCGAACGATGTTTACGATACGCGTAGGACCTTGATGGCAAAATGTTTCTTTCCGTGACCAAGGCAGATATTCTCTCCTTTAGCATTAAATTTATAACTTTTAAGAATACCGATATTAAGGCAATAGGGCGGAAATTTGTGTATAAATCAGGATCTTTATTTCTCTTATGGAGAGGAACAATTCTGATAGATCTCCAGGAATCTCTTATTACACAATCTTGCCATGAGTTGTTTATGGCCGTTAGTAAAGACTTTTTAGCCTCAAATGTAAAATTTTTAATCATTTCATATGTTACCCCATCAGTTCCAGCGGCTGAGGGTTTGGACTTTGCACGAAGCACTGAAAGAAATTCGTCGTCAGAGAAACTGGCCGATGGTTCAAACACAGGTAAAGCACATTGAAATGCAGAATTATCTGGAACTTGGCTTTTAATATATTCAAGATATAGCATATTGTTATCAGGGTTCCATCTTGAAACGAAATCTTGTGTACCCGAAGCTTTACAGGCGTTTATAAATTTGTAAAAGGATCTGGTATTTGGTATTTGATTCAACTCTTCAGTTTTCAATGCAAATGATTCTTTTTTAGCAGATTTTACACCCCGTTGAAAATTTTTAATTGCCATGGACAACTTATTATTTATTAGTTTTTTATGACATAAACAGCTGCTAAATGTTGCCACTTTTCTGCAAACTTCCCTACTTTTCTGCAAATATGGGAGAAAAATTGGATTTCAATTTGGATTTCGATGAGATTTCGCTGAAATCCAAATTAAATTGGGATTTCATTTCGTATGGGAAATCTGTTTGAAATCCCAATTTTTTATTGGATTTCAGTCCAAATCTATCGAAATCTACTTTTAACTCGATTTCGATCGTAATGTAAATTCGCTATAAGGCACATCGAAACGGATTCGAATCCGTTGAAAGCCAGTCAATGTGTGAAAAACGGACAAGTCCGTTTAAAGTCCGTCAATGACGGACCGTTTACGGACCGTTATGTCATGTAAAAAACGGACAAGTCCGTTGAAAGTCTGTCAATTCCGGACTGTTTCCGGACCGTTATGTTGTGTAAATAACGTAGTGGCTCCGTTTTTAGAATGCCATTTTCGGTCCGTATTCATACCGTTTTTTTAATAAAAACGGATTTGCATGTCTTATTATATTGACCCTATTTTTTAAAGTTTTTTATGTTTTTTTTATAGATTTATTAAAAATGATATTTATTTTAGAAAATTACACTATATTTACATTTGGTGCAGCTTACGTCTCTATTCAACATCAATTTACAATATCAGCACACAATAAAATTCAATACCTGCATTCAAAAGAAAAAATAAATTAGATAAATTTTAATTAACTGTAAACACGATGGTTTTTTGAATACGATGTTAATTCGCACACTTTGCTATCAAAACAACTAAATGTGTCAGTAAATATTTCTTAATTGCATTACAAAAAATCATCTTTAAAACACATAACAATTTGAATGAATCTTACCATCTGATGTATGTGACTTGAAGTACTTTGCATGATGGCGTGTTAGGACGCATTCATGCTATTGCCAGTTACTTTTCGTCCCAATATTATTTTTTAGCAGCTTAATGGCTTTGCTGTATTTTTTTAAAATAATTTGTGTACTTAAAAAAAAAAACAAACTAATACCGATGAAGTCCGTATTTAACAGTACGGAAACGGATACAACAAAACGGAGTTAAAACGTGTTATGTTCGAAATCCGATTATACGGTCCGTTTGTGTTCCACACATGCTATTACGAATACGTGCATACGGGCCATTAACGTGCCGTAAAAGCCGGATTTATGACTCCGTACGTTGCCCACAGTCCGTAAAAATGTTTCTTGGGAATTTTAAACACTATTTGGACAATTTTGTAAGATTTTTCGGCAATTCTAAAACCTTTTTGGAAAATTTTAAAACAATTTTGGATAATTTTGAAGCATTTTAGACAATTTTGAAACATTTTTAGACAATTTAAAATATATTTGGACAATTTTAAAACATTTTAGGACAATTTGAAAATATTTTTAGATAATTTTAAAACATTTTTGACAATTTTGAAATATATTTGGAATTTTGTGAAATAAAACTAAAAATGGTGTAGTCGATTACTTCGGCGGCTTTGTATCACTCGACTTGTATCTCTGTTCGTACGTTCAATTGCATTAAATATTTTTGTGTGTATTTTTGTTTCGTGGGTCGTGAAGTGCTAAAATTTTTGGACAAAAATCTTAATTTTTCTTATAACATCTTTAATAATTTATATAAAATTATATAAGTTTGATCAAGTTTAATTGTTTTTAATTGTAAACAAAAAATAATGGCTTCGCAGCCGGTTGAAACCCAAGGGCTTCAACAGAAGTCCAAACGACCTTCAGGTGAGTGAATATCCTAACAACGAAACATAAATCTCTACAACTTTGAAAAATACGGTGACTAACACATTATTGATAAGTTGGATATATTGATTATCTGCTTAACTTGCAAGTAATAAAGTGAGGAAAAGTTGTGTGTGATAACTGTTTTTTATATGACGATTACCCATATTTCCATTAAGTTTTACTTACATGTTTTCTTATCAAATGTCTCTCTATCATAGATTCTGCATTTAAACAACAACGATTACCTGCTTGGCAACCTGTTCTTACTGCTGGTACGGTCCTACCCACATTCTTTATCATTGGAATCCTTTTCATACCTGTTGGAGTCGCTTTACTCTACTTTTCAGATGAAGTTAGTGAACATGTTATAGATTATACCGATTGCATACAAGTGGGAACAAATAATTTAACATGTTCTAACTATATAGTTAATAATCCTAGTGGAAGTACGTGTAAATGTCAAATTGATTTTACATTGGAAAAAGACTTTGTGGTAAGTTTTCGATTTGGTGGGGGTTTCAATTAAAGCAGTTACCGTAGGGTAGACTGTCTCATTCGGCTCTTTTGTGTTTAAAGTGCTGCCATCATCAAAGTATCAAATTTTTGAGTAAAATTCTGTTTATTTTAAAGATGTATGTATATTATAGTGGGTCGATTTAGCAATCGATATTGTGGCATCGATTTTTCAGCTTTTGGCATGAGGAAAAAGTTCCACTACGACATATAAAAAAAATCATTTTCGAGGCGCCCACATTTAAATTTTTTGACTTTTTCTCAACTTTTATTTGTAAGGTTTTTTTAGTAGGTAATAAAAAAAATCGGCTGATTTAATTTTTTTTAAATATTACCCTTCCAAGGTGAAATTGTACGCTAAAAACGTGGCTATAGGAGTTTTTCCAAAAAATGTTATTCTTGAGGTTTTGGACGAGTTTTTGTCGAAAAATCGATATTTTTTACGCGTTAATTTTTGAGGTTTTTTTAGTAGGTATGTTAAAAAAAATTCGTGGATTTAAAATTTTTTAAATATGTCCTATCCAAAGTAAAATTGTACGCTTAAAACGATGGCAATATCATTTTTTCGAAAAAAAATGTTTTTTTGGGTTTTTAGACGAGTTTTTGTCGAAATTTGGGCGCCTCGAAAATGATTTTTTTGATATGTCGTAGTAGAACTTTTTTTTCCTCATGCCAAAAGCTTTCGTAAAATCGATGGCACAATATCGACAAATTTTTGTCCTTACATTTTTTAATACAGACGATGCCACAGTTCAGAGCTTTGAAGAATTAATTCTTTTTTTTTATTTTCCTTCAGTGAATTAAAAAATAAATACGTTCACTGAATTAAAAAAAATACGTTCACTGAATTGAAATAAAAATTACGTTCACTGAATTAAAAAAAAAATACGTTCACTGATTTAAAAAATAAAAATTACGTTCACTGAACTCAAATGAGAAGCAACAACATATTTTAATAGCTTCTAGAGTTCTTAGTATTGTAAAAAAGTATAAATCAAATACGCCATAGTCAAGCATCTACATTTTACGGGGGAGCATAAGTAATACCCAATCAGAAGTCGCCAGTGGTACAAAAAACCACACTGGCATAGCACTGGCTAACCACGGTGTTGATAATAAATTACTGAGAGAACATTCATTTGGGAGCGTTTGTCAGCGTTTGCAAAAACGTTTTTCCAGTATTTGTTTTACAAAAATTTCGGTGGTTTATAAAAAAAACCACTTGCAAAGAATGGTCTTAGAGTGATATGCCAAGGTTTTCGACCAGTGGTTATCCAGTGCTACCTAGCCAATCGTCGACCGGCCTGCAAAATGTTACATGTGTTTTTTAATAGATTTTCAGGAGAGCGAAAAAACAGTTACAAAATCTACTTTTAAGATAATTTATTGGTATCATATGCCTTAATGATTCACAATCTCTTTTAGTAAAATCATTATTAGGGCATATGATGCCAATAAAATATCTTAAAAGTAGATTTTGTAACAGTTTTTTCGCTCTCCTGAAAATCTATTAAAAAACACATGTGACATTTTGCAGGCCGGTCGACGCAATGCTACCAGTGGTACAAAAACCAATTCACTGGTAGGGCAATGATTTTATAAAAATCCCAGCAAAACCTTGGTAATGACTGGTCATTACTACATGCATTACTTAGATCTCATATCTTATTACCCGTTGAATTACTTTTATACTGAATGTAATGAGTTACCGATGATTATACCCCACACATTACTATTTCACAATAGCTGAAACCAATAATATATGTTCTAAATCATTAAAAACCATAACTATGGCGTAGCCTAGTGGTTATCGTTTTTGCCTGACAGACATGAGGATCGATGCTTAACTCGTGTTAGCTTCCATTGTTGTTTTTTTTTTGTAATTTATATTAGACATCTATTTATAGAAATGTTGATGTTCATTAAGCAGTATTTAATAACAACAAGTTTTGTAAAAAATAGACATGTATAACAGTTGCCACAATAAATGTGTACATAAGTTAAAGCAATAAAAATCATAGTGATGTCGTGGTCTAATGGTTAGAGTGTTTGCCTGACAATCGCGGGGTACGCTGATCAATACGTGTCAGCTCCTATTGGTTTTTAAATTTTTATATTTTTTTAAATCTATATTCAACATCTATTTATAGAACAACTGATAAACTACTTACAGGTAACATCAGTGTAATGACTTTCCTCCAATGACATCACCATGTTAAAATAAGTAGTTTAGTAATTAAAAGGTAACTAGTGAACACTTAAGATTTCAATACCTAAAACTCATTACATGGTAATGAAAAGTTTTGCTGGGATGCTGACTCTTCGTTAAAAAAGGTTTGTAGTCAGAAGGTTCCGAGTTCTAATCCGGTTGCAAACAAACAAATAAAATCTAATATGACAATATCATATTAGAATTTGGACTTGAGGTAGAACAATATTCTAACTAAATATATGAAAATATAGAAAGTCCGGAAAAACAATTTTTGTATTTTTTAATGCAAAAATTAAAATAATTGTTGAAAAATAAGCATACCACGGCTGAATCTCATTGAAAATACTTTTGACAACGTATTGACAACGAACAACGAACACACAAACATACATATAAATAGTACCCAAAGGGTACTTTTATGTAATTGTTGCTTTGAAAAAGGAGTTAATTTATAGCTGGTTTTACCAAATCAGACAGTTCATAAAGTACAAAATTCTCGTCCCGTTGATTTTTGTACCATACATTAAGGAACATTGAGTAGGGAACAAAAAATATCAAAAAATTTTGTAAACACGAATTGCACGATGTCAACACGTATACACACACAAACACACACACACATTCACAAAGAAATGGGCATTTTTTCACGAATGTTCCTTAATGTATGGGCCGCTTTACCCCGTTTCCACATGCAAGTGAAAGTTCCAAAAACTCAATACACTCACACTTTTTCACTAACACAATCACACTTATGCGACTTGCGAAGATGATGGATGAAGAATACAAATTCAAAATGGGAATGGATGAAAAATGTTTTGAATAACTAATTTATTTTGATCAAAATCCACTGACATTGCCATATAGTTTTGCTGCTTCCGAAAGAAAATGTTCACAACTTATTTTAATCGTTCAATTCAATTTATTTCTTATAATATTTATATTATTTACATTTGACTTAAAAGGAAAGAGTTTAGGAACTTCGTTCCTTTTCTACTTAGATATATAAATATATTTTTTTAATTTATGAAATTTATGTACATTATTATTAAATGGAAGGAAAAAAATTTACAAAAACCTTTATGAAGCAGAGGTGTAAGATAAAAATGAGAAAAAAAAATAAAGTAGATAAAATTATGATGAGATGAGTTCATTGATATGTACATGTTGTGAGAGTTGGCATCTTCCATTAAAATTTAGTGTCAATCTTTCGATTTTATCCAGAACGAGTTCGAAGCCAGCGAGACTATGTAGGCGTCGGGTGGAATAGTGCCATGGTAGTTTAAATATCATTTTAAGAAGCTTATTTTGTGCTACTTGGAGTTTTTTTATATGACATTTTGCAGACGTGTACCAAACTGGAGCACAGTAAAACATTATGGGGTGGAATTAGGGGTTGGGATTTCCCGGACTTTTTTCTTTGCCGGGAAACGGGAATGAAAAAATTTGATTCCCGGGAATCCCGGGAAATATTTTTGAACAAAATTGTTAATTAAAACCACCTATATAAGTAATTTTTGTTAAAAAAAACACTATTTCAGTACAAATGCAGTCTGTGTAGTGAGAATTCAAAGTAAAAAATATCAGAATGTTGAACATTTGATTTCACATAAATTACTCGATTTGTCGGAAACAAACCGTTTCATCACACTTGGCCCAATAGATATGGTGGCCACAATGTTATTTTCCAAAGACAAATAAAACTCTTCTTATTTCATCAGTATTATAATAATAAACCAACCCCAGGTTATAAAATGAATTATTTCCGTTTATACATATGTTCAAATATGTTTTTTGTGATATTCTTGGCCATTCATCTAAGATTATAGTAAATCTCCTATTGTTAGAAATATTGCTCGATATTTCTTTTATCGTGATATCGTTTACATGATTGTAGTAATTTAATATAATGTTCTTTACATCGGTTTAATTTTTTTGCAATGCCAGGTTTTTATTATAAAAACTTTCTCGAATAAACGAAGATCTAGTTATGGTGCGGATTGACTGCGGCTAATTTGGATACCATTTCAGGAAATGTTTGCCCTACCATAAAACCTTTAATGCCTATTCAGCTTACACTTTTTTCTTAGGGTACTTTGCTAATTTTAGCTGAAACGTTATTCTTGTTGTTGTTTTCTTCAAGAGAAGTTGCATGACCATCAATTTTTTTTTTTTTTTGTGAACCAAATTTAGATGTCGGATAACCAAATTTAGATACCACCCTTAACCATTAGTCTTTTCTTTTCACATTTATTAATGAAAATGTTACTTATAAAATTATTGACCCTTAATATAAAGGAGTATTTTAAATTTAAAGTCGACTTTATTTTTAATCAAACGGTTTTGTTCATTTTGTGTATGAAAACCTTACAAAAATATTTATATTTTCAAATATTTTGATTGGTTGAAAATAAATAAACCAATCAGAATGCTGCGAAAATACACCAAGTCAAGGTATACTGCTTAAATTTTAGCTTTTACTACTTAAATTTTGAATAAGTTATGCGAAAAATCTTTATTAGTTGAAATGCTCCTAATTACTTGGCAAAGATTTTATTTGTGTGTCAAATAAATGTATTTCCTTTTAAAAGATTTTAACAATGACATTTTTGTTTTGGTATTTAAAATGTTTTTTATGACTAAAATTAAAAAATCCTATTCGAAACAAAAACAATTTAATATTTTTAAAATTTCCCGTTTTCCCGGGAAAAATATATTATTTTCCCGGGAATTCCCGGCAAACTTTTCCTGGGATTCCCGGGCGGGAATTCCCGAACCCCAAACCCTTATTGTCTATGTTCATTTCCGACTTTCTGTTTATAATTGGGTACATTATTCTAATAATTTTGTCCACTACATAGGAAATATGATTATTAAAATTAAGCTTTGTATCAAGCATAACGCCCAAGTATTTGACGTTGTTTTGCCATGGAATATCATGGTTCATGAAACGAGGTAAACTCTGGGGTATAAAACAAGACTTACGTTTTCTTGTAAAATAAATAGCCTGTGTTTTTTCAGGGTTAATAAAAATCTTCCATTTATCAAAATAATTGCTCAACCCAGTAAGAGCAGACTGCAAGTTTGTTATAATATCAGCTGAATAAACATCAGAACTAAGAATTGATGTATCATCTGCAAATATAGACGTAATGCAATTGGAAAATGTTGGAATGTCAGCAGTAAAGATGTTGTAAAGAACTGGCGGGCAAGAACCTTGTGGACATCCTGCAATGATATTAACTTCTTCTTCTTCACTTGACACCAGCTGTGTCAAATCCACCAAAAGCGGATATTTAAAAAAGTGACCCGAGATACCAGATCTATATTGTCACCTTTGTGGGGATTCATTTTGGGATTCTCAAGTATAAATTGCGGCATTTAAAAAACGTTGATTTCAAACCATAAATTCAGCATCATTATAGAATTTGTGTAGTGCTTTGTAGATTTTATAGTTGTCAATCTTGAGCAATTCATCAATGCTGAGATTTCGTATATTCAGATTGTGTATTTTTGTTACAAGTTCGCTACGAAGTTCATTATCAATATTCGGACAGACGAATGTGACACGGTCAATGGTCTGAATCATTCCACAATCACATTGATTTGAGTGAACGATGTTAACGTTAAAAAGATGTTGTCTGGTTTTCGTATGTCCAAACCTTAACCAACACACCATTGTTATTATGTGTCGCGGTAGATGTTGGTTCTTAAACCATGGACTTGTGTTTACAGAGGACGTAAATGTGTAGAGACGACGGCCATTTGGACTATTGTCCCATTTAGCTTGCCATGCAGTTATTGCATTTTTCTTATCAGTAGACTTCAAATCGGGAAAATATACATTTGGGTATTCACCACAATCATTATGGTTCACTGCTACATAGTCATTCCCATCAATGTCCGAATGACTCGGTATCCAGAGAAAATGAATAATGTAACCGGCTTGTTGAAGAACATACAATTCATTCTTTATTTTAAGAATGTAAGGATGAGTCTTATTGTTGTTGAATGATTTGAGCGCTTGCAATACAGATTTGCTATCTGACACTATTAAGTACTTATATTAACTTGTGAACAGGTTTTACCCAAGTACATGCTGAACGATCTATTTTGAAGAAAGTTTTGAATAATTTTTATGAGTTCAATTGGAAAGTTGAATTTTTTCTATTTAAAAATAAGTCCATTATGCCAAACGGAGTCAAACGTAGCTTTTATGTCTAGCAATATCATTCCTGTTGATTTGCCGTTTTGAAAATTATTTTTAACTAATTTTCTGATTTTTAGTAGGGTTTTTTTAGACGTATTATGTTCACTTCTGAACCCGAATTGTTGCGATGTAAGTATATTGTTTGCATCGATAAAATTAATAAGCTTTTCCTTAATAATTTTTTCCAAGATTTTACTTATAGAAGAGAGCAGACTTATTGGTCTATAAGAAAGTGGAGAATCAGGAGGTTTATTTGGATTGAGTATTGGTATGGTTTTTGAGATTTTCCAATCACTGGGGAAGTAGCATAATTTAAGGCAAGCATTAAAGATGTTCGTTAGATAGTTGATACCTTTATTAGGTAAATTTTTTTAGACATTTATTATACTGTTAGACAAATGGTAGGGGTCAGTGATCAGGAAGGGTTCAAACTACCGGGGAAAGTTATATCGGTAAAAAAGAAGTTATACGTGTCCCGGCGTTTCACTGGGTCACGCCTAGGAATCGAGATATATCGATTTGACCTTTGGTGGTCTTTTTTTTGACATAACTCGAGAACCACTAGTCTGATTTTGCTCAAACAATTTTAAAAAAATTAAAAATTACAATTCCTTTAATCTGTTCATATAACGTTTTTCTATATACTCAACAGTTTTGCCGGTAAAAATAAATGTATGAAGAAAAAAATATTTTTTGCCTAAAATATTAAAAAAAAGTAATAAACAAAAGGTTATTGATTTTTATGGTAGCGGTAACAAACATTTATTTTTACCGGCAAAACTATTGAATATATAGAAAAACGTTATATAAACAGATTAAACACCCTCAGAAAAATTCGGTTGGAATACGGTTGTAGCAACAGAAATGAGGTTGTCTCAACAGAATTGAGGTTGTTGCAACCGAAATGAGGTTGTTGCAACCGAATTCAGTTGCAACAACTGAATTAGGTTGTAACAACCGAATTTGCGAAGTTGTAGCAACAGAATTCTAAAAAAATAGGTTGCTACAACCGAATTTGGTTGCTGCAACCGAATTTGTTGTAAAAGGGTTGTAGCAACCGAATTTCAATTAAAAGGGTTGTTGCAACCGAATTTCATGAGGTTATGGCAACAGAATGAATCGAGTTTCAGTTTATTCAAACTTCACAAATGAAAAAAAAAAACAATTTGAATAATCAAAATGGAAAATTTTTTGATGATTTTGAATAAACATCTATAAATAAATAAAAAGGGAAATATTACACGTTATTTTGTAAAATTTTGGTGAGTTGTGTTAATTATGAAAAAGCCTTGTACATTAAATTAAAAAAGTTTTCCCTTTGTAGGCCATAAAGTTCGTTAACATTAAATTTGGAACGTCCTTACTGAAAATAAATGGTTTACGATGGTTACCAGCATCTCTTAACAAACAACTAATTGCAAATGCAATAAGATATAATAAACGCACTACAGATGTTGCTTTGTCTTACTTAATTGAAAAAGGGGGAGTAAATATTCGATATCCCAAAATAAACATTTATTTTTTATTTTTCTATACTTTCTAGAGATATTGGCGAAAAGGCTGTTTATTGAAATTTGAGACTGAAGTTTGAGGTTCAAATTTTGATTTTTAACCGAGAAATTGCATGTATGCAGAGAAAAGGGTATTTTTATATACTTTTTATTTATGATATTCTTGGTTAGAATACTTCTTATTTATGTAAAACCACACTTTCGAAAAGAGATTTCTTCTAAATGTACAATTTTGGAAAGGGGCTTCTTTCAACACTTTCGGAGAAAAAGTAGTATTTAAGGAAATCCAAAGTTTTGCAAGCAGCAGAGTACCCATTCTTTAAAATTGTAAAAGACTAAGGACTAGTCTTTCTTTAAAAGAAATGGTACTAGGAATATAGTACTCTGTCAAAACGAAAGGATATTTAAGAAAAGTGTACTTCTTTTAGTACTCTTTCTTTTAACGACAGGATAGTAAATAAACTGTACTAAAAGAAGTACATTTTTCTTCAAAAGAAGTATTATGTTCTATAAACAAAAAGTACGAAAAGAAGTATTTTCTTCCTCAAAGATATATGAGAATACGTAGAAAGAAAGAAAATGTTCTTTAAAGAAATGGTTTTTTTTAAAGAAAGGGTATTAAAAAAATGAACCTTTTATTCAAAGATAGAGTACTAAAACAAGTATTCATTCGTTCAAAGAGAAAGCAATAACTAAAATAGTGCCCTTTCTTTTAAAGAAAAACCACTTAGATAAGTACGATTTCTTTTAACAACAGAGTACTAAAAACTAACTAGTTCCTTTTTTGAAAGAAGGAGTACGGTTTCTGTGAAAGGAAGGTCAACTATTTTGGCGTTCTTCTTGGAATACAAAAATACTCCTTTTAGTACTCCTTTGATATAAAGGGTACTTCTTTTGGTACTATTTTTTTAAATAAATACCCTTTGCTTGAAAGAAAGGGTAGTTCTCTGAGTAGTCTTTCTTCGAAGGAAAGATTACTTCATTTAGTACTCTCTCTTTTAATGAAAGTGTACTTTATTTTGATATATTTTCTTTCAAAGAAAGGGTTTTTCTTAGTATCGTTTATTTCAAAGAAGGAAAGCCACCTTTTCTGTAATTAATATATTGTTTTTATTATTTGTAATTTTAAAATATGTATTCAAAGTGAGAAAATAAATATTTATATAAAAATTAAAAAAACCGTTTTTTTTTTTGCTAAATAATATTCTAGGATTTTAGCAAAATATCAGTTGACACAACGTCGCTCTATAAAAGATTTCGGTTGTCATAACCCCATAGTTCGGTTGCCACAACCGAATTCGGTTGTCACAACCTCGAAATTCGGTTTCAGCAACCGAATTCGGTTACCACAACTTCTAAATTCGGCTGTGACAACCGAATTCGGTTGTTACAGCCTCAAAATTCGGTTGTGACAGCCCCATCAATGGGGTTGAGGCAACCTCGTAAATTCGGTTGGAACCTAATTCGGTTGGGACAACAAATTTTTTTGCTGGGTGAAGGAATTGTAATTTTTAATTTTTTTAAAATTGTTTGAGCAAAATCGGACTAGTGGTTCTCGAGTTATGTCAAAAAAAAAAAGATTCCTAGGGTTGACCCAGCGAAACGCCGGGACACGTATAACTTGTTTTTGACCGATATAACATTTCCCGTTGGTTTCATCCCATCCCGATTTTGACTGTCGCATAGTGTTATTAATACCGTCTAATACTGGAGTTTTTTTGTTTTTCAATCTTTTTATAATTACACTAACTTTTTCAGTAGTAGTGAAGTAACAGTTTTGTGGAATTGGGATAATATTACGAATAAGGTTTGCAACACCATTAACCTCAGTAATCGTAGTAGTATCACTTAAATTGGATGAAATACAGTGGTTCAAATTAAAGTTGTGAGCCAAAATTTCAGCCTTTTCTTGCCGGGTGAAACTTACTACATTGTTGTGTACTTTAACATTTTTGAAACTTTCCAAAAAGGGGAAGATGCTTTGTCCAAATTGGACAACATGTTATTCCAAGTTTGGTTTCTGAAGTGGTTTATTTCATTCGTAATATTTTTATTTAAAATTGTTCATCTATAGAAATTTCAATATCAATTTAATAGCCGGTATGCATAAAAAGTATACCTACTATTAGACAAAATTATATAAAATCAGATATTTTTATATCGAATTAGATGTAATTTGATGTCCTGGATATGGACAAATCTCGGATCAAACTGTATCAAATTATATCTAATTTGATATAATTAGACACAAGTAGATGACCCATTTTTCGGATATGAGTAATTCCATGTTAGACCGTACGATTTTTGCAAAAAATTTACTTTGATGTCTCCTATGTCTTCATTATTACGTATTCTTCATTAAAAAATATTATTACACGTGTTTCCGGAAAAAAATTAAAAAATTTTTTTGACAGAGTTGTGTGCATTTGAAAATCATCATGTTTCGCAAACACTTGTGGATGGATTTTAAAGATCAATGCCTTATTTTAAAGGTACCCAGTCAGAAAAATACAAACGGGAAAGCGGTGGCAAGGCACTTTAACAGGTGGTACAAGTACTGGAAAAAAGTGCTTTCCCATTCCCAAAATGATAACATCATTAGACAAAAGGACCGGCTGTTCAAAAAGCGCCGGAAAAGCACTGGAGGAACAAAATTTTTAAACATTGGCAAAACGCTGGCAAAACCAATAAATAGGTGGTCTGGAAATATATTTTCCAAAATAAAATTTAAAAAAAGTTCATATGTATTTTTTTTGGTCCTGCCGTGATTTGAACCTATGCCGTCAGATTGGCAGACGATTGCTCTACCCACTGAGCTAACGAGACATATAATATTTAATGGCTAAACACATAAATGAGTGATAATAGCTGGACAACTACTGGCTGTGCCAAAATGCTAGTACTGGCAAACAATTTTTTGTAACTAGTATGTCAGTGTTGGGAGGGCAAAAAAAAAAGTTGGTCTTGAAGGAGCTTTCCCACAAACAAAAAAATTGATTTTGTAAAACAAAAAAAATTTTAAATTAAAAAAAATCAAAAAAAAAATTTTTGCTTGCAACCGGATTTGAACTCGGAACCTTTCGACTACAAACATTTTTTAACGAAGCGTCAGCATTTTTATAAAATCATTGGTTTTCCAGTGAATTGATTTTTGTACGCCTGGTAGCATTGGCTAGGTAGCACTGGATAACCACTGGTTGCAAGCCTTGGCATATCACTCTAAGCCAATTCTTTGCCAGTGGGTTTTCTTATAAACCACCGAAATTTTTGTAAAACAAATACTGGTAAAACGCTTTTCGCAAACGCTGGCAAAGCGTCCCATATGAGTGTTCTGCCAGTCATTTATTTTTAATACCGTGGTTACCCAGTGGTATGCCAGTGCTTGATTTTTTGTACCACTGGCGATTTCTGACTGGGTATTTACACCTTCTTTTTAAAAATATTTTTTTTATTTTTTTTGATTAATTTTTTTATTTTTAAAATTTGGTTTTTTTACTTAATTTCTGTTTTCCACCATCTTCGAACAAGTCGAAAAATTAAAAAAAAAATATTTTCTTAAAGCTCAATATAACCTTAATATTCTCTGCAAATTTCAGAGTGGAGTTCGAATGGATTCTATTTTTTTCCTATTTTTTCATTGTAGTACCACGAAAAATTACATTTTGTATGTGAACATTATTTTTTTAAGAATTACCGATTTTGTTGCAATCCGTTTAATGTTTTCAAACATAAAAGAAATAATCTAAAAAGTTTACGTTGGATAAATGAGGAAAATGTTCAACAAAAGCTAAAATTAAATTTGCAAACGTTGAATGGAAGGTTTAGAATTTGCGATCATTGTCGTCTAAAACTAAATAAAATGCCAACAATTGACTGTGAAAGTGTTTCGACAGGAAGTGTATCCCCTTGCCCTGGAACAAAGAGCTTAAATGCTATGGGAAGCGATTTAAACCAGAACACACTACACACGCAAAATATTGAAAAATTTAATGAAACATTACAGTTTTTGAATGAATCGCCAATAGTTAAAAGAAAATTGCAACAAAAAAAAATATATCATCGAAAAACAATGTAAAATTGTTAGTGCGATAAATGAAAAAGTTTTACAAACAACAGATCAAGACAATGAAGAAATATTATCCGAAAACAGTAATAGCAATGAAGAAAAAACAATTATTTCAAAACTTAAAGAACAATACGAAAATACAAGTCACAGACAGCTTCAAATGCGAATACTAACTTTATTTGCGGACTGGTCTTATAATAAAATTCAGAGACATTTTCCAAGTGCATCAAGGCACATGATTTCTGTGGTAAAAAAATTAGTTCAGGAAAAAGGTATTCTATGTACACCCAATGTAAATTTAGGAAAACGTTTAGCTGATGATGTCGTTAATAAGGTAATAGATTTTTATAATTCAGAAGAGATCAGCCGTGTAATGGCTGGGCAAAACGACTGTATAACAATTAGAAGCGAAAGTGGAAAAGAAAAAGTTCAAAAACGTTTAGTGCTCTGCAACTTAAAGGAAGCTGATGCTCTGTATGCAGAAGTATCCAGAAGTCCAAGTCCAGTTTTCAAAGTTCGCAGAACTTAGACCGAAAAATTGTATCCTTGCTGGTGCGAGTGGCACGCACTCTGTTTGTGTGTGTTGTATTAATCAAAATGTAAAGCTTATGATTGACGTTGCAGGGTTGCCAAGATTAACAAGCGATACATTGAAAATTAAAACTTATGAAGATTGCCTCTCAAAAATAATTTGCAGTTCACCGACTTCAAAATGTTATCTTCAGCAGTGCGACCTTTGCCCAGGATGTGATAATTTAATTGAACAACTTAATGAAATATTTACGGAAAATATCATACAGAAGATATCATATAAGCAATGGGTGACACTTTTTTTCAAAGGGAAAAGAAAGATTTGCAACCTGGGGAATGCGTTGTGATTTGTGACTGCAGAAAACTATGCATTTGTCATTCAGGATTCCATTCAAGGTTCTTATTGGAATAACAACCAAGTAACGATACATCCTATTGCTATTTACTACAATGATAATGAGAAAGAACAATTTATTAATTATGTTGCAATATCGGAATTAGGGTTTGGGATTTCCCGGACTTTTTTATTTCCCGGGAAACGGGAATGAAAAAATTTAATTCCCGGGATTCCCGGGAATCCCGGGAAATATTTTTGAACAAAAGTGTTAATGAAAACCACCTATATAAGTAATTTTTGTTAAAAAAAAAACACTATTTCAGTACAAATTCAGTCTGTGTAGTGAGAATTCAAAGTAAAAATATCAGAATGTTGAACATTTGATTTCACATAAATTACTCTAAGTACTGTCAAATGAATTGCATGATTCCTGCAGAAAGCACCTACTACTGGACTGTCGGAAACAAACCGTTTCATCACACTTGGTCCATTATATATGGTGGCCACAATGTTATTTTCCAAAGACAAATAAAACTCTTCTAGTCTAATTTCTACAATTCTTCTTATTTCATCAGCATTACATCTTCCTGATATATAAACCAACCCCAGGTTATAAAATGAATTATTTCCGTTTATACATATGTTCAAATATCTCTTTTGTGATATTCTTGTCCATTCATCTAAAAATATAGTAAATCTCCAATTGTTAGAAATATTGCTCGATATTTCTTTTATCATGATATCTTTTACATGATTGTAGTAATTTAATATAATGTTCTTTATGTCGGTTTTATTTTTTTTGCAATGCCAGGTTTTTATTATAAAAGCTTTCTCGAATAAACGAAGATCTAGTTATGGTGCGGATTGACTGCGGCTAATTTGGAACCATTTCAGGAAATGTTTGCCGTACCATAAAACCTTTAATGCCTATTCAGTTTACACTTTTTTCTTCGGGTACTTTGCTAATTTTAGCTGAAACGTTGTTCTTGTTGTTGTTTTATTCAAGAGAAGTTGCATCATAGTATACTATAGTAGCCCCACTCATTAAAAAAATGAGAGCTTGTCCCTATCTCATGTAGTTGTAGTGGTATTAAGAACCATATGTATAAGTAAAAATACAAACACTACTTCATTTTTTCAAATGACAGAAAATTAGTAAAGCTACTATATTATACTATGAGTTGCATGACCATCAATTTTTTTTTTTGTGAACCAAATTTAGATGTCGGATAACCAAATTTAGATACTACCGTTAACCATTAGTCTTTTCTTTTCATATTTATTAATGAAAACGTTACTTATAAAATTATTGACCCTTAATATAAAGGAGTATTTTAAATTTAAAGTCGACTTTATTTTTAATCAAACGGTTTTGTTCATTTTGTGTATGAAAACCTTACAAAAATATTTATATTTTCAAATATTTTGATTGGTTGAAAATAAATAAACCAATCAGAATGCTCCAAAAATAAACCAAGTCAAGGTATACTGCCACCCAATATTTTAACTAAAGTCGACTTTACCTAAATTATACATTTGAAAAATTTAGATAGTAAGGGCGATTATTTGTAAGAAACAAAGCTATTTTTTCATATTTCTTTTAAACATTTTACCAAGTTTTTAGGTTTTACTACTTAAATTTTGAATAAGTTATGCGAAAAATCTTTATTAGTTGAAATGCTCCTAATTACTTGGCAAAGATTTTATTTCTGTGTCAAATAAATGTATTCCCTTTTAAAAGATTTTAACAATGACATTTTTGTTTTGGTATTTAAAATGTTTTTTATGACTAAAATTAAAAAATCCTATTCGAAACAAAAACAATTTAAAAAATTTAATATTTTTAAAATTTCCCGTTTTCCCGGGAAATATATATTATTTTCCCGGGAATTCCCGGCAAACCTTTCCCGGGATTTCCCGGGAATTCCCGCCCGGGAATTCCCGAACCCCAAACCCTAATCGGAATGCTTAAAACACGACACAATGCCGTTCATTTATTTCAGGATGGTCTGATCAAATTCCTTAAAGAAAAGTTGAGTTTCTTAAAAAAAATTTTTTACTTCTCGGATGGAGCAAGTGCTCAATATAAAAACAAGAACAATTTTATCAACCTTGCATTTCACGAAGATGATTTCGCTGTAAAAGCAGAATGGCACTTCTTTGCTACTTCCCACGGAAAGGGCCCTGCGATGGGCTTGGAGGCACAGTTAAAAGATTAGCAGCCCGAGCCAGTTTGACAAATATTGTCAATCCAATCAATACCCCGACTACTTTTTATCAATGGGTTGACCAAAATGTCAAAAACATAAATAGTGAATTTTTTAGTAAAGAACAATATAATGAACACGAGAAAAAACTTAAAGAACGGTTTACTAAAGCAAAAATGATACCAGGTACTTTAGGCTACCACCCAGTGTTGAAACGGTAATGACATATCATTATTTTTTGGACTACCAGTAATGACACCCACTTACCTTCTGTATTATTTTAAAACATATAATAATAAGTTACTGATAATGACTTATTTGTATCATTATTTCAAATAGAAAATAATTTTTTAGATTTTTTGGAAATTTTTTGAAATCTATTTTTAGACTCAATATTTTTTAAACACTGGTAAAAATATATGCAACCACATATTTTTTGATTTTTTGTATGTTGGCGAGTAAGCTTACTTGTGTGCAGCAGGTCAATTGTGTTTTTATCTATTAAATATTACATGTCGATAAAGCTCAGATGGTAGAGCTGTTGACTGGCAATCTGTAGACCCAGGTTCGATTCCCGCACCAGCAAATTTTATTTAAAAAAAAAATACAATAAAAAATATTTGTTTTTATATAATTTATTTTTTAGAAAATCTATTTTTAGACTCATTATTTTTGTCAGTACTGGTAAGCACATAGGTAAAGATATATTTTTTGATTTTTCGTATGCTGGTGTGTAACGACAACTCATTATTTTTCGCGACATCGCCATATAAAGGTAATAAGAAGTGTAATAACAAAAGTAACTAGTTACCATTACCAAGTATGTAGTTACATAACCACATATCTGGTAATGATTTTCTACACTGGGCATGCGTTTATTCCGTATCATGAGAGACAAATAAAAGTTCATACAACATCTCTTGCAGCTGAATCTTCCCTACGGGGAAAGGGACCGGTCCCAGATGATACACAGGATAGGTCCCAAGGGGACAGAGACAGGTCGTTGATCGGTCTTTTTCTTTGAAAGAGACATATCACTTTAACATGGCGTTGTCATTGGAAATGACGTATTGCCACAGATTAGACACCTTTCGACATGCCGCAGGTCTAGCCCCAAAGGACATGTCGCCTAACTGACTTAAAAAGATATGTCACCGAACTAACCCAAAAGGATCCGTCAAAGAATGAGTCACACTTTGTATATTTTGTGACATGTCACCCAACTAACCTAAAAGGAACTGATACAGAACCAGTCCCATTACAAAACTGACAAAAACAGTGACAAAACTGAGGTGAATGGAAATTGTTATGGTTTTGGTATTATAAGTAAAATTGTCACAGCAAAACCTTGACAAAATTGTTATGTAAAAAAAGCACAAATATTTTCATTTGTCAACAAATTAAAATATAAAAATTTGTTTTTTTTGACGAATTTGGGTATGTTTTTTAACAGAAATAAAATATGAAATACATATGTATTCCTTTTTTAAGATGTTCTTTTAAGATATAAGATATATATATATACCCGGTGAAAAATGTTCATATACGCTCAAAAATGTTCATATATGGTTTATGTATGGACACATATGAACAAATATGGATTTTTTATGAACATATATGGATTTTATATGAACATATATGGAAGTATATGTGATTCCATATATAGAAACAATTTCATATACAGACATATATGGAAGCATCTGTTATTTCATATATGGAAATGGCACTCATATGGACAAATATGAAAGTATATGTTATTCAATTTATGCAAAAGGGACTTGTATATGAAGATATTTCGAAGAATACATTTTTCCATAAAAGGAACTCATATTTGGATAAATATGGAATTATATTTAATGCCATGAATAAAAAAAGGAACATATGTAGCGCCTAATTTGAATGTCATACATAAATTTATATCTATCGTACAACCTTATAATAAAGTACAGCAACGTTCGCATGTATTCGCATATATTTAATAAATGTATATGTTCATATATGTCCATATATGAACATATACTTAGGCGTTACCTCATTTTTCGGATCCATACATATATGGTTGAACCATAAATGTTCATATATGGACATTTTTCACCGGGTATATATATATATATGCGTCCCTTTTACCGATTCTAAAATTCCTGTAAAATCCTCCAAAAGATTGGAGCTGAAGTTGTTAGCAATAAGCTCAGGGTTCTTGATGCTAAAATTTAAAGAAAACTCCGAGTGCTTAGAACCAGTGGGTTTCTATCCACATTATCTCGCTCAACCTTCGCTCAATTTATTTGGTGGCATTTTTTATGAATAGGTTTTCTTATGCATTTTTCTCTTTGCCCGAGTTTAGCCCGAGTTCGCTAATTATCGACAGAACCGTGAGTAGCATAGCCAATCTATAAAGTATATAATCTTTGTTAGTATATATACTATATATATATTTATTCCCGTCGTTTCAAGTTGGAGCATAGGGCCTAGAACTAGAACTAAATCGTAATTTTTCACAAATTACGATTTTTTGATCATTTTATTTAACGAAATTCTTCATTGAACTTACGAAAAAAATTCTATGAAATTGTTCATCATGAAGGATAATTCTATCAGTGTACTGGAAACCGACCAATTATGGGCGCTGTGGTGTAATGGTTAGCGCGTTAGACCGTTACACGTGAGGTTGCGGGTCCGATCCCCAACCAAGGCCACATCAATTTATGAAAAATATAAATATGTATGCGTTTTTCTATCCCTCATACATATCGCAGCGTCCTCCTTCGATGTAGGATAGGTACTTTGAGGATAATTCAGTGGTATGTCATCATTTCACCAGTCAGGAGACCAGTCCTTTAAGTATAATTGACACTGCTTAACCCACAGCAATAGTAAATTATATCAGTCCTGCTGCAAGTCCTTCTTTAACCAGTTACGGGATACGTACTTTGAGGGCAATTTAGCGGTATGTCCTCGTTTTACCAGTCACGGGATAGGTACTTTGAGGACGATTAAATTGTATGCCACCGTTTCACCAGTCATGGGACTAGTCCTTTAAGTATAATTGTCACTGCTTAACCCACAGCAATAGTAAATTATACCAATCCTGTGACAAGTCTTGATTTAACCACTCACAGGATAGGTACTTTCAGGGCAATTGACCCCTCATTCCCCGTAGGGTTCTATAAAAAATGTATATAAAAATTAAAATTTCTTATCATTTAACTTTTAGTAATGTATTAAAAAATAAAAAATGTAATAAAAAACATAAACAAAAATATAAATCCTAAGATATTAAATAAAATAAAAACTGTTACCTTAAAAGTATTAAAAAATAAAAAAATGTAATTAAAGCTGCTTAAAATCTTTTTTATTTCATTACTTACAAAAAAATTAATTTGAAAATAAAATTTTTCGTGGTACTAAAGGGTTCTTCAACAGGGACGCTACAAAAGTAGAAAGACAGGGACAGCAAACGACGCCATATTTCTTGCCGCTTTTTTGACATTTCTCTTCAGTAAGGTTTGCCATTTCATGATGGAAAAATATACGAGCCAACAACGAGTCGAAATTATTAAAATTTACTACCGACATTCGGAGTCAGTGGCCTCAACGTTAAGAGCTCTACGTCCAATTTATGGTCGTCATAATGAATGACTTTGTCAATAAACAAAATATGCGTTATTGATCAGACAGCAATCCACACGTACTCCATGAGTCATCATTGCATTCCGAAAAAATTACGGTTTGTTGCGGTTTATAGGCCGGCGGCGTCATTGGGCCGTACTTCTTCCGTGATGATCAAGACCGGCACGTTACTGTGAATGGGAATCGCTACCGTTCAATGATTACCGAATATTTTTGGCTCCAATTGGATGATATGGACTTGGAGGACATGTGGTTCCAACAGGACGGCGCCACAAGCCACACAGCGAATGTCACAATCAATTTATTGCAAACCAAGTTTGGAGAACGTGTTATCTCACGAAATGGTCCAGTCGATTGGCCGCCTCGGTCGTGCGATTTGACGCCGTTGGACTATTTCCTGTGGGGATACGTCAAATCTATGGTCTATGCCAACAAGCCAGAGACGATTGATGAACTTCGTACGAATATCGGCCGATTTATGCTTGAAAACCGTCGAAAATTGGGTTCAACGTCTGGACTACTACAAGCGTGCCCGTGGTGGCCATGCAAAAGAGATCGATTTCCATACATAATGGCATCGAACGTACTTTCACAGGAATAAAGAATTTCATTGATATCCAAAACCGTTTTTGTTTTATTTAAAAAAACTTTTGTAGCGCTCTTATTGAAGAACCCTTTACAATGGAAAAAATAGAATCAATTCTAAAATATTTTTTTCATATTTTTCGACTTAATAATTTTAAATAAAAGCTAAAAAGTTAAGCAGATTTAAGGAAAAAATTTTTTATTAGGATTTTTTTAGTTGTAGAGTAAATCTAGGGGGTGTTTTTTTTAATAATCTAGGGGGCTTTGTTAAAAAATACTTGGCAACACTGTTAGCTTGTGTTTTTGCATACATGCATGCATTAACATTTTCGTTAACATGCTTAAAAAAATAATGTTCACATACAAAATGTAATTTTTCGTGGTACTACAATGAAAAAAATAAGAAAAAAATAGAATCCATTCGAACTCCAATCTGAAATTTGCAGAGAATATTAAGGTTATATTGAGCTTTAAGAAAATATTTTTTTTTAATTTTTCGACTTGTTCGAAGATGGTGAAAAACAGAAATTAAGTAAAAAAATCAAATTTTAAAAATAAAAAATTAATCAAAAAAAATAAAAAAAAATATTTTTAAAAAGAAGGTGTAAATACCTTTAAAATGAGGCATTGATCTTTAAAATCCATCCACAAGTGTTTGCGAAACATTAGTTTAAAAGTTGTAATGTCGAAAGATTTTTAACGATTTTGATGGTTTTCAAATGCACACAACTCTGTCAAAAAATTTTTTCCGGAAACACGTGTAAAATATTTTTTAAAGTTTAATACCAAATTTAAAGTAAATCGGAAGAGGTGATGTAAAAAAGGTGTTCGGTCTGACATGGAATGACTCATATATGACACCGTATTAAGATTTTTTACTCGGGGTGTAAATTATTCCATTAGTGTAATCCACCTTTAAAACTAAAAGTTATTATTTCTAAAGGCGCTGTTTGTGTTTTTATTTTTTTCTAAAAAAACACTTTCGGACAGATCTAAAAGCACAGTATTTTGTGCGAAAAGCTATTAACCTCCATAAAAAACAAGAATGATTTTTCACTTCCTCTGGAATTGTTACAAAATTGCGATGGAAGTTTTCTTTCGCATTAATTTCCCAGTGTAGAAAATCATTACCAGATATGTGGTTATGTAACTACATACTTGGTAATGGTAAAGCCCCGTTCACATTATCACACAAGTGCTTATACTTTTCTTCACACAAGTATGACAAAAAGTATGCTGAAATTGTCTGGTTGTCAAAAAAGTATAAAAGAAAATCTTTTCAGTGTTCAGACTGTTATCAACACACACAACAAATAAATTAAAACAGTTATTTTTCTTCTATTATTACTTTTCTTCACCACTATTTATTTTTAATCTTTGTTTAACATGTATTTGTGAATAACACAACACTTGTGTTGAGACAAGTGGTAACTTTATGAAATATTTCAAAAAATAAATCTTGTCAAAAAAGTGTGACCGTATTTTAAAATGTGTGCACCCATTTTGACATGTGTGTAACGAACAGTGTTCACACTATTATACACTTTCGTTATACAACACATTTCTGACATGTACAGGGTCCGCCAAATAACTTTTTTTTTTTTGAAAATGCTATAAAAAAAAAATACTGAATATTTTCTCAAATTTCTTTTTTATTTGAAAGTACAATCCTTCCGGTTAATAATGAAAAATAATTTCATTCATATGGCTGCCTCGGCTGGCCATGCAGTAGCCTACACGATCGGCCCAATTTTTAAGCACATTATCGATTGTGTGGACCCTGTATAACACACTTGTGTGATAATCTAAACGGGGCTTAACTAGTTACTTTTGTTATTACATTTCTTATTACCTTTATATGGGGATGTCGCAAAAAATAATGAGTTGTCGTTACACACCAGCATACGAAAAATCAAAAAATATATCGTTACCTATGTGCTTACCAGTACTGACAAAAATAATGAGTCTAAAAATAGATTTTCAAAAAAATAAATTATATAAAAAAAAATATTTTTTATTGTATTTTTTTTATAAATAAAATTTGCTGGTGCGGGAATCGAACCTGGGTCTACAAATTGCCAGTCAACAGCTCTACCATCTGAGCTAGACATGTAATATTTAATAGATAAAAACATAATTGACCTGCTGCACACAAGTAACCCAGCAAAATATTGGTAATGACACCTCATTACTGTCTGCATTACCAAAAATGATATATCATTACCTTTTGCATTATTTTATAATATAAAATAATGACTTCCTAATAACGACCTATTGTATTCATTGTTTCTAAATATAAAATAATGACTTACTCGTAATAGTTTAAATAAGTTCATTTTACACAGTTAAATTTTATACATTTTTATTTATTATATGTAAATATGTTTTATGTTTAAATTTTTATGACGAGTCCTAAAATTACACACTAGAGAAAACTTAAATTTTTCTGAATGTATTTCCTTAAGCTAATAGTATTTGCTTAACTCCTTATTTTTAAGAATCAAGTAAGCAATTGGATAACCACTTATAATTCAAATTTTTGTAAGCATGTGTGTAACCACTTATTATTCAAAATCTCATAACTACTTATTTCTCATTTTTTCGTAAGCGAGCGGGTAAGCGTGACTACTTATAAAAATGACCACGCCAAACAAAAATAATGAGTTTAGACGCCAAAAAATAAGTTGTGCGGAGCTATGAATTTCTATTATATAACCACTTATTTGGTAATGAAAGATTTTGCTGGGAAGCTTACTCGCCAACATACAAAAAATCAAAAAATATGTGGTTACATATATCTTTACTAGTGTTTAAAAAATATTGAGTCTAAAAATAGATTTCAAAAAATTTTCAAAAAAAATCTAAAAAATTATTTTCTATTTGAAATAATGATAAAAATAAGTCATTATCAGTAACTCATTATTATATGTTTTAAAATAATGCAGAAGGTAAGTGGGTGCCATTACTGGTACTCCAAAAAATAATGATATGTCATTACCGCTTCTACACTGGGTTAATAGACAGGACGACTGGAAAATGTTGTGAAAAATAACTTTGGCCGTTTCAAGATTGTAGTTTTCCAATTAATGTGAAACAATTTGCCAAAATTTTTATTACAATTTTACGTTTTCAAATCGCAAAATGTTTTATCACTGGGGGAGAAAAGCTCCTTTTATTTATTGAGGAAATGGAAAAATTGAGCTTATATGCATTTTAGGACAAACTTTTAGTTAGATCTTTCCTACTTAACTTATAGTGTTTTTAGACTGGGCAAAAACTAGTAGTTTTTGGCCATTTTTAGTTTTTGAGCCGAAAACTACAAAATTAATTTAGTTTTTCCATACAGTATTCATACAAACTAAAAACCTGATTCTATCTGGTTTTTGCCAAAAACCAAGTAAAAATATCTGAAATTAGCATTTTTGATACACCCGGTATCGTTTATAATTAATTTTCGATACAACCTGTTACAACGAATATAGAAGTAAAGCAAGTGTCGAAAAAATATTTTTTAATTTTTTAAGAATATTTCTGGTTTAGTTAAAAATTGTGTGTTGTTATTCTTTTTTAAATGTATTATTAATTTTTTTACATTAATTTAACAATAAAAAAATAAAGAAAAGTGTTTAATAAAAAAGTGTTGTGACAAAGAAAAACTAAATAACCAGTGTAAATGACTTGGCTTTTGCAATTTAGTTTTTTACAAAAACCAGCTGGTTTTTGCTCAGTCTAAATTCAGTATTATTGTAAAAAAAATATAACTTTTTAAAATAGAGAGAAAATGTAGAATTCTGCAAAAAAAAACAGTCTCTTGAAAGATTTTCAACATTTTTGTTTCGAAAAAATAAATTATTTTGATAATAGTCCACTAATGTACGTCATACCAACGACAAAGAGAATAAACCCTACCGAAAGGCGGGAATCAAACATAAACGATCATATGCATAATCACTTTGAAAATTTTGAAGTGACTTATAAAACAAATTTTCCATACAAAATTCATTTTATAAATGTGTTATATGGTCTTCAAATTATTATGCATATGCGCTTAAATATTTTGCATAATTATTGAACAAATGAAGAAAATTTATTAGAAATTTTCATATTCGAAAATGTCGAATTATTCGACACCAAAAAACCGGTTTCTCGAATAATTCGAAAACCGCCCTTTTTCAAAAACCCGGAAATATAGAAAAAACCGGTTTATCGAATAATTCGGAAACCGGTTTTGACAAAAGAGTTAACATTGGTCTGTTAACTGTTTAGCATGACAAATATACCCAAAAAAACACATCACTAATTTGTTCACATCTCTAAGTGTCAACAAATTAAAAAAAATAATAATAAAATCCCAGCAAAAAAAGTCATTACAAAAAAGTTTTTTTAAAAGCACTCCGAATAGCATCAACTGATTGTGAAGTAGTTACTTTACTTTAACACTGATTTATTTTACACGTGATGTCCCATGTTGTCAGTAGTTCAATTTAAGCATTTTGTTAGTAATTTAAAAGTGATTACATGATGTTAATAAAGTATGGTTTTTAGGTATACATTTCCATCACATCAATACGAGTACATTTTGTTTCCATTTTTAGAATGATTTAGAAGTACTCTTTATAATATATAATATAATACATTTTTAAAAGTGATTTAAATGTCTGAAATAGCATATTTAGAGGCAATTTTAATGTTTAGCCTTTACAGAGCCCATTTCTGAACCTATTGTGTAACAAAAGCTGCAATTTATTATTATTTGTAGGGCAATATTAAGGAAACACTTTTGCATCTGAATCAATTCGATTAAGTCAAAATCAGACAAAACCAAATTTTTTTTAATTTTTGTGCAACAGTTTTTTTAAATAAGTTTGTAACATGTTTACTTCAGTCTTTAAATTCAAAAAAGATAAGATATTGAATTAAATAAGATTAATACATTAAGACCGAGTTTTTGGTATGTCACTTAAACTTGGTTTAGTTAAATCGAAAACGAATTATATCAGCCATTTCAATTTTATTAACAAAAATTTGCCCGAACAACTTTTTCTCGTTTAGAATTTATATGTATCTTCATTGAAAGAAAATAGAAATAGATTTTAGAAGCAGTATTCCAGTTATAAACTGCGTTAAACTAAGTTTAAAGATAATCTACATCCTAAAAGCTGGGCCCAAAAGTTATATGTAACCCTCTGATTAATTTTTTTAAAAACATTACTCAAGGAATTTTCAGAATATTAAAGCGTACTAGGAAACTATTTTTTCATATATGTTTTTTAATTTTAACAAATAAAGGAGAGAAAAGCAACGACATTTTACAACTCTACAGTAATAAGGCCATCATTATAAATTTGCTGAAGCCGCAGATCTATGATTGAAATTTTAGCTTTAAATTCATTAAAGAATCCGAGAACCGTTGGAGGACAGTTTTTCCCCAGATATATTTTGAAGGTGAATACCATGTCGTCATTTGAATTTTGCAAGACAACCATCGTTAGCTTAAAATCAATGTTTTCATTAAACGATGCATTAAGTTCCAATGCTATAATGTGCAATCGTGATTAGTTAAATTCTTATGTTGAAGAAGTTCATTTAGCAAAATTTTAACTTTAATTAAAATTTGGAACTTTATGGGGTAATTTTCTAAAACACTTCGGTGAAGTGTTGCATTATTTCCATAGAAATTGTTTTTGTTACAAAAACAATTTACATTGAAAGTTCCCTTCACTTCACCCAAGTGTTTTACGAAATTAGGTAGTTAATGGACATTTTAAAGTTGACGGCAGTTACTTTTATAAATCTATTTTTGAGTTGAAGAAATAATATATTTTTTGTCACTATAGAATTATTTATTTAGTTTGATTTTACGACTTTTAAGGTGTAATAGCAATTAAAGCATATCGACATTTAAAGCAGGTGACATTTATAGAACTTTTTATGTGTAAGAACCTCTTGATTGGTCTGTTTTTACCGTACCATACAAAATATTTAAAATAGAACTTTTAAAATAATGCCAAACATATACATTCAAAAAGTTTGTTTATTTTTATTGAAAATCAAAACAAAATATTCAAAAATAAAATGGAAATTTGTAAATAAATGGGTGTGTGTGAAACGATAGCAAAGTATAATGGTGAATAACATTTGCTCTATGGTGAAAAAATTTTAAATTTTGCTGTATGAAATTAAATCTTTTTCGACAATGTAAAATTTTTGACAGTTTTAAATAATAATGAAAAAAGAAATAAAAGGAAACAAATATTTTTAAGAAATATATGCGCTTTCTAATTGCAATTTTCCTACAAACCAGATCGTTGAAATTAAGTTTTAGTTTTGCATAAAAAAAAGACGAAGCCGAGAAGTAAAAATGGTTACCTCCATGTAATGTAATTTGCTTCCGCCTCTTAATTTTAAATCTGTTTTGTTTTTGTTCAGAATTAATTAATTTTAAATCTGTTTTGTTTTTGTTCAGAATTTTTCGTTTGTTCAGAATTTTTCGTACTGTTTCTCAATTTTTATTTTATGTATATAGAAACTTTCAAATTTCAAAATGTCAAATATTTCTATGCTTATGTCAAAAATTCTACTAGTCCTATGGGCGTGAAATTTTATTCACCTCAAAACTGTCAAAAATTTAGCATAAAGAATACTTTGCTACCATTTCACACACACTCTTAAGCCCAAATTAGTTTGGTATAAAGTGAGGTGAAATGAGGTATCGTAAAGTAGAAATCTATTTTCAATAGATTTTCTTACGTCAAATCTACTTCCAAACTAAGTAGTTGTGTATATTATCACTAGTTAAAAGTAAACAGCTGACACGATACTTTACGATACTACCAGACTAATCAAGCCTTTAGTTTGATTTTACGACTTTTAAGGCGTAATAGCAATTAAAGCATATCGACTTTTAAAGCAGGTGACATTTATAGAACTTTTTAAGTATAAGAAAAGGTAAGGGACCAACCCCTTTTAATGAACCTCTTGATTGGTCTGTTTTAAACGATAAAATATGTTAACATTGCAACAAATTTTATTAATATATTTCTTTGGTGCACGGTGCAAAAGCACGCGAGCGACTTCATAGAGCCTTAACAATACATTTTAATTGTTAACTTTTATATATTTGCATTTAGTGAAAAGAAGAATTCATATTTGGGTCTTAGTCCAGGAGATTCAATGGGATCCAATTCTTTATTTCCTTCCCTTTTTCAATGGGAACTGTAATTGAAGTATTTTTTAAAATATGTACGAATAATTAAAAAATATGTAAATAATCGTAAATTAATAAAGTACGTTAATAAAATTAACTATTTTATTGTTTTTTTAGAGATAAAAAATGGAATCTCTAATAAATTCGTAATTTACAAACAAATGGATTTACAAAAAAAAACAACATTATATATACATTTTTGAAAGTTGTTTTAAAGCACATACATTCGAAACAGAAAAAGAGCACTTATCGCTCCATTGTAACCAATTTAAAAGTTGTTTGTTTTGAATGACTTAAGCCACATTCACAATGATAGAGTACTCTACTCTACAGAGTGGATTATATTCCTTTCTTTTTCGCACTTACATATTTTTTGTATCATGCCATCTCTATTTTAGTACTCTCCACTCTGCAGAGTGGAGTACTCCATCATTGTGAATGTGGCTTTACACATATTTTTGCTGGGATATATTAAATAAATATAAATTTAATGTGTTTTCGGTATAATTTAAAATAAAAAAATATTTAAATTAAAATCGATAAAAATGATGGCAAAAGAGTCGCGAAAATATGGAACAACTACTAAAATGCAAGGTTGGTTACCGTTATCGTTATAATACCGTTATCGCTAAAATACCGTTTCCAATTGAATACCGTTATCAATACCTCTAAAAATTGCAAATACCGTTATCGTTACCGATACCGTTATTTTTATATGTAGTTACCGGTATTTATTCATTTATATAAAAACTGCCTATTTTTAACTTTTTTATTTTATAATATTGATAATAATTTTACGTATTAAAATTACCAGCATTGAATTTAAAGCTCATAACCTGTATTTGGAACACTTAAAATTAAAAATATGCTGTTTTTGCTTGTTTTTATATGTTTTAATGTAATTTTTCGATAACGGTATACCGTTACCGAAATAGTCATAAATTATTGGAAAATCTTCTTAGTCCTTAATAAATTTGTTGACCACAATTGTTCTTTTCTATATAAATTTTATTTAACACTAAATATGTAAAAAGTCACAAAACGAAAAACTGAAAACTTATTTCAAAAACAAAATATTTACATTAAATATACCCCAAAGCAAACTAAAATATTCATGTTGGCTTAGGGAAGTGTCTTTCGACAAAGTATATTTCCAACACTCCTCCTCAACATGGATATTCCTTACAAACTGAATTAATTTAAATTCATCAAATTAACAAACTGAGTATGTTTTGACTTCGCCAAATTTTTTGTAAAAATATCAGCTATCATATTTTTCGTCGGACAATACTTCAGTTTAACCCACGGTTGGCATTGAATACCTTTTCATAATAACGGTAGTTGGCTACAGCAGCTACTTGAAGACCCATATGGAAATTATAAAAAGTCGATTCCATTAAAGGCATATGTCTTTTTGTATCACCGGTTTAATTTCGCTTTTTTACCGGTCTAATTCTGTAATAACTTGAACTACGGTTAAAATATCGAAACACAGATTTATAACGGTATTTTGCAGATACAGCAAAATGTAACAGGTAATATTATAAAATAAAACCAGTGATATTAGGAGACACATGCCACTATGGTACTCGCAGTCCTAAAATTTTAATATCGGTATTGATGTGGACGTGGTAGGCAACTACCGTTATATTGAAAAGGTAGTGCTTGCCAACCATGGTTTAACCTCCTTCGATTCGACAACCTCTCTAATGTGATGATATTTGATATCAATGTGTTTACTTCTGTTGTGAAATACTGGGTTTGTTGCTAACTTCAAAGCACCTTGATTGTCAACGTTTAATACCACGCTTTCATCCATCCAAAAACCAAGCTCTTGCAATAATCTTCTCAAATATACGGCTTCCTTTGAGGCATTAGAAATTGACATGTATTCAGCTTCAGTACTGCTCAGTGCTGTTGTGTGTTGTTTCTTTGATTCCCATGAAATTGCACATTTCCCAAGATAAAATACAAATCCGGAATACGACTTTCTATCTAAAGCACAACCACCCCAGTCAGCATCAGCATAGCCTTCAAGATTTTTGCTACTACTGGAAAATTTAAGTTTTAAATTATTTGTACCTTTCAAGTACCTTAGTATATTTTTAGCTGCTGTCATATGCTCCACGTGAGGATCAGAATTCCTTTGTGATAACTTTGAAACAGAGTGAAGTATATCCGGTCTTGTTGTAAGAGATAAATACAACAAAGCACCGATAAGTGATTGATATGAAGTTGTATTAACCTTTTCACAATCTTCATTACAACTTATTTGAAAACCGGGAGTTAACGGTACGGAAGACGGTTTACAATTTTCCATACTATATTCTTGCAATAATTCCTTAATGTAGACTTCTTGACTTATTTCAATATCTCCTGTGAAAAAGTTTCCTTATAATCTATGCCAACCTCTGACTGCAACCTTTTGCGACGAGCCTTATGTTACACTATTTCCCCCTTTTGGTTCTTTTTTAAAGCGTAAACCCACTTACATTTTATTGCCTTGTGACCAGCTGGAAGTTTCACCAACGACCAAGTTTCTTTTTGTTGTAAAGATGATATTTCTTTAACCATAGCCTCTTGCCACTTTCCACAATTTTTGCTGGATAATGCTTCTTCAAAAGTTTTAGGAACTTGCTCCTCCACCGCATTATTTAGTAAATTTGGAATCTTTCTTGGACGCCCAGGCTTACCGCTTCGAATAATTTGCGGTCTACCAGGACCACGTTTTACAAAATCATTTTCTTCTGGATTATCCTCGTCCTCCTCAGGGGAAGTAAATCCATATAAATCTTTGTATTTGATCATAGTCATCATCATCAGAACTTATTTCAGCATTTTCAGCATAATTATTTTCAACGTTATAATTTCTTCAATTTGGTTTTCTGTTTCATTTACTTCCTCAGATTCTTTTGTTTCTTCTTTGTTTAAAAATTCATCGAATGAAATAAATTCTGTACTTGAGATATTAACATTGCCATTTCTACCAGACGGGTTGCGTTCATCAAACAAAACATCACGACGTTCAATTACAACTCTATTTTTCTTGTCATATAACCTATATGCTTTAGATTCAAGAGAGTATCCCACCATTACCAAAGATAAACCTTTTTTTTATCAAACTTGCCCTTTCGTTTTTTGTTTAGTGCCGCTGCATATGAACCAAATACTTTTAAATGTTTTACACTTGGCTTTCGACCGGTCCAGATTTCAAGCGGAGTTTTGTTCTGTAATCCTTTTGATGGACATCTATTTCTTAAGTAAGCTGCTGTTGCTATAGTTTCGGCCCATAATCCTTGATCAAGTCCAGAATCTATTAACAAACAACGAGCCATTTCCACCAATGTGCGATTATATCTTTCTGCGACCCCATTTTGTTGCGGTGTGTAGGGAACTGTAAGTTGACGTTGAATACCATACTCTTCCAAATATCGATTGAATTCATTGTTGACATACTCTCCACCGTTGTCGCTTCTAAGCATTTTTGTCTTACGACCAGTTTGGCGTTCTACCATATTTTTAAATATTTTAAATTTATTAAATACCTCACTTTTCCGCTTTAGAAAATATACAAACACTCTTCTTGACTTGTCATCTATGAATGTCAAAAAATAATTAGAATATAATAAATAAATCCAATGGAATCCACATTCATTGGACCTACGGTTGCCATCCGTCCTCTTTTCCCCGGACACCGTCCTCTTTTTGAGGGCGTCCGGTGCAGTCCTCCTTCTTTTTCAGTAAGTGCCCGGGGTTGTCCTACTTTTTGCACTTTTCTCCGTAACTAACTTTTTTTATTGCTTCTAAACTTATCAATTATTGGCATCGCTACTTTGTCGCTGTTATTTCAATTGACTTGGCATCACTTAATTTGATTGCCAAAATGTGTAGCTTATCAGCAGTGAGCCAACTGTTGAATTTTTAAAAACATTTGACATTGCTTTTAATGATGAAAATTTATTTAATGAATTCCTTATCCTGAAAAATGTAAAAAACTTAACCCTCTAACCGGCAAGCCCGCCTCCAGGCGAGGTATATTAAGTTGACCAGAAATGTGCCAAAAGAGTATTTTATAATAAGAAATTTAGCTTTTTCAACAGAAAACAAAATTTCTTAAATTTTTTGTGAAGAATTTTTTTGTATGCAATGCAGGGTTTGGAAGCGAGAAAGTGTCAAAAATAAAATTTCGTAAAATTTCAAAAATTAAATATTTTAAAACAACCAAAATTTTCAAAAATCCTAAAAACATATTTAAAGCGACTAAAACAATTGATAATGACCATAAAGTAAGATTGAAGCTTAAGCTATTCAAAAAATTCCTTACTTTGGTCCAAGGACACACAGGATTCCATAGGGATACCTTTAAAGGACATCGCCTTTACTTGAAAACGAATGGACGGATTTGTCTGAAATTTGGTAAAAAGAATATATTTGGTATACATAGCAAAGCTTATAAGTTTAAATAATATATGTTGAAGTTTTGGTGCGTTTTCGCTCAATTTCGCATTTTTCAAAAAACGAAAATTTCTATATCCTCTTAAGTAACAGCACAAAAATTTTAATTTTTTTATTGCAATTACATCTTGGTAAGAGAAATAATTTGTGCTTAAACCTAGTAATTTTTATGCGCTAGTTTTCGAGATTCACCCTTAAACTATTTTGCCCATATCGCCTACAGTAGGCAACGGAAAAAAATTTTGTAGAAGAACTTATTGTTATTTTCGTGAGGAACACAGTATAAATTTCATTGCAAAAAAGCTTAGGCCGGTTAGAGGGTTAAATTCAGTTAACACGATTGATAACAATTTTTGGTGCGATTTTTTTTATTAAAAATTATGTTTTCTATGAAATGAAAAACTTGTTGAGTTTTATTTTTGCTTACCAGCACATAAGGTCAACGTAAACCCCGAGCTTTAAAGAATTAATTCCTTTTTGAATGAATTCACTACCAATCGAATTCAATTTTCTCTAGAATTTAATGAATTCCTTTTCTTAAGTAATTCACTGAATTCGTTCAACTGAACGCGTTCATCAAACAACAAATTCAAAGGATTAATTCAATTGCTATATTTATTTTTATTAAATCAAATGAATTATGTTCCTTGCAGGACTAAAAGGAACAAATATATATATAAATGAATTAACTCAGTGGTGAATGCTTAGTTTAATTTTCGTTTAGTTTAAAATAAATAAAATTACGTTCAGTGAATTAAAAAAAATACGTTCACTAAATTAAAAAAAAAACAATTACGTTCACAGAATTAAAAAAAAAAATATGTTCATTGAATTGAAAAAAAAATTACGTTCACTGAATTGAAAAACAAAAATTACGTTCACTGAATTTAAAGCCTGTTTTCTGCCGTTCAGTAGAAGAAAACATTTATAAATAAAATTTGTAATACGAGTACTAAGCAATTTTACAGCTTTTGCTAGTAAAAGTAAACAAATTATATATTAAGTGTTAGAGAAACCCGATGTTTTTTGGAACTTGATTTTTTAATCTTGTAGGTTGATAAACTGCATCGGGTTTCTCTAACACATAATATATAATTTGTTTATTTTTACTAGCGAACGCTGTAAAATTGCTTAGTACTCGTATTACAAATTTTATTTATAAATAAATGTATTCTTCTACTGAACGGCAGAAAACAGGATTTGAATTCAGTGAACGTATTTTTTTTAATTCAGTGAACGTATTTTTTTTCAATTCATTGAACGTAATTTTTTTTTAATTCAGTGAACGTATTTTTTTTTAATTCATTTGATTTAATAAAAAGAACTATAGCAATTGAATTCATTTGTAACAAAATAAATCGAACGAAAACAAATATGAATTAATTCGATTTAATATATGGTGCTTTGTGAATTAATTCATTGAATTTTTAATTCAGAATTGAAAAATTGAATTAAGGAATTAATTTTTCAAAACTCTGCTTAGAATTTACATTTTCTTTAATCAAGGCGCAGTGGACCCCAAAAAGAAATAAGTTGAATCTAGAAACTATTTCTGATACTATTATAGTCAAATATAATTTTGAAATGATGTGTCAAGAGTTTTATGAATATTTGAAGAAATGCAAATTGGAAGCGTTGAAAAACATTCCTGAAATCCTTTAAAAGTCGTGTCAAGAAATTATAGAAATGTACGTTCCTGAAAATGTATGCAATGAATTGGTTAATCGTTGTTTTTTTTTATTTATGTACCACTAATATAAAGTTCAGAATGATTTTTTCGTTTTTTGTGAATTTTTTTTAGTGGGAATAAAAATTGTTTTATTTATAAAATAAATTTTTATTTGCATATTTTATCGCGTTTTTGATTTTTGTAAAATTAATTTATTAAAAAAAATTGTGCTCTTTTTTAAGACATATGTCTTCCTTTTTTGAAGTTGACGTCCTCTTGTTCTCAAAATGGAAATGGCAACCCTAATTGGACCACACACGTCGTATGAATCAAATCAAGTATCTCATCAGATTTCCTTTCGGCTTGCTTTGGAAAAGATGCTGTATGAATTTTACCAACCATACACTTTCTGCATTGATCTTGATTAAATTTTTCGAAATTTAACCCATTTACAATTCCATGTTTAGATATTTCATTCAAGCTTTGATAATTCAGATGACCAAACCTTCGATGCCATATTTCACTATTGGTGCTCCTAGCACATAATCGCTCTTTAGGTTCATCAACATCAAAAATAAATAAACCATTTTCACGTCTGGCATGTAGGACTAACCTTCCTTTTTCATCAATGAGATTAGCACCCTTGGAGTTAAAATTAAATTTACCACCATACTGTACAATAGAGCGTACCACCTTACAGGCAAAAAAAAAGTGCGCCGTACACCCTCCAATATGAAGTATTTTTGCAAGTAGGTTTCAAAAAAAAATTTTTTATTTTTTTTGCCGAACGTAGGGGTCGCCATTTTACATTTTTCGTTATATCTTTGGTATTTAAAGTCTGATACATCGATGTTTTTCCCTCGAGGAGACCAGTGTATTTCTCTAAGGACATTTTGACCTCAAGTATCCCGTTCTAGTAGTTACCCACCAGATCTCAGTTGCTACCACCCAAATTTACGACCCTAATATCAGAAAATTAAAGCTCGCAAAAAATCATTAAACTTTTGCTAAGGAAGTTTTTCGCTAAACCAAGTAGAAATTTTTTTATATATTGGTTGCCGTTTTTAAATTTTTTTAAATTGGATTTTTACTATATAGCAAAACACTGGTCTCCTCGAGGCAAAAAAATCGATATATCACACTTTAAAATCCGATTTTAAATGCCAAAGCTATAACAAAAAATTAAAAAAGGCGACCCCTACGGTTTTTTTTTTTTGAAATCGTCTTCCAAAAATACATCATATTGGAGGGTGTACGGCGAACTTTTTTTTTGAGGTACGGTCTACTGTACAACTTTGTTTACAGAGAGAAAATTTCTACTTAAATCCGGGGAATATAAAACATATTTTAGTTCAGTATTAATACCATTAATATGAAGATTTACAACATCCTTTCTCTTTGCATCGATTGACTTTTGGTCTGCCAGCATAATAATGTCATTGATTTCTTCATATTTATTAAAATACTTACGATTAGAACACATGTGGCTTGTAGCTCCACTATCAACGTACCATGTTGATGAATTTTGATTATTATTCTTAGCCATTGCAATCAATGAATAAGAATTATGACGATCATTCGGTTTTTCTCTACATTTATTGGCATAGTGACCTTTCTTTCCACATATAAAGCAATTACCACACAAAAAATATTGTTAAACTTTTTTCAATTAAAACGATTTATTAAATTATTTCAAAAGGTGTCAATTAAAAATTAATCCAATAGATTAAATAATTGCTCAAAACTGCAATTTGCTTGCCATTTTTTTTATTCTATCGCTCAAAAGCATTTCATAAAAAAAGAGAAAAACATCACCATATTGTTGTTGTTTTTCGTTTGTTTTATTTATGTGGTTGCTTTTATAAATGTTTATGTATTAGTAACAGATATTTTAAATTAATTTCTATAAAATTTTATAAATTCTCGTTAAGTTTGTAAACAAATAATGTAATTTTTGAAATTTTGTTTAATAAAATCAATATTTTAGTTAAACAAAAAAATCGTAAAAATAAATTAAAAATTATTTTAAATAAAATATATTTTATTTAGTTTTCAACAAAAACAAACAATTTTTTAATTTTTAAAAAAAATTTTGACAGAGTCCTTGTGTCTCAGAAAAATGAAGAAAACTAATTTCTGCGGGAGAATTTTTCATATAAGTATAAATAAATCTATCAAATGAATGAAAATTGCATGCAGGTTTTCTTTTAATAAAATTCAATGTTATGAAATTCAAGCTAAAAATAAAGAAATATATTTTTTTATAGTTGGCATGACAACTACCACTTTATCCAGCTGATTAGAGTTTTATTTAGAATTTATACAATATTGGTCAATTCTTAATCGAATGGATTAATTTTTAATCAAATGCATATAATATGCTATTTACAAGGTATACGATATTGATCAATTTTTAATCCAATGAATTAATTTTTAATCAAATATATATAAAAAAAACCAATAAAAATCCTAATCAAATGTATCACTATTTTATTGAAAATTTATTCAATTAAAGAGCTAAAAATTTTTAATTGAATGGACAATTTTTGTGATTGGAGGAATTTCAACGACAAAATTGATTGAAAAGGCGGTTTTCATGATTGAATTTAGTTTTTATTTTTTTGTGTGACCTTTTATAGTTTTTGAATTTGAAATATTTCTATTATTGTTTTTAATAAATATTTCGTTTTTAACAGCACCAAAAGCTTGTTGATTGTTTGATTCTTCGCCTTGTTGGTTTCTACGTTCTGCCTCTTCTAAAAGTTTAAGTTTGATTACTGAAACTGAAGGCATCACAAAGTTTTCATAATCTTTTGGTAGACTTGAAAGGAGAATTCCCACCAGTAATTCATCTTGAATTACAATACATACGTCAGCCAAATTTTCGACAATATCAGAAAAAGAATTTAATTAATCCACCATGCTCTTACTTTCCTTCATATTTAAATTTAACAGTTTTTTATACAAACCCACTTTCTGTAGTGGACCATTTGGTTTATATACCTCGATTAGCTTCTTCCAAGCATCATTTGAAGTTGCACAATTTTTAATATAATTTAGTTGAGATGTCTTTACGCTCAACATTATTGTTGCTAGTGCCTTTTCATCAGTGGAATCCCATTCTTTCTTTTTACCTGCACCCCATGCTGGATCCTTGCTTTCTTCACCTTTATTAGTCCTTAATAAATTTGTTGACCACAATTGTTCCTTTCTATATAAATTTTATTTAACGCAACTGAAAACTTATTTCAAAAACAAAATATTTACATTAAATATTCCCCAAAGCAAACTAAAATATTCATGTTGGTTTAGGGAAGTGTCTTTCGACAAAGTATATTTCCAACATAAATACCGTTACCTTTACCTAAAAAAACAAAATTCGATACCTTACCGTTACCCTTACCGTTATTCGTTTCGCAAACCAACCTTGCTAAAATGTCAAATAAGTTTTGAAGTAACTCTATTCTGCATTTTGAACAGTTAACATTTTAATCTGTGCTGAAGAGGAGGGGGTATGGCGTCACCAAAAAAATAAGTTATAAAAACATCGTTATCACTAGATGGCACTTTGTCAAAAAAATTGACAATTTTCTTTTTTTATTTAAGTTTAAATAAAAACAAACAACAAAGCAAAACAAACAGCAATAGCGGATACCACAAATTTTATTTTTTCAATACGTATCCTCGGTTACAACTAACTGTTTATGATGGTCCCACAAACAAATTTTCATAATATTTTCCATTTTTAATACGAACTTTCCAAAATTTGGCAACTTTTTTATATATGAGTCCGAAAAGACGCATAAAAGAGTCCTTAGACCTTCTGAAATCATAGATGTATGAGGGTGTTTTTCTTCACCGATGAATCCTCTTTCTGAGCGCACTTTTATGACTCATAAAAGACTCCGAATTATGAGCATTATTGGAAACTTTTGAATTTTCTGAGCCATTTATGAGTCATTTATGATTAATTTTTGAGTCATTTATTGAAAAAATTTTCAAAAATTTTTGAATACACTCATAAAAAAGAGTCTACTATTTTTCATTTCTGACTCTAAAATTTGAGCACTCTTAAAATGCTCTTATTTTAGTCTTTTATGAGTTATAATTTCTGAGCGCTCAGAAAAATGTTGGCTGGGATGTTTATTATTCTTTAAAAAAATATATAAAAAACAAACGACAGCTGATGTATCATTAACTGCTCACAAGTATCGTAAAATTTTTACGTTACCAAAATAAGGTAGCGCTACCACAACATGTTGACTTAGCGGTAGCCAATCAAATCCTTCACCAGATTGCTGAGTAGCGGATTAGCAACAGTTAAGCGTCTGATAAACGCACTCATTGATAAAAATAAGTAATTATTGGTAACACATTATTTTTTGTTTTGAAATAGTGAAAAAAGTAACTAGTTTTTAGTAATTCATTATTATATCTTTTAAAATAATGCAGAAAGTCGGTGTCATTACTAGTACTCCAAAAAATAATATGTCATTACTGGGGCAAGGAATTCATGCATCTAAAAATCGAAAATATGCGCTTACAAAATGTGGCTAACAACGACAAATATGCACTAAAAGCATGAAAAATATGCGCTAAAAACAATTATTTTTGCAAAAATGTTGTTCTAAATTTGATGATTCGGATAAATATTTAGTCCATGTTAGTTTTGGACTATCGAGAAAAAAACGCATTTGCATGGAATTCCTTGCCCAAGTCATTACCGTTTCTGCAGTGGGTAGTAGTCAGGATTTCATATATATTTAACACTAAACTAAAATCAAAATTCCTGAAATTTCCCGATGAAAATTTCCCGGGAAAAAGTTAAAATATTTTACCGGGAATTCACCGGATTTTTTCGAGCCAAATGGAATTTTTAGATGGGGGTTGGACGCAAAAATGCCTCTTACGTCGATTTAAGCGTTTTGCAATAATGGCAGATGTACAATGTCATTTTTAAGAAAACTATTTGCACAGAGATTTTCATGTAATACGTGTTTGTTGACGTTATCTGGAATTAACAAATTTCCAATAAAATAGCATTGATTTGTTAATATTTACATATTTTTGCATATTTTGCTATTATTTCCTTTTCATTTTATTTAATTTGATTTCCTATACAACAAGACATAATCTTATGATTAAGTATGGAAGTAATAGTAAGTAGCCACAATGTTTAACAATAAATAGCTATTAATGCATATTTTTGCATATTTTACTATAAATGCATATTTTTACATATTTCAATGCATATTTTGCATATTTCCACACATTTTTGCATATTTTTACAAAACTGTATCTATATATATTTTGTATTTTTCTTTCTTGTTGTCTTTACCTAGCTAGGGTCTACAAATGAAATAAAATTTGTAATGGAATTTGAAAATAACACATAAAGCAACAACAACGAAAATAATTTTGTTGTTGTTTTATGTGTAATTTGCTAATTTTATGGTATTTTTAATTATATTTGAAATTAGTTGATGCCGTGAAAAAAATTTGCGCATCGGAAGGAAAAGTAAGTGAGACAATTAAAATTAAATTAGAAAAAATTTTACAAAGAAAACCATGGCTTTAAAATAATTAAACTAATTAAATATCTGATATAGTGAAATCCAAAATGAATATTCCACAAACGAATTAGCAGCTTTAAAATATGCACCAATAACTTAACAATATAAAAACTTTTAATTTAAAACAAAACTTGTTTATTTACATAAATAAAGCATTAAATTAAGTCTTATACAAATATTTTATGTCTATTTTTATGACTGAATTGTTTTTGTTAGTTTTTTTATGTTTTTTGCTATTAATAAGTTACTACTTTTACTACAGCTGGAAAAAATCAATACAAAAAGTAAACAAAAATTTCCAATTGTAGTAAAAGTAGTAAGAATTTCGAGTAAACGAACATACTCAGTGTGTTCGTTTACTCGAATTTCTTACTACTTTTGCTACAATTGAAAAGTTTTGTTTACTTTTTGTATTGAATTTTTCCAGCTGTAGTAAAAGTAGTAACTTGTAGTAAGTAAACGAACACGCCTACTGTTTATAAATAAATAATAAATGTATACACTCAAAAAAAAAAAGTCAGTAAAGTCAGCAAACAATGTTGCAAACAAAAATCTTGGTAATTTCAGCAAAAGGTTTGCTGAAAATCAGCGAGCTGATTTTTACCAAAAAAATAGTAATCTCAGCAAAAGTTTTGCTAACACTTATTCGATTGCAAATGAAAAAAATCCTTGCTAAAATCACTAGTTTCTGCTGAATATTAGTAGACTGAAAAAAACTCAAAAAACTTGTAGCGAAATTTTACTTTAGATAATTTATTTGCAGAAAAGTTAAATATAGAATTTGTGTAGAGTTGTTTGTTTTTGTAATTATCATTTCCGTTGCCTGTACTACATCCAGACAAGCTGCGACATCTACATCTTATCTATCTGGTTGTCGTCCACGCTATTAATGCGGTTATCAGCACAATTTTTGTAGCAAAATAAATTAGTAAAACATTAGTTCAAAATTAGTTTAGTGCTAAAAAAATATAACTAAAACTTTTGCTGAAAACGGAATTTTCAACATTTTTTGCATTTTTATCAAATTCGTGGGTCATTTTGGATTCCAGGCTAAAGTGGGTTAAAGATATCCGATGATGTTAAAATTTCATATCTGAATCATTTTTACTAATTAAATGAATAAATGAAATAAAAAATTATTTTTTTCTAAATTTCGGATTTTGGGAATTTTTAATAATAATACACTTTTTTCCAAAATGGGCCATTTTCGTGCAACTTTCGGCAAGGGTTAACGTTTTCCAAAAAAAAAAAAAATGATTTCTTCCATTTGGGACCATTTCCAAAAAAACTGGGGGTGTAATGACGAATCTATTTTTAAGGGACACCCTCATTGGCGGACTTAGGCCGGTCTGGGGGTGGGCTAAGCCAATAGACTACTTTTTGCCCACCCCAGAATTTAAAAAAATCTGTCTAAAATTCTTGTTCTATGATTATTTTTGTTTTAAATATCAGTTAATCCTGTGTTTTTGATTGGGAAAATGTATTCTAGTTTTAAAGCCAGAACTAATATCGACTTGTGTCTGGAATATTTCTTAAATAAGAAATGATGTTTAAAAAATTTTACTTAAGAAATATTTTAGATATTTAAAATCCCAAAGAAACGTTTGGGATTTTAGCATATTTAATTCCTTTAATGCAACTAAGGTATATCCCGATAAAATAAAATTAAAAAAACTAATATGCAAGTGCTTGTGCAAATTTAAATGTTACTGACACTTTAGAAAACATTGTTTTCTATTGTTGTTTCTACATGAATGGATGTCACTACATTGCTAGATCTGTCAAAACAACAGAGTAGTACATTGGAAGATGACAAAGCAAATTGTGGAAAATTTTCTGTTGTTGTTGTTGTTTTTGTTTTTTCTTTGATATTTTAAATGTTTAATAACGCTCCTAGACGAGAACAAGAAATTCTCATTGAGTTTGTAATTTAACTTAACAAATATTTCCAGAAATTCTAAAAACGTCGTCCCCTGACGATTTCCTTAGGCAAGAATGAAATCCGGATAGGGACATGCCTACAACGGATTATTTTTTACAATTTGTTAAATGCGTTTGGGATTTTAGCATATTTAATTCCTTTAATGCAATTAAGGTATATCCCGATAAAATAAAATTAAAAAATCGATCTTAGTTCTGGCTAGAAGAGAAAACTTTCTTGGATTTAATAGTTTTTTAAAGCAATAATTATTTAATATTACACTCATAGAAATAAATCTGTAAAAATAGCAGAAAAAGCATCTAAAAATTATGCCAAATAAAGAGCTGTTTTTTTTTTGCAAAATTCTAGTAAAATAAGAACACCAAAACTAAAGCTGTTAAATTTGCAAAAATTTAGTTATATTTAAGTTAACTTTTAGTTAATTGAAAATGACAAATTGTATTGCAAAATCTACAGAAAATTTTGGTAAATATTAGTTGACTAAAAATATCAAAAACAAACTGTTATATCTATAATTTTTTGTTATTTTTAAGCTAAATTTAGTTGAATGCAAGTAGCAGTTAAATTAGCTGAAATATTTACTAAAAAAAATTGTAAAACTGTAGATTTAACAGGTTTATTTTTACTGTTCTTATTTTACTTGTATTTAGCAAAAAAATCTGCTAATTTAACAGTGTCTTCTGCAGCATCATTTTTAACTAATTTTCAGTTTCTTTTTCTGCTATTTTTACAGATTTATTTCTATGAGTATACTATTTTGAGGAAATTTCAATATGTTGTAGAACCAAAAATTGAAATGAAAATGTCAGTTTTTGATTATCTCGGTAATTTAAGTGGTCAAAATATGGGGTAAGAATGGGTTAGTCAGAAGTGGAAGAAAATATGAGACAGGTTGATCTTAGATTTCTTTTCTCCATCAAATATAAAATTTTTATACTATTCTGAGCGTATAGCATTGCTCCACGAGGTTTTCTTCAGAAAAAAGGATGCATTTTTTAGAGTTTTCTATAAAAAACATTTGAAAATTTTATCAAAAGGGAGGGAGTTATTTTTAAGTCTTTTTTTTGTATGAAAAAATCGCAAGCATAATGTCGAAAGTGTTTTTTAAGATTAAGGGTCTAAGAATGGGCAAATAAACAGCCAAACATACATGGGACCCTTGCCCACCCCAGAAAAATGTTCTAGGTACGCCTATGGACAACCTAGTATACATATTTCTTTAGTTTTAAACAGGGTTGGCAGGCAATACCGCTAAAATACCGTTATAGATTCAAAACCCTTTCAACTGACTACCGTTATCCCTAAAATACCGATACCGAAATAATCGAAATACCGTTATCTTTAAAATACCGTTACCGAAATAACTGAAATATCGTTATACTTAAAATAACGATACCGAAACAAGTGAAATATCGTTACCGGAATAAAATACCGTTACCGGAATAAATGAAATAGCGTTACCGTTATTTTTAATTTTCTGCTTTTGGTAATTGCATATGGTTATAGAGTATTTTTCGTGCTTTAAGTTGGAAAATTGGTTCTGTTTTTAATCTCGTTTATTTTTTGTAAAATAAATTGCGGGATGCATCGAAATAACTGACTATCGTTATTCTTAAAATACCGTTACCGAAATAACTGAAATATTGTAACCTTAAAATACCGTTACCGAAATAATCTAAAAACCGTTAACCTTAAAATACCGTTACCAAAATAACTAAAAAACCGTTATCCTTAAAATTCCGATACCGAAATAAATGAAATAGCGTTAACCTTAAAATACCGTTACCGAAATAATCTCAAATAGCGTTACCAATAACCGCATCGTTTGGTAACCGAAATGGTTTTAAATGCATATTTTTAAATTTTTAATGTTATAATAGCCAAAAAAGTTTGGTTTTTTGTTTACATTGCAGTGATTTGCAGAGTGAGAAGGAATAATAAGTTACATATAAATTGTATGGCACATTTTTTGTATATATCTTTCTGTATATCACCCCAATTTTGACATTTCATTTTACTAATTTTCTCGATCAAATCAGCTTATATCCATCCATCTGTAAATAATCTCTGACTATTTGTATTGTAATATGATCTTACACTAAAATATACCAAATTTTTTATGATTTTAGGGTAATGTTTACATGTATTATGGTCTCAGCAATTACTACCAAAATCACAGACGTTATGTAAAATCTCGCGATGATGATCAATTGTTGGGTCGTCTCTCATTAACACCATCCACAGATTGTGTACCATTTGCCTATGTCGATACCGATACTGGTGGACAAATGCCCATAGCACCATGTGGTGCTATAGCAAATTCCTTATTTAATGGTAATATTAAATAAAATTAGGTAATATTATAAATTAAATAAAAACTAATGAGTTTTATTTTGTAACCTTTAGATACTTTAACATTAAATTACGGTTCAACACCAGTACCTTTATTAAATACTGGTATTGCATGGCCGTCAGATAAACAAATTAAATTCCGTAATCCAGAAGGTGATTTAAAATCTACATTGAATGGTCATTATGCTAAACCAAAGTTCTGGAAAAAGGAATTGTGGGAATTGGATGAAGCTAATCCTGATAATAATGGGTTTCAAGTAAGTTTGACGGTTCTTTTCGGTAGAAAGTAAGGATAATAGTATTTTTTTGATATTGTAGAATGAAGATTTAATTGTATGGATGCGTACTGCTGCTTTACCTAGTTTCCGTAAATTATATCGCCGTATCGACCATAATCAGGCTAATTTTCAAACTGGTTTAAAAAGTGGTCAATATACTCTGCACATTGATTATCGTATGTATTTTTATTTCTTAAGTTTATTTAAATTTAACAAATTGTACGATTAACATATTTTCCATTATTCTATAGAATACCCTGTTTCCGCTTTTGATGGTTCCAAGAAAATGATTTTGTCAACAACTTCTTTATTGGGTGGAAAAAACCCATTCCTGGGCATTGCTTATATTGTAGTCGGTTGTATTTGTCTTATATTGGGCATTGCCTTGCTTATCATACATATTAAATGTAGTAAAAGGTTTGTTGTTGTGAACTCATAAATATGGCACTCTTTTTTTTGTTTAATTTATTTTAAATTTAGGAAGTACCATTTAAATATTAGCTTTTTCGTCAAGTATTATTTTAAAAGCTATATTATAATTTTATAACTCAGGACGAGTAAGAACTAGCTAAATAAATTGTACACTTAATTCGAATTGAACTAATGAACTGCGGAAATGCTATAGCGGACACTTATGTTTCTTAGCTGTCCGATCTCATATTTAAGGAATAAGAAGTATTTTTGTAGGAAAATATGTCTGAAATTTACAAAAACTAGTTTAATATTTGCACAACGATAAACTAATTGAGAAAACAATAATTTTGACACCCATAAGTATTGAACTTTGGACAAGTTCTAGAGAACAATCTAAGGGAGTCTGATATTTGGGGTTAAAAAGTGGGTCCAAATTTAAACCCGTTTTGGTATAAAACCATGTCTAAAATTTACATAAATGAGATTTATTTGTACAGCGGTAAAGTACTTAAACATTAATTTTGATATCAATATTGCCCATTTAGGCCTCTGCATTTGAAATATACACTAAAACGAGTAAAAAGGTTAAAGTCGGGCATGCCGACTATAGAATACCCTACACCAGTCTGGGTAAAAGCCAACTAATGTCACCAAAATCAATAGGCTGCGTTATTGGGCCAATATAGGTCTGTGTACCAAATTTCATCAAAATATCTTAATATTTGCGACCTGCAGCGTATAAACAGTATAATTTTGGTAGGACCCTTATATGGGCACTAGGTCTAAACATGGACCGATGTTCATCAAAATCAATAGGCTTCGTCCGTGGCCCAAAATAGGTCTGTGTACCAAATTTCGTCAAAATATCTTAATATTTACGACGTGCATCGTATAAACAATATAATTTTGGGGGGACCCTTATATGGGCACTAGGTCTAAACATAGACCGATGTTCACCAAAATCAATATGCTTCGTCCTTCGGCTGCCATAAGTCGGTGTACCAAATTTCATCAAAATATCTTAATATTTGCGACCTGCAGCGTATAAACAATATAATTTTGGTAGGACCCTTATATGGGCACTAGGTCTAAACATGGACCGATGTTCACCAAAATCAATAGGCTTTGTCCTTGGGCCAACGTAGGTCTGTGTACCAAATTTTATCAAAATATCTTAATATTTGCGACCTGCAGCGTATAAACCATATAATTTTAGTAGGACCCTTATATGGGCACTAGGTCTAAACATGGACCGATGTTCACCAAAATCAATAGGCTGCGTTACTGGGCCAATGTAGGTCTGTATACCAAATTTTATCAAAATGTCTTAATATTTACGACCTGCAGCGTATAAACAGTATAATTTTGGTAGGACCCTTATATGGGCACTAGGTCTAAACATGGACCGATGTTCACCAAAATCAATAGGCTGCGTTATTGGGCCAATATAGGTCTGTGTACCAAATTTCATCAAAATATCTTAATATTTACGACCTGCAGCGTATAAACAGTATAATTTTGGTAGGACCCTTATATGGGCACTAGGTCTAAACATGGACCGATGTTCACCAAAATCAATAGGCTGCGTTATTGGGCCAATATAGGTCTGTGTACCAAATTTCATCAAAATATCTTAATATTTACGACCTGCAGCGTATAAACAATATAATTTTGGTAGGACCCTTATATGGGCACTAGGTCTAAACATGGACCGATGTTCAAAAAAATCAAACTTGTTCGTCCTTGGGCCAACATAGGTCTATGTACCAAATTTCATCGAAATATCTTAATAGGTGCGACCTGTAGAGTGCGTACAAGATTGCATGGACAGACAGACAGACGGACGGACGGACGGACGGACGGACAGACGGACATCGTTAAATCGAAATAAAAAAAAATTCTGAACCGATCGGTATACTATAAGGTGGGTCTACGACCAATATTTTTTGGTGTTACAAACATCAGCACAAACTTATAATACCCTGACCACATAGTGGTGTAGGGTATAAAAAGTCAGTGAAGTCAGCAAAAATGTTGCTGTGTTAGCAAATTTTAGCCAGGTGCGTGCTTACAAAAAAGTTGGTTATTTCAGCAAAAGTAATTTCTGAATTTCAATTGATGATTTCCTGAATATCAATTCATATTTTCTGAATTTCAAATGATATTTTCTGAATTTGAAATGATATTTTCTGAATTTCAAATGGAAATATTACCATATTACAATGATACAATCGATATTTTCTGAATTACAATTGCAAAAGGTGTAGTATACTTGATACACAAGATGATTTTATATTTTTTCTACTAAATTATTTTTTGAGTGTGTAGCCGTAAAGCCAGTTTTTGTGTCATTAGAAACGGTTAACGCTGAAAATTTTTAAAATGTAGCACAAAGTTTTTCCAAAATAAAGTCGCACAAAAAAGTAGTTTTTTAAAAAAAAGTAACCCATTTTTTTTAACGTGTTTTATTTAAACAAAACACAACCAACAAAAGAAAATTAACAAAAAAAAAAAAAATATATAAATAAATAAAAAATCCATCGAAAATTGATTGTTTTAAAAATTCGTTTCTGTATATTTGCACAAGTTCATTGCTTGGAACTTAGTCTTCTAATTCGGAATCTAGCAAATTTGGAGTTGGTAGCATGTTTATTATACCCTACACCACTACGTGAACAGGGTATAATAAGTTTGTGCTGATGTTTGTAACAATAAAAAAATATTGGACCTAGACCCACCTTTTATTTTACCGATCGACTCAGAATAACTTTTATTTCGATTTAACGATGTCCGTCCGTCAGTCTGTGCATGTATTCTTGTGCGCACGCTACATGTCGCAAATATTAAGAAATTTTAATAAAATTTGGTTAGACATAGTGACCATATAAAGGTCCCCCCAAAATTATATTGTTCGCACGCTACAGGTCGCAAATACGAAGATATTTTAATTAAATTTGGTGCGCGGATTCACATCATATTTACATTAAATAGTTGCCTTTCAACCAGACTGGTGTAGGGTATCGTGTAGTCGGCATGCCCGACTTTAACTTTTTTCCTCATTTTTCATTAATCCCAATTTAGTAAAAATTCTTTTCGTTCTAACCAGGCACCTGATATTATAATTTTAATGCGTTTTATTCTGATTTTTCCTCAATCAAAAACAATCACTTGTGTAAATTAAATTGAGGGTTATCTTAGGGCAGTGAATTCGTTTGATCTACGCTTCACTTTAGTTAATTCGATTTCGATTAATGTTGTTATTCACGTTTAAGTTTTAGGAATGACATTTCTTAATTGAAAGTTAAATTTGTTCAATAGAATTAATATTAAAAATAATTTGAATTGTAATTTTTCTTTAATTCCAAAATATTAAGGTTTATATTTAATGAAGACCGATAATAACTTAATGAATAATGAAGTATTCACTTTAATGTTTCTGTTATTTGTATTTTATTACACCTTTCAAAATTTTAATACAATATTATATTTTTTTTACTAATAGTTAGTTTCAATGATAACTTCAATTTAAATTTACCTACTATGTGGGCTCGGTAAAATTTTACGACTGATCTAAAAAATACTATAAATAATCAATGAAACCAAGAACTTCAACTGCTTTCACTCTCTGCTCTCAAAATATGATATGGAAACTAAAAATTAAGAATTAATGCAAAACCAGCGGTATTTGTTAAAGAGTTATGTCACGTTTCAAAACGTATCTTAACTTGTACAAATGAATTTATTTTTCTAGATGGATATTTTATTTTCATAATTTTTTTTAATTTTTGTTTTTTTTTCGCCAAAACCATAAGATTTGTGAGCAACTAACCACCAAACCTTGCTCTATGAATTATATAGTGAATTTTAAAAAACAGCTTTATGGTACAAAAAATTAATTTAAAAACTTAATCAACTTAATTGCTAAAGAATATATTGATGCAAAAATGTGTGCAAAATTTTTCGCGATTTTTTTTTTTGCAATCTAGCCACCAAACTTTAGTATAAGATCATTGGCGGACTTAGGCCGCTTTTTGCCTACCCCAGAATTAAAAAAAATTTATTGGCAAAAAGTATCACAATATTAGTTTTTTTAGTATCAGTCAATTCTGCGTTTTTGGTGAAAATGTCTACTAATTTCCTAGGAAGATAATTTGTTAGAATCTAAGGAAACTAAATATTTCTTAATAAGAAATGTTGTTTGAAAAATTCTCTATCAAATATCCAAATTTCATACGAATCTGCGAGTATAGCTTGGAATACATTCCTTGTACAAGGTTTTCTCCAAAAAAAAAATAGACGCACATAGGAGTATTTGACCCAAAAAGCCGCCCAAAAAGGCAAAAGTGAATTTAAAGAAATTAAAAAAAAGTACGCAGCTCAATAGGCAACTAAATTCTGGATTATGTTGCAAATTCTCAAGATTTTAAGTTGAGATTTGTAGTTTCGAGACACTGTTAAAGTCAGGAAAGTTAAGAAAATGTCATCCCCTTTTATTGATTTTTTTCAGTTTTAAGAGGTTAATATTATATTTTTTTATGGCTCAACGAATGGAGGTTTTAAATTGATTTTTTTTAATAAAATACTTGATTAATAGCTATTTTCAAAAATTTTTAAAAAATTTTATTTTAAATATTTAGTTGAAACTCTTGGTTCAAAAATTAAAAAAAAGGTTTTTTTATACACTTTTTTTGCAAAAAAAAAAGGAAGAAGGTTTTTAAAAGTGAGAGTAGTAAGTGTAGGAAAATTGTTATGTAGGAAAAATAAATTTTAAATCTTTTTTTTAAACAGAAGAAAAAAGTTTGCGCAAGTTTGCGCCATGATTTTTGGCGATTTTTTGAAAATTTCACCTTTTTTCAATTTTTGCTCAGCAGGCACTTTTTCTCATATTTTTTGTCAGTCATAAACTTTTGTTTGGGGATTAACACTGCCTATTAACTTTACAATGGTTTTTTGCCTTGTAAATGTAATTGAATGAAAAATTATTTTCATCAATGGATTTTATTGGGCGAATGATTGATTATATAAAGTTAATGTACAGTCTACTATTCGGTAGGTATCTCTCTCAGGTGCTGTGGATGTGTTGATCATGTTTTCTTGACGGGTTTCCAGGGAATATTTGAATATTGTCAAGTTACACAGTACAACAGCCAATCTGGGGGGTGAGAAATTCCAAGTCAGGGTGATGGTACTAGGTCAGTATAGTAAAACCCTCAAAGGGTTTGGCGTTCGTATGTGTCATTATGACCTTTTAAATTTTTTCCTTATCTTGATGTTTTTTCGCTTAGTTGTAACATTTTGGCAAAAACGTAGTTTAACATAACTCGAGAACCACTTGTCCGATTTTGATAAAACAAATTTAGAAAAATTTAGAATTACAATTTCTTTAATCCGTTCATATAACGTTTTTCTCTATAATCAACAGTTTTGCCGGTAAAAATAAATTTGTGGAGAAAAAAAAATATTTTTTTGCCTAAAAATTAAAAATTTTTTTTTTTAAATTCATAAAAAATCCAAAACGGAAAAAAGGATCAAGTGTTATTAATTTCATGTAAAGTCACATAACCTATAAACAAAATTTAACGCGTTCTGCTTTTATTTACAATTAAGTGAAGGTATCCCATTTTGACAAGAATATTGATATTTGTTTTTATTCAAAAAAGTGTCATTTATCGCCTTTTTCATAAATTTTCCCCAATAACTCCAGACTTCTGGCCATAAACTACTAAAAAAATTAAGTAAACATTTTTATAATTTTTTATTTTTATTTTATTTATTTATTTTTATTTATTTTAATAAATATTGCCTAGACTTTTTCGATGGTGGTTGTTCGGGACTAGTGGCATCGCATTCATCGCTATCATCAGTTTCTGAACCACACATAATGTCAATGTGTGACTCCACTGTTGGCCCTTCTGCATCTCCTGAAAATTCTTTATCATCAAGATCATCCTTGTCTTGCCACACTAACTTACTCCACCAGCAAATTTCCGCAATTATTGCACTCGGCGACTTTTTGCCTCTATATCTGTAAGTTTTTGTTTTATTAAAATGAGTTTGAAAAAATAAAAAATCAGTATTACCTCATTTCAAATGGCATAGCAACTTGATGATAGCGTTCACCTTGTTCATCAGATTCGGTAGCCAATTGTTTGCTGAAGTAGTCCAGATGATGATGTAAATAATGGATTTTCAAGGACATGTGGACACCAATTTCCGAGAATGCTCTTAACATCCTTGCGACAGAAACATCGTAGTTGTTAGAACGATGCTTTCCCAACAAGCCTTCTATTACTTCTTTGATTGCCTGCCATGCATTCAATTCAGCGTCAATCAAAATATTGTTGAATGCGTCACTTTTAATCAGCTTTCGTATATCTGGACCATTTAGTACGCCTGATTGGAAAAAATTAATTTGTTAAGATGGAAAATCATGGGAAATGAATGTGATATTATAACTTACCTTCTTTAATTTTACTTTCGCTGAGTCTCGGGTAAATTAGTTTCAAACACAAGAAAACTTCATCTCTTTTGGCGACAGTTTTGATAAAATTCTTAACAATTCCAAGTTTAATATGCAGTGGAGGCAGCAATATCTTCTCCTTCGGCACTAGAGGCTCACGAATAATATTGGCCGTTTGTAACCTGCTGTGCTCTCTGAGTTTCCATCCGTGGCATGCATATTGGTCACCGGAAAATCGTGTGTCCCAATCGCACAAAAAGCACATATATTTTATATAGCCGCTTTGAAGACCGCAAAGCATTGCTACAACTTTTAAATCGCAGCATATGCGCCACATATGTTTGGCGTAGTTAACCATTTTTAAAATATTTTCCAGTGCATCATATGTTTCTTTCGTTTCTGTACTGTAGGCGATTGGAACTGAAGGTTTTTTATTGGTCTTATGCAGTAAAACCGCCTTCAAGCTGAGTTTTGAACTGTCAATAAATAATCTCCAGTCATCTGCTTCATATTTTATTTCCATTGCGTCCATCAATTTTCCTACATCCGGGCAATATGCAGAAGTTTTTTCATCATTCACAAGGAATAAACTTTGGAGTGTTGCCTGACGACTTCGATAAGCTGTGACTTTCACACCGGGTGCCAACAAATTGTTTGATTTCAAAATGGAAGCCAGCTCTTCCGATTTATGCTGTGTTAATTACAACTTGGCAACAATTGAATCAAGCTTATTTTGATTTATTAAAATTGGCTCATTGGATACTGATGGCTCATATGGGGAATCATCACGTGCATGATATGTCGGAGCAGTCGTAGAAGAGAAAATATCTGGGCTAGAAGCTTTTGGCACAGGAATGTGGTCCGAATAAGGCAATGGTGTTGCGCCACTTGCAACACCAACGTAATTATACGATTTTCTTATCCTTTTTGCGGCTCCTTTATTCGCACATGCATAGCAATTCAATGGATTGTGACCTTCGCCAGGATTAGTCCAAGTCATTGGGATACCGAATGGCATACTTTCACGTCTTCTATTTTTCCAATCCATTAGACGGTTGTAGCAGCTTTTACACACTATATTTGGTACCCAATTTTCGTTCACTATAACATTTTGGTTGAAGTACATCTCGTATGTTTGAACAAAATCAGTACTGAAATTTCCCCTTTTTTTATGTGTTGAGACATATTGACCACAGCAGTAGCAAAAGCTATTTATATCTGGCTTGCACAGTTCCATATTCTGTTCTCTTTTGTTCACTTTTAAAAAACTGGAGAAAAATCACTTTTACTGTTCGCGTTCGTCGGCACTTGTTGAATGACAAAAATCACAGAACCAGTGTGAGAAAGAGAAGAAGTATAATGACAATGCATGTTTTATGTGAACATTACAGAACCAGTGTTGCCACATCAATATTTCTCTTTTAGTACAGTAGAAAAATATGAGAGAGTTCGGCTTGTGAGTGTCAATGTTTTCTCCAAATAATGTTGTGCATATCTGGACAAATTTTTGAAATTCATACATTTACCTAATTGTGAATAAATGAGAAACGCGTGCATCGATTTTCATGATCTATGCCTTTTTTTGCTCATGAGTTATGTGACTTTACGCGAAAGTAATTAGTTTTGGCACGTTTTTCGATTTTGGATTTTTTATGAATTTTTAAAAAAAAAATATTTAAATTTTTAGGCAAAAAATACTTTTTTCCCTTCATACATTCATTTTTAACTTCGAAAGTGTTGCACATATAGGAAAACGGTATAGAAACAGATTAGAGAAATTGTAATTCTAAATTTGTTTCATCAAAATCGGACAAGTGGTTTTCGAGTTATGTTAAACTACGTTTTTGCCAAAATGTTACAACTAAGCGAAAAAACATCAAGATAAGGAAAAAATTTAAAAGGTCATAAAAAAAAAATGACACATACGAACGCCAAACCCTTTGAGGGTTTTACTATACTGACCTAGTACCATCACCCTGACTTGGAATTTCTCACCCCCAGACAATAATCCCAAAAATGTTCCATAGTGTTATTGGTGACGTCTATTCATTGGTTTTTTCGTGTGGTTTTGTGTAAGTTTATGAGGTGTAGGTTTTAGACATTTTAATTTTATATCTTAAACTAAATATTGTATATTATTGTGTTTGTGTGTTGAATAAATGTTATCGTTTTTTTCTCGCGAGTGTGGGATCATGTTGATATGCATCCCAGAGGGGTTCTATGGAACCAGTAGGTTAATTCCGCTGATGAGTCCCTTTGGCAGGGGACCAAAGTGCTTCAGGAATTGCCCAAGTGCCTGCACGGCTATGTTTTTGTATGGATGGTGGGTTTGGTTATTCTGTTTTTGTTTATTTATTTATTTAGTTGTGTTCTCATATCCTGTACAACAAGATTAAATCTTATAATTAAAGTACAGGAAAGCAGTTTGTGAAAAACAGATATTGCAAAATATTTAAGGAAAACTTAAAATTACACTAAATATGCTTTAGAAACGTAAACTATCTAAAAATCACAAATTGTTGCAAAAATAAATATATTAATTAGATTATCAAATTGTCAATATTGTAGAAAACAAAATTAATTCTGTTTAAAAAATTCAAATAGAAATTGTTTGAAGTTGCTTGCGTTGCTGTTGAGTTGTTGATTGGATGGAAGATCTCTCCAAAGACGTGCGGCATTTATGAAGAAGTGCCATTCAGACACATGATAACTATGTTCAGGTATAATAGTCTTTCTACCCCTTGGGGATAATGCAAATTGAATAATTTCAAAAAGATATAAAGGATTTTTTGTATACATGATTTTGTGATAAAACAAAAGTACTCGAATTTTTAGAAGATTTTCAAAAGATACTCCATAGAGTTTTATGGCAAATGTTGAAATTCGCTCAAATCTTGTTAGTCCATAAACATATCTGACAATATTATTGTACAAACCGGTTAATTTGCGTTTGCAAGTCGTGTCACAATTCCCATAAAGCTCACAACCATAGATTAAACCGGGGATTAGGTACATATGTTTTAGCAAGTATAATTCTTACTTTTAAAGGAGTAAAAAATTGATATGGTTTGTCCAAGTTAAATGTTTGTTGAAAACGATGCCAAGGTTTTTAGCTGCTTCAACGAACTCAATTAATCCTCCATTTATCACAATATCATGTTCAATTACTGGCACGCTTCGTTGCCTGTGTATTACTACACATTTAGATTTCCGCGGATTAAGGCAGCCCGAAATTGATTTGAATTGTTAGTAAAAATGTCTAAATTGATTTGATAATCACGGGGTTGCCGGGTTGTAAAAATGTGAAGAAATATCGATGTCAGCTGCTAGCAATAGGGTCGGCATATACGACTTAAATATTTACCATACAAATCGTTTTAAATGTTCACCATACAAATCGTTATAAAAACTAAAAATATAAAATACAAAAAAAAAATTTAAAAACAAGATTTTTTATAACGCTCTTTGAAGGGAATTTTTTACAGAGTTTTTATTTTTAATTTTGTGTGGAAGTAAAAACGAAAGATTTTATATTTTAAGAATTTTTTTTTATTCTCAAAAAGTTTTATGCATGTCAGAAACTAAAAAACTACAGAGTTATAAATTTTATTCAAATGAAAATTTAACTTAAAAAATCAAAAAAAGTAAATATAACGCAAGTTCTTCTTAATTAAAATTGAATTTTATAACTGCAGTTAAACACTAAATTCTAGCGACTTTGATTTGTGTAAATTGGTATTTCTGACTGACTAATCTTATTCTCATCTTAATTCAGAGAGTATTGTCACTTTTAAGATAATTGTCTTCAAACAGGATGATTTTAAAATTTTAAATAATTTTAGGATAAACATATTTTTGTGCAGTTTTGCTCCAAAGTTTAATATCGATGGCTTAATGAAGAAAGACGCTACACAGAGAGAATTTTGCTGGACGAGTTTTAGTGAAATTTTTCGGTAAACTGCTGAAGTTTTCTTCACAACATAAATGAAAAATTTTTTAAATTCGATGAAAAAGATTCGTATATTTTATGAATCTAGTTTCAGTGAAACTTTTTCATGGAGTGAATGAAATTTTTAGTAAATAAAATGAAATTTTTGATAATATTTTATGAAAAATTCCATTAATTCAACGAAAAGTTTCAATGGACGCGTTCCCGTGAAACTTTATCGATTTTATGCAAAACTTCATTAATATCATGCAGATAATTTTCTCAGTGTAACTTTATTCTTAATTTCTATAGAGGGGAAGGCAATAAATATATAAAAACGTTGGATATGTTGTTTCTCGGAATGAAATTATATATTAATACAAAAACAATAAAATAAATCTAAGTTTTTCAGATTTCCATTTCCTCTAATGAAATATTAATTCGAGTTAGGGCCTTTCTGTATTAAGCATTAAATTTATTTACCAAAAATTTGAAAAGAGCAGCATGTTCGTTGCTACATTTAGGGCATTTCTTTTAACTACTATATTCATGTTTGATGGGTAATTTGAAATTTAAAAAGATAGATTCAAATAAAATAAAAACAATTTGAATTATAAAAAAGTGTTTATGAAACTATATGTATCAATAAACATAGTTTGGCTCAAGGGGTAAGGCGATGAACTTCTAAACCAAAGGTCGTTGGTTCGAATCGTGCCTGGTGTTGGAACAAAACAAAATTGCTTTGAATTTAAAACGAAAGAAAATTAAATTAAAGAGAAATAAAATAAAGGTGTATGTTAAGTGTGTAGTAGTGCTGGTAAAAATATGAGTAGTGGGTATCGAGTATCGAGTATTTGTCTTTTTTTTTTGGGTACTCGATATTCAAAACTACTACTCGATATTTTTAGAGTGGCATTTTTGACAGAAAAAATATATAAAAATATTTGTCACAAAAATGTGACTCTGCTAAAATATTTTTCACAAAATTACAACTCTGCTAAAAGAAAAAATCAGAAATAAAATATTTAAAATAATATGTTAAAAAACTACGAAAAACACAATGAATATTTGGTGAAAAAGTTTAAAAATATGTTTATAAATTTAAATATTGAATTACCATAAACATTTTCAAAGAATTTTACCAAAAAATTTTAAAAAATTCAAATTTAAAAACCGTTAAAAGTATCGAGTAGTATCGAGTATCCAAATCAAAAATATCGAGTAGTATCGAGTATTAAAAAGTAACCGAATTTACCAGCACTAGTGTGTAGTGTTTTGAAAATTGAAACAAAAAAAAAACTTTCGAATATGAAAAAACAAACCACAAAATCGTTTTTTTTTTACGTTTTGTCAGTTAAAAATTGATGATTGTTTTAACAGACTTTTCAATTATTTTTATTTCTTTTATGAATTGTTTAAACAATGTTTGAATATAAATAGCAAAATGGTTTGAATATAATGAAAAATCTGTAGTCCTTTTTTTAATTGTGTTTTCAATTAATTTAATATGTATTTTAGGTTGTTTTTAACGATAAAATATTGTGAGTATATTAATGCAAAAAATTTCCTTTTTGGAATTTTTTTCCGCGATTTTGTTTTGCAATCAACAACCAACGCAATTGTATGAAATGAGTATTATAGTCCCTAGATCATAAATTTTAAGAAATCGCACTTAAAAAATTGCTAAATAACTGCGGAATGCGGAAAAGGGCAGAAAATGACTTAGAAGAGCTAATCAGCGATTGACTTTTTTTCGCAAACTAACCACCAAACTTTGGGGAATATATGAGTGTTATAGTCTTGGATTTTGGATTAAAATACAGAAAATGAATTAAGAAACTTAATCAGCGATTAACGTTCTGCAAACGAATATAATGATGCAAACTTTTTCGTTTTCGGAAAATTTTTATTTTTATTTTATTTTTTCCAAACTAACCATTAATTATACCCTACACCACTATGTGGTCAGGGTATTATAAGTTTGTGCTGATGTTTGTAACACCAAAAAATATTGGTCGTAGACCCACCTTATAGTATACCGATCGGTTCAGAATTTTTTTTTATTTCGATTTAACGATGTCCGTCTGTCCGTCCGTCCGTCTGTCTGTCTGTCCATGCAATCTTGTGCGCACTCTACAGGTCGCACCTATTAAGATATTTTGATGAAATTTGGTACGCAGACCTATGTTGGCCCAAGGACGAACAAGTTTGATTTTTTTGAACATCGGTCCATGTTTAGACCTAGTGCCCATATAAGGGTCCTACCAAAATTATACTGTTTATATGCTGCAGGTCGTAAATATTAAGATATTTTGATGAAATTTGGTACACAGACCTATATTGGCCCAATATTGCAGCCTATTGATTTTGGTGAACATCGGTCCATGTTTAGACCTAGTGCCCATATAAGGGTCCTACCAAAATTATACTGTTTATACGCTGCAGGTCGTAAATATTAAGATATTTTGACGAAATTTGGTACACAGACCTATATTGGCCCAATAACACAGCCTATTGATTTTGGTGAACATCGGTCCATGTTTAGACCTAGTGCCCATATAAGGGTCCTACCAAAAGTATCCCAAATAAAAAAAATGATATGGAGACATATGAAATTATATTTAATTATATATAATCTTTTATGTAATTAGATATAATTATATCCGAAAAATGAGAACATCTTATTGTATCTTATTGTATCGAATTGTATACAATTGTATACAATTTGGTACAATTTGATACAATTTTATGCAATTCGATACAATTGTATCCGAATTTTGTCCTCATCCAATTACATCAAATTATATCTTTTTGTATAAAATTATATAAAATGTTATAAAAGTGCACATAGTTTGATACAATTATATCTAAAAATTGAGCTTATACTTTAGATCATATTATATATGAACACATCTAACAATATACAAAAATTATTTTTTTAAATAAAAAAGATATGCAATATCTGGAGATCAGACCTGGGGGATTTCAATTACAATTGCAAATAAATGTAATTGAAATTAAAAAAACTCAATTACATTTCATGTAACTGTAATTGAAAATTTTCAATTACAATTGTAATTGAAAGTGATTTCAATTACATTTAGAATTAAAGTGTTTTTTGTTAAAATTTTGTAGAAAAAACTGACTGGGATAGGTTGGATAGGCGTGGATAAGTATACAACGAATACGTCATGTTGGGCTGACCTCTCACTTGTTCTTTTTGTCATTATTTATTTTCCGAAAAAATGTAATTGTAATTGACATTTTTTCAATTACAATTATATGTAATGTATAATTGAAAATTTTCAATTACATATTACTTGTAATTGTTTTTTTTTTTTAATTACAATTACATATAATTATAGATGATTTTAGAAAGAACGTTATATTGTTATATATTAAAGAAATCATGAAATATTGTAGATATGGAACCATATTAAGTTATATGTGGGTTCTTATTCGTCAATATATAAATCATATCTAACACAAATTATGAAATATTTCTTATATGGCTCCACATATAGTTTTATATTATTATGTATAGTGTCATACTAAATTATATATAAACGTATATGTAATTATATCTGTAATATGTTACTTTATGTACTTATATATAGCACATGCAATTATATGTAGGCCAGTATGTAAAAATATAAAATCACATATGTCTCCATATTAAAACCTTTGAGGAAAAAATATATAACATATGACTATATAAAAGTATATCTGCTTGAATTTAAAAGCATATGTGGCCATATGGAACTATAAGTTACTATATGCAATTACATAAAATAAGATATGGTTATATCAAAACTTTTTTACTCGGGATACTGTTTATATGCTGCAGGTCGTAAATATTAAGATATTTTGATGAAATTTGGTACACAGACCTATATTGGCCCAATAATGCAGCCTATTGATTTTGGTGAACATCGGTCCATGTTTAGACCTAGTGCCCATATAAGGGTCCTATCAAAATTATACTGTTTATACGCTGCAGGTCGCAAATATTATGATATTTTGATGAAATTTGGTACATAGACCTATGTTGGCCCAAGGACGAAGCCTATTGATTTTGGTGAACATCGGTCCATGTTTAGAACTAGTGCCCATATAAGGGTCCCCCCAAAATTGGCTTGGTTACAAACTGCAGGTCGCAAATATTAAGATATTTTAATGAAATTTGGTGCGCTGACTCACATTATAGAAAATTTTGACATAAGCCCCATTTTAACCCATTCGAATTTCGGATCCAAACAATACACCAAACTGGTGTAGGGTATTGTATAGTCGGCATGCCCGACTTTAACCTTTTTACTCGTTTTTGGATTAAGATGTGGGTATAATAGTCCTTGAATTATGAATTTCAAAAAACCGAACGAGCGAGCCGTTTCATCCCTGAATAAAAATTCTGTGTTCGTTCCTGTTTGAAGGCACATAATATTGTTTTCCACAAAAAGTATTGAAAGATTTACAGGGCCGTTGGTTCCTAATAATGCATATTTTTTATATTTATCAAAATAGCATATCTGCTAGTATTATCATAAAATTATATTAAAATTTTATTTTAGAACTCTATATCTACATTAGCGACGTATATACAGCAAATAATTTCAAAATATGTATACATAGGAATAAGTTGACATTTTAAAATAATATTCTAGAAGACAGATTGATTCAAAAAAATCTTATAATCAAGTGAATCAGTTTTATTGCTCTCCTGAACAATTGTATTTTTGCAGATATATGTAGATTATTGAATCTAGGGTATCGATATGTTTAAATTTTTTTAAAATAACATTAAGTATGCTTTAATTCACAATTTGGTTTATTAATTTATTGCTCTTTATTTCAAAGTTACATCGAAAATTGTGAATCAAATTCTTTATTCCCGAAAAAGAAAAAAGCGCCTAATATAAAAGTATTTTGCGGATTTTGTTTTTCTAAAATAATAGACTCTCAGCAAAATCTTTCATTACCAAATAAGTGGTTATATAATGGAACTAAAATTTTTTTACTGCTTATAATTCGGCGTCAGTACTAGTTATTTTTATTAGACGAAGACGTGTTCGTAAGCAGTCTAGCTTACGCGTGACTACTTATTTAATTGCAAAAATAATTTGATATTGGTAACTACTTATTTTTTAACCACTAATAAGTATATGAGTTAGCCTTATTTTTAATAAGTTGTAACCACTTATTTTTTAACTGCTTATTAGCACATGAATAACTAATTATTTTGATAACTACTTATTTTATATATTTATCCCTACACCACTACGTGGTCAGGGTATTATAAGTTTGTGCTGATGTTTCTAACACCAAAAAATATTGGTCCTAGACCCACCTTATAGTATACCGATCGTCTCAGAATTTTTTTTTATTTTGATTTAACGATGTCCGTCTGTCCGTCCGTCTGTCTGTCCATGCATTCTTGTGCGCACTCTACAGGTCGCAAATATTAAGTTATGAAACTTGGTACACCGACTTATGTCGGCCCAAGGACGAAGCCTATTAATTTTGGTTAAAATCGGTCCATGTTTAGATCTAGTACCCATATAAGGGTCCTACCAAAATTATATTGTTTATACGCTGCAGGTCGCAAATATTAAGATATTTTGATGAAATTTGGTACACAGACCTATGTTGGCCCAAGGACAAAGCCTATTGATTTTGGTTAAAATCGGTCCATGTTTAGATCTAGTGCCCATATAAGGGTCCCCAAAAATTATATTGTTTATACGCTGCAGGTCGCAAATACTAAGATATTTTGATTAAATTTGGTACACAGACCTCTGTTGGCCCAAGGACGAAGCCTATTGATTTTAGTGAACATCGGTTCATGTTTAGACCTAGTGCCCATATAAGGGTCCCCAAAAATTATATTGTTTATACGCTGCAGGTCGCAAATACTAAGATATTTTGATTAAATTTGGTACACAGACCTCTGTTGGCCCAAGGACGAAGCCTATTGATTTTAGTGAACATCGGTTCATGTTTAGACCTAGTGCCCATATAAGGGTCCCCCCAAAATTGTATTGTTTATACGCTGCAGGTCGCAAATATTAAGATATTTTGATGAAATTTGGTACACCGACCTATATCAGCCCAAGGACGAATCCTATTGATTTTGGTTAACACCGGTCCATGTTTAGACCTAGTGCCCATATAAGGGTCCCCCCAAAATTGGCTTGGTTACACACTGCAGGTCTCAAATATGAAGATATTTTAATGAAATTTGGTTCGCTGACTAAAATTACAGAAAATTTTGACACAAGTCCCATTTTAACCCATTCGAATTTCGGATCCAAACATTAGTTGGCTTTTAACCAGACTGGTGTAGGGTATTGTATAGTCGGCATGCCCGACTTTAACCTTTTTACTCGTTTTATAATGCAGCGGGTAAGCGGGTGCACAAATTTTGTGTATTGTTTTCTGCAGCGAATATAGACTACTTACGAAAACGACTTTCGAACAAAAATAATGAATTTTGGCACCGAATTTTATGTAGTAGACCCTAATTCTACTGCTTATTATTTGGATATAAGTAATGAACACTCATTATTGAGATTTTGCTGGGCTTCTATTTTTTAATGAGTTTTCATTAACAAAAAATAATAATAGCTGTGTTTGTGCGGCAAGCTATCAACGTTGGCTTATGTCATTCCCATATAAATTTGACATTGGCCAACGTTTAATGTTAACTCTTAACGTTACTAATGTCAAATTTGTATGTGAATGACATATGCCAACGTTGATAGACTACCGCACAAACACAGCTAATATTTATTTCTCTGACTTTTTTGAGTTAATTTTGTACAATTATAGAATTTGGTGAAAAACAAAATTCGGGTTTAAGTTAATTTTATAATAGGCAGGCATGTCACAGACTTCAATTTCACTTGAAAATAAAATTGAAAACGCAAATTGCTTCTCCAGAAGTAAATGGTATTTTTGCATATTTAGACCAAGTATAACAGATAAACATATTTAATTATAAGTTAAGAATGCTGTTTGTAATAATTTCACTTAAAAAAGTTTTTGTTAGAGAGCATATTTAAGGTTTTAACACATACATATTTCGCATAAAATTAATATGATTTCGATGACCAATTTCGTAACGTTTTACTTTTGCTTCTTCAGGTTATTTGCGTTTTCGTAAATTCTGAAATGTTAAAAAAAGACTTTTTGTGGTAAATTCGTGTTCCAACTGCTAAATTTTGATATAATTTGCCATTTGTAGTTAAAAAAGAGAAGATCGCCGATCAAAATTTAAATTTTAATTTTTCAGAAAAAATTACATTTTGCGAATTAATAAGAAAATTACTGAATTTACCAACATAAAGCGTTTTAAATGTAAATTTTTTTAAGCGAAATAGTTAAAGACACTTTAGGCAATGCATACGAAGCACTATTGGAAATCTTTTATGAGTTTAAGCTGCTCTAAATATCAATTCCACTTTAATATTTGAAAGTGGAATGAAAACGATTTTTTTTTTCGTTTTACGTTTTCTGGAGAAGCTTTTAACGTTTTAAGTACCACTTTAAAGCCTGTAGAAAACTCGATACTTACCAAAATTTTTTATTTTCAATAAAAAATTATCAGTACGACCCTAAACTGCAAACTCGGAAAGGAAAAAATTGTTTTGGATTATTTTAGGAAAAAAATTGCGAAAGTAAAATTGCGAAATCGAATCAATTCGGAAAAAAACCTGTAACATGCCTGAGTATAAGTAAACTTTAAATATATATTGTTTATATTTACTTAGGAGTTGCTCTTACACCAAAAATGACATTTAGTAAACATTTAGTGAAAAGAAATGTATCGGCAAAAAATAATATAAACATGACATGGAATAGCTTTCTAGGAAAGAAGGATATATCTTTAAAGGCAAAATGGAATCTTTTTCAGTCTGTGTGCAGTCAATCCAGTCATATGGTGCTCCAATCTGGGTATTTTGACTTTTCGAGGAAGTTGATAAGCTTCAGCGTTACTTCTTGAAAAAGGTTTTGAAATTACCAACGTTTACACCAACGTATGCGTTATTGCTAGAAACAGGCATAGAAAGTTGCCATATATACACCTTAGACTTACATCTAAGATACATAATTAAAACTCTTTTTGCATACAATAAGTGCGTTCCCGTACGTTCCCAATGTTACCGAAATTTACCCAAAGTTACCGAAATTTACCCAAAAGCGTTCCCGTACTCGAAAATTGGGTAAATGAGAGCGCTAATGATAGTGTATTAGTGTGTCTCTTTTTACCAAAATTTACCCAGACTTTTTCTTCGGCTAAACTTTGGTAAAACAGCTGATGTAAATATAAAAAAAAACAATTGTGAAAATAGATTTAAAATTTTAATTAAATAAAGAAATAATCAAAAGAAACTTGTTTTTTTTATAAGAATTAATTGAATAAAATCAAAAACAGCTTTCAAATACGAATAAATATGGGTATTTGTGCCAATTTGCAAACTGAAATTATACGCATTTTCACATCAGTGATGGGATTTGTGGCACAATCTAAGATTGATTGGTACAATGGCACAACCGATACGATTTTGGTACATTTTCGTTATCTACAAAATTTAATAGAAAATGGATTTAAAAAATAACGATTCTTTAAAAATTCTTGAATTTTTAGTTTCTGAGCATTTATTCGTATTAAAATACATTTTCAAACAAAGCAAAACTAAAAATGTCATCGAAGATATTACCAAATAACCTATAGAATTTTAAAAATTCCAATGATTTAAATTTAGCTCAGAGTTTCGAAAGAGTTAATTTAAGTTTAATTCATGAAAAATTTAATTCAGTTTTAGAAAATGTTTCTATGTACACCATTACGAGTAACCATTCCTAAAGATTTCATTCATTGACTGCATTCCCAAATCTTTAATAAGAATCGAATGAATTTCATTTATCATTTTAATTGAATGAATTCAAGAAAATTTTAATTCATTAGGTTAGAATTCATTCAAAATGGAATTAATTCCATAAGAATGGGATTACGAAATGAAATTAAAGTTGAATTACACGAAATGAAATTAAAGTTGAAAACACGGGCACATTTTAGTCACACACTTAGCACAAAACAAAATTTTTCAAGTCCCATCACTGTTTCACATTATTCTTTGAAATAAGATTTTGGGCTAGAAAAGTGGTTTTTTGTGTTCCCGTACTATTGGGTAATTTTGTCATTTTGTGATAGGATTTTGTGCTTACTCTCATTTTACCGAACTTTACCCAAAAAGTAAAGAAACACACCTAATAACAATCGTCTTCCAAATCAACTAACAAAAATTTTAATACGAAAGCAATTATTTTGGTTTGATCAGACAGAGAAACTAAGCAGAGAATGTAATACAATAAGAATCTCAGAATGTGCAACGAGAGAAGATTGGGAATTTTTAAGAGAAGAAATTATTGGTACTTTAAAACTGAACGAAAGAGCCATGTTTTTACAGAAAGCTTCGGCAACAACACGCTTTTATTTCTAATTGAATTAAATACCAATAGATTTCAGCAACAAATATCTCGATGGTGTTCCCTATGCAACCTTACACAGTCGGAAACCCTCCTTAATTTTGTCGGCATTTGTCCTATTCTTCGACACATACGGTTTAAATGTTTCGGAAAAATTTCACTAACAGAAGAAGAACGAACTCATTAATATTTTGAACAATGTAAATTTTAATTGAAAAAATTTAATTCGTTACATTATAGAAGCTATAGAATATAGAAAGGAGCTAATAAATGACTTTAATTATTAAAAACCTAAAATAGTCAAGATAGTTATAATTCAAATTTATTTTCAAATACTATATGTAGACTGACGACATTTTGTCATAGTCTTATATGTTCTTATTTCCAATGAATCTTAAATTTTTAAAATTTTTTAAATATAAACATAAATTGTAATTTATATTTTTCTATGTATATTCTAGATTTACTAAATTGAAAATAAATAACAATTAACTAACTAACTATTTTTTAAAAGTTAATAAAGCAAGTTCTAATTTGACACCTTATTCATTAATTTATTACTTTTCGTTCCAAAGTTACAGGGAAAATTGTGAATCATTACATTTTTCCCAAAAAAGCAAAAACGCACCTAACGGGTAAAAAAAATTTTTTTAAAACTTTTTTCTAAAATGTTGGATTTTTATATATTTATAAACCATCTACGGACCATCCTCAACGTACCCTGAAATTTTGGTTGAGATCGGTTGACCCGTTTCCGCAGTTAGTGGTGACATCAAAATGTACACTTCTTTTTATATATATAGATTATGAATATTCATAAATTAAAAATAATATTTTTTTACAATTACGATCCCCCTGAATTAATCCTCACTTTCTCTATGATTCAACCCACTGTGCGCCGGTTAGTTTCGATTAACGCCTTTATTTTGTCGTCATCAGTAGTGGTTGGACGACCAGTATGTGGTGCATCTAGCACATTTAAATTTCCAGAACGAAAGCGAGTAAGTAAGGCAGTTCTCACCATAAACTTCACGTAATTTCTTCCGAGCACCGTATTTTTGCCCTTTTGGAAGTAAAATAATAAAATATGCCGATAATGCTCTCTTTGATTGTCAATTTTCAACATAATTTTTAACCAACTTGTTTTTTACTAACGACGCTCACTTTTTGACTGAAAATAGTCTAAAGTCTAATGTTTAAAATAGTGTATAATAATGTAAACCACGCATGAAATATGTAGTTCACCTCATCTATTATGTAGTTCACGACATTAATTATCGAACTACCCAATAACTGTTTATGTGGTACAGCACTCGTATGGTCATTGAAAAACCACATTATTGATTGATATACCAATAATTTACCAACGCTTACAAAACTATTGGCCCGGATCTGTGTTATCATTTTTCGCTGGCAAAGGTGTTATTTGGAACTGTAGTACTAATAATCTTACATTTCACGAACACTTGTACCATCTTCTTAAGCACTATGACGTTTGTAATAGCCTTAATATTCTACAGGGTTAGAATTTTTTGACAATGTAACGTCAGGATGTATTAGTATGTACCCTACGGGAAATTTTAACAAACTGTCACCGAACTGGCCCCTTTATATGAAATAGACTGGTCACTTTTACATGGCGTTGTCATAGGAGGTGGAAATTGACCCCTTGTGACATGTCACAAGACAAATCCCAGGACAGGTCCCTGAAATTGAGAGTTCAGTAACCTGTCCTAGGATTTGTCTTGTGACATGTCACAAGGGGTCAATTTTCACCTCCTATGACAACGCCATGTAAAAGTGACCAGTCTATTTCATATAAAGGGGCCAGTTCGGTGACAGTTTGTTAAAATTTCCCGTAGGGTATCTATTAGTTCGACAATTTTTTCCAACATCTATGGAGCTTTGTGTTTTTCATTTTTAATAGGTAAGGCAATATATAACTTTACCCATAATTCAAATAAACATCCAACAGCTTTTAAATAGTCTATCCCGCCTTAAATTTAAATTCAGCTTTTTAATAAAAATTTCCCTGGCTTATCAAAAGTAAACTCCGAGATTCAAACAACTTTTGGCAGCTTCGATATATTTGAATGTTCTTCCCCTCACGAACTCTCTTAAACAATTTTTAAAAATAACACAATTTTTAATGTTTTATAAAAAAAATCATTAAAACGACATTTGTATCAGACTTAAAAAAATACTATATACATAGATATCTGCAGCATTTACTTTTTAATATGATGAATCCGATCTCAAAACGAGTGATAAACTCAAAAATAATACAAGTTTCCAACTGAGTCGTTTTTTCTTATATATGTATGCATAATACATTAAAAACTTTCAGCAGTTTTGAAATCGCTTCAACATTTTATTGTGGTATGATGTTTTGTAGTTTTAAAAAAATATTCATTAAGGGTTTTCACAAGGGGTGTGCTATTTGTTGTATCGTCGTATCGTCCTAACAAAAAACAGAGTTGTTAGAATTTAAATTGAAAAAATACAATATTTGAGAATAGCACGATACAACATTTTTAGGTATGTTTAGTGTCCTATGTTTGAGTGTGCTAACAGCAGTGTTGCCAAAACTTATTTAGGAAAAAATGCTAGATTTCTTTCATAAAAATGCTAAAAAATGCTAAAAACTAAAAAAATATGCTAGAAAAAATATGCTAAAAAAATTTTTTAAAAAAATGTTTCAATTTGTTAAAAAAAAAAGTATTTTAGTGACTTTTTACAATTAAACTGAAAATAAGTCATCTATAGTCGTGAATTCATTTCTTTTTATTAACTAAAATTATATAAAAGTTAAATTAAAAACAACTCAAAAGTTGATTCTTGTAAAAAAAAAAGTTCAAAAGTCCTTTATACTACTTTTATACCTGAGCAAAAACTACCTAGTTTTTGGCTCTTGTAGTTTTTAACTTGTCAAAATTCATACAAAAAAAAAAATCTAGGTGGTTTGTGCACAAGTATAAATGTAGTATTAAAATAAATTTATTATTATTTGATTTCCCAACTGTGTCATTGAAAATATGTTATCTCAAAAAGTTACAGGCGGATAAACAAAAGTACCCCAAATTTTGGCGGGGAAAATGAATTTCCCATTCTGCCTTAACTTATCTACTCCAAATCAATTTAATGGTTTTTATTGCACGCTCTGTTTCCCGTTTACAAATTTCTACATCTTTGGGCTTATCTTCATGAAATTCTTTAAAAAAAATAATTTTCTCGGTCAGGTTTAATACTTTTTGTGGTGTTGGTTTACATTGTAACACCAAAATTCATAAACGCTTTACAAAGTTACAGGAGGTTTATTGAACAAATTTTGTATGAAAAATTTGTTTTGTAAACCTCCTATATCTTTACTAAGTGTTTATGAATTGAGGGGTAAGATTTTTGGTATGATTAAATGAAAAAATGTACAGGTGTTACAGTAAAAAATTAAAATCCACTGAAATTCTTAAGAGATAGGAAAACGCTATTTATCACAAACGCTATCCACATTACCATCTATGACCCAAACCTAAAAAAATCATTAAAAATAGCAAAGATTAAAAACGAACCTTATGAACATTTTGCAATTCTATTAATTCTATTTTAAACTCCATTCTTTAAATTATTATTATTTTTTTTTTTACCGAAATTGGAGTATTTTTGTATAAATCACTCCTTCACCATAACAACAACAAAATGTAAAACGAGTAAAAAAGTTAAAGTCGGGCATGCCGATTTAAAATTTTAATATTAAAGTACCATAAAAGAATATTTTTATACTTTTGGAATCATTTTTAAATTTCAATCAATCCAACTCGGTTATATACAATTTTTGCTATTTTTTTTCGAAAGAAATTTTTTTTCTTAACTCTATTAAATATTTTTCTAAAACCTATAACAAACAAAATAACATAACATTGTACTTTTTATTTGGAGAAAAATATGTTTTTGTAAAAAAAATTATTGCTTCCTTAATGTTGTTCATATTTAAACAAATTTGATAAATTTATAATTAAAAATGATCCCAGAAGTATAAAAATAATTTTTTTTGGTACCTTAGCGTTAAAATTTTTAATAGCGAATATCGCGAATACGAGCGCTAACTTTCAAAAACTGCTATCACCATTGAATTCAGCGTACTTGAATTAGCTTTACCAGTAGGGTTCCCAGCTTGTTAAAATTTGCGACTAGCACAGTGTAATTAATGTGTACGTATAAAAATAGTTCCTAGCACTTACTCTAAAAGTAAAAATAATATTTCTTTTTCATATTCGGTTACATTTAAACTTAAATTGTAAAATAACAGATAATTATTCAAAAACAAGGGTTAGAATAAACTGTGATTTTGAATTATATATTTCAAAATAAATAATAAAATTTGGTGTTATTTTTAACTATATAATGTAGAGAATATAATAAACAACACAAAGAAAACGTAAAATTTAATTAAAATAGTTTTTAAAAAAATAAAAATAAGTAATTAAAAGTACCACTTTTAAAATGTTATTAAAAAAATATAAAAATCCCAGTTCAGTTGTTAAACGAGAACCGTGGAAAGAGGTGATTTAATACTGTTGTTGCGTTTTTATATCGGAAACAACACAATAATATTTTTTATAGCAAAAATTCAAATTAATGCAAAATATTCTAAAAAAAAACACAAAATAGGTCCATTCGATTACTGGATAATTTGTACAAATTTGTGCAAATTTTTACTGGATGGCGTTCGTTTACACAAATACTCAGTAAACAGAAAGAAAAAAGAGAGAATAAAGTGACAGTTCTATGCTGAGAGTTTCTAAGTCTTCTTCTTTTTCTTGCAAATTTTTACTGGAAAAATTTTTGCCAGTAAGAATTTGCAAGCAGAAAAAACATATGTTTCGAAAACATATGTTATTTTATTGTAAATAAAAAAAATTATTTTCCAATTATGTTATTTTATGGAAATGCAAAGCAGTGAAACTTTCAAAATAAATTATGGGAAAGATAAAAAACCTTCTAAAAATGTTCTGCTTAAGGTTTAACATCAAAAATTCTCTTCTTTCATAGCGACTAGATAAAATTTATTTGTATATTTGGTGTTGTAATCAGCTGTGTCTACAAACTTGCAAATTGTTGCAAATTTTCTGTTCGCGTACATGTTTGAGAAAATTTTATTTTGAGAGTAAATCTCTTCTTACTCTCTGTAAGTTTGTACTGAGTAATTCTTACTGGACTTGACTGAGAAAAGTAATCGAATGGACCTAATAAAACTGTAAAAAATGCTAAAAATATGCTAAATTTTTTTGGAAAAATGCTGAAAAAAATGCCATATGCTAGATGCATTTTTTCCATGCTAAATGATTAAAAAAAATGCTAAATCTAGCATTAAATATGCTAAATTGGCAACACTGGCTAACAGATAGAAAACTGAATAGAAAATCGTTGTTAAACACAAATAAAAATTTTAACAACTCTGTTTTTTGTTAGGACGATACAACGATACAACAGATAGCACACCCCTTATGAACAACCTTATTATTTTAGCAGTTAGTCTGATAAAAAATGTTGGTTTTGGTTTTTTAAATAATTTTCATTTCCAAGATTAGTTTAACACTGACTCTCCACTAGCCCGCATATTTTTTAATGTACCTACATACATATCTTATTTTTATATTTCTTGTCTTGTTTTATATATTTGAAACTAATATTTTTTCTTGTTTTTTTTACAGTAATGCGGAAATGATCAATGTCAATCCTCGTACACCATATTCATAAATGATAACGAACCAAAACAGTAAATTAGTATTTACTACGTTATCGTTTGTTGTTGTCGCAGTCCTGTCTTATTTTTTATCTAAAGCCTTTTTACCCACTTCAAACACAATTAACATATGTGGTCAGATGTCGCAGATTGGCTGTCTATCAAGAAAAAGGGATTATTTGATATGGAATTATGTTCTTCAATGTCTACATTTTTTACTTTAAAAAAACAAATGTGGCTTATCATTCATTGCAATTACTATATTAATCGGTAAATTTGTTTATTTTTCCATTAATTTTTTCTCGTCTTTTCAACGTTTATTAGTTATTTCTGTTTATTTGTTTTTTTATTTTATGTATTATATTTAGGGATGTGCGATTAATCGGTTAATCAAACTTCCTGATCAATCAAAATTCTGATTAATCAATTAATCGATTATTCAATAATTTTGATTAATCAGTTATTTCGATTATTCAAAATAATGATTAATTGATTAAGCATGACTTTGATTAATCAAACTTATGAATAGTTGAATAATATTTTATTTTTCTCCGTTAAAGACGTCTTTTAACGCCAGTTCAATATAGAAACATGAAAATTAAGATACTAAGCAAACAATCTATCTGATTTTCTTTATTTGGAGCTATATAAGGCATTGACACAAAAGAAAGATAAAATTGCCGTAATTTTTTTTATTTTTAAATATTTTTTTTAATATTAATTAAAATTATTCAAGTTATGATTAATCAGAATTCAAGTTATTGGATTAATCACAATTCTGATTAATCAAATTTTCAATTAATCAGTTAACTGATTAATCAGATTTCTGATAAATCATACTGTTTGAATAATCGATTAATCGCACGTCCCTAATTATATTTTTATTTTGATTAGAATAAACTTTGAAGTTGGTAATTTGTTGTTTTTGTCACCATTTACACGTAACAGAATTAAATTAAATAATATGGTATTATATATAAGCACCTTATTTATTACAAAAATCACTTGTGATCTTTTAAAGAAGATAAATAAAAAGAATAAAGTACAATTATCTTTTAGTTCGTGTTTTTATTAAAGCTCTGGAATAATGTAAAAAAACAATAAAATGTTAGAATTTTTACAGTTTTTTTTAAATTTATTATCATGGATGGTAACCCAAACGATGCGATTATCGGTAAGAGTAACGCTATTTTAGATTACTTCGGTAACTGTATTTTACCGGTAACGCTATTTCATTTATTTCGGTATCGGTATTTTAAGGATAACGGTTTTTTAGTTATTACGGTAACAGTATTTTAAGGATAACGGTATTTTGATTGTTTCGTTAACGGTATTTTAAGGTTAGTGATATTTCAGTTATTTCGGTAACGGTATTTTAAGGATAACGGTAGTTAGTTATTTCGATGAATCCCAAAATTTATTTTACAAAAAACACGAGATTAAAATCAAAAACCGATTAACCAACTTAAAGTACGAAAAATACTCAATAACCACGTGCAATTACCAAAAGCATAAAATTAAAAATAACGATAACAGTATTTTAGGGGTAATGGTATTTCATTTATTTCAGTAACGGTATTTTAAGGGTATCGATATTTCATTTATTTCGGTATCGGTATTTTAAGGATAACGGTAGTCAGTTGAATGGGTTTTGAATCGATAACGGTATTTTAGCGGTATTGCTTGCCAACCCTGGTTATTATAAATATTGCAATAATGAAAATTGAACCATTTCAAATAGATTTTTAATTATACCCTACACCGCTAGGGTATAAGTTGTGCTGATGTTTGTAATACAAAAAAAAATTAACCTAGACTCATCTTTTTGCTTCGATTTAACAATGTTCGTCTGTCTGTCCATGTATTCTTGTGAGCACTATGCAGGTCGCAAATAGTAAGATATTTTTATGAAATTTGGTACACTGACTTATGTCGACCCAAGGACGAGCCTATTGATTTTTGTTAAAATCGGTCCATTCCAGTGTAGAAACGGTAAGGACATATCATTATTTTTTGGACTACCAGTAATGACACCCACTTACCTTCTGCATTCTTTTAAAACATATAATAATGAGTTACAGATAATGACTTATTTTTATCATTATTTCAAATAGAAAATAATTTTGTAGATTTTTTTGAAAGTTTTTTGAAATCTATTTTTAGACTCAATATTTTTTAAACACTGGTAATTATATACAGTATTGTTCGAAACCTAAGCAACTTTTCCTAATAAAGTAATCAAAGTCCTACATATCCTTTTTAAATTGGTTTATACAAAAGAACACTTTTAATTTTTATTATGTTATGTGCCTACATTCTATTAATAACAAGAAAAATTTAATTCCATTTCCTCGCCAGTAAAAAAAAAACAAAAATGAAATTGACTCCATATATTGCTGTTCGAAACTTAAGCAACTATTTTGTTTTTGTATTTTTTTGCAACAAATAAACAAAAATTTTGAAACGTTTATTTAATTCCCGTTTAGTTTGACAAAGAAATTTTAATTTTTTTTTGTTTCTGTAGATTTAGAATCAATTACTTAGAAGTGCAGCTATGGCGCGTAAACGTTACGGAATCGATTTTAAGCTTAAAATATTTGAACTCTTTAATAAGGGCCAATTGCAAGTCTCTATAGCTAACAAATTAAGCATTAACAAATCAATAGTTTCTCTACTAATTAAAATGTACAAAGCTACTGGAATAGTAGAGAAAGCCAATACTAGAGGGCAACCTCGAAAAACTTCACATCGAACAGATTGAAAATTGTCCGATTAATTAAGAAAAAAACCCTTTATTTCTTCCAAAAATGTTGTGAGTGAGCTTAATCTCAATATTAGTTCGAGCAGTGTGAGAAAACGATCATTGGAAAATAATTTTAGAAGCTTCATGCCGTCTAAGAAACCTATACTGACAAAAAAAAAACATTTAAAAAAGAGGTTTGCCTAAATGATTTTGCAACGTATTCGTTAATTTTCATTAGTTTTATGAAAAAAAGGTTGGATTTTGCAAAAGCTCACGCAAATTGGACTGTGGGGAAATGGAAAATAGTTTTATTCAGCGACAAGTCTAAATTTAACCTGTTAAATTCAGATGAAGTATGCCACGTTCGAAGACCGAAGGGAAAACGATTACATCCGCGTTATTGTAAAGGAACAATAAAGCATGGGGGCGGAAATGTAATGGTGTGTACCTGCTTTTCGACGAGTGGAGTTGGCCTTTTGTTGAAATACAAATAAAAATGGATCGCTTTGTTTATTTGGATATTTTAGCCAAACACATGCTTCAATATGCCGAATTGGAAATGCCACTTCGATGGGTGTTTCAGCGTAATAATGACCCAAACTCTCGTCAAAGTGGGTCAAAGAATGGTTACCTGTTAATGGGATTCAATTATTGGATTGGCCAGCTCAATCTTCAGAATTGACTCCCATAGAAAACCTATTCGGCATTTTGAAGCGCAGGGTCGGAACTCGCCGTTTTAGTAATAAGCGGTATCTAATAAATTGCTTCAAATCAGAGGGGGAATCAATACCAACCACAACACTATCAAATCTAATAGATTCTATGGCAAAACGATGTGCGGAAATCATTTGCAAGAAAGGGTATCATAGGAAGTACTAAAAGTTGCTTAAGTTTCGAACAGCAATATATGGAGTCAATTTCATTTTTTTTTTTTTAATGGCAAGGAAATGGAATTAAATTTTTCTTGTTATTATTAGAATGTAGGCACATAACATAATAAAAATTAAAAGTGTTCTTTTGTATAAACCAATTTAAAAAGGATATGTAGGACTTTGATTACTTTATTAGGAAAAGTTGCTTAGGTTTCGAACAATACTGTACATATTTAACCACATATTTTTTGATTTTTTGTATGTTGGCGAGTAAGCTTACTTGTGTGCAGCAGCTCAATTATGTTTTTATCTATTAAATGTTACATGTCGATATAGCTCAGATGGTAGAGCTATTGACTGGCAATCTGTAGACCCAGGTTCGATTCCCGTACCAGCAAATTTTATTTAAAAAAAAAATACAAAAAAAAATATTTTTTTTATATAACTTTTTTTTTGAAAATCTATTTTTAGACACATTAGTTTTGTCAGTACTGGTAAGCACATAGGTAACAATATATTTTTTGATTTTTCGTATGCTGGTGTGTAACCATAACTCATTATTTTTCGCGACATCGCTATATTTTTTTTGTATTATGCTATCTCTATTTTACATACTCCACTCTGCAGCGTGGAGTACTCCAGCATTGTGCATCCGGCTTAATTTGTTTATTTCTTGACACTACAAGAAATAATAAGTAGATTTATAATAAATTATTTTAATTTGTAGGGTTTATTTCAGCTATTTATTTTTAAAATTAAAAATATGACGAAACAAAAAAATCCCGAAACCCCGAAAAATCCTGGGATTCCGATAAATCCCGGGATTTAAATTTTCAAAATCTCGAATCCCGGGATTTGTAAAAACCAGTCCCGTTCGGCATCCCTAGCTCACACATGTTTGACAATGATATATGGAGACACTGTCGAACAAATTCAAATCAAATCTATGCATACTTTTAACAGTGATTTTGCATACATGGACATAGAAAATGAACATGTCAAAATAAGAAGAGAGTGATTTAACAGAGGTTGGGTGAGTTGGTACCTCTTGTAATTATATGCTCGTTGCACATGCGACATATGCAGCATATGTTGTTATTGATGCATCCCAGCAAAAAAAGTCATTACAAAAAAGTTATTTTAAAAGCACTCCGAATAGCATCAACTGATTGTGAAGTAGTTACAATTTAGCTTTAACACTGATTTATTTTACACGTGATGTCCCATGTTGTCAGTAGTTCAATTTAAGCATTTTGTTAGTAATTTAAAAGTGATTACATGATGTTAATAAAAGTATGGTTTTTAGATACACATTTTCATCACACCAATACGAGTACATTTTGTTTGCATTTTTAGAGTGATTTACAAGTACTCTTTATAATATATAATATAATACATTTTTCAAAGTGATTTAAATGTGATTTTTATAATGTCTGAAATAGCATATTTTAGAGGCAATTTTAATGTTTAGCCTTTACAGAGCCCATTTCTGAACCTATTGTGTAACAAAAGCTTCAATTTATTATTATTTTTAGGGCAATATTAAGGAAACACTTCTTTTGCATCTGAATCAATTCGATTAAGTCAAAATCAGACAAAACCAATTTTTTTTTTAATTTTTGTTCAACAGTTTTTTAAATAAGTTTGTAACAGGTTTACTTCAGTCGTTAAATTCGAAAAAGCTACGATATTGAATTAAATAAGATTAATACATTAAGACCGAGTTTTTGGGATGTTAGTTAAACCGAAAACGAAAAATAAAATAGATTTTAGAAGCAGTATTCCAGTTATAAACTGCGTTAAACTAAGTTTAAAGATAATCAACATCCTAAAAGCGTGGCCTAAAAGTTATATGTAACCCTCTGATTGATTATTTTTTTTAAAAACATTACTCAAGGAATTTTCAGAATATTAAAGCGTACTAGGAAACAATTTTTCAATTTACAACTCTACAGTAATAAGGCCATCATTATAAATTTGCTGAATCCGCAGATCTATGATTGAAATTTTAGCTTTAAATTCATTGAAGAATCCGAGAACAGTTGGAGGAAAGTTTTTCCCCAGACATCTTTCGAAGGCGAATACCATGTCGTCATTTGAATTTTGCAAGTCAACCATCGTTAGCTTAAAATCAACTTTTTCATTAAACGATGCATTAAGTTCCATCGCTATAATTTGCAATCGTGATTAGTTAAATTCTTATGTTGAAGAATTTCATTTAGCAAAATTTTTACTTTATTTAAAATTTGGAACTCTAATGTACATTTTAAAGTTGACGGCAGTTATTTTTTTAAATCTATTTTTAAGTTGAAGAAATAATATATTTTTTGTCACTATAGAATTATTTATTTAGCTTGATTTTACGATTTTAGTGTAATAGCAATTAAAGCATATCGACATTTAAAGCAGGTGACATTTATAGAACTTTTAACGTATAAGCAAAGGTAAGGGACCAACCTCTGTTAACGAACCTCTTGATTGGTATGTTTTAAACGATGAAATATGTTAACATTGCAACAAATTTTATTAACATATTTCTTTGTTGCACGGTGCAAAAGCTCGCGAGCGACTTCATAGAGCCTTAACAATACATTTTAATTGTTAACTTTTATATATTTGCATTTAGTGAAAAGAAGAATTCATATTTGGGTCATAGTCCAGGAGGTTCAATGGGATCCAATTCTTTATTTCCTTCCCTTTTTCAATGGGAACTGTAATTGAAGTATTTTTTAAAATATGTACGAATAATTAAAAAATATGTAAATAATTGTAAATTAATAAAGTACGTTAATAAAATTAACTATTTTGTTTTTTTAGAGATAAAAAATGGAATCTCTAACAAATTCGTAATTTACAAACAAATGCATTTACAAAGAAAAAAACAACATTATATATACATTTTTGAAAGTTGTTTTAAAGCACATACATTCGAAGCAGAAAAAGAGCACTTATCGCTCCATTGTAACCAATTTAAAAGTTGTTTGTTTTGAATGACTTTCACATATTTTTGCTGGGATTATAATCATTTGTATGTCTCATTAGCTGTGTTCGGATACTCAACATTGGGATCCCGCGGGATCCCAATTTTACCAAAAAGCGTTTTCTTCCCTACGGGGAATGAGGAGTCAATTGCCCTCCAAGGACCTATCCCGTGACCGGTCAACCGAAGGCATATTACTAAATTAGTACAAATATCAACAAAAGAAAATGAATTAATTTTCTAAGTATTTTCTGATCCGTTATTTTCACTGTTGCTTTTAAAAAAACTTGACCGATACCGAAATAAAAAACAAAATTCGCGGCATATTTTTAAAAATATTTTTTTATTTATTTTACTCTTTTATTTATTTATTTTTAACTTTATTTTTTCACGATTTGCTTATTTTAGCTCTTATTTTAAATTTCTATAATGTTTTTCTAAGAAATTTTAAGTTTTGTATTTTCAACGTTTTTTAATGTTAAAGCTGTTTTAGTTTTAACAATTGGTATTTCATTTAACTTTTTTTTTTAACTTAAGGGAATTTTTTAAATTTTTATTTATATTATCAGAGTTTTTGAGGTAAATTTCTAATTTTTAATTGATTTTTTAGTTTAATTATGGCCAACGCAAAAAACAAGTCAACTGCCATTAAGGGACCTATCCCGTGACTGGTCAATCGGGGGCATACTGAAGGCACTTCCACTATATGTGTGTGTGTGTTAATGTAGTTTTCTTTTCTATTTTTTTATTTTCCATGTTTTTTTATTTGCTGTGTGTGTGTTTGTTTTTTCTTTCTCTTTTTTTTATTTGAACAGAAACGAAAAATATATAACTTAACCATCAGCCAGCCATCCATCACGCATAAGCAACATTAGCTCAGGCGGTAGAGCGTTTGCCTTACAAGCAAGAGGTTGTGTTATCGAGCCCTACTTCGGCGCCAAGTAGATTATTTTTAATTCGTAATTTTTTATTAGTTTATTTGAAAAGCTATTTTTAGACACACCACCTTACTACCACAATGTGTCTAAACTGTGGCAATTGGTCATTTCCAATGACAACGCCATGTTAAAGTGATATGTCTCTTTCAAACAAAAAGACCGATCAACGACCGGTCTCCACCCCGTTGGGACCTATCCTGCGTGTCATCTGGGACCGGTCCCTTTCCCCGTAGGGATGTAACACTTTAATGGGGTGAGGGCAATATTTTTAAAATGTTCCCTTTTAACAAGGCAACATTTTTTTCCAGAAAAGAAAACGCCATTAGTTAATAAATTTATTTTATTTTACTTTACTTTGTTTTTTTGTAAAAAAAAATTTGCGGAATGCACCGAAATAACTGAATACCAGTTATCTTAAAATACCATTATCGAAATAATTGCAATACAGTTAACATTAAAATACCGTTATCGAAATAATCGAAATACAATTATCCTTAAAATACTGTAACCGAAATAATCTACAATAGCGTTACTTACCCTCACCGATAATCGCACCGTTTCTGCTACCAACAACGCTTTGAGGTAATTGCTAAGTTGTATTCATAGTCCCACTATCTATTGGCTAGTTTATGAATTAAATTATTTTTATGTATAATATATTTTTTTATTTACAAATTTTATAACTTAATCAATTCATTCATTTGAATTTAAATTTAAGTGAAAAACTAAATAATTTAATAATTGCTATCATCCATTCCCTACCCATAAAGTGGAAACACTGCTTATGTTATTCATATAGATGTGTGCAGACCTTTAAAAATATAATTCCTTAATTCGTATTTTAAACCTCAATTTTGCAATAAGTTGCTCTCAGTGAATTTTTTTTTGCCGCGATGTAGTACTTTTCAAGCTGATTTGAAAAAAAAATCCGCGGAAAGACCTCTGTAGGGAGTTTATTTCTGTACAAAGTTTGGAAATGGACTTAGCTATATCTAAGTCATTTATAGTCGGATTGGAACAATATATATATACCATTGGAAAGATAGTAAAAATATCTTATGGACGACATTTTTTTTTGTTTGTTTACCCATTACCGGCGAATGAGATTTATTTTTAAGATTTTTTAAAATAAACCGTTTTTATAAAAACCACCGTATACTACCACACAATTTTTTACTTATTAATATATTCTCAAGATTAAAAACTTTTGAGATGTAGTTCAAATTTTATCTTCACTTCAAACACCGAAGATATTATAAGTCAAACCTAATTTTTTTGCAGATGGTACAAAAGATACAACTTTGACTCTAACCAACAATTATACTGAATTAACTCATCGGGAATCGAACATATTTTGGGAGTAAACACATTTTAAACCTATTGTCGGTATTGAGATTTTTCATTTGTCAAAAGTTAGCCATACTTTGAAAGAAAAAAAATCTCACGATTTTGACCTCTAATATCTTCGGTGTAATAATAAAAACTTGATCTATATATCAAATGAGAGCTTTTTGTCTTGATAACATACTAATAAGCACAATTTTTGTTCTTATATAGGTTTTTTATGGAATAAAAACATTAAAAAAACAAAAAAATTAAAATTCCTACTCCGAATTATAACAAAAAAATGCTATCCTAAAGGTATTTTTATTACCTTTCCAGTGGTGTACATATTGTTCCAACCCTATCATAAATGAAGAAAATATAGTTAAGTTAATTTTTAAACTTTAAAACGAAGTAACTCCCCATACAGGCTTTTCGTTGAAAAAAAATTTCTTCGGGCCCCCAAAAGAGAGTTATATCAGTAGTAAAAATTTAGAATCAATCGGTGAGGTGCCTCTAAAGCCAACATACGTCCAAATTATTCAATCGAATCAAAATTGAATCAACACAAATAGGAACAAATCTTATCTCACTTATTCAATGTCCAATCATTGATTTAAAGGCATTATGAATTATTTAGTAATTTATAAAATGAATCCAATTTTATGCATATAAATTCAAAAAAAGAATTATCTCTCTCAAGGTCTGGGTATGTATGTATTTTTTTCTTATTCAGTAACAACAACAACACACAGTTAATATATTTTTTCATGTTAATATGGAAAATTCTAAAGGTGCTTTTACATTTTCATTCATAACTTTTAAAAGTCTGGACGAAATATGCCCATTTCCAATACCAAACTGCTTAAGAAATTGGACAAAAATTTTGACTAAAAATTAACACCCTAGCACAACTATTTTGAGCGTGATCGTGATTTCAAAAGACAGACAGACAGACGGGGCTATATCGGTTTCGCTATTGATAACGATCAAGAATATATTTTTTTTTTATGTCCCAGATTTTTTTTTCGATGAGTTACAAACGGAATGACAAACTGATATATACCCTCCTGCACAGTGGGATGGAGGGTATAAAAAAACAAATTGGATAACTGTATTATTGTTTTTTTATTTCAAACAACTTTTACTACAAAATACCTTTTTTGGTTAATTTTTTTAGTTTTATTTTAAAACAATAAAAATTGACTAGAAAATTTGACTGTTACAAAACATCCGTATTTTTATTTACTTAAATTTTTAAATAACTTGTGAAAAAAGTTAAAAATTATTTTTCTTCTACGAACAACTGTTATTATTTTTAAAAACAACTCAACGGAAAAACTTTAGAAACAACTAACAAAAAGTGACTGTATTTATTTTGTGAGTGTAATATACTCAGCAAGACCTACAACCTTTTTTTTGTAACACCGTGTTAAAAGAAGTTTTCATATTTTATAATAAGTCTTCTTATTTTATTTGCAGTTTTATTGCATATAATAGCTCTGTTTCTTTACTTTTTGGGTAAAGTTCGGTAAAATGAGAGTTAACAAGAAATACTCTCCCGAAATAACAAAAATGCACAAAAGTAAACGAAAGCGAAAAACCACATTTGAAGCCCGAAAAACAAATGTCAATAGATTTGTGCATTATAGTTCGTTTTGGTGAGCGCTCTTTCTAGTTCTTGTTCAATTTGTTGTAAAAATCTAGATAGCTTTTCTAGTTAAACCCCTTTTTAAATCAAAAATTTAATAAAAATTTCATTTTTAGGCATTTCTATTTACAAAAAGGAAAACTTACCCCTAAATTTATAAACGCTTTGTAAAATTATTTATTTATTTTCATACAAATTTTGTATGAAAATGACGTTTTGTAAGCCTGCTATAACTTTACAAAGCATTTATGAATTTAAGGGATAGTTTATTAAATTTGGAAAAGATTTAAATATTAAACAAAAGCTTCGATTTATTTACATATTTAACTCTTTAACACATTTAAACAAGCGTCTTCACAAAATTATCGGTAATTTTATGGAGTTGTAAAATCACCGATAGGCTTTTGCAACTATTATACTAATTTTTGTAAATGATAAACATATTTTCTGAATGAATGAAATGATCGATTGAACTAAAAGAGCTATTAGTTGTGAACTAGGTCTTTGGTTCAAATCAGTGAAGAGTTCAATTGAACTAGTTTCACCCAACTGATGATAAAACAGCTGATTAAAACAATTTACCCAAATTTACACGAAAAAAAAGTCTGGGCTTTCTCGTACAAGAAGAACAAGAATATTACTCTCTCATGACATCTCTCATTTACCCAATTGTGTAGTAATTACTTGTGTAGTAATTAAAATAATTAATTTTAAAATTACAAACTAGCAAAAACTTTAATTTGTTTTTGTGTAACTCCTTATTTTTAAGAATCAAGTAAGCAGTCGGATAACCACTTATAATTAAACTTTTCGTAACCATTTGTGTAACCACTTATTACTCAAAATCTCATAACTACTTACTTTTCATTTTTTAGTAAGCGAGCGGGTACGCGTGACTACTTATAAAAACGACCACGCCAAACAAAAATAATGAGTTTAGACGCCAAAGCTATGAATTTCTATTATATAATTACTTATTTGGTAATGAAAATAACGGTGAAGTCAGTTTGTTCAAATTCGCTCTAGATTTTGCGCAATTCGCGATTTTACTTTTTTCCAATTTTCACAGATTTTTTCAATAAAAAATTTATAATTTAGTACACTATTAGAAAAATGTCTGTAAAAAATTTAGTTAAAACTACTAAAAATTAGTTAAAAATGATGCTGCTGAAAAAAAAATTTAGCAGATAATTTATGCTATATATTAGTAATATAGGAAGAGCAAAAATGAAACTGTTAAATATACAGAATTTTAGTTATATTTCAGTTAAATTTTTGTTAATGGAAAATAGCAAATTAGCCTATTAAAATGAGCAAACATTTTTTCTAAATAATTTGTAGCCTAAAAAATCACAGAAAAATTTCAAATTTTCGAAGTTTTTTCGTTTTTTTTTAAATGCAAATAAAATTCGAGCCTTTCGAAAACAGCAGTTTACAATTTTTCTTTAGGAAATATTTCTGCTGATTTTAGCAGGATAGACTGCTATTTGCATTTAACTAAATTTTGCTTAAAAATAGCAAAAAATTTGTAGGTATAACAGTTTATGTTTGCTATTTTTAGTCTACTAATATTTAGCAAAATTTTGTGTAGATTCTACACTACAATTTTTTATTTTCAATTAGCTATTGTAAAAGTTAAATATTAAAATTCTGTAAATTTAACAGTTTTAATTTTGCTGTTCATATTCTACTAGTATTTAGCAAAACAATCTGCTAATTTCAGCAATTTTCTCTGTAGCATCATTTTTACAAGCTTTTAGTAACTTCTTCTGCTGTTTCTACCGATTTATTTCTATGAGTGTAACTATAGCTCAAGAAAAAAAACTCATTTTACAGTGTAAGCTTGATTCCATGTACTATTTTTAAAACTGAAGTGTATATCAGTATCTCAATAACTTTTGTAACTATAGTCGCTCAAAATCAAAATTTCAATATTTTTTTAGGTTTTAAAAAAAATTTTAATATAACGCAATGTCCGATGGTAACCCACCCAGCAAAATATTGGTAATGACACCTAATTGCTGTCTGCATTACCAATAATGATATATCATTACCTTTTGCATTATTTTGTAATATAAAATAATGACTTCCTAATAACGGCCTATTGTAGTCATTGCTTTTGAATATAAAATAATAACTTACTCGCAATAGTTTAAATAAGTACTTTTTACACAGTTAAATTTTATACATTTATATTTATATTATTACATGTAAATATGTTTTCTCAGCAAAATATTGGTAATGACACCTCATTACTTTCTGCATTACCACAAATGATATATCATTACCTTTTGCATTATTTTATAATATAAAATAATGACTTCCTAATAACGGCCTATTGTATTCATTGTTTCTAAATATAAAATAATGACTTAATCGTCATAGTTTAAATAAGTACTTTTTACAGTTAAATTTTATACATTTTTATTTATTATATGTAAATATGTATTATGTTTAAATTTTTATGACGAGTCCTAAAATTACACACTAGAGAAAACTTAAATTTTTCTGAATGTATTTCCTTAAGCTAATAGTATTTGCTTAACTCCTTATTTTTAAGAATCAAGTAAGCAATTGGATAACCACTTATAATTCAACTTTTTGTAAGCATGTGTGTAACCACTTATTATTCAAAATCTCATAACCACTTATTTCTCATTTTTTCGTAAGCGAGCGGGTAAGCGTGACTACTTATAAAAACGGCCACGCCAAACAAAAATAATGAGTTTAGACGCCAAAAGATAAGTTGTGCGGAGCTGTGAATTTCTATTATATAACCACTTATTTGGTAATGAAAGATTTTGCTGGGCAGCAAAATCTCAGTAATGGTTGCTCATTACTAATATTTAAATAATAAGCAGTAGAATTAGGGACTACTGCTTATAATTCGGTGTCAAAACTCATTATTTTTGTTCGACAAGGTCGTTTTTGTAAGTAGTTGTCCATATTCGCTACATGAAAAAACGCACAAAATCTGCATTACAAAAGTATATAAAATAAGTAGTTACCAAAATAAGTAGTTATTCGTGTGTTTATAAGCAGTTAAAAGATAAGTGGTTACAAGTTGTTAAATAATACGACTTATTTATATACTTACTAGTGGTTAAAAAATAAGTAGTTACCAAATTCACATTATCTTTATAAATAAATAATTAGTCGCGCGTAAGCTAGACTGCTTATAAAAACGGCTTCGCCTAACAAAAATAACTAGTACTGACGACGAATTATAAGTAGAAAAAAATTTTAGTTTCATTATATAACCACTTATTTGGTAATGAAAGATTTTGCTGGGAAATATCAAAGCCAATTTGGAAAGTAAAAATTCCAAATTATATTTTAAATACCCAGCAAAATATTGGTAATGACACCTCATTACTATCTGCATTACCAAAAATGATATATCATTATAATATAAAATAATGACTTCCTAATAACGGGCTATTGTATTCATTGCTTCTAAATATAAAATAATGACTTACTCGTAATAGTTTAAATAAGCACTGTTTACACAGTTAAATTTTATACAGTTTTATTTATTATATGTAAATATGTTTTATATTTAAATTTTTATGACGAGTCCTAAAATCACGCACTAGAAAAACTTAAATTTTTGTGAATGTATTTCTTTATTTGTGTAACTCCTTATTTTTAATAATCAAGTAAGCAATCGGATAACCGCTTATAATTCAACTTTTTGTAAGCATGTATGTAACCACTTATTATTAAAAATCTCGTAACTATTTATTTCTCATTTTTTCGTAAGCGAGCAGGTAAGCGTGACTACTTATAAAAACGACCACACCAAACAAAAATAATGAGCTTAGACGCCAAAAAATAAGTTGTGCGGAGCTATGAATTTCTATTATATAACCACTTATTTGGTAATGAAAGATTTTGCTGGGTATTGGATAAACTTTGAAACTTACAATAATTTCGCAACAATATCAATAGTGAATGAAATCTGATGTTTAAAAAAAAAAGAATTCAGTAATAATTCGGAAAGTTTAAAAAAAATCCTTAAATTTTGTTAAAAAATATTTGTTGTTGTGATATATTATTTCTAATAAATTATAATTTGCTGAATCCAAAAAAAAATAAAATTTTTTTAATCGGCCGAAGGGGTTCTGAAATATTGCTACTTGAATTTTGCTGAAAAACACGTTTTTTTCATTTTTCAGTCGAGCCTTCAAAAAGTTAGTCTAACTGGGTGTTTTTATAAAAAGAATCAAACGAATTCGTTAACAAATTTGTGTGAAAAACACTAATTTAAAAACGTTTTTCCTTGAAAATTTTTGCACAAATTTGTTACGACTTCCATGTAGAACAAATGAGGCTTAAAAATTTGTAAGATAAATCTTTTTAAGTTTGTATTTTTCACATAAACGTTTCAACGAATTTCTCCGATTCTTTTTATAAAAACAGGCAGTAAAAATGTTTTTAATTTTTTTCATTTTTATATTTACTATCTATACAAAATTGTCTTTCATTTGAGTGTAAAAAAGTTTAAAAATGTTGTAGGGTGTTCCAATGACGCTGCGACAAAAGTTGTAAAAAATTCACAGTCAAAAGTGATTGTTTTTTGTGATCACTGTTTTTTTATTAAGTGATCAGAGATTTTACCCATTTATTGTTTTGGATCAACATAAAAGAACATTTTTATGACTGGTCTATCTTTTTTAATAAATTTGATCGGATCTCGGGATTTCGGACACAATGTTCGAAAAGTATACCCTTTTTTGTCCACACAATATTCGAAAAGTATTCTACTTTATAGTTTTTATTGTAGTAAGAGAATATTTTAGAATAAAATTAAACACTTAATAGTTTCTTTGTAAAAGTTTTGAAAATACACTGTGCCACAAAATATGGACCAATCCTATCTAGACATCGTTAAATCGAAATAAAAAGTGATTCTGTAAGGAGTTGTTAAAAATTTTAATAAACGGTTGGTTGTTAGTCGAAATATATAAAGCACGGAAGTGGTTGTGAGCATGACCACAGAGACCTAAAAGCGGCGCTAAAGGTAACGCTTTAATTAAGGATCCTACACGGAGGAAAAAGACGTTTTTGTATATGTTTGGAGGTAATTATATGTATGTTTACAAACTACGATATATGTATTTGGAGTATGCTTCCAATTATATTGTTTTTATAGTTACTATACATATATTTCCAGGTAAACATGGGTTTGTTTGTAAATTAGTCATATATTTTCACCTAAGAATACATATTTTTGCATTTTTAACTTTATAATAATTATAATTGTGGGATACAATTAACATATATTTGGAAAAACGGCGAATTTCCATTCTTGATACATATAAAGTTGTATGTAGCCATTATAACTTTTGTAGTTGGTAATAATCGTTTAGTTTAGCTAGATTGCATCTAGTCAGAAAATTTAGTGATATTTTTCCTTTATTTATTAATTTTATTGTGAAAGATGTGAAAAAATAAAATAAATTAGTATAAATAAAACATAAAATTGTGTTAAAAAGAAAAAAATAATATTTAATAGTGTATATTAAAGTATTAACTTATTATAAGAGTTTTTAATTAATATTTGTTAATAAAAATAAATAAAAAATAAATGAAGAGATTGTAGTTATTGTTTTTCAATGAAAGGTTTGTATTAGATGTAAAATTCAATGTGATTTATATTTAATATATTTAGTTATTAAATAATCGCCAAACAGTAGATGTGTTAATTTTACTTTTTATGTTTTTCCATTAAAATATACTTTTTATGTTTTTTCATATAAAATATATATACGCCTATTGTTTGGCATATATTAATAATTGCTTTATAACTAAATATATTATTATATAGTATTTGCATGGAAACATAATTTGTTTATGACACACATATTATGTGTTTGCTGCCAAACATATATATATATTTGTCGATAGCGTCATTTCATTTGATCCAAACATTTATATATTTACAGGTAAACATAGTATATTTGCATTCAAATATATATTGTTTCTAGTAAAAACACGGCGAATATGTTTAACAATTTCTCCAAATATATATAATATATACATTAGAGTGGTCCAAAAAAACATGAAAGTTGGAATTCGCGATCTCCACAATGTTGCCCCTATTCCTTAATGTCTAAAAACTCTCTGTGCCAAGTTTCAGCTAAATCCGCTGTTATTTAGAAGTAGCACAAAAAGTTGTCTTTTAAGAATTAGTAATTTATCTCTAGAGTAATTTATACAAAAAGTAGGGTTGACTTTAAATTTAATTATTTCTTAACCTGTACGCTATTATTTAACAATTTTTTTTAAATCTGGTCTTAATTAATGTGATTATAAGGAATTTGAAATCAAAACTTAAAAAAATTAAGTAACTTTTAAGTAATTCGCGGTTTTTTTTAAATTTATACAAAAAAATACATATTTTAGTCAAATTTTCGAAATTTTCTGAAAAGATGTAATTAAAAATTCAACTTGTTTTTGCCTTGTATGCGCAAATTTCTCAAATCTGATCTTTATTTTAACGCAGATTATGAATCAGCAATCGAAACTTAAAAAAAATTTGTGGTTGATGAATTATTCGCGGTTTTTGAAAATTCAAAAAAACTCAAGTTTTTTGAGATATTTTCCCAATTACCTGTAAACGGTGTTATCGAAAAATGCAATTTGTTATACTTTTGCAATTTACTTACCAAGGACCTTCATTATATATAACACTGATTATAATTTTAAAAAGGATAACAGATATCCTTGCAAATTAAGTTAAAATATGACATTTTTTAATATTTCGCTATTATTTAGATTGCTATAATTTTATTGCTACCAAAAACCCTATCCCACATAATAGGACATTTAGCAGATATATATTAATGCAAAAACGAAATTTTCATATTGGTAAATATAAGAAAACATCCTGATCGAAGTTGATCCTTTTTTGTATGAAATTTTAAAATTTCGCGAAATCCGCGACTCCGATTTCAATTTTGATTTCATATTCGTAATGTACACCTAAAAATATATTAGATTTGATATGTCGCGATAATAATAATTGTATTTAATTTTTCTCATTTTTTCCATTATTTTTAATTAATTAAAAATAATAGAACAAGTACAACCTCGAAACTTCAATTGCGATGTGCTACCTCTAAACAAATCTTTTTTGGTGAGTTTTTTGATCAGACTACATTTTTTTTCAAAGTTTGGGACAGGCCGTTTTTTTTCAGCGTGTACACGCAGAAAAAAGAGATTGTTGGATATATTTACAGGCAATTATATATATATTTATAAACTACTATACTTATGTTTGAGGTGTGTTTCCAATTATTTTATTTTTATCGTTATAATATGTATGTCTCCAGGCAAACACTGTAATGTTTGAATGTTAGTCATATTTTCCCACTTAAACAAAAATATATTTGCATTTTTATTTTATCATTATTATATTTGTGGAGTGCAAATATAATAATGATAAAAATATATATGTTTGCCTGCAAACATTTATATATTTGCGAGTAGATGTATTTCATATGATTCAAACATACATATGGTTACGGGCAAAAATTTTATATTTGCTGGCAAACATATTATATTAAATACACGGCAAATATATTTTGACAGTTCTTCCAAACATATATATATCACCAGCAAATATGTTTCCTGCAGGGCGATTTTTTTCAGCGTGTAGTATTTCAACTCATGCAGTCGAGAGTAAATCAAGAAATCGCAAACTTTTGTTCAGAATCTCAAACCTCGTCTTGGGCTCAAATGTTAGAAAGCTCAGGTAGTCGACGTCTTTACGAAAAACAATTAACAAAATATAAATGCGTGATAACGGATGACAAAAATATTGCTTTGCAAACTTCCGGAACATGTCAAAACAACATAGCATATGTGACAGCGCATAGAGAAAGGGACCTAAGGGTAAAAAATCAATTTTTTTTTTTTTTGTGGACAACATCTGAGCATCGAAGCATGAGACCGATCCCATGCTCTCCTGACCTTATGTCCCTTCCTATCCTTAGGTCCCTTTCTATTTTGCGCGTCACATATAGTCTACACTGGCCCTTAAAAACGATTTTTGGATTTTTGCTGTTCCAAATTGTAACAGCAAAAATTTCCTTGCGAAAATTTCAGCCAAAATCTTTTAAGTCTTCAACTGACACAAACGGGTTAAAGTTTGGAATTTTCGGGCAAAATTAAAAAATATAAAAAAAATTCTTTTTGAAATTTGTAAAAACAAATTATATTTTTGTCTTTTACATTTTATCATATGTATGTATTAACCAACGTTGGCTACCGGCAGGCACGTAGGTAAGAATTTATTTCGGGGGGGGGGGGGGGGGGAGTGCAGATTTTCTTTTCCAAATTTTTTTTTAGTTTCTCGTTATTTTAAGTTAAGTGTGCTCCTTTACTTTTTGTATAAAGTTCAATAAAATGGGATTAATCACAAAATCCTCTATCTAAAAGTCAAAATTGCCCAAAAGTACGGGAACGCACAAAATCAATTTTCTAACCCAAAACTATTTCATTTCATTTATTCAGTCTATGGATACAAAATTCCTTACAGACTATGATGTTACAGTTTTAGAATAATCTAAATATTAATTTATACATTATTTTATTAATTTACAAATTTAAACCCATCAAAATGGAATATAAATATTGCTTAAAGGCAGATTTTGATGCACAAAACTCTATTTGCGGTTTTAAATGAATTTGTTGATAATGATTAATGTCATTCAGTTGAATAAACATGCGGGTCAAAATGCTATTAAGACCATAATTGGTACGATGTAGTGGTACATTAAAAATATTGTTATACCTAACACTTCTAGGTGGAATATGAAATCTAATAAGACAAAGCAACTCTGAACAGTCAATACCACCACTAATAATATCGAAAACAAATAAAGCAGATTGCAATAACCTACGAAACTCAAGGGTTTCCAAACCTATTAATAAGCTTTTAGATCTGTAGGATGGTATAGGATCAACAAACGTAAAAGATGAGATTGCAAATTTAACAAATTTTCTTTGCACTCTCTCAATACGCGAGATATGAGTTCTACAATGGGGAGCCCATATAATAGCTGCATACTCTAATTTAGATCTGACAAAGGCAGTATAAATTAACTTCAATGTCATAGGATCAGAAAACTCAGCACAATTTCTCTTTAAGAAAGCTAACATAGAATAAGCTTTCGGAACAATATAGTCCACATGCTGTTTAAAGGACATCACTGAGTAAAAAACAACACCCAGATCCACTGTGGAATCCACAGAAACCAGATTATAGTCACCTATATTAAAGGTAGTATAAATAGGATTTAAAGACCTAGAAAACGAGATGTGGAAACATTTGTTGAGATTTAAATGGAGCTTGTTTAAATTACACCATGCAAGAAGATTGTTTAAATCTACTTGCAAATCTAAAACATCACGAACTGAGTCGATTCTATGAAATATTTTCAAGTCATCAGCATACAACAGAAATTTAGCTTTATGAAAACGAGACGAAATGTCATTTATAAATAAACGAAAAAAAATTAAAATGCGTGTAGTTTTAGTCAGAGACTTTTAATAATAGAGATAGGAAATCAAAACTTACACTACTTACCGGTAGGGGGCGCTGAAATTTAGTATCACCTGAGCAACTATTTAGTATCATTTTAGTATCAGCTGAGCCTATATTTAAAAACTCAAAAATTGCTGAAAACTGCGCAAAATAAGGAAAAATCAAGCGCAAAAAATGTTCAAATAATAAAATTTGAGAATTCCTTTTTTTATTTGCTTTTTTGTTTGTTATTATTTCAATTTAAATAAAAAAAGAAAATTGTCAATTTTTGAACAAAGCGCCATTTAGTAATAACGGCGTCGTTATAACTTTTGTTTTTGGTGATGCCATACCCCTGGTTTTAGTCTCAAAAATCGCATAGTTTTTATTAAGTTTTTTTGACTTCGTTCAGTTAATTTTTATATATAGAAGTTTTATTTTGTGTATTTCCTTGCTTAATTTTTTTTTTATTTTTTTTTATTTTCCAAGTACAATACATTTCAAAGTAATATTGGTCTCAGCGCCATAAAGGCATTATTGAATTTAGAATTTTCACAATGGTGTTTTTTGTTTATCATTCCACCAATTGTCCCTTTTACAATTTGTTTTAATAGTAAAAAGAGAAGTTAATACTAGACAGAGGCAGAAAATTTTATAAAAACATCTGTAGGAACTACGGATGCCAATCGGGATTGATATTTTAAAATCCCGAGAATCGGGATTTTGTATGAAATCCCGGGATCCCGATCTCGGGATCTCGGGTTTTTCGCGGATACGGGATTTTTCGGGATCCCGGGATTTTACGGGATTTAAATTTTCCTTTATTTGTAAAAATTTTTATGTTATGTAACTAATTTTTTTTTATAGAATAAAGCGTTATATAGTTATTTAATAGTTGTTAATTAATATTTAATAGTTGTTAATTATGAATATTGAAACATCTGTCAGAAATTGACAGTGGTACAAAAAATCAAGTACTTGCATACCACTGGGTAACCGCGATTTTAAAAATAAATGACTGGCAGAACACTCATTTGGGACGCTTTGCCAGCGTTTGCAAAAATCGTTTTGCCAGTATTTGTTTTACAAAACATCACGGCAGGGCAAGAAAAAGATACATATGAAGCTTTTTTAAATTTTATTTTGGAAAATATTATTCCAAACCACCTATTTATTGGTTTTGGCAGCGTTTTACCAAAGTTAAAAATTTTGTTTCTCCAGTACTTTTCCGGCGCTTTTTGAACTGCAGGTCCTTTTGTCTATTGACGTTATCATATTGGAAATGGGAAAGTAATTTTTGTCAGTACTTGTACCACCTGTTAAAATACTACCATCGCTTTCCCGTTTGTATTTTTCTGGCTGGGATAATATATGAAGGCCTGTCATTAAGTACACCTGCGTCCAGTATTTTGTAAGCAGATTTTAAAACAGATTCGTTGCGATAACCTTGCCCACTAAATCGTGTAATTACAGCAACAAAGTTATTTGGTTATCGTTATCAAATGTTTTCATGGAAGAATTCAAACTTACAGTCCCAGTTTCAGAAATCGAATTTCGCTTGGAAGAATAAATCGGTAAAATAACAAACTTGATTTTTCGCATGATTACTCAAAAACTTAATATTGTTTACCAAAATTTCAAATATTTCTGCAAAGTCTTTGCATAGTTTACTCGAATAATCTACTTAATTTATAATTTTTGCAATATCTATATAATTGCCAATCCCGAAAATCCCGGGATTTCGGGATTTCCAGTTTGGCATCCCTACTAGGAACCCAAAAATATCTGTAGGGCCTAAAGATTTTTAAAACTTGTTTAATATTACAACTAAGAGTGGCTAATTACCATAAAGGAAAATTTAATTTCTAACGCATTTTTGAAGTTCTAAACTAAATTATATATTTCAAGTGTAATTAAAATTATAATATAAACTCAGAAACTTGTATCTTCAATGCATAAAACCATATTAATGGGAGAACTGTTCGGAATTTTTACTTAAAATTTTGGGGTTTCGTCAAAAAAATATAAAAAAATATGACTCCCTTTGGAATTAAAAAAGAAATTAATTTTGGGAGGGGCTCGGCCACGGGAGGCCTGTGGGGGGCAAAAAACATTACGTTTTATGGATTAAAAAAAATAAAATTTTTGAAATCGTGAGACAATTTCCTTTAATTTGAGTACCCACATTTACATGTTACTATGTCCCCCCGTTTTTTGACCCCCGGGCCTCCCGGGGCCGAGCCCCTCTCAAAATTAATTTCGGTTTTTTTCTTTTTTAATTCCAGAGCGGGTCATATTTTTTTTTTGCCAAAACCCCATAAACTGCAGTTTTGCCAAAATTTTAAGTAAAAATTCCAAATGGTTCTCCCAATAATATTCTTTTATGCATTGAAGATACAAGTTTCTGAGTTTAATATGCAAACTAGGAATATATCAATAATAACAAATATAAACTAAACAAGAATTTTCAAAATTCAACGAAATTTTTATTTTTTAAAAAACTAACTTGTTCATTATGATATTAAAAACAACTGGTTTAAACAACTGTTACGAAATTACAGTACTTTTCGTTAGTTGTTTTCTTAAATAACTGTCATAACAGTTGTTTTCCATTTTCCATAGAAAAACAACAGTAATTACCAGGGCAGCGACTTTCATGCACTTAAAAAATGGTGTGGTAGAATCGTTGTTTATTGAGGTAAATTTTAATAATAAAAAAATATTAGTTGGTGTTGTATACCTTCTAGGGATGCCAAACGGGAAATCCCGAAATCCCGGGATTTTCGGGATTGGCAAAATCCCGAATCCCGGGATTATTTCTCAAAAATCCCGGGATTTTCTTATTTTTTAATATTAATATAAACGCAAATAAACAAAGTGAGCAATTTAAGATTACCCACGTTTTTTCTTGAATTTTCTCATATTGACAAGAAATTGATGCCAAGATATTGGTAAACTTATAAATTAAGTAGATTATTCGAGTAAACTATGCAAAGACTTTGCAGAAAAATTTGAAATTTTGGAAAACAATATTAAGATTTTGAGTCATACATGCGAAAAATCAAGTTTGTTTCTTATTTTACCGATTTATTCTTCCAAGCGAAATTCGATTTCTGAAACTGGGACTGTAAGTTTTGGCTGGGACTTTAAGTTTGAATTCTTCCATGAAAACATTTGATAACGATAACCAAATAACTTTGTTGCTGTAATTACACGATTTAGTGGGCAAGGTTATCGCAACGAATCTGCTTTAAAATCTGCTTACAAAATACTGGGCGCAAGTGTACTTGATGACAAGCCTTCATATATTATCCCAGCCAGAAAAATACAAACGGGAAAGCGATGGCAAGGTATTTTAACAGGTGGTACAAGTACTGACAAAAATTGCTTTCCCATTTCCAATATGATAACGTCAATAGACAAAAGGACCGGCAGTTCAAAAAGCGCCGGAAAAGTACTGGAGAAACAAAATTTTTAACTTTTGCAAAACGCTGCCAAAACCAATAAATAGGTGGTTTGGAATTATATTTTCGAAAATAAAATTTAAAAAAAGTTCATATGTATCTTTTTTTTGCCCTTGATACTTGATTTTTTGTACCACTATCAATTTCTGACTGAGATGTTTCAATATTCATAAAATATACCACATTATTAATTAACAACTATTAAATAATTATAAAACGCTTTATTCTATAAAAAAATTAGTTACATAACATAAAAATTTTTACAAATAAAGGAAAATTTAAATCCCGAAAAATCCCGAAATCCCGTAAAATCCCGGGATCCCGAAAAATCCCGTAGTCCCGAAAATCCCGGAATCCCGAGATCGGGATCCCGGGATTTCATACAAAATCCCGAATCCCGGGATTTTCAAATATCAATCCCGATTGGCATCCCTAATACCTTCCTCATGGGGATATGGGTGATTTTAAAGATTCTATAGGTGACTTGATTGAGGAATATCAGGATATTGTAATTATGGGTGATATGAACAGTAATATGTTTGATATGCAATCTGCGGAAACTGTACGCCGTGTCTGTGGTAGACTGAACTTGTTTGCTATTCATAACTCACTCCCGACACACTTCGATGTAAGGACAAGAACTACATCATTATTGGATTATTTTTTAGTGACTGATCCAGATATGATTAAAAGCTCTGGTCAAATACAATGTCCTGGTATTTCACATCATTCACTTATATATCTTTCTATGTACGCGCCTGTAGTTAGAGTGGATAGAATAATTGAATACTATGATTATAATGCCGTTGATGTTCCTGCATTGGAGCGTATTGCGTTGTCTGCTGATTTTTCAACCCTTTATACTACATCAAATGTAAACGATCAACTCAGTGTTTTGTATAATAATTTAGATACAGCACATTCAGTGGTACCTTTTATCAGACGTAGAGTTGAACCCAAAAGAGATACTTGGTTTCATTCAAGGAATATAACTTATGCCATTTCTGTAAGAGATTTAGCGTATGAAACGTTTAAGGGTAGTAGGACTGATGATAATTGGAGAAAGTATTGTAGATTACGAAATAAGGCAAAATCGTTTATAAGGAGGGTGAAACGTAAAGCCCATAGCAAACTTTTTGGAGAATCTTGATACTAAAAATATGTGGAAAGTCTTAAGAGATAATGGTGTTATGGAAAGTGAGTCTTATGGGGATAATACTGATGCTGCTGCTTTAAATGAGATATTTGCTGCTAATCAGAGTAATGAGGAAGTGCCTTTTGATTTTAACGAAATTTTATGCTCGAATGAAGGCTTTTCATTCAGATGTGTGATGTTGAGTGAAATATTCGAACAATTTTATGGAATTGAATCTAATGCAACAGGGTGTGATGGATACACGTTAAAATTTTTAAAATTAATTTTACCATACTATGGTTCGCATATTCTTCACTTAATTAATACAATTATAACTACCTCTACATTTCCAAATATTTGGAAAAAAGCACGTATAAGACCAATTAAAAAACGTGGCTCTTCCAATGATATGGATAATTTGAGAGCAATATCTGTTCTACCGGTATTGTCAAAGGTTGTGGAAAGACTGATGAAGAATCAGATAACTCAATATTTAGATCAAAATAATCTTTTGAGCAGTTGTCAGTTTGGTTTTCGTAAGGGGCATAGCACTACTTCACTTTTGGTGGGACTTACAGATACTATAAGAAGTCATGTGAATACAAAATATTTGTGTGTGCTGCTGTCATTAGATCTTGCTAAGGCATTTGATAGAATATGTCATAAGTTACTTTTAAAGAAACTTATTAAAGTTTATAATTTTTCGAGAACAGCAGCTTCATTAATCTGTTCGTATCTCACAGATCGTGGTAAATTTGTTTCCTCGGGAGTTGGTTGTTCTGATATTTTACCAGTCATAAGTGGTGTCCCTCAGGGATCGGTTATTGGTACTCTTTTGTTTACTATGTTCGTAAATGATTTTTTAACTAAACTGGATGTTGGGAGGTGTTATCTCTTTGGGTATGCGGATGATATACAAATTTTATTTTGTGGTAGGAAGGATAGTTTGGATGTACTTCAAGCGGTGATAAATTATTCAACAAACTGTATTTCAAATTGGATGGTTGATAATTATATATCCATTAATACAATGAAGACAAAGGCAATGTTATTTTCGACCTCGAACAATTTTATTCAGGATATTTATTTATCTATTAATGATACTAATATTGAGTTTGTACACCATTTATCAATTTTGGGCGTAGTTATTGACTGTAATTTGACATTTGAATATCATATTAGATTTCTTACGTCAAGAGTATTTTTTATATTGAGGAGATTATATAACACGAATCTGATTATTCCAGTTTATGTCAAGGAAAGAATTGTCCATTGTACGATAATGCCACTATTTTTATATTGTGTGGAGGTATTTTCTGGTACTTGGGGTTATAACATTAGGGATATTCAGTTGCTCTTTAACAGAGTGATAAGATATATATATTCAGTGCGAATTCGTGAACATATTACACAACACGTTAATCGTTTTCTTGGAACGTCATTTAATGACTTTATTAAAATACGTCTCCTGCTATATTTTTTTCGTGTTATTAGTACAAATTGCCCGTTGTTTATATTTAATTTCTTTAGATTTACCAGATCCACTAGGTCTAATCGTCTAATTGTACCATTCAATACTCCTTGGGTAAGTCGATCTTTTCAAAGGCGTGTGGTCTTGTTGTTTAATGCACTGCCAGCGTCCTTAAGGCGTTTCAATTGTACTGATCATACTTATAAAGGGAGGCTTTTGAATAATTTTCAATAACTACAATCTTCTTATCTTTCTGATAATTTTTATTACAACATAGTTCATAATGCCAATAGTTATTTCTTTCTCATTTAAATTGGGATATCAAAAATAATAATTATAATATTTTTTAGAGTAGCAAATAAATATATTTTCTTATCAGGGTTTTATAAATTCTAAATTAAGATTATCTTAAGTGAGTGGAATATTGTAATTTATTAATTGGCCACTAGGCTTTCAAATTACAAAATGGTGAATAAATTAAAAAAAAAAAAACCGAAAATATGCGCTTAAGATATGCAGTAAAAAATTCAAAATATGCACTTAAATATGCACTTCAATGGAAATATGCATTTAAAACTCAAAAATATGCACTAAAAATACAAAAATGCAATTTAAATTTATCGATTTTTAAAAATCATATTAACCCTACACGATTGTGAGATGTGATGTTTTCTCTTAAAGTTGCAAATATTTTCAATACTAATAGGTTTACTTAGATTAAAAAAATTGCAATTATATTTTCACCTACATTATATATCATAAAATGTGAATTTCCACCAGGAAATTTTAATAGTTTTAATACTATTTTACCTTAAAGTTACAAAATCAATAAATTATTGCAGCTGGTTGGGTCTGAAAGGGTTAATTACTCGGGAGCGTTGGGTTAAACATTAAATCCAATATAGGATAGATCTTTCGCCACTTTTTTTCAAAGCACTGTATTTCTTCACCCCTAATTATTTTTCAAAAATTACTTTTAAGTTAAAGATTAGGGTGGGGCGATTTGAAAATCTTAATGGGCGCTTCGCGTTTCTGATTCTTGGGATTGTACTGAGCAAAAAAGTCCACTAGACCATATTTCTACGGTGAAAATCGAGCTTCCAGATTTTGACTTGCAGTTTTTTCTCTGACTTTATTTTTTTTGGAAAATTTGCAAATTTTCTTGGGCTCATATTTCGTAAACTATTTGAAATTGTGACTTATTTTCAAAAGTAAAGTTGTAGCTATTGTATCGGGCTACAATTTCTCTGAACGTATTACTTTATTCTATTTTATTCTATTTATTTTATTTCTTATTTTTTATTGTTTTCAGTTCATTTGACGCATTTTTGTTAGTTTATTGTAAACGATCACAGCATCAAATACACATAAAATTAAATACGCATTTTAAAATATCTGCCGCAAATGTAAGTTTTAGAAATAATTGTTTCGTGTATAAACTGTGCAGTGCTAATAAAAAACATTTTTTTTATTTAAGATATAAAAAATATGGATAATCCAGTGGATTCTGATAATACAGAGAATGTGGAGATAGAGACGCAGCCAGAATCATCAGCGTCATCATCAAATCTAGAACATATGCCTTCGCAAAACGTATTGGCATTCGGTTTAGAGGCTGAATTAGACGATATTTCGCTTCCAACTACGAGCGACATTTTGAAACATTATTTTTTCTTGGCCGCTCGTTGCAAAAACGCAAATAAAATGTTTCCATACGACACATTCACCCCACACGTTTGCGACAAATTGATACAAATTTGGAACAAATTAAATATTGAGGTTATTGAAAAAAAAATATTATTAAGAAATTGGGCAGATTATTGAAAAATTACCGTGAAGCTTGTAAGAGACAAACAAAAAATGATGCTAAATTCAGAGAATTTGTTGACAGCACAACGAAAATATTTTACATCGGAAAATGTAAATGCCAGCTCAAAACAGCTCGATGTAATTGTGGCAAAATTCCTGACCGACTCCATGAATTCATGTTGGATCAGCATAACTAACGCAGACTTACAATACCTGAATATTTGCCAGTCGAAATAGAAATATCGCCTGTGTTACCATCTTTACATCCAGGTGCATCATCTGATCCAATATTTCAACCAACCGCATCAGATGTGCATGAATTGGAAAACTATGAACCTCCTGGTTCGGAAATCCATACACCAACCGTGCGAAGAATGTATACTCCACGATATAGTACACCACGGTTTGCAATGATGTGCGATCGCTTTGGGGTATCCGATCAATTAGCATCTGTTTTGGCTTCAGCTTTATTCGCTGACATACAGTTTAAGGATGAGCGAGGTGAAACCATTATTATGGATAAAAGAAAAGTGAGACGAGAGCGTGAAAAATCGAGACACGATATTTTACGAGCAAATCACGATGGTGAATCGTTGATCGCTTTTTCGTTTGATGGGCGCAAAAATGATTCATTAACTCGGGAGAAAATTAATGAAGTATATCACACTACAATGCGAAAAGAACCACAACTAGTAGTAATACGTGAACCACATTCGTCACTAATTGGCTATATGAATTTAGAAGGCAAAAGCGAAACAAGCCGAATTGATTGCATTTTTCAAATCTAAAAATCTTTCACTTGAAAATTTAATTGCCGTTTGTAGTGACGGTGAGGTGGCAAACACTGGCACATCTGGAGGTGTATTGCGTCTCATCGAACGCTATCTAGATAGATCAATACATTGGTTTATCTGATTACTTCATTTCAACGAATTGCCGTTCCGACATCTGTACAACGCTGTCGAAAAATCGGCCACTACCGGACCGACAAAAAGCACTGGATCGTTAGCTCAAAGGATAGATATTTGCAATACATTACAAGTAAATATGATAACTTTATGTACTTTTTTCTTTATACGATATAGTTTTGTAATTTTTTTATTGAAATAATCTAAACATTTTTCAGGTTACCGAAAATTTTCAACTTATTCCACTTGAACACATTCCTCCAATGAGTACAGATGCTGAAAATCAACTTTCCACGGACGTTAAATATCTATACCAAATTGCCCAAGCCGTTTCAAATGGTAGTTGCTCAATTTATCTTGCAAACATCAAACCTGGACCGGTAGGACATTCGAGATGGATAACAAAAGCTAGTAGATTGGTCCGTGTGTATATTGCGACAGAAAACCCATCACAAAATTTACAAATTTTGGCAAGGTACATCATGAAAGTGTTTGTTCCCATGTATTTCAACGTCAAATACTACAATTCGGCTGTATACGGTAGTGCTCTGCTTGGAAAATTCATCCAGTGGACGCAATATTTACCAGACAACTTACCTAACATCGTAAATCCTGTAATACAGAGTAATTCCTATTTCGCACACAGTGAAAATGTTTTGTTGAGCATGTTATTCGATGATTGTAAAGAAATTCGTATATTGGCACTCAAAAAAATATTGTATATTCGCGACAACGTATGCGATTTAACTGAGCTTCGCGAATATGTAAAACCAAACATCAATTTTGATTGTACGGATTACGTTCACATGATCGATTTAGAGGACAAAGGATTGTTATTTGAACCGCCATTTACCAGGAAAATTCCGTATGAGCATTTACAACAATACCTCGAATGTGTAGATGATGAAAATCCACCATTTCCAGACCCACTAATACCTTGTCATATTCAAGATACGGAGCGTCATGTCCAGCTACTAGCTAGTGTTGCTAAGCGCTCAATCGACAAAAACCGTGAAGGTATAATGGCATCTGTATCTGTATCTGTATGCTGAAAGAAAGCGCCTCGTATGGAATCTCGAAAAGATTTGTAAGGCAATCTTTGAATGAAAAATACACTGAATTGGAATTTTTGATGTGAAATCGTTTAAAACAATAATTGCTTTCTTCTTGATTCATACCTTGTCTCTACCAATACAATTACTTTGTACTTTAAATGAATTTCTCATAATTTTCAAAACAAATATTGAACAAAACAAAAAAAAAACATATTTTTGGATAAAAAAAAGTGGAAAAAAATAAGAAATAGAACATTTTTATGATTTTGCGCTATGAACAACTGAAAATGGTAATTTATCAATATTTTCACGAAAAATTTCACAAGGCCAAAACTGCCTGAAGGAGCGTTCCAATGCTTTTGCGATGTACTAGAGAGTTCTTAACTATTGTCTTGGCTACAATTTTTGTCTTAGTATTGGATCGAAAATCTCAATGGTTTGGCTGTTATAGGCCAAAATATTATATAAAATATAACGTGACAAAAGTCTGAGGAAAAACTGCAAGTCAAAATCTGGAAGCTCGATTTTCACCGTAGACGTATGGTCTAGTGGAGTTTTTTGCTCAGCATAATCCCAAGAATCAGAAACGCGAAGCGCCCATTAAGATTTTTTTCCTTCCATACTAATCGCCCTACCCTATTGAAGATCTACATATCTTGGCTTTAATTTCTATGATTTTTATTCTAATTATTTGTATATTTTCTATTACTTTTTTAATGATTTTCAAAGTAACCCAAATCGGCGTAACTGCCCCAAACTTGGGGGATATTCCCCAAAAGAGCTAGATACAATTTTAACAAAAAAAAATTTGTTAATACGGCAAAGTTAATCTTTTAATGACTGAAATAAATAATTTAGAATAAGTTCTTTAAGATTTGTGATTCTTTTTAGTCAATAAATCTCCACTACATTAAAAAAATAATAATTTAAAACTACAAAAACTTCAAACTTCAAAATTACAAAAAACTGAAAAATTAATATAAACTTAAGAATGAACACGATTGTTCTAATTTACTATTAAACATATTTTAAACATATAGAAAAGTCTTATAGCGCATTTTAGGCAGGGATGCAGCAACTCTTTGTGGCTCCAATGGCCATCTGGTGATTGTGCCCCAGAGTCAGGCACTAACATAAAATTAATATTTTTAACACTTTTTAAGCATTTATTAAAATCAAATTATTATTATTTGAAATCTTAGGATCATAGGTCTAACATAATAAGGGTTTTCACAAGGGGTGTGCTATTTGTTGTATCGTTGTATCGTCCTAACAAAAAACAGAGTTGTTAAAAATTAAATTAAAAAAATACAACATTTGAGAATAGCACGATACAACATTTTTACGTATGTTTAGTGTCCTATGTTTGAATGTGCTAACAGATAGAAAACTGAATAGAAAATCATTGTTAAACACAAATAAAAATTTTAACAACTCTGTTTTTTGTTACGACAATACAACGATACAACAGATAGCACACCCCTTATGAACAACCTAAATGAAAAATTATTTTTTTATCACACGATTTGAGAAAGTGATTGCAAAATGTAGTTGCTTTCAATTGTTTTTTTGGCACCCAGAAAACACAAAAATACGTCTGCCTGCGACCACATGTGATGTAAATTTGTCAAAGTGGATGTCAAGGAAAGGTAATTGAAAAATGCACAAAATATTTTTTTTCCAATTTTAACATCGGAGAAACATGCGATTAGTGTATGTGTCCCACTGGCGAAGGATCCCCCCCTCTACCCTAAATGTCTAAGTAGATGACAACTTGATGTTTTCCTTAAGTGCTGCCTTAAGATTTGCAAATTCTTCTTTTTCTTTATTTTTCATTAAATCTTAATTTTAATTTTTTTAAAAATATGTAGAAAATATGCAATTTAATGAAAAATATGCACTAAAAATCATAAAATTTGCAAAAAATATGCACTTAAAACCAAAATATGCATTTGTAATAAAATATGCAACAACAAATCGATGCCATTTTGTTGCAAATCCTTTGATTCGGAAAAGTATTTGGTCAAAATCATTTTTGGATTAATGACTACAAAATTGCATTTGCATGAAAGTCTCTGGACTTGAAATTACAGTTAAAAACAAAAACTATTGATTACTACACAAACAACTGTCATGTAGTAGCTGTCAAACTTTTTTGAGTGTATGGAAAAATCCAACACCATCTTCGACTAGGTTGTGTGGACCAATCCGCATTTTAGTTTTGGAAAAATCTTGGTTATTTCCGGAGATACAGCATATCGAAGTTTGAATTTTAGTTCCAAATATTTCCGCTAGGGGGCGTTGCAAAGGCATAAAATAATCTAAAACCTTTTCTTATATGTATTCATATTTCTTCAAACTTTGGTCGATAAAGGATTAAAATTAGGGTTTGGGGTTCGGGAAATCCCGGGAAAAGTTTGCCGGGAATATATTATTTTCCCGGGAAAACGGGAAATTTTAAAAATATTAAATTTTTTAAATTGTTTTTGTTTGGAATAGGATTTTTGAATTTTAGTCATAAAAAACATTTTAAATACCAAAACAAAAATGTCACTGTTAAAATCTTTTAAAAGGGAATCAATTTATTTAACACACAAAAAAAATCTTTGCCAAGTAATTAGGAGCATTTCAAATAATAAAGATTTTTCGCATAACTTATTCAAAATATAAGTAGTAAAACCTAAAAACTTGTTAAATTATTTAAAAGAAATATGAAAAAAAATGTTGTTTCTTACAAATAATCGCCCTTACTATCTAAATTTTTCAAATGTATATTTTAGTTAAAGTCGACTTTAGTTAAAATATTGGGTGGCAGTATACCTTGACTTGGTGTATTTTTGGAGCATTCTGATTGGTTAATTTATTTTCAACCAATCAAAATATTTGAAAATATAAATATTTTTGTAAGGTTTTCATACACAAAATGAACAAAATCGTATGATTAAAAATAAAGTCGACTTTAAATTTAAAATCGTCACCTAAAATGCAAAAGGGCGTAACAACACAAAACCGAACCAAAAAAAACGTTGTAGAATTAAAGATATTCTATATTTTCTTCTCTTGTTTAAAACACGACTATAGACTTATTTCTACATATAAGTTTAAAATTTTGTAGGGAAATGTAATTTAGTCTAGTGCATCATAATCAATCAGAAAATCGGCTTTAATTTTTTTGTTGTTACGCCCTTTTGCATTTTATGTGACGAAATACTCCGTTATATTAAAGGCCAATAATTTTATAAGTAACATTTTCATTAATAAATGTGATATTTTCAAATGAGTTTACTTTATTCTAATACACCTGCTTTCAAACTAATATATTATTTTATATTAAAGAATAAAATGTCAGGAGTATGGAAATACTTCACAAAAAAGGAGGTATCTAAATTTGGTTATCCGACATCTAAATTTGGTTCACAAAAAAAATTGATGGTCATGCAACTTCTCTTGAAGAAAACAACAGCAGAATAACGTTCCAGCTAAAATTTGCAAAGTACCCGAAGAAAAAAGTGTAAGATGAATAGGCATTGAACGTTTTATGGTAGGGCAAACATTTCCTGAAATGGTAACCAAATTGGCCGCAGTCGACGGAATGTCAATCCGCACCATAACTAGATCTTCGTTTATTCGAGAAAGTTTTTATAATAAAAGCCTGGCATTGCCAAATAATGAAACCGATGTAAAAAACATTATATAAATTACTACAATCATGTAAAAGATATCATGATAAAAGAAATATCGAGCAATATTTCTAACAATAGGAGATTTACTATAATCTTAGATGAATAGACAAGAATATCATAAAAGAGATATTTGAACATATGTATAAACGGAAATAATTCATTTTATAACCTGGGGTTGGTTTATATATCAGGAAGATGTAATGCTGATGAAATAATAAAAACTTTAGAAATAAGACTTTGTCTTTAGTGGAAAATAACATTGTGGCCACCATATCTAATGGGCCAAATGTGATGAAACGGTTTGTTTCCGACAGTCCAATAGTGGGTGCTTTCTGCTGTATTCATGCAATTCATTTGGCGGTGCTTAGAGTAATTTATGGGAAATCAAATGTTCAACATTCTGATATTTTTACTTTGAATTCTCACTACACAGACTGAATTCCAGCAAAAATGTGGAAGCAGTAAAAACGTTTACTTCTTCCTTACTGCTACTTTTACCGCTCATAAAAATGTACAGCTTCGTAAAGAGCACTAATGAAAGGCATAAGTTGATTAATTATTTACATCGCTTTTTGCTGTGCTTTTCAAAAAGGCATGAAATGAGCAATACATTTTGATTGCTTAAATATTTTTGCGGTTCTTTTATCAAAATTTTTTAAAATAAGAATTTTTACTGAAAATAAGAGGCATTTTATCTTCACGGAAAAATTTGCAAGAATATTGTGCTTTAGAGAAGGCATGATTTTAAAAAGTTGAAAAGCTTTATAATATGCACTTCCGAGGAGGCATGAATTAACGACATTTTAAAAGAAAAACAGGAGCACTAATTAAAAGCGGTGATTTCATGCCTTTCGGATCTCAAAACAAGTGCTTTCACGCGAGCTATCTCGAACAAAAATCAGGCATGATATCACCAATAATGCAATCGCTTCACTGCTCAACTTTCCCTGACAAAACTGCTTCTGCTGGATTTGTACTGAATTAGTGATTTTTTTTAACAAAAATTACTTACATAGATGGTTTCCATTAACAATTTTGTTCAAAAATATTTCCCGGGAAATAAAAAAGTCCGGAAAATGCCAAACCCTTATTAAAATACAAAATAAAAAAAAATTGGAAACTCTCCTTCTTCTGCGAAGTACGAGTACTTAGGTGCGACCGCTTAGCCATCTAACCGAAGTAAGGCCTTGAATGCAATGCAACTAATTCGTTGTTTTCTTTCCTATTCAGCTTTCTGTTATTGTTTTTTTTACTCAGAAATGATCAACACAGACACATACAAACATTCTATTTTTAGATTTTTGTTTATCTTCCAATCTCCTCCGTGTCTCTTTTTTCTCACTACTTTTAAAAAAATGGCTTTAACAGCATAACATAAACATATCCACTTGATCAAGAACACTTTTACGATACACAAATAAGTTAAATTAGGGCAATATATTGCTGAGTTTGTGCAACGTACCTTTTAAAATAAAGTAGATTATGAATCAAAAACAAACAAGATCAAAATTTTTCAACAGCTTAAATTAGAGTTGTCAGTTGTGTGTTTTAAGCTCCTAAAAAATTCGGCCATAATACGCACTTCAATTATGGAGTAATGGCCGAAAAACATTCGAACATAATCCTAAAATTCAAAATGGAGGCAATTTTCGGGAACTTGATTGAAGCTTTTTAGCTCATGTTTCTGGTATAATTTTACTACGGTGGGATTAAGGGCTACGGCAACACCAAAGGAGGATGTTGCAATATGTGCGAGAGTTAGAACCTCATAAATATTATTTTCATAAATTGATGTTGTTGTCGTCGTTGGGACTCTCTACACTATGACAATCCAAAGTGCTAGACATTACCTCATCTCGACTTCAAAAAAATTTGTATTAAAAAAATGCAGTCTCAAAAGTAGAAATTTTTCAAAAACAAGATCTGGCCCGAGAAAACTAATAGCATTCTCGATCTCTTCACACACGATCTGAAATCAAATCCGGGGCACCAAAACCGGTGTTCCGCAGTGTAATTTTTATGAAGTTATTAATAACAATTAGCTTAAAATTGCTTATAATTTTCTTTTTTCGTTTTTTGTGCCCCAACAACCATTTAAAAGAATATTAAACAACAACCTTGAACAATTAATATCATTATTCAAGCATTATTAATACGAATACGAGAACATTTTTGTACACAGCAATTGGACTTATTTTAATGAGGGCAGTAGGAAGTCGGCAGCCAGGGAGGTGTATTAAAAATAAGTACAATGTGCCTGCTTTTTATAGCCATCATCCAAGAAATTCAAACGTATGCATGAAATGTAGTTTATAGACTATATAATTTTGTAAATCTCGTAGACGAATGTACAATCCAATATGTCGTCGGCAAGGGGAGAAGATAATGGACACGTTTTCTATCGATTTCATATACTACTAATAAAAATAAAAACAAAATCAGAACATACAAGTCCACTAAACCCTTCTCGTCGTTGTTTTCTAAAAAAATATAACAGCAAACAAACATAATCACAAGGAGAACGACATATATTGTAGGGTTCGTAGAAAAAACTAAAAAAAATTTTGCAAAAAAGGACAACGACTACTTAAGCAAACGCATGCGCTTCAATGAATACGCCAAACGACCTCGTGTGACCAACATCGTAAATATACTCTATATGTAGCAGAAAAAAATAACAATTACCCATACAACAGAGTGGGCCGAATCTAAAAAATGAGTAGTGCGGACAAATATCTGCATTGGCAAGAGAAATTATGCGAAATTTTCTATTATTTTTGTGCTTACGGACCTAAATTTATTTAAAAGGATGGAAGACAAGATATAAATTTCAAACTCAAAGCGTGTTGCAGATGATGAAAGTTGTGGGTCGATTTAATTTTTTTCATTTTTCACAATCAATCATGCCTTTCCCTTTAGAAAAACGTGTAAGTCCACAAAATGTAATCGATTTCGTGTACTTCACATTGTGTATACTCACGATATGGGATACTTGTGCATAACAATTGTATATGAAACTAAAAACATTTGAAATTTTTCAAAAATTTTGTCTAACTTACATGCTGCTATACTTGTGTGTACTTACGAAGTATATTGACTTGTGGGCCCTTACAATGCGGCCATACCCCGGCTAAAGTAAGCCAGCTTGTGTGTAGGGTTTGAAAGTACTCGGAGATACTTGTGTGTACTTACTAGAATCCCCGAGTGCTTTCAAACTCTACACACAAGCTGGCTTTCTTTACCCAGGGTATGGCCGCATTGTAATGGCCCACAAGCCAATATACTTCGTAAGTACACACAAGTTAGCAGCATGTAAGTTAGACAAAATTTTTTAAAATTTTTAAATGTTTTTAGTTTCATATACAATTGTTATACACAAGTATCCCATATCGTAAGTACACACAATGTGAAGTATACGAAATCGATTACATTGTGTAGACTTACACGTTTTTCTAAAGGGTTTTTACCTTTTTTACGATGCGACATTTTTTTGAGTTTCGACCCACTCTATTGTAAAGTTTTTGTAGAGATGCCAGTTATGGGGATTAAAAAAAACCTATTTACTGAGTAATTACAAAATAACACACTAAATGTTCACAATACTTATAAGGCGACAGTTATTTATCCCTTATTTTTCTATTAATTACAGAAACTATTAATTATAGAGATAAGACATCACAACCGTACACTCAAAAAAATAAGTTAGTAGAAAAATTAGTAAAACGTGTTGTATATCAAGTTTACTAGTTTTCAGCAATTTTTTTGCTGAAATTCCGTTTTCAGCAAAAGTTTTAGTTATATTTTTTTAGCACTAAACTAATTTTGAACTAATGTTTTACTAATTTATTTTGCTACAAAAATTGTGCTGATAACCGCATTCATAGCGTGGACGACAACCAGATAGACAAGATGTATATGTCGCAGCTTGTCTGGAAACGGAAATGACAAAAAAAGAAAAACAACTCTACACATATTCTATATTTAAATTTTCAGCAAATAAATTAACTAAAGTAAAATTTTGCTACAAGTTTTTTGAGTTTTTTTCAGTCTACTAATATTCAGCAAAAAGTTTAGTGATTTTAGCAAGGATTTTTTTCATTTGCTGTCGACTAAGTGTTAGCAAAACTTTTTCTGAATATTACTATTTTTTTGGTAAAAATCAGCTCGCTGATTTTCAGCAAACCTTTTGCTGAAATTACCAACTTTTTTGCAAGCACGCTCCTGACTAAAAATTTGCTGTCACAGCAACATTTTTTGCTGACTTTACTGACTTTTTTTGAGTGTACGTAGACGTTTTTATTGCTTGCCGGAAAATAAATTTTTTTGTCTGACACGCCCCCTTTCGAGTGGGTGGGGCTTTAAAGTTGAAAATCAAAGTTTGAATAAGTCCAGAATTATCCGACCAGGAAAAAATGTACGCCAAAGGAAAGATCTCTGAAATATCTTTTCAATGAAGTCTAATATAACCTCATATAATAAACCATTGTGAACTAGTTGAAATTTTTGAATTTTTTCATTACTTTTTTTTGTGAAAATTCCATTTATTTAGTCCATTTATAAGTTGTTTATACATAAATGGAAGACCAAGACTTTGAACTTTCATATGAGGTATGACGTGACCCCACAGGTTTTAAATGCCAAAGTTATTAAGGGTCGAACTTGGACTTCCCTCTTTTTTTATATTAAGCTTAGTGGATGTTTTTTCGATGAACGGCATTAAAAAAATCTCTACAGCAAAACTTAACTTAGCGAAGACGCTAAACTGCCTACCACATAGCAGAAACCCTTTAAGCCCGGCTGAAGGCCGGTTATACAGAAAAACTTTTCTCAGCAAAGGGGAAAACCCCTATGTCCGGCCCGAGGCCGGCAATCCAGAAAAACTTTACTCAATGAAGCCACTAAACTGTCTATCACATAAGAGCAAACCCCTAAGTCCGGTTACACACAAAAAAATTACTCAGCAACTCGAATACACCAACAAAACTAAAAAAGGTTGAACTTTGACCCTAAAAAACTTTGTTATTTAAGGAGCTAAGGTTTCATGTTGTACATCAAATGAACACTTAAAGTCTTTACTGTCCATTTTAGTAAAAATTACTTACAGATATATAGGTTGAATTTTGAATAAATAGACTTTTTACAACTTTAATATATTGGGTCAAACTAGACCTCAATTAAAAGATATTTCAGAAACCTCTCCTTTGGTGTTAATTTTTTACTGATCGGATAAGTAATTCCAAACCTACTTGAGTTTTAATTTACAACTTTAAAGCCCCACCCACTCGAAAAGCGTCATGTGCAACAAAAAAAATATATTTTTGAAATCAGCTCAAAAAGTACTACATTGGAAAAGAAATATTTAAAAAATCGGGGTCATGCCCGTAAACTTGCTCCTATTTTTTAAACTAAATGACCTACATACTATGCTACTTGTAACATGTTTATCTTGTAACCTAGATTACAGAAAGTCTAAAATCAGCAAAATCGGTTCGCATTTGTAATAGTTGTACGACCATAAAATTTTTGTATACCCGAGATGGTCAACTTTGACACACTGGAGCACACCCTGTGCTAATACAGAGTGAATACAAGACTAATTTTTTAAAAGCCTACATATTTCTCTTCAGCTCTTGTGAACATTGTTTTCCGATTGGATCAGTAGTTTAGAAGATCCATACCCAGGTGAAAATTATGTGTGGTAACAAAAAAGAAGCACTGGCAAAGCGCAAGTAGACCGTGGTCTTACAAAAAGAAGTACTGGCAAAGCACTAAATTTGGACGCCTTCCCAACTCTTTAAAAGGGTGAATTCCCAGCACTTGTTTTCCTATAACATATTTTGTTTTTGAAAAAGAAACTCCAAAAGAGTGAATATTTAAATAATTTTTGACTGCACAATACAATAACTCCAAGAATCGTCTATTTTTAGAGTAATTTAAAATTCTTCAGTGATGAGGGCTCATAATTTGGTGGCAGGGAAAACACTTGATTTTTATGTTTCTTGGTGCTATCTCAATACTGTGCAAAGCATTAAATAGATCGGTGTTATCATTTGGGAGTCAGGAACGCACTTTAATTTTTTTATTTGAGCGTTGGCAAAGCATTTGTTTTTTATATTTATGGGTGCTTTCCCAGGGCTTGGTAAAGCATTGGCACCACCGAGGAACGGTGTTATCATTTGGGCGTTGGGAAAGCGCTATTAACAAGCACTCATACCACCCATTTCGGTGCTTTGCCAGTGCTGGCGCCTTTGTAATTTTCTATCTGGGTAATTATTATCATTTTTTTTCCTGCCCGACTTTAACTTTTTTACGAACCAAGCGAATTTTGGGGGACCCTTATATGGGCACTAGGTCCAAACATAGACCGATATGAACCAAAATCGATAGGCTTCGTTCTTGGGTCGACATAGTACTGTGTACCAAATTTCATTGAAATATCTTCGTATTTGCGACCTGCAGCGTGTAAACAAGACAATTTTGGGGGCCTTTACATTGGCACTAGGTCTAAACATGGACTGATTTTAACAAAAATCAATAGGTTTCGTCCTTGGGCCGAAGTAAGTCGGTGTACCAAATTTCATCAAAATATCTTAATATTTGCTACCTGTAGAGTGCGCACAGACAGACGGACGGACAGACGGACATCGTTGAATCGAAATAAAAAGTGATTCTGAGTCGATCGGTATACTATCTAGGTGCAATATTTGTTGGTGTTACAAACATCAGTACAAACTTAATATACCCTTCTCCACGTAGTGGTGTAGGGTATAAAAAGAAGAATGCTAAAGAAAGCAGACGCATAAAACTGGAACTTACGCGGTTATTAACTTTATTAAATAAAAAAATAATAAGGTTAATTTTATCAACGAGCATCGCTTCTCAAAAGTATGCATGCATATCATCCTCTGTTAACTGGCCGACATTTCCAGAAGTTTTAAGATTGTTCCAATAAATACAAAAAATATGAAAAAATATAACACAGGAACTGAACCCATTAACTGCAATTTAGCTTCTTAAAATGCCAGATATAGCCAGTGAGAGAGCTGTTATCAGTAATTGTTCGACATACATAAAACCATAATTAGAACAACAAACACAACAAACAACAACAAAACTGGTAATCGACTACTCTTGATACATAGCGAAAGCATATGGTCAGCGACGATTTATTTTTAGAATTGAGCCGCAAACGCATCGGCTTAAAAAAATATTATCGTCTGGCGGCGGCTAATCGGCTAACGTCGGCTAAAAGGAACATTTTCCAAGAATTCCAACAGATACATACACGTAAAAAAACCTACTGGAAGAATATCGGTCAACTTTTTGTATTTTTTATATGTATTTCTCCGGATTTATAAAAATTGAGTTTAAATTTCACAATGCCGTTGTGAAAATTATACATAAATTTGGTAAATTTTACACAATTTATTGTTAAAATATAAGATTTTCATCTCTCTGCCATTATTTGGTAGATGACGCTACCAGGGTATTCGATTTTTTAAAGATCACACTATTTCTATCCCTCGCGATTTTTACAAATGGCACATATCTTCGAAAGAGAGATGACCAAAATTCCAAAAAAATTCAACTACTCCTAGCTTTACCTCACCCCCATAAGAAGGTTATCTACATCCAAAAATGGATATTGTTTGAGCCGTGGACCCTCAGAGTTCCATTTTATAAAATGGCTCATATCTCGATTGTACTGGAAAAATACAAATAAATCTGTAGTTTTACAAATGCTTTCTTTAAATTCCAAATTGTTTAATTTAACAAAAATTTATTAAAAATCAGCAAATTTTATTCTAAGTCAAAAATAAGAATAATTTATGTTAAACTACTAAATTTTTCTCTAAATTAATACCTACATAAATAATCATGATTTAAGAAAAAAAAATTAATACATAATTTTTAGGAAATTGTTTTCGTGATTTTTTGCAGCTTCTTAGAAAACATTCAATATTTAGATTTCAAAATCAATATCTGGCAACTCTGTAAAGATAATCTAAGTTTTTTTTTGTTTCTGCTTATAGCCAAACTTGTATACCATCTAACGCTTTTTATTGCGCTATTATATCAAATACCGTTTTAAAAATATCAGTTCTTGAAGTTGTGTCGACATATAATGCTACACTCAAAAAAAAAGTCAGTAAAGTCAGCAAAAAATGTTGCTGTGTCAGCAAATTTTTAGTCAGGAGCGTGCTTGCAAAAAAGTTGGTAATTTCAGCAAAAGGTTTGCTGAAAATCAGCGAGCTGATTTTTACCAAAAAATAGTAATATTCAGCAAAAGTTTTGCTAACACTTAGTCGATTGCAAATAAAAAAAATTCTTGCTAAAATCACTAAACTTTTTGCTGAATATTAGTAGACTGAAAAAAACTCAAAAAACTTGTAGCGAAATTTTACTTTAGTTAATTTATTTGCTGAAAATTTAAATATAGAATATGTGTAGAGTTGTTTTTCTTTTTTTGTCATTTCCGTTTCCAGACAAGCTGCGACATCTACATCTTGTCTATCTGGTTGTCGTCCACGCTATGAATGCGGTTATCAGCACAATTTTTGTAGCAAAATAAATTAGTAAAACATTAGTTCAAAATTAGTTTAGTGCTAAAAAAATACAACTAAAATTTTTGCTGAAAACGGAATTTCAGCAAAAAAATTGCTGAAAACTAGTACACTTGATATACAAGACGTTTTACTAATTTTTCTACTAACTTATTTTTTTGAGTGTAGGATAATAAGGGTTATATTATATTGAGTGTAAGACATATTCTTTTAAGTATATAAGATAAAAAAAGAAATAAAAAAGTTATTAGTAGTGTGAGTTCCTGGAGTTCTTACATTTTGTCAACGTAGCTCTTCCATGGCTATTAAACTTTGATAATTTATCGAAGGTAACTCCCAGGTATCTCAAGTTTGCTTTAAAAGGTATTTTAATATTATCTAGCGTTAATTGAAGGATGTTACTTTCAGGTACCACAAATCTTGGGCATTTTCCCGAGGCATTTCTAACACATCGCTTCTGATTTCGCTGGGAAAAATAAATAAATATCTTTGCATTTTGCTGTCGGCTTTAGCCGAAAATCGGCTCAGCCGATTATTGTCGGCGGCTAAATCGGCTTGACAAAGGTGTCGGCTGGCGGTGGCTGGCTTGTATATCTGGTCCATAGCTACAAATTAAACTGCAACTACAACAAACTTCATTACAATCGGTCCAGTAGATAAAAAATGACAGATTTGTTTCCATTTTTAGAAAATCCTCCACTGTGCAGTGTTCACAGCAGAAAAAAGTATAACTTTTTGATGTTTTGGCATCATGAGTAAAAGTTTGGCGTTTTGGGACATGGAAAAGCACCATAAATAGTGCCAAAAGCACCAAGTTGGCATCATGCGCTGTATTATCCCTAAGGGAAATTTTAACAAACTGTCACCGAACTGGCCCCTTTATATGAAATTGACTGGTCACTTTTACATGACGTTGTCATAGGAGGGTGACATGTCACAAGTGGTCAATTTCCAATTTTTATTTTTAGTGAAGGGGGACGTATGATGAATATTAGCAAATTTTAATAAATATTACGTACACGCCTTAGGTGATGCAAATGAAATAGTAATCATGAATTTCAGTTTCAAATTTGTTTTCTTTTTTTTTTTGAATGCATAACACAATTTTTTTTTTCAAAATTCAAACAGAAGTGCATAATGTTAAAACCCTACGGGGAATGAGGAGTCAATTGCCCTCCAAGGACCTATCCCGTGACCGGTCAACCGAAGGCATATTACTAAATTAGTACAAATATGAACCAAAGAGAATGAATTAATTTTCTAAGTATTTTCCGATTCGTTACTTTCACTGTTGCTTTTAAAAAACTTGACCAATACCGAAATAAAATTCGCGGCATATTTTTTAAAATATTTTATTATTTATTTTACTCTGTTATTTATTTTGAACTATATTTTTTAACAATTTGCTTATTTTAGCTCTCATTTTAAATTTTTATAATTTTTCGCTAAAAAATTTTAAGTTTTGTATTTTCAACGTTTTTCTTGTTAAAGCTGTTTTAGTTTTACCAATTGGTATTTCATTTAATTTTCTTTTTAACTTAAGGGCAATTTTTAAAATTTTAATTTATATTATCAGAGTCTTTGAGGTAATTTTCTAATTTTTAATTGATTTTTTAATTTAATTATGGCCAACGCAAAAAACGAGTCAACTGCCATTAAAGGACCTATCCCGTGACCGGTCAATCGGGGGCATACTGAAGGCACTTCCACTATATTTGTGTGTGTGTTAGTGTTGTTTTCTATTTTTTTCTTTTCCATTTTTTTTATTTGCTTGTAGCGTTTATTTTTTCTTTTTCTTTTTTATTTGAACAGAAACGAAAAATATATAACTTTACCATCAGCCAGCCATCACGCATAAGCAACATTAGCTCAGACGGTAGAGCGTTTGCCTTAAAAGTAGTGGGTTGTCTTATCAAGCCCTACTTCGACGCCAAGTAGATTATTTTTAATTCTTAATTTTTTATTAGTTTATTTGAAAAGCTATTTTTAGACACACCACCTTACTGTCACAAGGTGTCTAAATTGTGGCAATTGGTCATTTTCAATGACAACGCCATGTTAAAGTGATATGTCTCTTTCAAACAAAAAGACCGATCAACGACCGGTCTTCGCCTCCTGGGACCTATCCTGCGTGTCATTTGGTCCCTTTCCCCGTAGGGAATTTAAGAAAAATATAGAAAAATAGAAGAAAATTAAATTAGAATTTATTTCAAAACTTCAATATTTCTAAGAATATGTGGAATCGTATACTTTGGAAATTTAATACTACACCCGCGGTATAAGATTGAATCAAATTTTCTGGTAACACTACTACAATAATAATGCCACTACTACAAGCACTCATCATTATCAACATCCATAGTATTAAACATTTTGGTTGGGGAACATGAGGAAATTGTTTTGGTTTCGGAAAAAAACATAACGAAATAGAAGTTGTGCTGCTATAAAGGCAAAAAGGATTCTCTGTAATAAAGATAAATATTTTGTTTTATATTTTACGGTGAATCTAAATTGAAAATATAGTTAATTAAGTAAATATAAAATTATTGATGGTGAATTTATGAAGAAAAGTGTTTATACGAACTGAAGGAAAATATAAACAAATTATTTTTTTTTATTTAATTAATAACGTAAATATAATATTTGAAATAAAAATAATCAGAAAACTAGTACAACAATATTTTCATATTTACATATATTTTGATATATTTAGTATAAAACGGTATTTACTATCTACAATACATAATATACATATAGTATATGTTTATGTATGCATTTGTGTAAGTGTTTGTGGCTTTGTTTTATATACTCTTATAGTAGTACAAACATACATATTTATATACAAAATAAATTCTCGTGTTTTTTTGTATTGTATACCGTTATATTATGTTTTACATGTGTATGAGTGTGTGTGCTTCTGCATATTCCACATTGCCCAAATACATTTGCACGTGACCCACTAAAGAAAAAATTGTTTGTTTTTGTTTATTTTTTGCACCTTTATATCAATCCATCAACAACAACAACAACAACTGCTACATAATCATCATCACCATCATCTGTAACAGGAACAGTTGTATACACAATTCGAGTAGATTATATAAAAGATAAACAAATACATATCACTATATGCATGTTACTTCATGCATGAAACGTATACTATATTAATTTTTCCCTTTTAATTTAAATTAAAGTTTATCCTTGAAACACATTGTTATGGTTCACACAAGTTTCAGACAATAATGACAGCAGCAACAGCAGCAACAACAGCAAAAAAATAGGTCTTACTATTTGGTAACTTTGAACTTGTAAAGCGACTGAATACGAATGATTGTGCAAGAATTCTTATTTGTTTTACTTTAACAACTTAAAAAACAAATTTAAAATTAAGAATATGTTGAAGGTTGGAAATTTTGAAAGTTTCTAGACATATAAAAATTATCCTTTAAAAAGGTCTGAACTGTTGAATTGCGAACTTGAAAAATTCTGCAAAATCAAGAACCTGGGGAATTAATTCTTATTTTACAAATTAAGAATCCGTACAATATTTTTTGCATTGCTACGATAGTTAAATTTTGTTATTTCAAACCAGTGTAATTTTCAAAAATTCTCATTTAGTTTATATTTTTCGAAAAGTCGACTATGTTGAAAGAAAATTTGTTAACATAATATCCGGCTGTGCGAAAGTGGGGAAAATGGTATTAAATAAAATAGTTCTAAACTAGAGATCCGATAGGTTAACAATATATGTATATAACTATGGTAGAGGGAGATTTGAGCTTTTAGAATATTGTATAAAAGAATACCCTCTTTCAAAACAGGGTACCAAATTCGACAACCTTACGGATAACAAACCTATTCAAGTTTTTAAAAAATCTGTTTTTTCTTTGTGATATTCTCTTCACAAGTTAATTCATTTTGAAAACTATAATTTTAATTTAAGGCCTTGAACCTGTCTGTCTATCTACCTGTCTATATGTCTGCCTGACTGTATGTCTGCCTGTCTGTCTGACTGTGAGTTTTTTTTTTGGACATAGTGATAGCGCTCTTTCATCTAGTCGTCCCACGATAACAACAGCAACTCCACCCCGGAAATACGTCAGCAATATTTACAAGGTTCCTAAATCCTCCTTACTTTTTCTAAGTAAGGAGGTTCGGAGCCACTGAGCTTCTCTCCCTCAATATTCTATTGATGTATTCTTCACACAGTTTCCATGCATTCTCAGATTTTAGCATTTCGCTTAACAGATTCTGCTGAGTTTAAGTTACACCTAGCATATCATTTAAGGTCTATTGGGGGTAAACGTGCAAGCACTAATGCAGCACTTGTGGATACTGTACGGTACACTGATGTGATGCGGAGAGCACTAACTCTCTGTGCTTTCTGTAATTCTCTTATGTTGTACTTCAGAATTAGCCTGAGGTAGCATAAAATAGTTGGGAGTGCACTACACTGTTTATCAATTTCCCTATCTGCTGCCTTGGGCCGCCACAGTTTGGCATTATTCTGGCCAATGATGTTGCCGTTCACAAAGCTTTGTCACGAATATTCAGAACGTGTTGCCTAAAGCTAAGATTGTCATATAATTGTACACCGAAATAGCTTAAGCTTCGTTTAAAGGGTATCTCACTGTCTTGTAGCCCTACCTTCGGTATTTCAAAGACCCCCGCTTCTGTTTTTGGTACAGCAAGTTTCAGGGCGTTTCTTCGCAGCCATCTGTTACTTACATGGGAATTTTTCATTACCATTTGTTCATACTAATGACAATGAAAAAAATTTCATTACCATTTAATGGTAATGAAATATTTTTCATTAGAAAAATCATTACTTAATGAAATTACACTAATATATAAACTAATTAAAATTGATTAAAAGCCATTTGATTAAAAGCCAATTGTTTACAAAAAAATTCAGACAAATGAAAACGAACAGGGAAGTTATAAAACATAATTTATTAAGGAGGATCCATTTAATTCCGTTAAACTTTACCTGGATACAAATAACAATGGAATGGAAAGTAATATTTAATTTCAAATGAGCATGAACCTGAATTAGCATATTCCATCTTCGATTTCAGCGAGTTTTATTCCATTTTTACGTTTTTCTGTCAATGGCAATTATTTTTTTTAATTTATTCATTATCAATGGTAATGAAATTTAAAATCATTGTCATTAATCAATGAAATTAAATTTTAGAATCATTACCATTAATTAAAATAATTTCATTACAATTGATATCAATGTAATGGTAATGAAATCATCAATTAATTAGTCCACCTAATTAATTAGTCTCGTTTACAACTATCTCGATTAATTCGGCAGTTTTCTAGTTCACAATAAGAGCGATATCATCCGCATAACCTACTAGTTTCGCCCCTCCTGTAGGTCCAAATTCAATAGACCATCGTACATCACATTAAAAAGGAATGGTCCTAATATGGACCATGTTGCATAGGGGATAGGCCCCAAGGTCATATATACGTTCTTCCAACAGTTTTAACACTACGCACTCTAAGGGTTTTCCAAGTGAGTTTAACATGCATTTCCCTTTCGTAACAAAACTATCTTTTGTATTTTCCATTTACTGGTAAAGATCCCATTCACTAGACATGAGTTTAAGACTTCAAGTAAGAATTCCGACCATATCTCATATACCACCTTTATGACCTCATTTGGTATATTGCATGTTTAATATCATCTACGTTCAGAGGGATGAAAAGGTCGATTTGCCATTTTACTAGCCTTGTTAACCCATCTTTATCGAATGCGAATAGTGTTTCCTCTCTAGTTGTTGCCCACACTGGTTCTTTAATGCCGGGTATAGGTTTAATTCCACCTAGCTTTCTCATCGCAATTTTGTACGGTTTGTCCCAATTTATATATTTAATCTATTAATTACATAGGTCTGTCCAACATCTTCTCTTACTAGCCTTTATGGCTCTTCTTAAAAGAGCACGTAAACTCTTTTGTTGTAAAACTGTAGAGCTTGATTATCATGATTTCGTATTGACGAATGCCGTGCTGTGAGATATTTCACCCTAAACTCTCGTATTTCAACATTCCACCAGTAAACTGATCGTCTGTTGTTGTATTTTTGTACTCTGGGCATTGCAACATTGCACGCTTTTGTGAGTGTCTTAGTCAGTGACTCTGCGGTAATTTTCATATTTATGGTTTCGGATGTGTTGATTATATTTCTCTCTTTAGCCCGTGTGATATATTCGGACAACTTTTGTCATCAATCCTTTTGACGTTCCTTCTTGGGAGGTATACGTCTTCCACAATCGTATTAGGGTTGACATCTATTTTAAACGAAATATACTGGTGGTCACTTAAGGTGAGATCTTCCAGCACTATCCAATTTATATTCTCATTGTAGAGATTTGTTGTTCCAAAGGTGATCCCAATGATATTACCACCTCTTCCTCTTCGAAAGGTAAGTTTATCTCAGATATTAAATGCCGTAAGACCAAGACTAGCCATCACACACTGTAGTTCCCCTACTATCAAGGGTATTAGAGTTCCATTCTGTAGATTTACTATTAAAATCTCCTCCAATAATGACTTTATATTTTGAGGACCTGATAGAAACATCAAGTACGTTAAGGGCTTCTGCAAACATATTATAATCCATATTTGGTAAAAAGTAGCAACTATATATTTTAATTTTGCCAACTGTTGTATATATTTTTTTTTTTTAAAGAGAAGCAACACTCAGGAAATTCTTCCTATTAATTAACGTGTTGCTTCCTTCGGAAAGGGGATAGAGAAGAAGTGAAGGGTGGTGAAAGATGAAGGGCTTCAAATATAGCAACAATGTAATTGCGCGAGATGTTGAATTTTAGAACATCCCAGCAAAACTTTCTATTACCTGGTAATAAGGTTTGTAAGAAGAAATTAAGGTATGTAACCTCTTACTTTGCTATTCCAACAGCTATTATTTTAACAAGGGCATGTCATTGGAGGTATGTACTTTCCAAAAGAGGGCTAGGTAACAACATAAGAACATGTTACTTTAATGTTACATGTTAGTAGTTACGTAACCACTTACATAACCGATACTGAGCACAATACTACTTACATAACAGCTTAAAGTAAGGCCAAAAAAATGTGTTACAAGCAGGTCTGAAATAACACATTAAAATTATGCGCTTACTTACTGTATAAAAATATATACTTACTTCTTACAAAAAAAACTAAAATAAGATGTTATCGTGTTGGTTTTTTATAAATGCTAAAACGAAGCATATTCATATTTAATTAATATTTACTCAGATTAATATAAAGTTAACAAAAAACATAAAAAGTATTTCAGTCAATATGTATAAAACATATAAATTATTCGTATCGAATATTTTAAATAGAAAATAACACTCATGTATCGCATTACAAATAACTCCTTATTTTGAGGTATTTGAATACACCATCGGTAATAAGTGGCTATTTCTATTAAGTGATCACGTATCACATTAAAAGTAACTCCTTATTTTACGGTTTTAAAATATCCCATCTGTAATAAGTCGCTGCTATTTTTTAGAACTCATGTTGTGTATTACAAGTAACTCTTTTCTTTGAGGTGCTTAAATATATCATTGGTAATAAGTTGCTATTACTACCCAGTAGTTATGCAGCACATTATGCGTAAGACATTACATTTTAGTTATGAAATAATGCAATGGTAAGGGGTATGGTATTACCACGTAATGTGTTCTGTAATACCAACATATTACCAAGGTTTTGCTGGGATCTGATGGTGAGATGAAGCTTTTTAGTTCATAGCCCTATTATATTATTTTACTTCGGTGGGGTTAAGTGCTATGCGAACACCGAATGAGGACGCTGCGATATGTATGAGGGATAGAAAAAACTCATACATATTATTTTTCATAAATTGATGTTGCCTTGGTTGGGGCTCGAACCCGCAACCTCACGTGGAACAGTCCAACGCGCTAACCATTTCACCACAGCGCCCACTATACAAAGACTTTTATTACACTGTACGAGACGTTTTTCCACCCATGAAAATATAGCTTAAAAAAATATAGGTATCTCCCACTTTTTCTAGATCAGCTCATTTAGGTTTTTTACACGCAATTAAATTTTTAGTGTGAATACAGCTATCTATCGCTTAGGGAAGTTACGATTATAGCCCCACGATCGCGAAGGTAGATTTTTTGCTAAAATATTTGCTATTGTTATCAGATGTAATGTGTAAAAACTGAGCAAAATCGTTCCACGGGTTCAAAGATTATAAAGAAATTTCTTAAATTTTGATACAATTTTATATATTTTTGTTCTATTTTGCTACAAATTCATACAAACACTAATATAGAGCAATTCATAACTATCAGGGGCTGCCACAAGACAACGATGTAACTCTTGTAAATTTTAATACAATTACATATATTTTTGTTCTGTTTTGCCACAAATTCATAAAAACAGTAATATAGAGCAATTCATAACTATGAGGGGCTGCCACAAGACAACGATGTGACCCTTGTAATCTTATGTGACAACCTTTTCCATAGTTGCCTTAGTAGAGTTGCCAAACATTTTTGTGGTAACTTTAACTTTTTGCTGATAAGTAAAAAGATGTGAAGAAGTTGTTAAATAATTATTTTATATTTATTTTCAATTATTTCGTGTAAAGTTTATTACAAATATAAAAATTAACGATCTAATTCATAAACTTTTACAACAGTTTTTTGGCAGGATTTTAAGCTAATTTGTGAAAAACAGTATTCATATTTGCTTAATAACAAAAAAAATAATTAACTTTAAAACTTTTATAAAGTTTAAAGTCAGGAAGCCACCATTTAACTGTTAATTATTTCATTTTCAGGCATGAAATGATTTATTAAAACCATCCCAGCCCTAGAATGTGTGGCTTCCAACAACTTGCATCCATCAAACTGAAAAAAGCTACAACAATTACTCAGCCAATACCTTTTTCGAAAAAATTAAAAAAAAAATGTAAAAATAAAATTAAAAAGAAAAACAAAACAATAGTGATGTACAGACTGTCAAAACATTATTCGAAATTCGATTACTTTTGTATGCTTCGAATAATATGTTCTAAAAAATTACTTTTTTACACGCATTTCCATTGATTTGCTTTATAAATAAAAAAAAATACTTTTAATGGCTTTTAAATTTATCTTAGCACATCATTAGTTCTCTAATTTAAGAAAATACATTTTTACTTCCGATTACCGAGTCAATCGTTTACTAAATTTGTACATCACTTACGACTTATTTGGGAGAAGAGAGAAAATAAACAATACTGTTGCCAGTATCAAATTCAAAAATTTATTTATAGTTAAGATACGATTATGAATCAAGATTTCTAATAACTCTTAATTAAGAGAAATATGTACTTTAACTATAGCAAGCTTCAAATACCAAATAAATTTTTTTATGAATTAGCATATACACTCACAAAAGTTTGTCGGTAGAATCTACTGAAAATGACAGTTAAAACAAAGGTATATGCAGTTAAAAAGGTTACAAAGGTAATTAACTTTAAAATTACAAAAGCTTTTGTTATTTTAAACTGTTGAAAATAACTAACAAATGCATTAAAAATAACTACCAATGTCGTAAAATTAACTGATAAATTTATACTACAAAAATTTCAAAACAACTGACAAAATCGGTAAAAATCTATTGTTTTTTACAGTCAATTCTTTTTGCTTATAAAAGTGTATTTTAATAAAAAAAAATATGTGTTATTACCAGAGAAGACAAAATTGCTTTTTTGCTTTTTATTGCTTGTTTTACTCATATTTGCTTGTTTTTGCTTTTTTTGGATTTTTCGTTTTTTAGCTTTAAAATAGCTTTTTCTTCAGATTTTTGAGCTTTGAATTGCTTTTTTTAAAACTTTTTGCCCAAAAATTCTTTTTTTGTTCACAAAAAAATATTTTTTCTCTTAACTTTGAATTATTTTTTTTGAAAACTGTTGTTTTTGCAAGTTTTTTGTCTTTTGCTTTTTTTTGCTTTTTTTACAACATTTTTTTGCTTTAAACATATCGAAATTTGCTTTTTTCTGTCTTCTCTGGTTATTACTTCAGCCTATTTAAAATTCGAAGTAAAAATTCCAAACCGTTCTCCTGTTATTATGCTTTTATGCATTGGAGATACAATACAAGTTTCTGATTTTTATTTGCAAACTAAAAATACATAATAATAATAACAAATATAAACTAAACAAGAATTATTAAAATTCAAAAAAATTCAACGAAATTTTTTATTTTTTAAATAACTACCAAAAAATAACTGTTTACTGCAAAATTACTGTTTTGGTAGTTGTTTATTATGATATTAAAAATAACTGCTTTAAATTACTGTTACGAAATTACAGTACTTTTCGTTAGTTGCTTTCTTAAATAACCTTTTATGACGGTTGTTGTTTTGCATTTGCTATAGAAAAACAACTGTAATTACTGTTAAAAACAACAACTATTGATTACTACACAAACAACTATCATGTAGTAACTGTCAAACTTTTTTGAGTGTAAAACTAGAATTAATATTAAAATTTAAAAATTCGAAATTGAAAATGGAAATTGAAAATTTAAAATGGAAAATTGAAAATTAAAAATAAAAAATTAAGAATTAAAAATTGAAAATTTAAAATTAAAAGTTAAAATTTTAAATTTAAATTAATTCGAAAATTTTATACGCCTATTTTGACGTTTGTACATGTCGATTTTTGTATCACGGCAAAGCGACCAGCAGTATTCAGCCAGCCTTTGTACCTCTTTTCAATTTCCGCGATATCTTGGTGAAATCTTTCACCATGCTCGTCGCTGAAGTCGCCTAAGTTTGGCGGGAAAAAGTTTAAGTGATTATGAAGAAAATGTATTTTGAGCGACATATTGACTCCCATCCCATGGTACGAATCAATCATTTCTTCTACAATTTCCTTATAATTTTCCGCTCTCTTGTTTCCAAGAAAATTATTTACAACGTTAGTGAAAGCGGTCCATGCACTTTTTTCTATTGGACTACGCAGAATTTAAAAGTCTACTCTGCTTAAGAGTTGTTTGGTTTGTGGACCATTGAAAACACCTTAAAGAATAAAACCATTAAAAACTAAATAATGAAAAGAAAGGCTTTAAGGTAATTACCCGTCCCGATTTTAGCTTCGCTCAATCTAAAAAAGATGGTTTTAATATGCTTAAACGCCGGGCTGGCTGTGTCAAGTGCTCTTATAAAATTTCGATTTAAACCCAACAAAATTACTTTGTTAAAATTACATTGTCTATACTAAATTGACCCAACTGAGCATCTGTACGAGGTTCCCATTCAAAATTGGTATAGTGAAGATATTTTCTGCGTCCCTTCCAAACGCACAAAAAGCATTGTTGTCTCGAAAACCCGTTTTTTATACTGGTTAGTAGGGAAACAATTTTAAGATCGCAATAAATCATCCATGTGTGTTTGCTGTAGTTATTGCATCCAAAATTATCTTCATATTTTCGTACATTTCAACCATACAAGTGGCGTACCCTATTGGTATCGATGGATATTTATTTTCTATATGAAGCAATACCACCTTCAGGCTAGTCACTGAAGAATCGATAAACAATCTCCATTCCTCTGCTACATGTGAATGACCAATAGAGCACCCATAAAATATATGGAATTTACAAAAGTGTTATTTTTTCACCTCCCCACGCATTTTCCAGTAGATTGGGCGTAAAAAATAATATCCCCTCTCGTATTAAAACAGCCCAGGTGGAAATTATGTGTGGTAACAAAAAAGAAGCACTGGCAAAGCGCAAGTAGACCGCGGTCTTACAAAAAGAAGTACTGGCAAAGCACTAAATTTGGACGCCTTCCCAACGCTTTAAAAGGGTGAATTCCCAGCGCTTGTTTTCCTATAACATTATTTTGTTTTTGAAAAAGAAACTCCAAAATGTGAATACTTAAATAATTTTTGACTCCACAATACAATAACTCCAAGAATCGTCTATTTTTAGAGTAATTTAAAATTCTTCAGTGATGAGCAAGGTTGGTTACCGTTATCGTTATAATACGGTTATCGCTAAAATACCGTTTCAAATTGAATACCGTTACCGTTATCGATACCTCTAAAAAAATTCCAAATACCGTTATCGTTACCGATACCGTTATTTTTATGGGTAGTCACCGGTATTTATTATTTTATATAAAAATTACAAATTTTTTTATTTTTAATTTTATAATCTTGAGTTTTTTTTACAAAAAAAATTTATAGATAATAATATTACTTATTAAAACTACCAGTATTGAATTTGTAGCTTAAAATCTGTATTTTCAGTACTTAAAATTAAAAATATGCCATGTTTTTACTTGTTTCTATATGTTTTTAACATAATTTTTAATACCGGTACGTACCGGTATTGATGTTTCGATAACGGTATACCGTTACCGAAACAGTCTTAATTACCGTTACCTTTACCGTTACCTAAACAAACGAAATCCGATACCGTTACCGTTACCCTTACCGTTATTCGTTTCGGTAACCAACCTTGGTGATGAGGGCTCATAATTTGGTGGCAGGGAAAACACTTGATTTTTATGTTTCTTGGTGCTATTTCAATACTTTGCAAAGCATTAAATAGATCGGTGTTATCATTTGGGTGTGAGGAAAGCACTTTAATTTTTTTATTTGCGCATTGGCAAAGCACTTGATTTTTATGTTTATCATTTGGGCGTCGGGAAAGCGCTGTTAACAAGCACTTGTACCACCCATTTCGGTGCTTTGCCAGTGCTGGCCCCTTTGTAATTTTCTACCTGGGAGGCCAGTCACCCACGGCTTTTAGCCCTAAAAATGGCTTTTAGCCCATTATGCGTCATCGATACGTCAAAAATGCATATGAGAAAAATGCTAACCATATTATTGACTGTAGATATGCTTATATTGTATTTTTCTGTAAAACCTTTCTTTAAGAGTCATGCGCAAATAAACTTTGAAGTAATTTTAGTCCATTTTAGGGCTAATAGCCGCAGGTGACTGGCCTGTTTTAATCCGAGACGATAAATTTTTGCGGGGATATTATTTTTTACACCCAATCTACCAGAAAGTGCGTGGGGAGGTGAGAAAATATCACTTTTGCACATATGGGTGCTCTATTGAGCGCCTTCAGATTGGCACGAAATTAACTCTTAAACATATTTTAAGTTCTGACTTATTTCTGGCATTGAACCTCAATTTTAAACTTTTTAAACTTTGATGTCTTCAGAGAATCATAGTAGAATTTTATGAGAAATATTTCTGCGGATCATTTTAACCCTCTAATTTTTAACTTACGGATCGTTTGTGGCCCTTTTGGAAAGAGTCAAAAAGTACCTTTAATTGAGGAGTTAGAGGGTTAAAATATTCCACAAAAATATTTGCCATGAAATTCTACTATAAGTCTCTGAAGACATCAAGGTTGAAAATTTAAGTTCAATGCTAGAAATAAGTTAAAACTTAAAATATGTTTAAGGGTTAATTTCGTACTTATACACAATTGCCGCTCAAATGCCCACAAACCAAAATTTTAGAAGGAAACCATGTGACTCTTCTATTTCATGTAAAGCACTATGTTGAACATTTCTGTGGAACATTTTAACCCTCTAACTCTTCAGCTCTTCAACTCTTTTGAAAACGGGGCCAGAAAAGTCCCTTTAATTGAAGAGTTAGAGGGTTAAAAAGTTGCACAAAACTGTACCTCGTAGTGTTTTCCATAAGTTCGCTGAACACATCCTATATCCAAAATGGAAGATTCACATGGCTTCCTAGTGCACATATGTAAAAAATCTATAACTCATCAGTTTTTAGCAAGGTTGGCAACCGATACCGTTATAATACCGTTATCCGTTTCAAAACCTTTTCAAATTGACAACCGATACGGATACCAATACCGAAATTCTTGATTTCAAAAAATACCGGTATTCAAAAACCTTTTCCCTTAATACCGGTGTCGTACCGGTATGTAATTGGTTTTAAAAAAATTTGTTTGTTTTTCACCTTTTTAGCAAAAATACTAATTTTTTTAATATAAAATTTCCAAAATTGTTAAACAATGAAACTTTTTTATTCATTGCTAATAGAAAATCGTGTTACAAATTCAAAGTGCGGTTATCAGCCTTTAATTTGCATTGGCAACATTGTTTTTAATTTATTTAACTTCATAAATATGTATTCTCTAACTTGTGACAAATTTATATATATATATATTATGTCCTATGGTTCCATTAGGAACAAAGGGCCACAAATTTACAAATTTGTAAATAAAATTTAATATATGAACTGGTTTCTTAAACCTTTAATTGAATTTACCGTTTCTTTTAGAGAATCATTTTATTAATTTTATGAACTTATTTTTTTTATTATATGATCTCAATACAAATATAAAATATGTGTTGTGTTCCTAATAGATTTAAAAAAATGTTTGTGTTTAAAAAATAAAACACTTAGAAATTTTTAATACCTTATTGTTTTTTGTTCATATTATAAAAACATTTCCATAAACTATAGTTATCCTTTATAAAAATTTAATAAAATTGACTTTTTTATAATTAGAACGTTTTCTATATTTTTGTAAATTTTTTCAATTTTTCGGTATCGGTTATACCGATACCGATATGATTAAAATACCGTTACCGATACCGATACCGAAACAAATAAAAAATCGACACCAATACCGATACCTATACCGTTATTTGTTTCGGTTGCTAACCTTGGTTTTTAGGCTTTCTGTCATGGAATAGATGAAATATTTAAAAAAAAAAACTGATTTTGCTTTTAATCTACGCTAAATTTCCTATTATAAGATGAAGAGTATATGTATTTACAAGTCTCCAAAATTAAATGAGAGACATTCAAATTTTAGTTTTGACAAAAAATTTTATGTTTACCGCTTAAAACACCACTAACGGTCATGGGAGGGTTAAAAGTTTGTATAAAAAAATTTTTGCCTTTTCATTGTGTAAATAACACCTATGTAACTTAATCATCAGAAACTTCTAGTTTAAGAGTTATAGTTGTATAAATCCATGAACCTTTTTTAGGGTAATTTTGAGGACATAAATGTAAACGGCCTGACCGGTTTATATCGCAGAAACCCAATTTTTGCACATATCTTATTTTTTACTCTCATCCTATTCGAAAATGGGCGGGGAACTGCAAAAATAACACTTTTGAACATATGGGTGCTCTAATGACCAATTACTTCAAACAACGCATCAATATCATTGCAATAACAAAACTGCTTTCCAAAATCCTCATGAAAAACAAAGTATTCATAAAATGGCTCCGTATTAGCTCGCTTACGTGCAGATGTTATTTTAAAGTCATCATATACCAAATTCCATTGCTTTAAACGAGAAATTATTATTTTTGCCGACTCTCTTGACATTTTAGCATCGCGAACCGAGTCGTTAAAGTCCGCTTATGTCATATAATATGGTACTCCTAAACCAAATTCACTTGTCGGCAAAAATTTGGAAGGAGATGGTTCTCTTATCGACAATGATTGAACTTCAATTTCTTGGCAAGCTATATTCTCTTCCGAAGGAGCTGTTGGATATTGTGTGCATCTAATTTGTGCCTTAATAACTCATTGAACGTTAGGGTAAACAATTTTTTTCCGTGTATTATAACGGAACCCATAACTTTCTGTTAAACAAAATTAACAGTGTTGAGATGAGTGCTTAGTCCGTCGTAACCAAATTGTTGGTCGGACATGGACCGATTCCACTTTTCCATACATTTAAATACCGATAGCAATAATCGCAAATTACTTCTGGCACGTACCATAGGTTCGGAACATACAAAACCACGAAATACTTTTCAAAACGTATTACAACACTTGTATTAATATATCTTAAATGTTTTGGAGCTGCAAATAACCCACAAACGTAGCAAAATTTATTTTTATTTGGACACTCCATTATTTAACCATTTGAACACTTAGGAACTTTATAATAAAAACTGTTTTTATGAAAAAATTATCCAATGGGAAAACAATTGGAAATTATTTTTCCGAATCCCTATAAAGTTTGAAACCAGGCCAACTTTTTTTTGAAAATTACAAAAAAAAATCATCAATGTTATAAAAGTGTTAATTACACAGTACAACAGCCAATCTGGGGGGTGAGAAATTCCAAGTCAGGGTGATGGTACTAGGTCAGTATAGTAAAACCCTCAAAGGGTTTGGCGTTCGTATGTGTCATTTATGACCTTTTAAATTTTTTCCTTATCTTGATGTTTTTTCGCTTAGTTGTAACATTTTGGCAAAAACGTAGTTTAACATAACTCGAGAACCACTTGTCCGATTTTGATGAAACAAATTTAGAAAAACAAAAAAAAAAAAGAATTACAATTTCTTTAATCCGTTCATATAACGTTTTTCTTTATAATCAACAGTTTTGCCGGTAAAAATAAATTTGTGGAGAAAAAAAAATATTTTTTTGCCTAAAAATTAAAATTTTTTTTTTTTAAATTCATAAAAAATCCAAAACGGAAAAAAGGATCAAGTGTTATTAATTTCATGTAAAGTCACATAACCTATAAACAAAATTTAACGCGTTCTGCTTTTATTTACAATTAAGTGAAGGTATCCCATTTTGACAAGAATATTGATATTTGTTTTTATTCAAAAAAGTGTCATTTATCGCCTTTTTCATAAATTTTCCCCAATAACTCCAGACTTCTGGCCATAAACTACTAAAAAAATTAAGTAAACATTTTTATAATTTTTTATTTTTATTTTATTTATTTATTTTTATTTATTTTAATAAATATTGCCTAGACTTTTTCGATGGTGGTTGTTCGGGACTAGTGGCATCGCATTCATCGCTATCATCAGTTTCTGAACCACACATAATGTCAATGTGTGACTCCACTGTTGGCCCTTCTGCATCTCCTGAAAATTCTTTATCATCAAGATCATCCTTGTCTTGCCACACTAACTTACTCCACCAGCAAATTTCCGCAATTATTGCACTCGGCGACGTTTTGCCTCTATATCTGTAAGTTTTTGTTTTATTAAAATGAGTTTGAAAAAATAAAAAATCAGTATTACCTCATTTCAAATGGCATAGCAACTTGATGATAGCGTTCACCTTGTTCATCACATTCGGTAGCCAATTGTTTGCTGAAGTAGTCCAGATGGTGATGTAAATAATGGATTTTCAAGGACATGTGGACACCAATTTCCGAGAATGCTCTTAACATCCTTGCGACAGAAACATCGTAGTTGTTAGAACGATGCTTTCCCAACAAGCCTTCTATTACTTCTTTGATTGCCTGCCATGCATTCAATTCAGCGTCAATCAAAATATTGTTGAATGCGTCACTTTTAATCAGCTTTCGTATATCTGGACCATTTAGTACGCCTGATTGGAAAAAATTAGTTTGTTAAGATGGAAAATCATGGGAAATGAATGTGATATTGTAACTTACCTTCTTTAATTTTACTTTCGCTGAGTCTCGGGTAAATTAGTTTCAAACACAAGAAAACTTCATCTCTTTTGGCGACAGTTTTGATAAAATTCTTAACAATTCCAAGTTTAATATGCAGTGGAGGGAGCAATATCTTCTCCTTCGGCACTAGAGGCTCACGAATAACATTGGCCGTTTGTAACCTGCTGTGCTCTCTGAGTTTCCATCCGTGGCATGCATATTGGTCACCGGAAAATCGTGTGTCCCAATCGCACAAAAATCACATATATTTTATATAGCCGCTTTGAAGACCGCAAAGCATTGCTACAACTTTTAAATCGCAGCATATGCGCCACATATGTTTGGCGTAGTTAACCATTTTTAAAATATTTTCCAGTGCATCATATGTTTCTTTCGTTTCTGTACTGTAGGCGATTGGAACTGAAGGTTTTTTATTGGTCTTATGCAGTAAAACCGCCTTCAAGCTGAGTTTTGAACTGTCAATAAATAACCTCCAGTCATCTGCTTCATATTTTATTTCCATTGCGTCCATCAATTTTCCTACATCCGGGCAATATGCAGAAGTTTTTCCATCATTCACAAGGAATAAACTTTGGAGTGTTGCCTGACGACTTCGATAAGCTGTGACTTTCACACCGGGTGCCAACAAATTGTTTGATTTCAAAATGGAAGCCAGCTTTTCCGATTTATGCTGTGTTAATTCCAACTTGGCAACAATTGAATCAAGCTTATTTTGATTTATTAAAATTGGCTCATTGGATACTGATGGCTCATATGGGGAATCATCACGTGCATGATATGTCGGAGCAGTCGTAGAAGAGAAAATATCTGGGCTAGAAGCTTTTGGCACAGGAATGTGGTCCGAATGAGGCAATGGTGTTGCGGCACTTGCAACACCAACGTAATTATACGATTTTCTTATCCTTTTTGCGGCTCCTTTATTCGCACATGCATAGCAATTCAATGGATTGTGACCTTCGCCAGGATTAGTCCAAGTCATTGGGATACCGAATGGCATACTTTCACGTCTTCTATTTTTCCAATCCATTAGACGGTTGTAGCAGCTTTTACACACTATATTTGGTACCCAATTTTCGTTCACTATAACATTTTGGTTGAAGTACATCTCGTATGTTTGAACAAAATCAGTACTGAAATTTCCCCTTTTTTTATGTGTTGAGACATATTGACCACAGCAGTAGCAAAAGCTATTTATATCTGGCTTGCACAGTTTCATATTCTGTTCTCTTTTGTTCACTTTTAAAAAACTGGAGAAAAATCACTTTTACTGTTCGCGTTCGTCGGCACTTGTTGAATGACAAAAATCACAGAACCAGTGTGAGAAAGAGAAGAAGTATAATGACAATGCATGTTTTATGTGAACATTACAGAACCAGTGTTGCCACATCAATATTTCTCTTTTAGTACAGTAGAAAAATATGAGAGAGTTCGGCTTGTGAGTGTCAATGCTTTCTCCAAATAATGTTGTGCATATCTGGAGCAAATTTTTGAAATTCATACATTTACCTAATTGTGAATAAATGAGAAACGCGTGCATCGATTTTCATGATATATGCCTTTTTTTGCTCATGAGTTATGTGACTTTACGCGAAAGTAATTAGTTTTGGCACTTTTTTCCATTTTGGATTTTTTATGAATTTTAAAAAAAAATATTTAAATTTTTAGGCAAAAAATACTTTTTTCCCTTCATACATTCATTTTTAACTTCGAAAGTGTTGCACATATAGGAAAACGGTAAAGAAACAGATTAGAGAAATTGTAATTCTAAATTTTTCTAAATTTGTTTCATCAAAATCGGACAAGTGGTTCTCGAGTTATGTTAAACTACGTTTTTGCCAAAATGTTACAACTAAGCGAAAAAACATCAAGATAAGGAAAAAATTTAAAAGGTCATAAAAAAAAAATGACACATACGAACGCCAAACCCTTTGAGGTATACTGACCTAGTACCATCACCCTGACTTGGAATTTCTCACCCCCCAGACAATAATCCCAAAAATGTTCCATAGTGTTATCTTGGATATATGAAGATAATTTCAAATTGTTTTAATATTAAAAAAAATATATACATTACCTTTGTAAATATGTGCTTATATTTTACGTTTTTTTTTTATCCCAAGTAAAAAAATTACATAAAATTTCTTCAGAAAAATGATAAGATCAATTTGTGTCATAAAATAATATCAATACATATACAAAAGGATATTACATAGCATGACTACATATTTTGCAACAATAAATAACTAAAAAAAATATGATAATGTCAAAAAATTTTACTGTGGTATTCAACAAATTATTTTACAAGGGCCTCATTTTTCTATTTCGGCAACCCGTTACAGCTTTGAGTTACATTATCATGAATTTATGACAGAATAGAGCAAAAATATATGAAATTGTACCGAAATTTAAGAAAAATCGTCATAAGGTTTGAGCCCGTGGACCGATTTTGCTCATTTTTTACACAATACATCTGATAAATATACCTTTTTTAAAAATGGTCCACCCCATGAGATCTCATTGCTAGATCAGAAATATTTTGGGAATCATCATCCCAGCAAAAAAAGAGCGGAAAAAGATGTAGTAAAAACATCACATATACCGATTCAGATGTAGTTCAAATTGAGGTGAAACATGCATGATTTTAACATGGGGTTGTCATAGGACGGAAGTAATCCAGATTGCTAAAACTTCACTCAATCAAAAGTGGTATGTATAAGGTTATGAAAGATTGCTTTTTTGGATGGTCTTTTTCATAGAACCAAATATGTTCTTTTTAATTACTATTTGGGGTGTGGGGATGTCACATCTTTTCAATAAGCGAAAATATGGATCTAAAGAAGTGCTTTAAATGTTATGAATCCTTTAAAACGGTTGTTTAGCTTTAAAAAATATTGTGGAATAAATATTTACCATTAAAAAAGAAATATTAATTAACTACTTTTTACTTGTTCAACTTTTCATTATAAACGCATCGTTATTATCAAACCTAAACTTTCAACAAGACTCCGATATAAAAATTATATATTTTCGTATTCAATTTTATATAATTTTTTTTTATTTGATGCCGTTATACAGAATCAATTGCAATATCTTATCGAATCTGATTCAACAATGACTTTTAGCCGTGTAGTTTAAAGTAACTGGAATTCTGGTTTAGAAATGGAGATATTTTTATTATACAAATTGGTTTTGGCTTAACTAAACCAAGATTAACTTATTAAGCACCGTAAGTTGTTTTTCACGTGTAAAAATTTCACTCGAACTTTAAATGCCTCAAATTGCAATTTAATTTAAACAAATGAAAATTTTTTTAATTTTATAAGAAAGACACAATCAAAATAAACACAAAATGTCACTTTTTCCCAAGAAAAATAATAGTCTTGTACATTAAATTTGCGTGAAAACAAACTCTACACAATTTTCACGTGAAACTGATTGTCGTGAAAAATCATTTTTTTTTCACGTGAAACTGGAACAACTTACGGTGCTTTACATTCAAAAATTTCGGTCTCAGAGGTTTTATCAAAAACAAAAATATATATGAAATATATTCAATCCTTTATTTGTAAAATATGGACAATTTATAAAAGTGTAAACACAAAATTTCTTTGGAAACAATTAAGCAAACAATTTAAAAAAAAAATGATTTAATTTAGTATAAGATTAAGGTTGAAAAACATTTGTGTTTTTTTCAAATATGTATTTTTGTAAAAACATATGCTAATTATGCTAATACGCTAATTAAACTTGTATATAAGGACATTATATGTTAAGTTTATGAACTTATCTAAAAGACCAGCATTAGATCAGAAAACACAGCAATTGTCGCCTCTTTGTATGTAATGAAAATGTTGATCTTTTTGAACTACTTCGATATCTTTTTGCTGGGATAAAACAAACCAAGGTTTATTTTGAGGGGGGCACTTTTAAAGAATTAGTAGCCTAAAAAAATCACAAAAAAAATTTTACATTTTCGAAGTTTTCTTCGATTTTTTTTAATGCAAATGCAAATCGAGCCTTTTGAAAACAGCAGTGTACAATTTTTTTTAGCAAATGTTTCTGTTGATTTAAGCAGGAAAGACTGCTATTTGCTTTCAACTAAATTTAGCTTAAAAATAGCAAAAATTTTGAAGATATAACAGTTTATTTTTGCGAATTCCATCAATTAAGTTGTAAAATATTTAAAAATTAAATAGTTTTCAGTGTTGCTGAAAAAAATATTGCCTGGTGGAATATTATGCTTAACTCCAGTGTAATAATGGTAACTAGTTACTTTTATTATTACATTTCTTATTACTTTTGTATGCTTATGGTGGAGTTATGGTACACATACGAAAAATCAAAAAATATATCGAGGCATAATCAAAGAGGTTAGAAAATAAAGAGAATGCAATCCTCCAATTTACTGAAAAAAAACTTCATAAAATGTGCCTGCAAATAGGAAACTGAAATTTTTTTCGCACCTTTTAATTGATAAGTGGCTATTTTTTTTTTTTTGTTACTACTAATAGTTTTAGTCATATTTGTTATAATTTAAACATAAAATTGATGAATTAAAATTTGGGTTTCCCTAAAAATTAGAGGTTTCCTGCTTGTAGGCACAAGCTATTACACTCAACCAAAAAAGTCTGTAATGGCTACAGAAAATTTTTCTGTTTTTATGGGAAATGTAACTGTTTTGAGTCCAGCGGTATTTTTTTGATAATTTGTTGTTGTTGTATAATAATCTATTTGCTAAAATAAGTTAAAAAATTTACTAAATATCAATAATTTTAGTACAATGAAATTGGTATAAGTAATTAGTAGACGCTACTAGATTTCAGTAAATTGTTGTAAAATGCAATTTAAAATCAATCTGCTGAAATTAACAAAACTACTAAAAATAAGTAAACTGTAAAATCTAAAAAAAAAATCAAAATCAAATTTAATAAAAAAAATATATATTTTTCTTCGATTGTAAAAAATATATAATTACCTAGTGTCTTGACATGCAATAAAATGATAGCAAGCAATTGTCAAAAAGCTCTCATCTCAAGTGAAGACACTCAATTTCAATTTTATTGCAATATCATGATATCGCTGACATGCCATCGGATCTTGCAATGATGCCAGAGATCAAATGTCACTTTTAGTTTTCATTTTAATTTTGTAATAGAAAAACAACAAACAATTTGGTAAAAAGGAATGGAAAAGTGTTTAGTTTTTTATTATTTGTCGGTAAACATTAATGTTTCATAAAATTTTGTGTTTTTCGAAGAAAAATCTATGATATTTCTTATCCATGAAATGGTCAAGTGTTCTCCACCACTCTGCAATTAATTGATATAATTTTGACGTTTCGCTGCCATGGTTTTGACATTTCATATCATATAATTTATTGCATTTGAAGACACCGGATTACTTCAACATATTTAAAATTTGAAGTAAAAATTGCAAACGGTTTTCCAGTTATTGCCTTTTTATACATTGGAGATAAAATAAAATTTAATGAGTTTTATTTCCAAACTTGATATAACAACAAATATAAGCTAAATAAGAATTCTAAAAAAGCAACGAATTCTTGTAAATAAAATTTCCTTAAAGTATCCACTTGTTGTTAAATTAGTATATTTTTTTACTAAGTTTCGCACTCAGTTTTGAAAAATTAGTAATATGTTTTGCTGAAATCAGCAACTAAAAATCAGTACATACTCGTAAATAGTAAAGTGCGATTGAAAACTATTTACAAGTTTTTTAACTAACTTTTTTATCTGATTGTAATCTAGGGTGATAATTTGGCATATTTTGATATTTGATATTTGTTTCCACCATAAATTAAGCATTATAATGTTGGCTTTTTGTAATTTTTTTTTAAATTAAAATTATTAACTGTCCATGAAAAAGCGTACTTTAGGAGAAACAAGAAATTTGTTCTGGAAGTGACTCTAAATTATATACATACATATATAAATTTGGATTTGTCCCAATAAGATTCTTGCAGTATATTTAAGAAAAATAGATTCTGCGATTTTAGAAGACCTTGAAAAATAATCATCACGGTCAGCTTGTTGCTAAAACAAAATCCTCAAAGCGTTTTGCAAATCTAGCTCAGATTTTAATTTGATGTCCTCTGGAAATTTTAATCACTTTCACGTAACAAAGACGCTTTATCAGTTGCTTATTTTTATTCAAATTGTTTATTATAACCAGTTTTATGTTAAAAATTGTCGAAATCGATTTAGAAATTGTGAGTAAAAATTTCAGGACACCCGGAAATTTAGATACAAAATTAATCATTTTGTACAAACAAACAGTCGGAATAAAAATGACTAGAACTGGGCATTATAGTTCACAGTTCATTTCAATCAATTTTATTTTTGAGCTAGTGTGTTCTTTTAGTTCACTCGTTCATTAAAGAAATTTTTTCAATTGTTCATACACTAATATAAAAGTCTTCAAAAAATTCTGCTGAAAAAACAGCTGAACTCAGCGGAACATTTGCTAAACATACAAACAGCAAGATAAAATCTGTTAAATTTACAAAATTTCTGCTATATTTTAGATAATCGAAAATGACGATTTACACTGCTAAGATTAGCAAAAATTTTCCTGGATATTAAAACATCACAAACAATTTTAAGTTTTTAGTTTTTTTTTTTAATTTCTTAATGCGAATAAAAATCTACACTGCAGAAAACCGTCTACTATTTTCTAGCAAATATTTCTGTTTCTTGTAACAGGAGAGACCGTTATTTGTATTTAACTCAATTAAATTTAAAGATAAGTCAACTTTTGAATATATGTATAACAATTTCTAATAATATTCATCAACATTTCTTTGTCGGTATTAGCAAGGTAAATTGGCAATTCACTTAAACAAAATTTAGCTCAAATATTACTAAAATTTCGTACACTTGACAGTTGCATTTTTACTGTTCTTATCTCACTAATATTTAGCAAAAAGGATTTACTAATTTCAAATGCTTTCTTTGCAGGACCCCTTTTAACTAATTTTGAGTAGCTTTTTTGTTTGCTATTTTTACAGGATTTTTTCTATCAGTATAAGATTATATTATGGCAATGGTTTGTTTGATAATTCCGGATAAAGTAAAGGAACAGTTGAAATTTAACTTATTCGTGAACGCGAGAGAGTTCCTAACTCTAAAAATGAGCAATATGGGGTTTCGCGCCACACAGATATTTCAAGAGGCCATAAAATAAAAAACTGAGCTCACTTTGCAAAATCCTATGGAATTTTACTTTCATTTAGCATTAAAACAACATACCTACTCCATATCGAAAACGGATCAGAAAAATTTAAATATTGGCAAAGAAACTAAAATTTTTGAAAATTGAAATCACCTAGAATCAGAGTTGGCAGGCAATACCGCTAAAATACCATTATCGATTCAAAACCCTTTCAACTGACCACCGTTTCCACTAAAATACCGTTACCGAAATACCGTTATCATTAAAATACCGTTACCGAAATAACTGAAATACCGTTATCTTTAAAATATCGATACCGAAATAAATAAAATATCGATACCCTTAAAATATCGTTACCGAAATAAATTAAATACCGTTACTCCTAAAATACCGTTACCGTTATTTTTATTTTTCTGCTTTTGGTAATTGCATGTGGTTATTGAGTATTTTTCGTACTTTAAGTTGGTAAATTGGTTCTGTTTTTCATCTCGTTTGTTTTTTGTAAAAAAAAATTGCAGGATGAATCGAAATAACTGACAACCGTTATACTTAAAATACCGTTACCGAAATAACTGAAATATCGCTAACCTTAAAATACCATTACCGAAATAATCAAAAAACCGTTATCCTTAAATTACCGTTACCGAAATAACTAAAAAAACTGTTATCCTTAAAATACCGATACCGAAATAAATGGAATAGCGTTACTCTTAAAATACCGTTACCGAAATAATCTGAAATACCGTTACCCTTACCGATAATCGCATCGTTTCGGTTACCATCCATGCCTAGAATTTAAATTAGACTTGAAATATATAATTTAGTTTAGAACTTAGAAAATGCGTTAAAAATTAAATTTTCTTTTTAAAGCCATTCTTAATTGTAATATTCAAAAAGTTTCAAAAACCTTTAACTTTTTGCGCTCTTGGAGATGCTTTTATAAAATTTTGTGCCTCTGACTATTTTATAAAAAACATTTTTATATTGAAATTTTCTTTCTTTCTTTATCCGTATCAGACAATTAATAAATTAATTTTTCTGCTGAATTGTCACATAAAAGGTCTGTCCCTTAATGTTACCGTGGAAACCATTCTTACCAAAAAGCGTTCACGTACTCGAAAATTTGGCAAATGAGAGCGCTCAAAATGGTGTATTTGTGTTTCTCTTTTTCCTATTAACTTCGGATAATTGTAAAAGGAACAGTTGGTGTAATGATAAACAAATAAGACCATTGTGAAAAATTTTAATTAAGGAATAAAAAACGCAAAATAAAACTTTCATATATAAAAATTAACTGAACAAAGTTAACAAAAAACTTTTAAATGCAAAAAATATGTGCATCTGTGCGATTTGTCAGCCTAAAACTATATGTATTTTAATTTTTTCTTTTAACTAAGTTTTAGGCTAGAAAAGTAATTTTGTGCGTTCCCGTACTTTTGGGCAATTTTGTCATTTAGAGTGAGAATTTTGTGCTTACTCTCATTTTACTGAACTTTACACAAAAAAAGTAAAGGAGCACACTTAACTTAAAATAACGAGTTTTTGGTAAGGGTAATAAATTTTTCAACTGTGTACATAGTTTTCCCTACTTTACCAAAAAAAAAAAAAACACGGGAAAAATTAACCAAAAAAAGCACCCCCCCCCCCCCACCGAAATAAATTCCTAGCTACGTGCCTGCTCTCTTCCATGATAGATTTTACAAAATGTCTGATTCTGACTTCCTTTAATATTGGGCACTTTGCCATAAAATGTACCAGAGTTTCATCTTCCCTCATATTACCCAGGGTACATGCTTTATCTACACCCAAAAAAATCTATAGTGACATAGTTAAAGAATTCCATAGTGAAAATCAAAAATAAATGAAATGGCTATTATAGTAATCAACAAATATAGCTGTGTTTGTGTGACTCTCTATCAGTGTTATCAAGAACGATTATGACAGTTTTTCAACGTATTCCGCCTTTCTACTGTCAAAATTGTTCGAGATATCATTGATAGGAATGCCGCACAAACACAGCTTATGTTTCATTAAATAAAAAAAATTTTTTTGGTTACCCTATAATAGCAAATTGAAATAAATTTAAAATGTCAAAATAATTTCAATGAAAATATATAAACAAGAAAAATAAATTAAATAAGTAATTTTTTTTTTCTGGACACAAGAAGAGAAATACAATAATTATTTAATGGGAAAGCAAAATTTTTAATATAGGGAAATTGATTTTAGATTTCGTGCAGATGATGTTTCTTTCAGGAAAATAAATCGCTAAGTTGAAAGGCTGAAAAATGCATTATGTAATAAGATATGAAATTGCATGGTAAATAAATTTATTGAAATAATTCTGTACAATAAATTATAAATAAAATGTGTAGAAATATATATTATCTTTATGAACTGTCGTAAAAAAGTAGTGGCTTCTATTAACCATTTTAAATATCAGCTAGTGAATATCGACTATTTCTCAAATTTCTTTAAATTCAACCAGCATTTCGTTGCCAATTACTTTCCACATAGTTGATGCGTAAATTTTAAATAAACGTAGTTATCTCCCATTACTTCGTATTCACTATGACATAGTAAGGGTTATTTCACCAATGGTATAGTTGAAAATGTAGTGATCAGCAACTATGTATTTTTTAGGGTGTACGTTTCTATAATTATTAGCGTTTAAAGGCAGTACATCACATCTTGTTTTAAATATCATAGATATTTTGTTCTGGTTCCATTTGCGATTCATACATTCTTCAACAATATCATGATTAAGCCGTCTGTAAAAACGTGTATTACTGGATAAAGCTTTTTCTTTCCTTTCACAATAACTTCTATATTTCAAAATTGGAAGCAGCGCCGATCCTCTTATAATCCATTCTTGTCTAGGCATGTTCACGTAATCAAATGATATGTTGAAATCCAAATCTAAATCATTAAGTTCTTTAGCCCAAAATATGTTTTTGTTTAATGTCATTAAGGAAAGTTTATGTGGTAGTCTGGTATCATTGGCCGTTTTTTTTAATCACTGGATTTATTTTCGGATTTATTTTATTTTGTTAAAAAATCCAAATTTTGTTTTTTAATTTCCAAAAATTATAATTTTTATCAAAATCTAATATTTATTCGCCAATATAATGTGCAAGAAAATCATTAAATTTTTTAAAAATGTTAACACAGGAATTAAAATAAGCTAAATCCAAAATGGATGTAAAAAATAAATAAATCCGTTTTGGATTTAGCTTAATTTCATTCCAGAAATTGCATTTTCGCAAACTTTAAATTTTTTCTTTCACATTATATTAGGGAATAAGTATTAGATTTGGACAAAAATATAGAATTTTGAAAATTAAAAAACAAAATGTGGATTTTTTAACAAAATAAAATAAATCCAAAAATAAATCCAGTGATTAAAAAAAACACCAATTGTATTTAAAGATTGTACTGAAAGGTGCAAATTGAGGGTATACAAATGATTATCTTCTGAATTTGTTTCTAACGATATTGCATCCCAATAAGCTCATAGGTCTTAAAAATTCAAGTGCTTTAAATTTTGCTTGAAGTAAAGTATATTTCAAATTCTAGCATTTGTATATTTAACAAAAATATTTCAAACTTGAATTTTTGTTTCCCTTTTGCTGGAGTATGTTATTGAAATAAAATGTAATAAAAGTTGTACTCAAGCCTTGAAACTGGAAAACAGGGCTGGAATTGAACTTGATTTCATAATTTGGTATGAAATCGGGCAGCCTCAATATTCTTTTGATGAATAGTTTTCTAACTTAGCAATCATTTTTTGCATTACATTCATATTATCTGCTAACAGCACAATATCGTCAGCAAGTAGGAGTAAACGCACATTAAATTCACCTATTATCAGGCCCCCTTCTAGAACATTGTGCAAATCGTTTAAATACAAAGTAAACAACGGAGGAGACAAAAGACATCCCTGTCTTACACCAGAATATGTATTAAAATATTCTGATACTTCATTACCAGTCCAAACCGCAGATCTGGTGTTTCCATAAATATTTTCAATTAAATTCACAACTTTAGTGGATAAACCAATATTATGTAATTTGTATATTAATAGAGTTCTAGGTACCTTGTCAAAAGCCGCCTTAAAGTCAACGAAAAAGGCATAAACTTTCCGTTTTTCGTAAAGTTTTAAATGTACAATAGAAGCAAAATTATACACGTTATCTATGGTGGACTAATTCGGCCTGAAACCTGCTTGAAATTCATTCAATACCGGGGAAAGTTATATCGGTAAAAAAGAAGTTATACGTGTCCCGGCGTTTCGCTGGGTCACCCCTAGGAAGCGAGATATATCGATTTAACCTTTGGTGGTCTTTTTTTGACATAACTCGAGAACCACTAGTCCGACTTTGCTCAAACAATTTTAAAAAAATTAAAAATTACAATTCCTTTAATCTGTTCATATAACGTTTTTCTATATACTCAACAGTTTTGCCGGTAAAAATAAATGTATGAAGAAAAAAATATTTTTTGCCTAAAATATTAAAAAAAAGTAATAAACAAAAGGTTATTGATTTTTATGGTAGCGGTAAGAAACATTTATTTTTACCAGCAAAACTGTTGAGTATATAGAAAAACGTTATATGAACAGATTAAAGGAATTGTAATTTTTAATTTTTTTAAAATTGTTTGAGCAAAATCGGACTAGTGGTTCTCGAGTTATGTAAAAAAAAGATATATCTCGATTCCTAGGGTTGACCCAGCGAAACGCCGGGACACGTATAACTTGTTTTTGACCGATATAACATTTCCCGTTGGTTTCATCCCATCCCGATTTTGACTGTCGCATAGTGTTATCTACCCAATTTTGTATTCTGGTATTTAAAACACTCATTATAACCTTAGCCACGCAGTTCATAAATGAAATGCCTCTATAGTTATTGGGCAGATTAGCATTACCCTTTTTAAAGATTGGAAAATTTATGGTTTCTTCAAACATTTCATCAATTCTTCCGGTTTCAAATATAGCATTATAGATATTAACTAGTTCCGTAAAGAATTCTCGTGATGCTTTTTTTAAAAATTCGTACGGTACACCATCTACACCGGGGGCTTTGTTGGCTTTTGCTTTGTCTAGTACTTTGCGAATTTCCTCTATATTTATTTCCATATCTAATTCTTCAACAGCATTTAGCATGGGTGCATAATTTATATTGTTTGATACTTGTGGTGGATTTAGTAGTTTGTCAAAATAACTTTTAAAAACATTCGCTGTAATTTGTACACCAACCCGAAAACTATGTCCTTTTAACTCTTTAGCGACTTTCCACCAATCCTTTGCATTATAAGATCCGTTTATTTTTCGCTCCAATTCCAAATTGTGGTTTTGTTTAGTAGTTTCACATATTTGCATATATCGTCTTTTAGCTTGTGTATAGTTATCTTTATCCAATGAATTATAAGTATTTCTGAATTTGTTTAGCATTTCGAATGATAATTTCCTAGCCTCAGCACATTCGTTATTAAACCAGCTGCTTTTAAAATTTGAACTGTTGAAATTTAAATGTGGTTGTGTTTTTGTAGAGTTTTTTATAACTGTTATTAAATCTTTTAAATTTCTTATATTTCCTTGTGATTTTTGCAGACTTAGGTTTTTGTTAAGTCTAAGCACGTATCTCTCTTTTTCCGAATCTTTCCACTTGAGTTTTGGAAGTAATTTCAATTTAGATTTTTCTATAGTTTCACCTTTAAAATTTATATTTAATTTCAAGGGCATGTGATCCGACCAAATCTTTGAGTCCACTTCAAATTTTTCCACTAACTCAAACGCTTCATACAAAGTAGCACATACATATGCCGTTTACGGAGTTTCCTACTGTACCGATAAATGTATAGTTACAATTAAACCATAGTCATCACTGAACTCCATCACTACCTTTTGCATTTATTTCCTCGTCTTTCGACACTCTAAATTCCAAACCTGCTGTAAAGTTGTCTTTATAAGTTTCATCTACATTTTGTTGTATGTTACCGATTCTAACATTAATATCACCGATTATTAAAATTACAAAAATGTCATTTTTATTCCAAAAATTAAAAAAAAAAAAATACTAGTTGGTTTTGCTTTTAATATTTCTTACAAAAACAATAATGATAGAATTAATGGTTAAACAGGTAAAGTTTAAAGTGTATTATGATTTTTAACGTTTGAAATTTTCGTTGATGAAAAAATCACTTTTACCAACATTAAAAAAACATTTTTCTTTTTTGGAAACATTCTTCATAAATTATCTACAAAAGTTGGGGTTTTACTGTATTTAATTGGATTTTTTTAAATGAAAAGTCGAAAAAATAGCCAAAATGGTTGTTTTTTGCAAGGTTCCTTGAAAATGGCAGTTTTATAAAATAATTGGAAAAATGGCATTTAATGGCAAATGCCAAAAAAAACTTTCCCTACCATTAGCTGGTAGTCTATACTATCTTTTTTTGGGTACTCGATATTAATAGTAATACTCGATATTTTCACAGTTGCATTTTGGACGGGAAAACATATAAAACCGTGACTCTGCGAAAATCTTTACCGCAAAAATGTGACTCCGCTAAAATATTTGTCAAAAAACTACAACTCTGCTAAAAGAAGAAATCAAAAGTAAAATATTTAAAAGTAAAGTATATGTAAAAAAACTATGAAAAATGTAATAAATAGTTTAAAAGTATGTTTATAAATTTAAATATTGAGTCAACGTAAACATTTTCAAAGAATTTTATTAAAAAATTTAAAATTTAAAAACCGTTAAAAGTATCGAGTATCCAAATTAAAAATATCGAGTAGTATCGAGTATTGGAAAATAACCGAATTTACCAACACTAGTCTATACGCGAATGATCTCGTTGTTTCCCTAAAAAAAATATTCAATATTTTAAATACAATAGAATCTCAAAAAAGTTAACTCGTGAAAAAGTTAATCGCTCGGTAAAGTTAACCCAAATTCAGCGTCCACGTACCGCTCTAAAAAGTTAACTTTTCTGAGCGAATGAATTTTTGAAACCAACCGTTTTTTGGTCACTAATAATTCTCAGTGGCAACGCTAAGCCCTAGTTTTAATTATTGGTATTCACCGAAATTCTTTTCTGTTTTGAGCTGAAAAAACCTTTGATTATCTTCAACATCAAACAACATTATTATGTCAGTTCTAAGCGTTTGAATTTGTTTTGTGTATTGTTTATTTAAAAATGTCAACAAAGCTGAAGAAATCATGGCAAATCAGATTAAATTTAAAGCAGAAAGTGGAGATTTAAAAAAATTTATCAAGACATTCACGGAAAACGATTGGCGTTGGATTATGGTGTATCCATATGTCCTTTATTTATTTAAATTACGTAGTAAAAAGAGAGATTACACATAATACTTAAATAAAAAGTTCACGAAGAACATAGGGTGTCATGGGCAACGGGGGTTTTCACAGAGGTTGAAAGCTCTATGTCCGCTATCCACTTGGGGGTAGCAAGAAGCGATTCCTTAGTCTGAAATTCTCAAGCAACTCACGAGTTCCGGTCTCTGACCAAGTGTTCCCTGGTAATGTATTTCAGGCAACCGCCTGAATACAGCCAATGTGAGAAGGCGTACAGTTTTGAGTAACCTGAATGGCATGCTAACACCGATGTGTCTCAGGAAGTAGGTGACAACTAGAGATGAGCGATATTTTCATACCGGTGATTTAATAACAGGTATTGATAAATCACTGGTAACGGCAGTGATCAAATATTTCAAGTCGCAGTTACTCGGAATGTCGTTCTTTTAATATTTTTGTACTATTCTTTCTTGCAAACTTCATTGTGCACAGTAATACATGTTTTTTTTTCAATAACAGTGACTTGCTTTCACACTCTTCTGAATAAAACTTAGTTTAACGCAGTTTGTAACTGGAATACTGATTTTAAAATGTGGTTTATTTTGTTTTATTTCAATAAAGAAATAAATTATACTCGAGAAAAAGTTTTTCCGGCAAATGTTTGTTAATAAACTTTGAAATGGCTGACAAAATTCGTTTTCGGTTTAACTAAACCAAGTTTAACTGACATCTTAAAAACTCGCCACAAATATTATTTCGTTTATTTATTAGAAAACCGCAGTCTTTTCCATAAAAACAACCGTGATCACGATCACAGTTTAAAAGAACAACGATTTGAACATTTCACGATTTCACTGAGAACAATGTTACTGAAAAATCGCCGGATCGCCCATCTGTATTACAAACCCGTGATCACGGTCACTGTTTAAAAGAACGGTGATTTGAAAATCACGATCACTGGTAGCAGCGTTATTCAAAAATCACCGGATCGCTCATCTCTAGTGACAATTGAAAACAACTAGTCGCTGAACAGTGTTTCCAATTTAGCATATTTAATGCTAGATTTAGCATTTTTTTAAATCATTTAGCATGAAAAAAATTCATCTAGCATATGGCATTTTTTAGCACTATTCAAAAAAATTTTAGCATTTTTTACGCTTTTTGTGTTTCTTAGAATATTTTGCATTAATTTGGAGTTTTTCGCTATAAAAATAATACTACTGTTGTTTCTGATATAAAAACCCAACAAACAACATTGAATCAACCAGGTTCTCTTCTAACGACTGAACTCGGATTTTTAGAGTTTTACAATAAAATGTTAAAATTGTGTTAACAGTGGTACTTTTAATTAATTATTTTTAATTTTTTTAAACTATATTTTATTTCAATTTTACGTTTTCTTTGTGTTGTTTATTATATACCCTACATTAATTTTTTCTCTATTTGTTGTTAAAATAATTGAAAATTCTATTTGGAATTTATGATAATTGATCTTGAACTGAACAAAATAACACTAACTAAAAATCTACGATAGAATATTTTTTTAACTTCAAAAAACTTTTAGAGTAGTGTGCGTAATGTGGACTGTCAGTAAGACAAAAAAAAATTGGTGCTTATGTTCAAGGAATAATTTTGCACAAATATACAGCTAGAATTAAAAAAAATAAAAAATTTAAAGAATAGAGTTTAAAATAAATGTTCATTTTAATGTTTGCAATTTTTAATGAAATTGACTTGACCAATGGACCCAAAGATGCTGAAATTTGAAAACAGGAAATAGAACATGCCCTTAAAGGTATAAAATTAATTTTAATATTTAAATTAAGGCAGAATTTGGAATTCATATTACCCGCCAAAGCATTTCACATTACACCGCATTTTAGAAATAAAACATTTTGCGCTACTTGGGTTTATCCGCGTGCAACTTTTCGAAATAAAATATTTTCTGTGAAGCAGTGGTGAAAGCGAATAATAAGGAGATTAATATTGACTGCGCAAATTTACCATTTTTACTTTGTCAGAACACTGAAAAATAAAATATGTAAAAAAAACTAATTTTTTAAATTTAATTTAAGGGTTTTTTGAATTTTTTTACAAGAATCAACATTTTAGTTGTTTTTAATTTATATTTTATATAATTTTGGTTAACAAAATGAACTAAAGTTATAATTATAAATCACTTATTTCCCCTTTAATTTTAAAAAGTTACTAAAATCATTTTTTTAATTAAATTTAATCAATTTGTTATAAAATTTTTTTAGCATATTTTTTATAGCATATTTTTTTATTTTTTAGCACTTTTTAGCATTTTTATCAAAAAAATGTGGCATTTTTTCCTAAATAAGTTTTGGCAACACTGTCGCTGAAGCTCAGCTGTATTTATGCCGTCTAACGGCTCACCGGCCTAGAGGTGTGTTGGCAACCCCAATACTAGGATCGGGGCTGCCAACATTGATTGACTGATTAGGCTTTGGCCCAATCAGTCAATCTTCCTAAACTTAAATTGATTACAGAAACGATCCAAAGTAGCAATCTCAATAATAAAAAAACCGCCATGAAATTTTCGAGGCTGTTGAGGACACATATGAAAAAGTACAAAAGAAAACACTACATAAAGCGGAGTATGCTCATCTTGAGACAAACTTGTATAAATGGTTCTTGAACCAATGACAGCGTAATTGTGCAATAACTGTTCCAATTTAAAAATCAAGAGCTAAGCACGAATTCGCTATACTGCACCCTGGAAAAGATTTTAATGCCAGTGGTGGATGGTTGGAAAATTTTACGACACGGTATTCGCCATCTAAAAATTTGTGGGGAAATCCTTTCAAGCGATACGTTGGATGTAACACCTTTCATTCATAATTTACGAGCAAAAATTTATGAAATCGGCATCTCCCACTCGCAACTATATAACGCAGATGAATCTGGACTATTTTATCGATCTTTACTGGGTAAAACATTTGTCACAGCAAACGAAAAGACCGCACTTGGCGGAAAAATTTCAAAGGAAAGAATTACATTTTTGTGATTTAAATTTAATGTGTCGGATTTTAAGCTAATTTGTAGGGTATTCAATTTAATCGAATTTTGCTTTGTTCGAGTAAACGAGTAATTCGATTTTGAGGTTTTAAAATTACTCGATTAATTGTGTAACATTTTAAAATTGCTCGAGTTACTCGATTAACCGTGTAAGGTTTAAAATTACTCGAGTAACAATTTTATTTCATAATTTTTTTCGTAAAAATTATAAATTTTTTGTAGGTTTTATAGTTTATTAGTAACAAAACACAACAAATTGACAATTAAAATGAATCCATATCCATAACTTTGAAATCTAAGAGAAGTCTGTTAAATACTCGTTTAAAAATAATTTGTGGCGCAGTATTCTAAAAAGCTAAACAATTTTGGATGGCTTAATTTAAAATGATCCCAAACAGATTATTTCTTTAGAGGAGAAGGATAAAAAATAAAATAAAATCTAAAACTGTAAATATGTGTGAATGAAATTTTTTAGTGATAAATTTTAATTGATCCCAAACAGATTATTTCTTTAGAGGAGAAGGATAAAAAATAAAATAAAATCTAAAACTTTGAATATGTGTGAATGAAATTTTTTAGTGATAAAAAATGCAATCAAATAAATTTTAAATTCAACGTTATTTAGATTTTATTAAGTTTTTTTCATACCCCTCTAAAAAAAATAAGAAATAGAGTTATGTGTTTTTTGTATATAGTAAGCCATGGATTTGGAAGTTTTGTATTTCGCTAATGCACAAAAAAAGCTTGTACAAAATCAACAGTTCCTAAATTTTAAGTGTAAAGTTAAAGAGATCTTCTAAAAATATACAGTTAAGGTGTTTTGCTTTTTAAAAGACTTTCCTTAAATTTTTATAAAGGTCTTCTTTGGGAATTCTATTTTACTAACACAGTATCTTCAAATATAGTAAAAGACAGACCTTCAAAAATATAATTCCTTAATTAGATTTTTAACTCTGATTAAATTTTGAACGAATCGATAAGCATTTTAATTCCATCACTATTTTATTCAAATAATCAATTTGATTTTTTTTTTGATTGTTTTCTTATAATCAATCGAACTCATTAAATTTTAACAAAATAGTTTAACCAATAATGGTTACCTTCAATAGCGAATAAAATCATAAAACAATTAAATTCTTCTTTGATTAATCGACCAAAATTACTCGAGTAATTCGTTACACGAAGCTCGCCATTTGAAATTACTCGAACAAGTTTTTGAAAGAAGTTCATCGATTAATCGAGTAACAGTTAATCGATTGAATACCCTACTAATTTGTGAAAAACACTATTCATATTTGCTTAATAACGAAAAAATTAATAAAGGTTTATAGTTGATACTCATTAACTTCAAACCTTTTATAAAGTTTGGAGTGAGAAAGTCACCATTTAATTGTTAATTATTTAATTTTCAGGCATGAAATGATTTGTTAATGCCATCCTTTCCCTAGAATGTGTAGATTCCAACAACTTACATCCATCAAACTGGAAAAAGCTACAACAATTGCATAGATAATGACCTTTTTCAAAAAATTTCCAAACAAAAACGTAAAAATAAAATTAAAAAGAAAAACAAAACATAGTGATGTCCAGACTATCAAAACATTAGTAGACATGCGATTACTTTTTGTATGCTTCGAATAATATGTTCTAAAAAATTACATTTTTACATACATTTCCATTTATATGCTGTATAAATAAAAACAAATGTTTTAGTCACTATAAAATTTATCTTACCACGTCATAAGTTCACTAATTTAGGAAAATAAATTTTAATTTCCGATTACCGAGTCAATTGTTTACTAAATTTGTACATCACCTTCTACTTATTTAACCCTCATCCTGTAAAGAAAATAAGTAACGAATCTTGTATTTTGGGCAAATTTTGCCCAATACAATTTTATTAGGCTTATTAATTGTTATTGCAAGAATTGCACAGAATTTCTACACGGGAATGATTTTTACATACAAATAAGTTACAATTCATACATTTTGTATTATATTTAGTACTGTTAGACTTATTTTCACAGAAGTGGCAACGACCTCTCTTTATATTTTTCTCTTCTTGCGGGTGATGTAGCTTCCTGGCGACAGAACCATATGGCTGAGTTTTACGCTGCTGCTTTTCTTCTTCCAAAAGTTCAAATCCTAGTTCTTCCAAAAAGAGTCTACGACGAAAATGCTTTGATTTCTTCCACTCGGGATTTATTGCTGTCCATATCACGAAAGCGTTGCATGCAGATACATCAAGCATGTTTGCAAATAGAGCTACAGGCCACCTATTGGTCTTCCGCTTACAAGTATAGGTGGCAACAAGTTGGTCGAGTGTATCAACCCCTGCCTTTGTATTTTTATAATATTCTATTATTTCTGGTTTCTGTAACTGGTTATCCCTTATTGTTGCGTCTTGGTGCAATGTGCTTATCAGATATACGCACCGATATTTTTTTGGAACATACGCTACTAACGTTACCTTATTTTTATGATCAAATAGGAACTCTGAATACAAAGCAGGTTTCATTCTCATGTCCAAAATATGTGGGGGTAGAAACACCTTATTTTTTCGGACAGTCCCAACTATAGTCATTTTCTTTTTCAGAAGTTCAACAGCAAGATCGTGTGAGGTAAAAAAGTTATCGCAAGTTATGTTTCGCCCTTTAAGTCCTTCTGACAGTTCCAGTACCACTCGCATGCCTTGATTCTTTTCAGGAGCGCAATTACGATTTCGTCCAATATATACTTGCATTGACCAGGCATAGTTGGTGTTAGAGTCGCACAATGCCCAAATTTTAATTCCGTATTTCGCTGGCTTAGAAGGAATATATTGCCTAAATGGACATTTTCCACGATATGCAACTAGCTGCTCATCGACTGTCACGCAGTCGTTTGGATTATACATAATTTTCAAATTATAAGCCCATTTGTCCCATAAAACTCTGATAGGTGCCAGCTTATCGCGAGCCCGCCGATCCGCCCTATCTGATTTATCGTCGAATCGAAGAACTCTACTAATATTTTGAAATCTACGCAGCGACATTGTTGCTTTGAATATGGGCCTTCCTTTCACATCGTCCCATAAGCATTCCATTGCTTCACCACAAGAACGATAAACGCCAGCTAATAACAGTAATCCAAAATATGCCTTCAAGGATGCATGGTTAATTTCCTTCCAAGCTTCTCCAAACACTTTTACACCTATGAAAGTAGTAATGTACATATAAATTAGTTTGTTATGCGCTAGTTTTTCGAAAAAACGATGAAAATTACCTTCAATATTTGTCATCTTTATAATAATAGTTTGCATTTCATTGGTCATAAACAACTCAAATGTGGATTTGATATCACTTACACGTGCAATTGCATACTGAGTTGGTCCTGGAGTAGTAGTAATAATATTTTCATCCCTTTTCCTACCAACTAATGAGCTGTCACATTTGTCGTACCAAATTGTTTTTTTGTCCTTAGAAAGAAAACCAGAAGATGGGAAATCTTCTTGCGCTGGAGCACAAAATTGCTGTGCATCGGAGAAAACACTTTCTCCTTCAGATATGGCAATATATGTCCCTGATTCTTGATCTGATGAAATTTCGAAATATTCAGAAGAGCTTTCATGGCCGAGTGTACGCTCTTCAGCCTCATTTTCTGACTCGCTTAGCAGCTCTTCTATTTGGCGCTGAGTTAGCACGGCCGACTAATTGAATTTGAAACATATAGATATGTTTTTTATGGAAAAAAAACCAAGATTTTTATAACCTATACATACCCTTTTGGACATGGTGTTTTTCCTTTTTTCTTCTTGTAAAAAAATTATTTATTTTGACTTTCACACTTCACAAACCTTGACTGCTATAGAAGCAACTACGCACGTATACAATCGAATGTGCACTAATGAATGTCGAATGTTTTTTATCTAGTGTTTTTTGAGCAACAAAACAAGTGTACATAGGTTGGGATTCCCCAAATTGCCAAATACAAAACAAACAGTGCAGCCGTTATTGTCGCGAATGTTGCCACATCAACAAAAAAAAAATGTGTGGAGATCAGGGATTCCCGGAAAAACGAAAAATAAAACACACATTATAATTTCTGATTGCGGAAATAATGAAATTTCGTATTGGGCAAAATTTGCCCAAAATACAAGATTCGTTACTTTTGTTATGGGGGACCCTCTGGTGGAGCCACAGTATAAATTTTTAAAACGCTGCCAAATACACCTAAAAAAATAATTGTCAAGAAATTTCAGGCCAATATTATTAAAAACACGCTAGATGCGATGAGTTAAAATCGCTTTTGGGCAAAATTTGCCCAAAATACAGGATAAGGGTTAAGAAAAGAGAGAAAATAAACAATAGGGTTGCCAGTATCAAATCGAAAAATTAATATATAGTTAAATTACGATTATGAATCAAGAATTCTAATAATTCTTTATTAAACGAAATGTGTACTTTTACTATAGTAAGCTTCAAAGAATTAGCACATTAAAGTTTATCATGGAACCAAAAATATTAATTCAAAAAAATGTGCTAGTCTGTAAAACTATTGCACCAAAATTTTATGCTAAAGATAAATTATTTTCAGTATGACGTGTAGGCGTGGTTTTGCGATAAGCTGAAAATAATACTCGTCATATTGGTTTACTACAATAGTTAGTATGTAAAATGTAAATTCGAGCTGCGGGTCTTTTGCCAGCCGCAAATGTTGAAAAAATCTTAAATTCCTTATCAAACCAACAATACACTACAAATACTCAACTGTAAAAAATCTCAAACTCATTTTATATAAAAAACATATTCACTATTTAAGATCTCGTTATGTCTGAGTAAATCCACATTCGTAATTCATTTCTACCAGAGTGGACAACTAAGATCGTTTGGAAAGTTCTAACAATCATCTATATATATTTTTTTAAATATTTGTGTTACTGGATAAAATCAAAGTGCATGTTAAGTTAAAGATAAAATTACAGTTTAAGTGATATTAAAGAAAATTACAAGACAGTCCATCATTTGGCAACCTAGCTGTTTTAAGTTTGTTAGCTGCCTTGTGAAGGGCTTCCTTGTAATTTCAAAACAACTTAAGAATAAGATTTAAAAATTATAGTGAATATTTATATAAGACTCAACGATTTCCGGTAAAAATTATTGTACAAGAAAAGTTTTTTGTTTGAGTCCTTTAAAAAAATTTAAATTTCTAGAATTTGCTGAAAAAAGTTTTTATTAGAATCGTGTTTTTTTTATAAAATTATACTACCTCTGTTCCGAAATAAGGTTAACATTTCTATAATTTTTTTGTTCCAAAATAAGGTTAACATTTTGCTGCATTTCATAGAAACCAGTAAAAGGCCATCTCGGCGAAGACTTTCTTTACCAATACGTCGAATTTTGTAAGCATTGCAGATTCCATACATGTTTGTAATGTCAAAAATACGTTTTCTAATTTATCTGAATGCTGTTAATTTTTTCACACAAAATCAAAGAATTATTTTAATTCTAATTTTCAACTTTGACATTGAATTAAAAATAAATTAAAAAAAATTGGAAAGCTATCTATATGTTCAGAATCACTGATATGTCCTAACAACTATCCAAAAAAATTAGTTTTTTTAAAAAACCTCCATATTCCGAGCAAAATATAGAAATGTTAACCTCATTTAGGAACGGAGGTTGTATTCTGTTTATACACTAATAGAAAAAAGTCCGTAAAAAATTTAGTAAAAACTACTAAAAATTAGTTAAAAATGATGCTGCAGAAAAAAACTGCTAAATTAGCAGATTATTTTTGCTATATATTAGTAATATAGGAACAGCAAAACTAAAACTGTTAAATATACAGAATTTTAGTTATATATGAGCTAAATTTTTGTAAATGGAGATTAGCAAATTAACCTGCTAAAATCAGCAAAAAATTTTGCTAAATAATTAGTAGCCTAAAAAATCACCAAAAAATTTAAAATTTTCGAAGTTTTTTTTTCGATTTTTTTTTTAAATGCAAATAAAAATCGAGCATTTTGAAAACAGCAGTTTACAATTTTTTAGCAAATATTTCTGCTGATTTTAGCAGAATAGACTGCTATTTGCATTCAACTAAATTTAGCTTAAAAATAGCAAAAATTTTGTAGATTTAACAGTTTATTTTTGCTATTTTTAGTCTACAAATATTTAGCAAATTTTTCTGCAGATTTTACAGTACAATTTGCTATTTTCAATTAACTAAAAGTTAGCCTAAATATAACTAAAATTCTGTAAATTTAGCAGTTTTAATTTTGCTGTTCTCATTTTACTAGTATTTAGTAAAAAAATCTGCTAATTTTAGCAGTTTTTTCTGCAGCATCATTTTTAACTAATTTTTAGTAACTTTTTCTGCTATTTTTACGGATTTATTTCTATGAGTGTATAAGAAATTGTTCACACTTAAAATAATACGTCAGTAGAAAAATCTGTCAAAACGGTTTCAAATCGATTTGACTAATTTTTAACAATTTTTTAGTTGAAACACTGAGTTAAGCAAAGATTTTAGCTATCTTCATTTAACACAAAGTACTTTAACTAATTTTGAGTGTTAATTTTCAAAATTATTTATAACTAATTTTTAAGAACGTATTCGTTAAATTTTACAAAATTTATTGTTAAAATATATTTTTATGTTACTGTTATTACCCGGTAGATGGCGCCACCAATGTATCCAATGTAGGGCAAAATTGATGAAAATTTTGACTACCCCTAACGCTATAATATCCCAGCGAAAGGAGTTATCTCTATCAAAAAATGGGCCTTCGCGGGGCCTTGGACCTTCGGAAATTTTTAATAAAAATTTTCTACTTCATAAAATGACCCATATCTCGAAAACTAAGCGAGATAGAACAAAACGGACAAAATGTTTGCTCCTTCGGAGTACCATTATATGCCCTCACATGATATGGACTAGGCCCGGGCAGGGTCCCGAGACCCTAAATTTGGTTAAATTCTACGACTCAGTATAATTACAGATAAAACTGTAGTTTTACAAATTTTAGATTTGTTAAATTTAACACAAAAAAAGGGTTAAAATCAACAAATTTTATTTCAAGCCAAAAAACAGGAATAAATTTTGTTAAAGTAACAAATTTTTCTGTTCAGCTAACAAACTTATTATTTTGAGTGTACGTATACAGTTAAATAACGTGTTTGCTACATGAAATTTTATGATTCATTCGTGGTTAAAAAATTGCTTCGAAACCGTAATTTAAATATAAATTATTCTTAATACACGTATGTTTCAATATGATTGTGGCATTTTGATCTATTTTAATATGCCCTTTAAAATAACTGAACGTAATCAAAAAATATTCACTAGAAAAGTCGATTTAAATAGAGACTTATTTATTTAGCCATATAAAACAGGAACTCCAATTAAATAATTTATTTTAAAAAGGGCACATATTGGTGTAATCAAAGTGTTCAGAAAATACAAAAAAATTTTCGCAAGACATTAACAAACAAAATGTTACGTTTTCGCAAAGTTTTCGGACCGACATAAATCGAATGCAACTCCGTTTACGTACCACTTTCTGGAATTTGAGGAACATCAACATCAGAGTTAGGCCAAGTCAATGACTGACCGTTTACGAATCATTATGTCGTGTAAAAACGGACTTCAGTCTATTGAATGTCCGTAAATCACTGACATTTACGCCGTTATATTGTTTACGAACCGGTATGTCGTGTGGTGCCAGTATAAAGGACCCCCCCAAAAATGGGTATTTTCGAAGCAAATATTAAGATATTCTAATGAAATTTGGTACATCGTATTACATCAGCACAAAAATGAACTCTATTGATTATGATTAAAATCGGTCCCCCCAAAATTTGTTTGTGTGCACGCTGCAGATCGGAAATATTAAAATATTTTGATGTAATGCGGTGCACCTTCTTATATCGGACCGAGTTTTTGATTTTGGTTAAAATCGACCCATGTTTAGACCTAGTGTCCATATAAAGGTCACCCTAAAATTGTCTTTATCGTACTCTACAAGGGGCAAATACGAAGATATTTCAATGAAATTTGGTACACTGATCCACATAGGCCCGTGGACAAAGTCTGTTGATTTGGCTTAGAATCAGTGCTGTGTAGACCTAGTGCCCGTATAAAGGTCCACCATAAATGGATAATTTCGCACGCACCAGGTCGCAAATATTAAGATATTTTGATGAAATTTCGTACACGGACTTATGGTGGCCCAAGGACGAAGCCTATAGATTTTGCATCAGACCTGTGTAGAAACGGTAATGACAGATCATTGTTTTTTGAACTACCAGTAATGACATTGACTTACTTGCTGCATTATTTGGCTGAAATTTACTTTTTCGGGCACCCCTCAAAAAGAGAAAATAATATACTACCCCCTCTGAAATTAAAAAAGAAAATGCTTTTCTATATGGTGTGAAGGGGGCCGGTCCAAAAGCCGAAACACACATAAACTGGTAAGTGTGAAGACTCAAATTGAAGGAAATTTCTTCACGATTTCAAAAATGCATTTGGTTTCATGATCCATAAAGTGTGGCTACCTCTAGATCCATTTAAAACCCCCCAGGAGTACAAAATAACCAGTTAGTGTACTAATCATATAAGTAGTATGGGTACTCAAAGGAACGAAAATTTTCTTATGAATTCAAATATGACCACAATGTACCAAAATATACAAAAAACTCCCTAAGGTTCATAAAAAATTTAATTTTTTGTAAAAAAAGTCCCCGACTTTTAGCAAAATAAAATTTACGCACGCTATGTACCACAATGTACCAAAAAATTAAAATTTTTTTTAAAAAATTGCGCGAAATACCCCCTAAAGTTCATAAAAATTTAATTTTTTCCAAGAAAAATTCCCGACTTTTAGCAAAATAAATTTTAAACTAGTATTTTTTAACACCTAAAATTTGCAAAAATGTACCCAGCGGGATTTTTATTTTCCGGATCTTGAAACATAATGCATATATGGAATCCTCATAATGCATATTTTGAATCCTGGGAAAGTTTCATTTAATTTAAGTAGTCGCACTTGCCATTTTAAATTTCCGTTTTTTTTGGACCTAACGGGTCCTAGGACGCCGGCCCCCTTAACACCAAATAGAAAAAAATTTCCTTTTTCAATTCCAGAGGGGATCATATTTACCTTTTTTTTGAGCGGTGCCCGAAAATACTAACTTTTTCCTTTTTCTACTACCTTTTTCTACTTCATTTAATTTAAATTGTCACAAGTGCCATTTTGGGCGAGTATCGGTTTTTTGGAAAACCGATACTCGCCCAAAAAAAAATCTTTTTTAATTCCAGAGGGGGTCATAATGTTTTTTTGAAGGGGTACCCGAAAAAGTAAACTTTTTCCTTTTTTTGGAATTTGAGTGCTACCTAGTCAGAAATTTCCAGCGGTACAAAAATCAATTCACTAGTAGACCAATCTATATATGTATATAAAAAGAAGTTTACATTTTGATGTCACCACTAACTGCGGAAACGGTTCAACCGATTTCAACCAAAATTTCAGGGTACGTTGAGGATGGGCTGTAGATGGATGGATGTGAAGTTTGCATGAAATTGGCCCAGTGGTTCTGGAGATATGACATTTAGATTTTCCTATATATTCCCATACAAATTTTTCGTGTTGCTATGACAACGAGGCAGCAATTATAGCATTAACCTAATCTAATCTCAGCTCATCCTATCTCATTTATCTCATCTTAATTTTTTTTTGTGGAAACACTTTTTTTTGTGGAAACATTTTTTTTTTGTGGGAACTTTTTTTTTTGTGGAAATTTTTTTTTTTTTTTGTGAAAACACATTTTTTGTGGAAACATTTTTTTTTGTGAAATATTTGTTTTTTTGTGGAAAAAGTTTTCTTTTTGGAAATACTTTTTTTTTTGTGGAAACTTTTTTTGTGGAAAATTTTTTTTTTTGTGAAATATTTTTTTTGTGGAAATTTTTCTTTTTTGGACCTTTTTTTGTGGAAACCTTTTTTTTGTGCAAAAATTTTTTTTTTGTTCAAATACTTTTTCGTGTCAACATTTTTTTTGTGGAAACTTTTTTTTTGTCAAATATTTTTTTTTTTGTGGAAAAAGTTTTATTTTTTGGAAACATTTTCTTTTTTTGTGGAAACTTTTTTTTTGGTGAAACTTTATTTTTTTTGTGGAAACATTTTTTTTTTGTAGAAACTTTTTTTTTTTTTTTGTTGACACATTTTGTTGTTTTTTGTTGAAACACTTTTTTTTGTAGAAATTTGTTTTTTTGTTGTGGAAACTTTTTTTTTTGTGGAAACATTTTTTTTTTGTGCAAACACTTTTTTTTGTGGAAATTTTGTTTAAGTCTAAATTTAATTACAAAAGGCTCATAATTTGTTAACGGAATATGACATGCACAAAAATTTTGGGCCTTTTTGTTTCCAAATTGGCTTTGATATCAAAATCGGACTTCGACTTATATTTAAATTTTTTTTTTAAAAAAAGCTTAAAAAATTTTTAAATCTTGACTTTAAGCGACTATATTTAGAAAAGTTATTGAGATATTGATACACATATAAATTTGAAAAATAGGGCACAGAATTAAGCTTAAACTGTGTAAAGCGTTTTCTTTCCGAGAATATAGTTACTAAATTATAAATTTTTTATTAAAAAAATCGGCTGAAAATTTTAAAAAAATTAAATCGCGAATTGAGCAAAATCTAGAGCCAATTTGAATAAACTGGTTGCAGATTCGAAATCAACACCCCCTAATTATCCTAAAACCACTGCAATAACATTCAACTTTTTTTTGTATAGTAGTGTTATTCGAAAGTAGAATTTATAGGGATATATGTTTTTTTAATAAAGCAAAAATATGCAATGTAAAAATTTCAATATTGAAAGTTAAACCTGGAAATCTTTTAAGGAAAAAAACATCTATTTTATTTCAACAATGTCTCAATAGCTTTTGAGCAATTTGAAATTTAGACTTCATATTCGAATTTTTTATTTATTTTTTTTAGAGAAGCAACACTCATTAAATTCTTCCTATTAATTAACCTGTTGCATTATTTGGAAAGAGGATAAAGAAGAGATAGGAGGTAGTGAAAGATGAGAGACTTCAAATATGGCAATACTATAATTGCGCGAGATGTTGAATTTTAGAACAGTTGTTGCGCGCCATATGATGGTGTGTTGGCTAACTTTTGTTGAGGCTGTTTATTTCATAGCCCTGTTATATTCTTTTATTTCGGTGGGGTTAAGTGCTATGGGAATAGTGAAGGAGGACACTGTATTAGGGATAAAAAAATCATATACATTATTTTTCCAAATTGATGTTGCGGTCGTTGGGGATCGAACCGCATGTGTAACAGTTCAACGCGCTAACCATTACACCACAGCTCTCACATCGTCATCGTTATTTATTGTTAATTATTAAGTGTGCCTCTTTGATTTTATTTTTACTTAAAAAGAAGAAAATTTTTTTTTAAAACGAGTGTAAAAGAATAAAGAACTGTTGTAGTAGAATAAAGAGCTAAAATACGTGTTTTAGCTATGTTTAAGTATTAGGTGTGAATGCAGCCTAACCTAAGCTTCCTCTGAATAATAATTTTTGAAATTATTTATTTTTTATATAAGTTCCTAATAAGCATTCTCATCGAAGGGGGCTTTTATTTTGAAGATTTTTACATTAACAAAAAACATTGTTTTTTATTTTCATAAAAATATCTAATTCCTATACAAAACAAATTACATTTTAAACTTTTAGACTGCATTCACACCTAATTCTTAAACACGTGTTTAGCTAAAACACGTATTTTAGCTTTTTATTCTACTACAACAGTTCTTTATTCTTTTACACTCGTTTTAGCTAAACACGTGTTTAAGATTTAAGCCTGGATCAGCCAGACGTAAACGTAAACATATCTCTGCATAGCTGAATTAATAAGTTAAATAAGAACAGGAGATGTGTTGTGTTTTTTGTTTCATTCTTATGCATGCAGAATAGAGCAAACGTAAATATACAACGAAAATCTATTCACAACAGATTTTTGTTATGTATTTACGTCTGCTCTATATTGAATGCATAAGAATGAAACAAAAAACACAGCACATCTTCTGTTCTTATTTAACTTATTAATTCAGCTATGCAGAGATACGTTTACGTCTGGCTGATCCAGGCTTTAGGTGTGAATGCCGTTTAAGGTACGCTAACCCGATACGACAAAATTCGTTTTCGGTTTAACTGACATCCCAAAATCTAGACCTAAGGCACGCCGCTAAATCTGGCGCGCTTGCCCGCTAGTGATTTTATAAAAATGCTGACGCTTCGTTAAAAATATTAAATTTTTTAAATTGTTTTTGTTTCGAATACCCAAGTAAAAAAAATTGATATGGAGCCATATGAAGTTATATTTAATTATATATAACCTTTTATGTAATTAGATATAATTATATCCGAAAAATGAGAACGTCTTATTGTATCATATTGTATCGAATTGTATACAATTGTATACAATTTTGTACAATTTGATACAATTTTATGCAATTCGATACAATTGTATCCGAATTTTGTCCTCATCCAATTACATCAAATTATATCTTTTTGTATAAAATTATATAAAATGTTATAAAAGTGGACATAGTTTGATACAATTATATCTAAATATTAACCTTATACTTTTTATCATATTATATAGGACCATATCTAACAATATACATACAAAAATAATTTTTTTAAATAAAAAAAAATTTTCAATTACTTGTAATTGTAATTGTTCTTTTTTTGAATTGCAATTACAAATAATCGGTTTGATTACGAGTGTCGAATTTGTAGTCGAAATTTTCGACTCCATATAAAATGATTTTGTATATAATGGAAATTATAAAGAAATGAAACTCTGATGCTGGATTTTTTTAAATCTGAGTGCTATATATGGTAAATCCAATTGAAAAATTGTTCAAAAGTTGCGTTTTTAGTGAATTTTCAGCAAATTGGACTTAGTTTCGACTATGACTACGACACTCGTAATAAGGCCGAATATGTAATTATAGATGAGTTTTTGTTTCAATTACAATTACATGTAATTGTGTAATTGCCTGTGTAATTAATTACAAAATGTAATGATTAACCCCAGGCCTGCTGGAGATCTTATAATTTCGATAAATCTTCCATTACTTTTATCCAGATTTATCATGACAGTGAAATAAACATGAAAAAAAATTTATTTTAATTTAGTAATTTTAAAATAAAGTTAACAACACTGAAATTTCAAAGTTAATAGGATTACGATATACAACCAAGATATAAGAAATCAGTCAATTGTACGTTATAGTATAGAGAATTTCGTATTAAAGCTTCAGTGTTGTTAATGTTATGGGTGCGGTGCGTAAGCCATTTTTGACTCATGCTCAAAAAAAAAAACATTACTCACGCACGAGCATTTCGTTTTTTACTCTGCACACATGATTATATTAACTTACTTATTAAACTTACAATCAGAAAATTCTCACGCAAAACAGTAAAAATTACTAAAAACATAGGATGCAAAAAATAAACTCACACACGAATCAATCACGGGTTATTCTTACTCACGCTCACGCATGAATCACTTAAGTATAGTAATTATTACTCACGATCACGTGTGAATAACGTGACTCACGAACATTTCGTGTCACGCGCCAATCCCTAGTAATTACTAAATCTAAAACTAGTTCAAAATCATTGATAACATGGAACCAAATATAATACAATACGGTTTTATATGGACCTTATATATTTTTATATAAAATCACTTTGAAAAAATTGCCTATGTGGGATGATATATAATTATAGATGATTTTATAAAGAACGTTATAAGTTATATATGGGTTCATATTCGTCAATATATAAACGTACATGTAATTATGTCTTTTATATGTTACTTTATGTACTTATATATAGCACATACATATATGTATATGTAGGCCAATATGTAATAATATAAAATCACATATGTCTCCATATTAAAACCTTTGAGGAAAAAATATCTAACATATGACTATATAAAAGTATATCTGCTTGAATTTAAAAGCATATGTGGCCATATGTAACTATAAGTTACTATATGCAATTACATAAAATAATATATGATTATATCAAAACTTTTTTACTCGGGTAGGATTTTTTAATTTTAGTCATAAAAAACATTTTAAATACCATAACAAAAATGTCATTGTTAAAATCTTTTAAAAGGGAATACATTTATTTGACACACAAATAAAATCTTTGCCAAGTAATTAGGAGCATTTCAACTAATAAAGATTTTTCGCATAACTTATTCAGTAGTAGTAAAATCTAAAAACTTGGTAAAATGTTTAAACGAAATATGAAAAAAAGCCCTTACTATCTAAATTTTTCAAATGTATAATTTAGGTAAAATCGACTGTAGTTTAAATATTGTGTGGCAGTAGTAGAAAGTTTTTATAATAAAAACCTGGCATTGCACATTATATCCCAGCAAAAACATGGTAATGCCAGGTCATTACCATACGGATTACCAAGTAATGACAGGTCATTACCTTTCCCATTACTTCAAAATACAAAATAATGACTTACTGATATTAAGTTATAGAAGTACTTATATATTCATGCAAAGTAATCACTTACTTTTAATTGATTAAATAAGTACTGATTTGGTCTTTTTTCTATTAATATTTTATTTTTGAACATCGCGAACAAAAGTTGCGAGTAAATAGCCTGGTAAGTAGTGAAACCCTTTGTGTGCTACTTACTCGCTTAATTACTCGGTAATGTCTGTTTTTGCTGGGATTAAATTACATTGCACATTATATTAAATTACTACGATCATGTGAAAGATATCATGATAAAAGAAATATCGAGTAATATTTCTAACAATAGGAGATTTACTATAATCTTAGATGAATGGACAAGAATATCACAAAAGAGATATTTGAACATATGTATAAACGGAAATAATTCATTTTTTTTTTTTTTTTTTTTTAATTTTATTTTATCGGGATATACATTAATTGCATCAAAGGAATTAAATATGCTAAAAATCCCAAACGTATTTAACAAATTGTAAAAAATAATCCGCTGCAGGCATGTCCCTATCCGGATTTCATTCTTGCCTAAGGAAATCGTCAGGGGACGACGTTTTTAGAATTTCTGGAAATATTTGTTAAGTTAAATTACAAACTCAATGAGAATTTTTTGTTCTCGTCTAGGAGCGTTATTAAACATTTAAAATATCAAAGAAAAAACAAAAACAACAACAGAAAATTTTTCACAATTTGCTTTGTCATCTTCCAATGAATTACTCTGTTGTTTTGAATGATCTAGCAATGTAGTGACATCCATTCATGTAGAAACAACAATAGAGAACAATGTTTTCTAAAGTGTCAGTAACATTTAAATTTGCACAAGCACTTGCATATTAGTTTTTTTAATTTTATTTTATCGGGATATACATTAATTGCATCAAAGGAATTAAATATGCTAAAAATCCCAAACGTATTTAACAACCTGGGGTTGGTTATAAAATGATTTCATCAGCATTACATCAGGAAGATGTAATGCTGATGAAATAAGAAGAATTGTAGAAATAAGACTTATCTCAATTTATACCCTGGTTAAGACCTCTACTAGCTTTTACCACTGGTAAACATATATTTTGAATAACTTATCTAAATTTTAACCAAGTATTTCTTCTAACCAATGCTAAAATTTAACCATAGAAATTTCTATGGTTAATAAACTTAACCAAGCCCAACAAACAAATCGTTCCGTTTACGTACCGTTTTCGGTCCGTCATAAACGGAATCCAACTCCGTTTACGTACCGTTTTCCGGATCCGTATACGGACCAGAAAACGGATTTTAAGGAACATCGAAACTGATTCGAATCCGTTGAAAGTCCGTCAATGACGGACCGTTTACGGACCGTTATGTCGTGTAAAAAACTGACTAGTCCGTTGAAAGTCCGTCATTGACGGACCGTTTACGGACCGTTGCGTCGTGTAAAAAACGGACAAGTCCGTTGAAAGTCCGTCAATGACGGACCATTTACGGACCGTTATGTCGTGTATAACCGGAGTGACTAGACTCTATCTAAATTGACTAATTTTGAGTAAATTTTTTTTTGATTTTTAATAGATTTATTAGTAACGATATTATTTACATTTACACTATATTTAATACCTCAGTTTACCTCTTTAGCTAGCGCATCAATTCACGACAGTCACCCATAATAGAATCGATAATCTACATGCAAAAGAAAAAATAAATTAGTTATGGTTTAATTGATTGTATTTACGTTGGCGTTTTACTCGAAACAATAACAATTTACACACAATTTGGGAAAAATTGCGTAGCCGCGTTAAGGTACGTGGAACAGAGCTTTTGTTATAAAAACAAACGATCTTACATAAACCACAAACCATTGTAAAACTCGCACTAAATTTTATTAATCTTACCATCTAATATATATATGCGACTTGATGATGTGTCGATTGTGTTTTGTTGGATATATTCTAGCTGCCGCCACCAATTTATCGCCAAAAAAAGTTTTTAAAAGAATTTAATTGTTTTTATTTTGAACACAAATTAAAATCCATTAAGTCCGTATTTTAAGGTACGAAAACGGAGTTAAAACGTATTATGTTCGAAAATCCGATTACACGGACCGTTAATGTTCCGTATACGTACAAGCTTTGACGGATACGTGTATTACGGACCGTTAATGTGCCGTAAAAGCCGGATTCATGATTCCGTATGTGCCGGAGTGTCCGTAAAAATGTTTCTTGGGAGGCTATTTTAGAACAATTCACTCTACATAAGATTTTCTATAAATTAAACTTGCACAAGCACATTAACACACGAGAGAAAGCTGGTAGAGATAGAGCAAAAAACACCTCTAAATCGCTCTATTGTCAATGATTTAAGCTTTTTAGAGCTGTTTTTGCTCTACCTCCAGCAGTTTTCTCTCTCGTGTAAATGTACCTTAATAATGATTATTTAAAAAATCTAAAGCGCGGCTTTAACCAAACTTTAACTAAGAATCGTTTATGATACATAAAAGTATTTTCGATGTACATTTCCCACTTTACCAAAACTTACAAAAATTGCATCAGTACTTAAAATCGTGCACACATTTTTAGGTTTCTGCGATAGCTTACGGAAATTGGCGTCATGTAAGAAAATAGGAAAACTTTATCTTTTTATGGGTTCAAGGAGCCAAAATCTGCCTTGAGTAATTAAAACCAAAACTGGTGACCAATATTAGAACAATTTGACACGAATTACACACCTCTACAAAATGAAAAGTCTCTGCTCTTAGAAGATTGTTGAGGTGTGTTATCAAGGATTTGCAGAATTTATGGTATAACGTGAAGTACAAGACTACTTACTGAATTTAAATCTTAAATATAAAAAGCGCATAGAAATCACTCGCGAATTAACGAAATGTAAACCAATCATATTTTAAATATTGTAAAAGTATGTGAGGAATCCATGGACAACCCACAGTTTTGACTCACAATTACAAAAAGATAAAAACTCATGCACAGCGATTATTTTTCTACTCACTTTGATGTGCTGACCACCTGAATTGCCTTAATTTAATAATCTATCACAAAATTTCCACTATTTTTTTTGTAATTTTATGCGCGAATCTTTCCGCGGTTGTCTCGATCAGCACGAAATACTATTAATATTTCAAATAATCCACTTTTATTTTATAGACTTACCAAATGGATTTAATTAAATCACCTCGCGTAGTATGCAAAAAGACACACTCATTTTATAGTATTAGCGACCGCGAATTTAAAAAAAAAAAAAACGACGTGGTCTAGTGTATTATTTTTTTATGACCAAAAACACACAAAAAACCGCGAGAAAAACTTTGAATTTTCCCGTATTGAAAAAGAAATTTTTTGTTATTAATTTTTGTTATTCCTTTTGTTTTTATTCTGACATTTGATACTAAGGTTAACTACCCAGAGTTAAAATATTGATAAGTTATTGTTAAATTATCCTAGGGATAAATATTTAGTATTGGTTAGTTACCCATGGTTAAGTTGAAGTTAACTTCTCGAGCTAAGTCAATGGGCCTAGAAGAGTTTTATTTGTCTTTGGAAAATAACATTGTGGCCACCATATCTAATGGGCCAAGTGTGATGAAACGGTTTGTTTCCGACAGTCCAGTAGTAGGTGCTTTCTGCTGGAATCATGTAATTCATTTGGCAGTGCTGCGAGTAATTTATGTGAAATCAAATGTTCAACATTCTGATATTTTTTAATTGTGTTTTTTTTTAACAAAAATTACTTATATAGGTGGTTTTCATAAACAATTTTGTTCAAAAATATTTACCGGGATTCCCGGGAATCAAATTTTTCATTCCCGTTTCCCGGGAAATAAAAAAGTCCGGGAAATCCCAAACCGTAGTGGTTAGCCACCAAGTATTATATGTCTCGTTAGCTCAGTGGGTAGAGCAATCGTCTGCCAATCTGACGGCCTAAGTTAAAATTACAGCAGGACCAAAAAAAATACATATGAACTTTTTTAAAATTTTATTTTGGAAAATATATTTCCAGACCACCTATATATTGGTTTTGCCAGCGTTTTGCCAACGTTTAAAAATTTTGTTCTTCCAGTGCTTTTCCGGCGCTTTTTGAACAGGCGGTCCTTTTATTTATTTTATTTTATTTATTTTATTTTCCATTTCCTGTACAACAAGATTTAATCTTATATTTAAAGTACAGGAATGCAATATCCAAAAATTACATTCAAATTAACATTAAAATTAACATATTTATATTAAAACAATTACCCAGTCAGAAAAATACAAACGGGAAAGCGGTGGCAAAGAACTTTAACAGGTGGTACAAGTACTGGCAAAAAGTGCTTTCCCATTCCCAAAATGATAACATCATTAGACAAAAGGACCGGCTGTTCAAAAAGCGCCGGAAAAGCACTTGAGGAAGAAAATTTTTAAACGTTGGCAAAACGCTGGCAAAACCAATAAATAGGTGGTCTGGCAAACAATTTTTAGTAACTAGTATGCCAGTGTTGGGAGGGCAAAAAAAAGTTGGTCTTGAAGGAGCTTTCCCACAAACAAAAAAATTTATTTTATAAAACAAAAAAAATTTTAAATTAAAAAAAATCCAAAAAAAAATGTTTTGCTTGCAACCGGATTTGAACTCGGGACCTTCCGACTACAAACATTTTTTAACGACGCGTCAGCATTTTTATAAAATCATTGGTTTTCCAGTGACTTGATTTTTGTACGCCTGGTAGCATTGGCTAGGTAGCACTGGATAACCACTGGTTGCAAACCTTGGCATATCACTCTAAGCCAATTCTTTGCCAGTGGTTTTTTTTTATAAACCACCGAAATTTTTGTAAAAAAAATACTGGTAAAACGCTTTTCGCAAACGCTGGCAAAGCGTCCCAAATGAGTGTTCTGCCAGTCATTTATTTTTAATACCGTGGTTACCCAGTGGTATGCCAGTGCTTGATTTTTTGTACCACTGGCGATTTCTGACTGGGTATTTAAGGACATAAATTATATTCAATCAAAAAACTTAAATAAAAACTTTTTAAAACTATTTGCGTTGCTATGAAGTTGTTGGGTATGTGGAAGAATATTCCAAAGACGTGAAGCATGCAGGTAAAACTGCCATTCAGATACAAGCCAACGGTGTGGAGGGATAATGATCTTTTTCCCTCTTTGCGATCTGGAAAAGCGAAGTTTTTCGAAGAGATATTGTGGGGTTTGTGTGTAGATAATTTTATGAAGATAGAGAAGTACACGTATCTTAAGAAAATTATAGAACGAAACGCCATAAAGATTCTTGGAAAAATTAGAGACTTCCGCATCCCTTCTTAATCCATAGATATATCTAACAATATTGTTAAATAAAACGTTAAGCCTTCTTTTGCTAATAGAGTCGCAGCTTGCGAAAATCTCACACCCATAAATTATTCCGGGAATATAATTTTTTTCTTTAGTTTTTAAATTTTTCTACGTTGTCGCCTGAAACCCACCTAGGGGACTTGTTTCAGAATATTGGGTTTTTTATCACTATTTAGTATAAAAATAGTACAAAAAGCATAATTACTTTTTAAAAATATTTTTTTTATTCATTTATTATTCAAAATACAATAATATTTTGACAAATTTATCTAAAATTTATTATTCATTGTTAGTCCTTTTTTTAAATACTTTGTTAATACCATACATGAGACTAATTAATTATTTGGACTAATTAATGGAGATTTCATTACCATTAAATTGAAACTAATGCTAATGAAATTTTTGGCATTATTATTACTTGGACTAATGCTTTGAAATACATCGATTGCATTACTAATGCCAATTGTATAGTAAATTCATTACGATTACTAATGCCTCAATTAGATTTCAAATTCATTTCTGAGCTTGCAAATGCGGAATGCGAAAAGGGTTTTGTGGTATAAAAAATTAATTAAAATACTTAATCAGCGATTTACATTGTGCAAAGGAATATATTGATGCAAGAATTTTACTTTTTGCAAAATTATTTTAGCAAACTTTTTTTTTCAAACTAACCACCAGTCTTTGGTATGAGTTATGGGTATTATAGTAACCAGATTCTAATTTTACAAAAACCACACTTAAACCACTTATTTTGCAATTTTTTAAGTGTGGATTTTTTAAATTTTTTACAATCTAGGGACTATAATACCCAATTCATAGAACAAAGTTCTGTGATTAATTGAAAAAAGAAATCGCGAAAATAGTCGCGGGAAAAAAAATTCCAAAAAGGAAAATTCTTACATCAGTATGTATGTTTGGAGAATAAAAATCGCTGATTTAGTTTTTTAATTCAACTTTTGTACCATAAAGTCTCTTTTCGCGTTCCGCGGTTATTTTGCAATTTTTTAATGGGGTTTTTTAAAATTTATAATCTAGGGACTATAATACCCAATTCATAGAACAAAGTTCTGTGATTAATTAAAAAGAGAAATCGCGAAAAAAGTCGCGGGAAAAAAATGTCCAAAAGGAAAATTCTTACATCAGTATGTTTGTTTGCAGAATAAAAATCGCTGATTTAGTTTTTTAATTCAACTTTTGTACCATAAAGTGTTTTTTCGCGTTCTGCGGTTATTTTGCAATTTTTTAAGTGTGGTTTTTTAAAATTTATAATCTAGGGACTATAATACCCAATTCATAGAACAAAGTTCTGTGATTAATTGAAAAAAGAAATCGCAAAAAAAGTCGCGGGAAAAAAATTTACAAAAAGGAAAATTCTTACATCAGTATGTTTGTTTGCAGAATAGAAATCGCTGATTTAGTTTTTTAATTCAACTTTTGTACCATAAAGTCTTTTTTCGCATTCCGCGGTTATTTTGCAATTTTCAAGTGTGGTTTTTTAAAATTTATAATCTAGGGACTATAATACCCAATTCATAGAACAAAGTTCTGTGATTAATTGAAAAAAGAAATCGCGAAAATAGTCGCGGGAAAAAAATTTCCAAAAAGGAAAATTCTTACATCAGTATGTTTGTTTGCAGAATAAAAATCGCTGATTTAGTTTTTTAATTCAACTTTTGTACCATAAAGTCTTTTTTCGAGTTCCGCGGTTATTTTGCAATTTTTTAAGTGTGGTTTTTTAAAATTTATAATCTAGGGACTATAATACCCAATTCATAGAACAAAGTTCTGTGATTAATTGAAAAAAGAAATCGTGAAAAAAGTCGCGGGAAAAAAATTTCCAAAAGGAAAATTCTTACATCAGTATGTTTGTTTGCAGAATGAAAATCGCTGATTAAGTTTTTTAATAAAATTTTTGTACCATAAAGACTTTTTTCGCGTTCCGCGATTATTTTGCAATTTTTTAAATGCGGTTTTTTAAAATTTATAATCTAGGGACTATAACACCCATTTCATAGAACAAAGTTTGGTGGCTAGTTGAAAAAAAAGCAATCTATCCATCCCCCTTTTTTTGTAAACAAATGCTTTTTTTTACTCAATTGTTCATAGTTTTTAAGGTATTAGTGCGATTTCATTAGCATTACAAATTCTAATGCCAGAAAATTTCAGTATCATTAAATGGTAATGAAATTTTTTTGCCATTAGCATTAGTCAACTAATTATAATGAAATTTCAATGCCAATGAAAAAATCCCAAGTATGGTTAATACAAATTACAAGAAGTTTGAACAAGAAATTATGCATATGGGAAAATCTACGAAACAGGTCGATTTCAGATTTTAAAAATGAAAAATTTCAAATTTTGTGGCACACATTTTTTTTCTAGATTAATTTATTTAAAATACATTAAAAAGAAGTAATCTGTTCGCGTGAATAAATTTTTTGAGTGCTGAAAAAGTTATAAACAAAAAACCGCACACATTTTCGCTGATAAATATTTTAAAATTTTTGGATTTTTCGGGCATGCGACCACACATTTTCAAGTAACTTTTCCGTGCTGTGTTCGAATTTGGTTTCCAAATTTTTCCAGCACATCTGGTTTTTGAGCAAATTGAGGTCAAAGTTACCAAAAACCTTTTTTAGCTATTTTTGAGGCGTGTTTACACACTTTTACCTCGATTTAATGAAAAAAGATGACACAGATTTTTCAATCATCACGGAAATTTTATTCGAAAATGCATAGTTGCGCTATATTTCCATTATTGATTATAAGTAATGTTCTTTTTTTAATTTTTCCGTCCGTCCGTCTGTCTCTCCATGTATTCTTGTGCGCACGCTACAGGTCGCAAATATTAAGATTTTTCGATAAAATTTTGTAGACCGATTTATACCGGCCCAAGGACGAAGTCTATTGATTTTGGTTTAAATCGGTCTATGTTTGGACTTGTGCCCATATAAATTTCCCTTAAAACTGCAGCACAAAATTGAATGGCACATCCATGGTTTAAAGAATTATGGGATGAAATATGTCTTGAATGGTACATATCTTCATTACTATTATTATCTGAAAGTGCTAAACGGATCGGACGAATTTCGTATTCTCTACAACATATCTTTCGCCAAAATTCGCTAAAAGGTTAAATTCAGATTGAAGGCACATCCACAGTTTTAAGAATTATGGAGGCCGATCTATCTGGAACGGTAGATCTTATCATAGCTGTCATTATGTGAAAGTGCTAAATACATCGGATTTTATTTTTAGGCTTTACATCAATTTTCGCTGTAAAATACGCTAAAAATCCAACTTTAAATTGACTAGCACATCCACAGATAAAAGAATTAATGGCTGAAATCTGGCTTATATGATATATGTATATCGTAATTACTATTGTTGTGTGTAAGTGCTAAAACGATCGGATTATCCGTTTGGTTTCTACATCACTTTTAGCTCCAAAAATCTATGAAAAGCAGCACCATGCAAATACTATATATAAATAATATATTTAGTTATAAAGCTATTATTAATATATGACAAACAATAGGCGTATTTATTCTACTCTCCAAATTTCTCTATATTTTAATGGAAAAACATAAAAAGTAAAATTAATACATCTACTGTTTGGCGATTATTTAATAACTAAATATATTATAAATCACATTGAATTTTACATCTAATACAAATCTTTCATTGAAAAACAATAACTACAATCTCTTCATTTATTTTTTATTTATTTTTATTAACAAATATTAATTAAAAACTCTTATAATAAGTTAATACTTTAATATACACAATAAAATATTTTTTTTTCTTTTTAACACAATTTTATGTTTTATTTATACTAATTTATTTTATTTTTTCACATCTTTCACAATAAAATTAATAAATAAAGGAAAAATATCACAAAATTTTCTGACTAGATGCAGTCTAGCTAAACTAAACGATTATTACCAACTACAAAAGTTATAATGGCTACATACAACTTTATATGTATCAAGAATGGAAATTCGCCGTTTTTCCAAATATATGTTAATTGTATCCACAAATATAATTATTACCGGGAAATGTATGTATAGTAACTATAAAAACAATATAATTGGAAGCACACTGCAAATACATATATGGTAGTTTGTAAACATACATTGATTACCTCCAAGTGCTTTAAAAAAATTAATTAAAAAACTTAATCAGCGATTTACATTCCGCAAACGAATATATTGATGCAAAAATATTCCTTTTTGCAAAATACATATATTTTTTTGCGAATTATTTTTGCAAACTAACCACTAACTTTTTTATAAGAAATGGGTATTATATTGTAGTTTCTAGATTATGAATTTAAAATAACCGCACTTAAAAAATTGCAAAATAATAGCGGAACGCAAAAAAAGTCTTTATGGTACAAAATATTTATTACAAAGCTCAGTCAGCGATTTTCATTCTGGAAGCTTATATATTGATGCACAATTTTTTTTCCAAACTAATTACAAAAAATAATGGCTAAATGCGAAAAAGTATGTTGTGATATTATTGTATGAGGGAACCAAATGTTCAGAACTATTCTTAATATTAAATTTTGTTATTTACATGTTAATCTTTATCAAAAATTTAAAATTTTACCAATTTTAAATACATTTATGTATATTTTTTTGTAGGAAAATAAAACTCCATAAAATTCAAAATACTATTCATTGTAGATTTTTTCAATAGAGAGTTGTATCTTTAGAACTCTTTACTCTATCATAAAGAGTTTTATTTAAAAGTTATGAAGTATTTTTTTCAAAAAAATACTTGTAGAGTATTATCAATAAAGTATTTTGAACTTTTCTGTTGTCTGATTACTAAGATTTGTATTAAGTTTTTTTTTTTTTTTGAGTGCATATTAAATATTTTAAGAAATAATAATAATTATACCAATTAAATTCATTTTCAACAGATTTTTTATTAAATAAATTAAAAGTTTATTTTAACATAACATTTGAATCAAAACATTAAACACAAAATTTTAGTCCTTAAGATAATAAAAGAAAATAATTTATATTATATATTATATTTATATATTATATTATTTAAATAAATAAAAATTCAAGTGCGCGCTCCTTAGGAGCCACAATAAATACACATGCATATGTTCAAAAGCGATTTTTGGATTTTTGCTGCTCCAGTATACTTTATTTGTTATACGTACATAATCTAAGAAGTTTCTGGTGAAAATTTTAGCCAAAGTCGGTGAAGTCTTCCACTGGCGCAAACGGGTTAAATTTTGGAACTTTCGGTCAAAATTAAAGAAAAAATAAAAATAAACACTTTTTGAAATTTGTGAAAAAATTAAATTTTTGTCGTACACTAATAGTAGAAAAGGCTACTGAAAATTAGTTAAAAATAATCTTGCAGAAAAAACTGCTGAAATTAGCAGATTTTGATATGCTAAATACTCTAAGATAAGAACAGTAAAAATTGAATGTAAATAGCGGTCTATCCTGTTAAAGTAACAGAAATATTTTGTGAAAAAAGAAAAAATTGTGAACCGCTGTTTTTAAAAAGCTCGATTTTTATTTGCATTTAAGAAAAAAAATAATCTCCTAATTTAGTATTTTTTTCCGCAGTATCATTTTCAACAAATTTTTAGTAGTTTTAGCTAAATTTTTACAGGGTTTTTTCTATTAGTGTATGAAACCAAAGAAATACGACTTGTTTCAATTTGATTAACTATGTTAAAACATAGGACAAAAATTATTTTTATGACAAATTTCAAATAATTTTTTTTAATTTGTTAATTTTGACCGAGAGTTCCAAACCTTCAGCAGTTTTTTGCCGGTTGAATGCTTACCGATTTTGGCTTAAATTTTCGCCAGATGACGTATAAAAAATGAAGCATGTTGTTGCAGCGAAAACCCAGAAACCGGGTTTTAAAGAGCTAGTTTAATGTACATAATTATATTGCTAAGATACGCTGACTGTTGAAAGTTTGTTAAAGTTATATCACTTCATCATTGTATGCAAACAGCTCTAAATCTGATATGCCTTCATCTAAAAAGCTTGGGCTAAGTTTTACCAATAGAATATTTTCCAAGGTTTCGGCACTAAGACGGTTTCGATTATCGGCAAGTATTAGTTTTAGTGCGGAAAATGCACGTTCGACAGAAACCTGCAATAAGTTACAAATATATGCACATTTAAGAAAAAACTAATTTCTGTTGAAAAATACAACAAAAAAGTTATATTTATATACGATCCATTAAGGTTGTCAAAAAATAAAACGTCTGTATTTTAACAGAATTATTTCTAATATTTGTAAATTTTGTTGAAACTAAGAAAATCTTTTTGTGAAATATTGGTAGAACTGCTCAGATATTAAATCAAGTTTAGTAATTGAAGAAAAATTATTTGTAGTTTTACTGACACAATATATTAATTTCAACAAATTTTATTTTAAGCCTAAAATTAGAAACAATTCTATTAAAAACAGACGTATTAATTGAGTGCATGTATGGAACCAATATATTTTTATCATATATGAACATTTTCACCCGGGAATTGTATTAAATAATGAAGAAATTCACAGTTAACCCGGTGTCTTCAAATGCAATAAATTATATGATATGAAATGTCAAAACTATTTGATTTATACTTCGCGAATTATGTTTTAAAACAAATTATTCAATCGAATCAAAATCGAATCAAAATCGAATCAATATAAATTAGACCAAATCATTAGCCGTTTTTTCTAATCACTTGGATTTAATAAATCCAAAAAGTATTTCTAAAAGTGCTCAACAGATGGGGATAGATTCTCCCTATTTTAAAAAAATTTTCTGTCCGCACTTCTTTCACCCTAATTTTTAATAACGAATTCGATGATGAAGGATTTTACTTTAACTTTTAATTAATTATATTTTATATAAAACAGCGATAAACAGTCTGCTTTTTCAGTTTTATCACTTCAATTTATATTTTTACACAATTGAAAAATTCCATTGCAATATTTAATAGTCACTAATTGGATTTAATTAAATTACTATAGAGTGAAAAATTGCCATTTCTATTTGAGCTATTTCTCCATGTCCAAGATCGAAAATATGTATTTAGTGCGGTGTAGTTTTTTTTTTCTAAACATATTTCATAAAAAAAAAATTAATAAAAACCTTTTATTTGTTAGTTTTTAAATTTTTTTGTTTCTCTTTTAATTTTCGTTCGTATTTTTTTCTGTCATTAAATTAATAGGCTGTTTCATATATTTGTGCTTATATTATGGACTAGCCGGCGCAGCCCGCTACGTTGTTAGCGTGCCTTAAAGTTTAGGGGGGGGGGGGGGGCGCAGCAGGGTTGGAAAGCATTTTATAATATTAAAAATAGCGGGCAAAGCCCGCTGCGTTGTCTTAGCGTGTCTTAAAGTTTTTTTTTTAATTCCAGTTTATGTAAAGGTAGACCTGACAATTCAAGTAAATTCACAAATTCAGTTGGAAAATTTACTGCGTCGGTTTCTTCCACCGGTGCTTCGTTACATGAAGTTTAAATATCGGAATATATAAGTTCCATTCCTTTTCTAAGGTTTTTTCTCTTTTAGAAAATTTGTTTAACTTTTTGGAGAGTATGTTTCTATGCTACATACGTTTTATATTCCGTGGATAGTGTTTGAACAGGTAATTCCCTCTTCCAATCCATTTGCATTGTCTATAATTTCAATTCCACTCGTTCAACGTTTATATCCATTTCATTCCACTTGTGTAGTGTTTCAATTCCACTTGTTTCCTATTTAGTTTCTTAATTTTAGTGTTTCATATACACTTGTTCTTTAAGTTTTAGGTTTCTAGCTAAAGACGCAGACGTTAAGGGGGGGGGGGCAATTTTCCCCTTTTGAACCACCATTTTTACCACGTTCCTGTCCAAAGTCCTAGAAATGCCTTGTCGATAAGTTAGCCCATACTCCAAGGAAAACATATTATATATTACAGGTTTTTAGCCGAAGGGTTCGGTTAGGCCATCAAGGGGGAGAATTATTCCGTTTTTACCCCTCCCGGTAGGAATTTCTGCGTTGGAGGAGGAACCTACTACATACATAATTTTAGGTCTCTATATCCAGCAGTTTGGCCAGGCCGTCAAGGGGGAAGTTTTTTCCCTTTTTACCCCTCCCGGTATGAATTTCCAAAAATACCATCTTAGGGGACGTCAACGTTGGAGAAGGAACCCAAATACCGAATTTAAGCTCCCTTGTTCCAGCAGTTTGGCCAAGCCGTTAAGGGGGAGACTTTTCCTGTTTTTGACCCTACCTGTAGAAATTTCCAAATATCTCATCTTAGCGGATGTCTACAATAGAGGAGGAACTTTAATGCCAAATTTCAACTTCCTACCTCCAGCGGTTTGGGCAGGCCTTTAAGCGGCACTTTTCGCTTCATTATTCCCCATTTTTGCAATGTCCCTGTCCAAAAAGCACCTTCCCGGTAAGTGAGCCCATACTCCAAGTAACATATGTTTTACATTTCAGGTTTCTAACCAACTTTTACTATTTGTGCCCCTCTCTGTAGGAATTTCCGAAAATCCATCGACAGGGAATTTCAGCTTCCTAGTTCCAGCAGTTTGAGCAGGCTGTCAAGGGGGACACTTTTTCTTTTTTTGTCCCTCCCGGTTGGAATTAGGCTGGAAGAGGAACCTAAGTACCGAATTTCAGCTTCCTAGTTCCAGCAGTTTGGACAGGTCGTTAAGGGGCAACTTTCCCTTTTTGAGCCCCCATTTTATAACGACCCTGTCCAAAATTCAAAAAAGTATCTTTCTAATAAGTTAGCCCTTACTCCAGGGACCCACATTTTAAGCTTCAGGTTTCTAGCCCAAGGTGTTTTTAAAGGCCCCCAAAGTGAGGCTTTTCTTCTTTTTGCCCCTCCCTTTAGGAATTTACAAAAATTCCATCTTCGCGGCTATCTGCGATGGATGAGGAACATTCATACCAAATTTCAACTGCATTGCCTAAGCGGTTTGGGCAGGCCGTTAGTGGAGACATTTTTCCCTTTCAACCACCATTTTTACTATGTTCCTGTTCCAAAATAGAAAAATTACGTTGCCGGTGAGTTAGTCCTACTCCAAGGAATACATATTTATAATTTTGGGTTGGCCAAAAGGGATTGGGCAAGCCGTCAGGAGGTGACTTTTACCTTATTTCCCCTCCCGATAGGAATTTCAAAAATTCCGTCTAAGCGGACGCCTACACAGAAGGAGGAACTCACATACCGAGTTTCCTTTTGGGATATCCTGTAGGGAATTCCAAAAATACAAACTTAGTCGATGTCTACTACAGTGGAGGAACCTTTATACCAAATTTCAACTTCTTACCTCCAGTGATTTGGGCAGGCACTTTTCCAATTTGTGAGACCGTTTATGGGGAGACTTTTCCCCTTTTTCCCGTTCCGGTAGGAATTTCCAAAAATCCCGTCTTAGCGCACGTCTATGCCGAATATCAAGAAACCTTGTTTTAGTGGAGATATCCGTGGGGGGAGGAAAAAAAGTAGTTTTTTTGAAATTATATATTATTTTAAATGGTACTTTTTGGAAAAACGAAATTTTTTGGAAAAAGATATTTTGTTTTTACAAAGTACTTTATTTGTACTTTTTTTGGAAAAGGTTTTTTTTAAAGGTGTTTTTTTGGAAAAATGTATGTTTTTTGGAAAAAGGTACTTTTTTTGGAAAAGGTACTTCTTTTGGAAAAGGAACATTTTTTTAGAAAAAGGTACTTTTTTTTTGGGAAAAGGTACTTTTTTTTGGAAAAGGTACTTTTTTTGAAAAAGGTATTTTTTTGAAAAAATGTATGTGTTTTGGGAAAAGGAACATTTTTTTAGAAAAAGGTACTTTTTTGGGAAAAGGTACTTTTTTTTGGAAAAGGTACTTTTTTGAAAAAGGTATTTTTTTGGAAAAATGTATGGTTTTTGGGAAAAGGTACTTTTTTTGGAAAACGTACTTTTTTTTGGAAAAGGTACATTTTTGGGAAAAAGGTACTTTTTTTGGGAAAAGGTACTTTTTTTTGGGAAAAGGTACTTTTTTGGAAAAAGGTACTTTTTTTGTCCCCTTTTTGCCCCTCCCGATAAGAATTTACATTTTTTGGAAAAAGGTACTTTTTTTGGAAAATGGTACTTTTTTTGGAAAAAGTTACTTTTTTTTGGAAAAAGGTACTTTTTTTGAAAAAAGGTACTTTTTTGGAAAAAGGTACTTTTTTTGGAAAAAGGTACTTTTTTTGGAAAAAGGTACTTTTTTTTGGTAAAGGGTACTTTTTTGGAAAAAGGTACTCTTTTTGGAAAAAGGTACTTTTTTTGGAAAAGGGTACTTTTTTTGGAAAAATGTACTTTTTTTGGGAAAAGGTACTTTTTTTGGAAAAAGGTACTTTTTTCGGAAAAGGTAATTTTTTTGGAAAAAGGTACTTTTTTTGGAAAAGGTACTTTTTTGGGAAAAAGGTACTTTTTTTGGGAAAAGGTACTTTTTTTTGGGAAAAGGTACTTTTTTGGAAAAAGGTACTTTTTTTGTCCCCTTTTTGCCCCTCCCGATAAGAATTTCCAAAAATGCCGTCTCAACGGACGTCTACACCGGTCGAGGAACCTACATACCAAATTTCAACTTCATAGCTCCAGCAGTTTGAGCAGGCCGTCAAGGGGCAGACTTTTTCCCTTTTTGCCCGTCCCTGTAAAAATTTCCAAAACTCCCGTCTTGGTGGATGTCTACGATAGTGGAGGAACCTTTATACCAAATTTCAACTTCCTACCTCCAGCGGTTTGGGCAGGCCGTCAAGGGGGGCCTTTTTCCCCTTTTTAACCCCCATTTTTACAACGTCCCTGTCCAAAATTCTAGAAAGTACTTTCCAGAAAAGTTAGCCCCTACTCCAAGGAACACATATCTTAAATTTCAGCTTTCTAGCCAAAGGGGTTTTGGCAGGCCGTCAAGGGGGAGACTTTCCCCCTTTTTGCCCGTTCCGGTAGGAATTTCCAAAAATCCCGTCTTAGCGGACGTCTACCCCGAAAGAGGAACCTACATACCAAATTTCAACTTCCTAGCTTCAGCGGTTTGGGCTGGGCGATGTTGAGTCAGTCAGTCAGTCAGTCAATCAGTCAGTCAGTCACGTTATTCTTTTATATATAGAGATTTATTAAATCCAGCTTTTTTTTGGATTTAATAAATCCACTTTTTGTATGAAAAATTCTAAATCCAGGTGATTAAAAAAACGCTAATTATCTCACTTTATTCAATATTAAATCATTGATTTAAAATTATTTTAAATTATTCACTGATTCTTAAAATGAATAAATTCTTACTTCAAGCTCAGTGCATAAGTAATAAAACAAAAATTCTGAACGGAGAAAATTTTAAATCACTGAACAGTAAAATGATTCTAAATATGCAATAATATTTTTAATTTAAAATCGTCTTTATTTTTAACCATAAGGTTTGGTTTTTTTTTGTATTTGAATACCCTACAAAATATTTTGTAGATTTTAAAAACAAACCAAATTAAAGCACGTCAAAAAGCTTTGAAGTGTTACAGAAAATGTATAAAAGGGTAAATTTTAACCTTCGAAATTACGTGCAAAAAACTTTACTAAATTTTTTTGAAAACTATACAAAATTAGTATAATCTTCAAAATTTACGAAAGATTTTAAATATCCCCAAAACATTTTTTAAATGCCCAAAAAGATTCTCTGTCCCCAAGACCAACAAAAAATTCCCAAATTTAGAGACAAAACAACAAGTCTGGCCAGCTTGCTTATCATGTATGTATATTGCACATTTTTTATTATGTAGGCATTAAGTAGTTTTTCTTATATTTGATTTTAAAGACTCCCATAAAACTCGCTCAATAACTCTCACAATAACTACCACTTTTTTTCTGTTGTGCTATGTTGTTATTGACTTGTGTGTGTAGCTTTTCTTTTATTTCAATAACTCGACTACCGAGTTTTTAATTATGATTTTTTTGAGCTATTGCTATTTCACAAAAGCTCTCGTTGTAGTTTTTGCTTTTTTTCAAAACAAAACTATTGCTACTGCTCTAAAAATAAAACTTGCATGTAGCAGTAGTGGTAGTTTTGTTTGAAAATAAAAACTCTTCGATTTTAAGCTAGAGTTTATAGTTAAATTTCGTTGCTACTGCTACAATTGCCGTAGCAATTCTAACCCTGGTTTTTTTTACATTTTTCTTGAATTTTCTGTCAACATTTAAAAAATAATACGAACTATACAAGAACTACATTTTTGCACAATATTTGTAGTACAATTTTAAATAGCAACTTCCTTATATTTAAACTTGAAAATTTTGAAATATTAATTTGGTGCTTTTTAACTCCTTTTTGGTTATTTTTTGAACCCTTTTTACACAATTTTACAAAGCTAAAATGTGTTTTTAAATTCTTGATTTAAATTTTTCAAAAAATTAATATCGTGCTTTTTTACCCCCTTTTTGGTAAATTTTTACCCTTTTTACCCGTTTTCATAATGCTCACGGTGCTTTCCTGCCTTCAGGAGTTGGCAACACTGTCTGCAACTAACTAGCAGAGCTGCACCAAAAACGTAAGTGCGAGAGAAACAAATATATTACAACTAGTTCTGTCTCTCTTTCCCAAAAGTTTTCCAATTCGTCGCATTATTATTGGTTCGGCCCACTGGCCATTTTTGAAAATATCGAGTTAGAAAATTTATTAAATACCTATTTTCATTCAGATTTTGAGACAGTTTCTTGCTATAATGTATCATATCTGAGATACCTAGTGCATACACAAATTAAAAAGATGTAAATCTCTTTATCGTTTTTCTGGATAAAGATTTTTTGGCATATCGACCAAACCGATACTAAGCTGACGATATGTTGTGCTTTTTTTTTAGTTTGTTTAAAAAATTTTCTTCACGGCATCGTTTGTGTAACAAAATAAAATTATATAGCTCAAATAATGATTGAATAATAAAAATTAAAAAAAATAGTGTTATAAAGTGAATATTTTATGTTGTCGAATAATAATAAATAATATAAATCTGTTTTGTGAGTGCGGTTGTGTTTTTTTTATACATTTCATAGAACATATGGATGTGAGAGTTTGTTGTATGTTGTGTTATGTATAATAGTACTGTATAAGTTTTCTTTATTGTTAATAAAGGGCATTAATATGCACAAATTTTATAAAAAAAAAGTTTAAATTAATATTGTTTTATTCATTACAATGTGTAACTACAAATATATAATTATTTTGTGAGTTAGGGAAGTTAAACTGTTTACCCAATACAACCATGGTGTGTATCTTCATACTTTCTAGGCTATCTTTTACTTTTTTTTTGTGAACACATGTTTGAAAACATGCTGTATAATTGTTTACTTTTACTCATGGGTTTCGTATATATACTTTTTTTTAAATCTCCTTCGCACTTCGGTTAAAAATTACAACAACAACCACACCATACGGTTTGTGTTTACTCGTTTGACAGCTGTCACTTTTGACTTCACTGGTATACCCTGTGCTTTTAGTCGTCACTGAAACAGCGACGAATGAACATGATGATGCTGATTTTTTTTAATGTACTGAAAAAAAAAAATTAATAACAATGTACGATAAATATTTTATGATTACAAATGCAGATTAAAGATATTTTATAAATATGTAAATACATTGAAATCATTGATATTGGTGGCATTCGGCAGAGAAACCTTAAACTGATACCCGTGACTTGTAGCTCTTTGTGATTACTTTCTCTGCTGAACGATGTTTTCTTTGTTTTGTTTTTAAATACATTTTTTCTATATTTTCCTTTGATTTTTTAATTTTTTGTTTTTGAATTATATTTTAATGTTTTTATTTGTCATTCATACAAAACAACAATTTTTAAAATCAACAACAACAAATGTATCACTATCTGATCAAAAGTAGCAAACATTTTTTACGCTACCAAAATATGACAGCGCTACCTGTGCGCTAAGACTGAGCGGTTAGTGATCAGGTCGTTCAGCAGCGGAGCTTTGAAGAATTAATTCCTTAATTCAATTTTCAATTCTGAATTAAAAATTCGATGAATTAATTCAGTAAGCACCATATATTGAATGGAATTAATTCATATTTGCATTCGTTCGATTTATTTTGTTACGAATAAATTCAATTGCCATAGTTCTTTTTATTAAATCAAATGAATTAATTCACTGGTGAACACGTTCAATTTTATAAATCGAACGGAAAAAAAGTGAATTAATTCCTTACTGAATTAATTCCTTACTCAATTAATTCACTACTGAATTCATTCAATTTCATTTTCGTTTAGTGACTTAAAAAAAAAATAAAATTACGTTCAGTGAAGTAAAAAAAAAATAATAAGTTCACTGAATTGAAAATAAAATAAAATAAGTTCACTGAATTGAAAAAAAATAAAATAAGTTCACTGAATTCAAAGCCTATTTTTTGCCGTTCAGTAGAAGAAAACAATAATGTACAAATAAAATTTTTAAATAAGCAATTTTACAGCGTCTGCTAGTAAAATTTAACAAATTAGAAACCGGATGCTATTTATCAACCTACATGATTCAAAAATAAAGCCTTTTACTATTGAAAATGAAAACTTTACAGATATAGATAAATTTGGAAAAAATATAACTATTAATTTTTCAAACTAGTTATATATTTATATTTTTTTCCAAATTTATCTATATCTGTAAAGTTTTTATTTTCAATAGTAAAAGGCTTTATTTTTGAATCATGTAGGTTGATAAACAGCATCCGGTTTCTAATTTGTTAATTTTTACTAGCAAACGCTGTAAAATTGCTTATTTAAAAATTTTATTTGTACATTATTGTTTTCTTCTACTGAACGGCAGAAAACAGGCATTGAATTCAGTGAACTTATTTTTTTTTTTTCAATTAAGTGAACTTATTTTATTTTTTTTTTATTCAGTTAACTTATTATTTTTTTTTTAATTCACTGAACGTAATTTTATTTTTTGTTAATTCACTGAACGAAAATGAAATTGAACGAATTCAGTAGTGAATTAATTACTACAAAGATATTTTCTTAAAAGAATTTTAAAAATACCAGACTGTACTCCCAATTATGCATTGGCTTTAGAAACAGGAGCGGAAGATAGTCACTTTTATACCCTATGTCTACATCTAAATTACATCAACGCAGCTATATATAACTACAACACTGAAAGACTTCCACATAAATTATCGAAACTTATACTGCAGAAAAATATATTTTGGGCAAAAGAAATTAATAGAATCGGCGAGGAATTCAGTATATGCTTCAGTTTAATGAGTGGTATTGAGTGGCGTTCTAGATGTTTAGATTTTGTATCTCAACTTAAAATTAAAAACTACAATAAAATGTTACAAGCAGCTTCTGCAAGTGAAACTCGTATTTTTAAAAATTTAATACCAGCTATGGGTTCAACTTATATATGCGACCAGAATTTGTGTATAAATGAAATTTCAGCTATATTTAGAGCACGTTGCGATACTCTCCCATTGAAAAATGTTCATAGAAATAGTAGAACTAATACTACCACTATATGTTGCTTGTGTAATTTGGGTGAAACTGAGAACCTAATACACTTTATGGGAAGATGTCCGATACTCAGGGAATTCCGGGTTAGATATATCGGGAAAAACTACATTAATGAATATGAGCTAATAAATCTATTGAACGGTATGAATGAGCAATGTAATTGGAGAAATTTAGCAGCTTTTATAATAAATGCTTTAAGATATAGGCAAATTTTGCTTACAGAATACGATACTTAGTACTTAAAATTTTAATTATTGTAAATGAAATGTAATTATAATGGCTGACGACATAATGTCAATGCCTTTAATGACTTTATTATTTTATAAATAAAAGTCAACTAACTAACTAACTAGTGAATTAATTCAGTAAGGAATTAATTCACTTTTTTTCCGTTCGATTTATAAAATTGAACGCGTTCACCTGTGAATTAATTCATTTGATTTAATAAAAAGAACTATTGCAATTGAATTAATTCTTTGAATTTGTTGTTTGATGAACGCATTCAGTTGAACGAATTCAGTGAAATACTTAAGAAAAGGAATTCATTCAATTCTAGAGAAAATTGAATTCGATTGGTGGTGAATTCATTCAAAAAGGAATTAATTCTTCAAAGCTCTGTTCAGCAGATAGTTGCACAACTGTTGACTGTAAAATTGTATCTGCCGAACGCACCCATTGATTAAAAAAAATCGAAAACCTTGTGTTTTACATATAATTAAACAAGCCACCCTTATGTATGTATTTATTTGTTTTTTTTTTTCTTTCATAAATTGTATTTTTGTTTCTTTAAAACAGTGTAGTATTTATTTATATTTTCCGATAGTACTTTACATTTTACACAAAACATTTTCATATTTTTAATAAAAAATAAATTCATACAGATTCTATTAACCCATTCAACATTTCTTACAGTGCAATTCTCATTTTCTCACCAACACAACCATAGATGCCAACCAAAAAATATACAAAAAAGGGTAAAAACGCGCAAATTTCTACTTAAAAACGGGTAAAAAAGCACTAAACATTTTTTACGACCTTTAAAAAAATTTGTCGTGTTTCACATACGTAGTTTAATTAAAAATAAATAAAATTGTAATATAAGCGTACGACCTACATCAGTAAATACGTCGACCGGGGGTAAAACAAAAATAAAAACGAATAACTTTCGCAAAATTTTTGAATTTTATTCAATGTTTTGTGATTATAATATAATAATCCAAGAAAAATTATTAGATTTTTTAAAATTTAAGAACCAGTTTTATAGACAGAACTAAGAACGATTATATATGACCATAACTAAGTTTTTTTTTAATATGCAAAATTGAAAATTTTCGCGTTTTGACACATCAAACAAAACTACATTTAGCTCGAATAGCATGCCAGTTATTTCCTTAATATTTTAATTTATCGTTATTGAAATAACAACAAATATTGATAGATTTCCTGATATTGCCATAACAACAATAAAACACAAAAAATGTGTAAAAAGCGCAAAACGCGCTAAATAAATTTCGGAAAAGCACCAATTTAGCGCTTTTTTCAGTTACGCGTTTCAATAATATTTTTCGCGTTTTGGCACATCAAAAAGCACCAGATTTAGCGCGAAAAGCACTAAGTTGGCATCCCTGAACACAACTACATTTTTAAGCTGCCTACACACCAGGGAACATGGTTGAGGAACAAAAAATATCAAAAAATTGTGTAAACACGAAATGCACGCTCTCAACACGCACACACACACAAACGCACTCACACATTCACAAAAAATGCTCTCTTTTTTTAAGTATGTTCCCTAGTGTGTAGGCAGCTTTACTTTTGCACAGCACTGCTATAAATTATTTTTCGATTTGATACTGGCAACACTATTGTTTATTTTCTCTTTTCTCCCGTAAGTAACCTAGTGTCTTCACCTAGTGTCTTCAAATGCAATGAAATGTGCAAAGAAATTTGAAAATAACACACAAAACAACAACAACGAAAATAATGTTGTTGTTGCTTTGTGTGTTATTTTCAAATTTCTTTGCACATTTCATTGCATTTGAAGACACTAGGTCAAATGCAATGAAATGTGCAAAGAAATTTGAAAATAACACAAAACAACAACAACGAAAATAATTTTGTTGGTGCTTTGGTTGGTTACCTAGGTTACCTAGTGTCTTCAAATGCAATGAAATGTGCAAAGAAATTTGAAAATAACACACAAAACAACAACAACGAAAATAATTTTGTTGTTGCTTTGTGTGTTATTTTCAAATTTCTTTGCACATTTCATTGCATTTGAAGACACTAGGTAAGTGAGTAAGTGATGTACAAATTTAGGAAACGATTGACTCGGTAATCGGAAGTGAAAATGTATTTTCTTATATAAGAGAACTAATGATGTGCTAAGATAAATTTAAAAGCCATTAAAAATATTTTTTTATTTATAAAGCAAATCAATGGAAATGTGTGCATACAAAAGTAATGGAATTTCGAATAATTAGGTTGTTCATAAGGGGTGTGCTATCTGTTGTATCGTTGTATCGTCCTAACAAAAAACAGAGTTGTTAAAATTTTTATTTGTGTCTAACAACGATTTTCTATTCAGTTTTCTATCGGTTAGCACACTCAAACATAGGACACTAAACATACGTAAAAATGTTGTATCGTGCTATTCTCAAATGTTGTATTTTTTCAATTTAATTTTTACCAACTCTGTTTTTTGTTAGGACGATACAACGATACAACAAATAGTACACCCCTTGTGAAAACCCTTAATGTTTTACCACTCTGTAAATCACTATTGTTTTGTTTTTCTTTTTAATTTTATTTTTACATTTTTTTTGGAAAGTTTTTAGAAAAAGGTCATTGGCTACTCAATTGTTGTAGCTTTCTTCAGTTTGATGGATGCAAATTGTTGGAAGCCACACATTCTAGGGATGGGATGGCTTTCATAAATCATTTTATGCCTGAAAATGATATAATTAACAGTTGAATGGTGGCTTCCTCACTCCAAACTTTATAAAATGTTTAAAGTTAATGAGTACCGACTATAAACCTATATTATTTTTTTCGTTATTTACAGTGAGGTTACACGATCAAGATTTTGCTTTCAAGTTGATAACACATACTGCTTGTCAAAATCAGTTGAACTTGAAGATGTGACGTAGGCTGCATGCAACTTGATAGTCAATTTTGCTTTCAAGATGCCGTCGTCAAGGAAAAAACTAAAAATGCTCGCCTCTGTGGGCTGTTTCCGCACTGTAGGCTGTTCGAAAAGACTTTATTTTTTTCTGCACATATTCCACAGACATTTTCATGTCAGCACAAATTGATTTTTAATTTATTTTTAAATCATTTCGTCGTTATACCGAAATATTCACATTCTGTATTTCATTAATCGTGTTTTATTGCGGCACAATATTTGTAAAAAGAAAAATAAATTTACAAGAAATTTATCAGCTGTTTAAAACTTGACCGTCAAGATTTCCCAAAACTTGAAAGCAAAAATTGATATCAAGTTGCTGTTCAATTTTTAAAATGTGACGGTGGGTCTCATACTGTAGATTTAACTTTAACTTAACTAAAAACAAAATAAAATGTCAAAAAAATGTACACAAAACAACAACAAATTTTTGGGTTAACTATTAACCTAAGTTTAAACCTGCAGTATGAGACCCACCGTGAGTGTATTAGTAAAAAAATGTGAGTGTATTGAAACTTGAAAGGCAAAAATTGATCGTGAAACCCCTATGTTTTTTAAAAGTTTATGAATTAGACCAAAATTTTTTTTATCATTTTCCCATAATATAACTAAATATTGACAATTGTTTAAATAGATAAGAAAAGAAAGTGATTTAACATAATGTACAAAAGAATTTACAATGTAGCAAAAAAAAAATTATATTTTTAGGTGATTTATATAAAAATTTAAGGGTTTGATTTACTACCAATTTCGTAAAACACTTGGGTGAAGTGAAGGGAACTTTCAATGTAAATTGTTTTTGTAAAAAAAACAATTTCTATAGAAATAACGCAACACTTCACCGAAGTGTTTTAGAAAATTACCCTCTTAAACTAAGCTAATGAAAACTATTTTTTTTTTATAGGAAATCGTTTTTATCAAGCATGTTTGTATAATATAATATACGCTAATTTTTTGCGTGTAACGGTATTACAAGGGTATCGATATTTCATTTATTTCGGTATTTTAAAGATAACAGTATTTCAGTTATTTCGGTAACGATATTTTAAGAATAACAGTATTTCGGTTATTTCGGTAACGGTATTTTAGGGGTAACGCTAGTCAGTTGAAAGGGTTTTGAATCGATAAAGGCATTTTAGCGGTACTGCCTGCCAATTCTGCTGTGAATTAACCCCTCAATTCATGTATGCCATAGTATAATATAGTAGCTTTACTCATTTTCTGTCATTTGAAAGTTATAGCAAGTTTACAAAACGTCATTTTCATACAAAATTTGTTCAATAAACCTTCTATAATTTTACAAAGCTTTTATGAATTTAGGGGTTAATGTTTTTTTGGCTATTTAGCGCCAAATTTCAATACTTTTTCCCGCTTTATTCTGTTTTATTCGTTTTCTAGAGCTTTTCTTGACAAGTTTAGCGGTTTTTGAAGCAAAAGTTGGCAACAGTGTTGATAGAATTTGTTTTTCTCATATTCTTTCTTTCACCACCTCCAATACCGCCCCCCGAAAATACATTTTCTAGCAAAACAAAATACTTAACAACAACCCCAATCGTTTGTCTTCCATTTTCGTGTTGTTCGTCTAAAGAACGAAAAAATTTTCTATTTGCGTGGAAACGTTAATTTTTGTCTCATTAAAGTTGTGAAAATTTTTTAAAATTAAACAAGTGCAATGTGAATTAGCGCAAGAACATGAAAATTGTGTAGTTTTTTGTGGAAAATCTAAAAAAATTGTCAACAAAATTTACACGCAGGTGCGTAGCGTACGCAGACGTGACAGACGGTAGCCCCACTGGGCCTGCTTGCTCCGTGAAAGAATTGTGAAAAATTTGTGGCGTAGATGTTAATGGGCAATACACGAAACTAAAGAGTAAAAATATTCATTTGCTTTTTTGTTGTGGGGGACAAGAATAAAAAATCTACATACATATAATGAAAATTAAATGATGCGCGGTCTTAAAAATTTATTTTCATGCTACTTCGGCCTGGAGCTTAACAATGATTCCAGAAAAGTCTCAAATTTTCAAAGTGCCTAAGTGGGCTCATATAATTTTTCCTATGTACAAGTGTGTGCGTTTTCCTGAATTTTCTTGTTTCCTTTTTGGTGAAAAATCGAAATGTTCTGTGTGTATCTACATGCTATAATGTTTTCTTTTGTATGCAACTTCATGGGTTGCGAGAGTGTGTTTATTTGTGTGATGTGAAAACTGTTATAACAAAAACAATTTTTAAAAAGGGGGTGGGAATTTGGGAGCACTCTATGCTGGTATTGTTTTTTTTTGAAAGTGTTTTAAAAGAATTAATTAAAATTTTATTTTTTAAAAAACAATTTTTTATTTATTTAGCAAAACTGCAGATTATGGGGATTTTTCGCGCCATTTTTTAAAAAAAATTAAAAAAAATAAAATAAAATTGGGGCTGAAATTTACTTTTCCATCAACCCTCAAAAAAAAAAATATATATATACATAAACATATACAGCTATGGACATAGAAATAGGACACTTTATACAAAATTATCTTTCTCTTAATAATTATAAAGCAATAATTATATTTCTTTTCTATTATAGTAAACTGTAATCAAGTAGTATCAGATTATATATAAAACTTTGCAATATTTAAAACATGCAAATATTTACAACAAAATTACTTTACTTTGTTCATATTTGACTTGGACATAAAAATAGGACACTTGCAATAATTGGCAAAATTTTACTCGATGCACTTAATAATAATTTTCTTTTCATAATTTACGTTTGAAATAAGTAAATTCTTTTCTAATTGTACGAATATGGGACGTGGAAAACATTGTAATCCAGAAAAACGAAGACTTATATCTCAATTCCACAACGAGATGAAATCTGCAACAGAAATTGCTAAAATACTAAAGTGTTCGCGAAATATGGTATACAATGCTATTCGTCTATGTGCTGCCGACAATATACGCAAATATATACTTTTCATCTCTCCTTAAACAGTACAGAAAATGAATTTCTTTCCTATATAAAAAAGAACATCCAAGCACTCATTTATGTGACGTGCAAAGCAGACTTAAGTATCATAAACACCTTCTCTCCTATGACAAGCCAATGTTAAAAAAAATGCGTTTTTAACCTCAATTTGAACGCATTTGAGCCGAACAGTATAGGTGCTTTTACGGATCGTGGTCAGGTTTTTTTTGCTGGGAAGTAAAGAAAAGTTTTTAATTAATGGCATTTCGGAAGTCATTTAAAATACGTTTATTGGAAGTAAGAAATCAGCGTATATAGCTACTTTATATGCAGTGAAAAAGGCATTCTTGTAGAATGCATTCGGTTGTTTTTTCTGGGATGTGAAAGAAAATCGTTAAATTTTGTAAAAGTGTGAACAAAGGAATTGAATTAAGCTAAATCCAAAATAGATTTATAAAATAAATAAATCCATTTTGGATTTAGCTTAATTTAATTCCAGAAATTGTATTTTCGCAAAATTTAAATTTTTTTCTTTCATATTAGCGAATAAGGAGTGAGATCATAAAAATGTTAACACACATTTTTGCCTATAACTTTGGTTTAAAGCTTCTCATATTTTTTTTTTTGACAGTTTACATTTTAAAAATATGTCAGTTAATAAATTAATTTACATCATCAGTTTTAGTTTGCAATTTTTTACAGAATGGACGATGAAAGAAAAAAGCGTTCAAAAATAATTAAATATTTTCAACAAAACCAAACATGGACATACAAAAAAATTGCCAAAGAAACTAATGTATGCCGCCAAACAGTTTCAAAAGTGGTAGAAAGGTATCTGGAACACATAACAATTGAAAGGAAGCCGGGAACAGGAACAACGACTGGTTATCATAACATTGGTGAGGCATATAAAGTTAAAAGCATCCTTTAGAGAGCTCCTAACACATCTGCCAGATAAACAGCTCGGTTAGCTCAATGCTCGGACTTTTTTATACGTAAAGAGAAACGTAAGGCAGGACTAAAGTCCTACAAAGTTCAAAAAATTCCCGATAGAAACGCTTTTAAAAATTTGGAGGCTAAAACCAGAGCTCGAAAATTGAAATCAAATTTTATACAAAAATACAACTTTTGTGTAATGCACGACAAAACTTATGTCCTGGCTGATTTTTCGCAGCTCTCTGGTCAAGAATTTTATGTTTCCGATGTTCGAGAATGCGATGTTGCGGAAAAATTTAGGTCGAAATTCCCTAAAAATTCCTAGTATGGCAAGCCATATGTAGCTGCGGCCAAAGAAGCCAGTCATTTGTGACATCTGGCTCTATAAACAGCGAAATTTATATCAAGGCGTGTTTGCAGAAGAGACTTCTTCCATTTTTGAGTCAGCACAATGTATCCACTTACTTTTGGCCCGATTTAGTATCTTGTCACTACAGCAAGAAAGCGCTGGAGAGGTATAATGATAATAATGTGGTTTTTGTACCAAGAGAGGCAAATCCACCAAACTGCCCGGAGCGCAGGCCAGTGGAGAGATATTGGGCTCTTGTTAAAAGAGAATTAAAGGGCACGAAAAAGGTCTCCCAGGACATGCAAGATTTCAAACGTAGATGGACCACCTCTCTAAAAAGGTAACAGAAACTACCATAAAGCCTTAATGGGAGGGTTTCCGGAAAAAGTGGATAACTTTGTTCGTAGTGGTTAGAATTCGATGCGGTTTTTTTTGTTTGATTTTGTATTAAATTTCATATAATTTGGTTTGAAGTCTTAAAATTCAGTGCTTTGTTTTTTATTTAACTTTATGTGTGTTATCATTTTTATGATCTCACTCCTTAAGTGTTATATGTGAATAAAAATTATTAAATTTTGTAAATTGAAAAACAAAATGTTAATTTTTTAACAAAATAAAATAAATCTAAAAATATATCCAATGATTAAAAAAAAGGCCTATTGATTTGGGTTAAGATCGCTCCAGGCCTAGCGCCCCTACAAAGACGACTCAAAAATTGGAACTTTTTTACTCGTGCAGTGTTGCCACCAGTAAAACAAAAAAATACACAGCAGTAGGTCAAAAATTATCCAAAACCGTACGAAATTACACAAAAAATTAATATTTTTATTAGTTTAAAATAATAGTTATTTTTTTTTAAATTATGTGGCTCTTTGAACTCTCCTGCACACAGTGGGGCAGAATCGAAATAATTTGGAAATAATTCAGCCACTTCTTACCGGCTGGTTGGATTGCTATGAAATTTCACAAGGCCAAGTTTTGAGGCCGGAATCCATGGACGCAACAGGAGCTCGACCATTCAGCTCCAAAGAAAGCCACCTATAAAATGTGAAAATTTCGAAGGCTTGCCATTTTCCGATATATCTACAGATTTTAAAAACGTAACACAAAATTATATTCGGCAGAATGTTGGAAAATGGTGTTTGAATTACAATCTTATAATAGGTCCGTTCCTTTACGTTACCGCGGGATCCCAAACTTACCCAAAAAGCGTTCCCGTACACGAAAATTGGGTAAATGAGAGCATTCAAGAGAGTGTGTTTGTGTTTCTCTTTTTACCAAAGTTACCCAAACTTTTTCTTCGGGTAACTTTGGTAAATTGTAAAACTAACAGCTGATGATGAATGATAACCAAAAACAACAATTAAAAAATTAAATTAAACAAACCAATACGCAGAAGAAATGTGTTATTTATAATAATTAATTGAACAAAATCAATAAGAACTTTTAAATTCAAATAAATATGTGTGTTTATTCAATTTTTCAAACTAAAATTATACGCATTTTCACATTTTTCTTTGAAATACATTTTTGGGCTCGAAAAGTGGTTTTGTGCGTTCCTTTACTTTTGGGTAATTTTGCCATTTTGTGAGAGGATTTTTTACTTACTCTCATTTTACCGAACTTTACCCAAAAAGTAAAGGAACGCACTTAATATGTGCTAAATTTGGAGAAAATGGGTTAATATTTAGACACAGTTTACCTACATAGGTCATATAAAAAGTCAATTATAGAGTGCCAGTTGTAATAAAAATAGCCTTTGCATGTTAACGAAGACTGAATTAATGAATTACTTAAAGATATTTAAATCTGCTCAACTGTGCTGTTGTAAGAAAATTTTTGTCTAATCAAAGCCTAGTAACTGTTACAAAAGCTTTGGAAATTACAAGTTTTTTTCAGTCATGAGAAAGTCTTAATCATAATAAACCCAAATTTCTTTTGTTTAATTCGTTAATTTCAAATGGTCTTGCCACCCAAGACAAAAATAATTCTGGAAATATATTTTCCAAAATAAAATTAAAAAAAAGTTCATATGTATTTTTTTGACCCTGCCGTGATTTGAACCCAGGCCGTCAGATTGGCAGACGATTGCTCTACCCACTGAGCTAACGAGACATATAATATTTAATGGCTAAACACATAAATGAGTGATAATAGCTGGACAACTACTGGCTGTGCCTAAATGCTAGTACTGGCAAACAATTTTTAGTAACTAGTATGCCAGTGTTTGGAGGGCAAAAAAAAGTTGGTCTTGAAGGAGCTTTCCCACAAACAAAAAAATTGATTTTATAAAACAAAAAAAATTTTAAATTAAAAAAAATCCCAAAAAATTTTTTTGCTTGCAACCGGATTTGAACTCGGAACCTTCCGACTACAAACATTTTTTAACGAAGCGTCAGCATTTTTATAAAATCATTGGTTTTCCAGTGAATTGATTTTTGTACGCCTGGTAGCATTGGCTAGGTAGCACTGGATAACCACTGGTTGCAAACCTTGGCATATCACTCTAAGCCAATTCTTTGCCAGTGGTTTTTTTTATAAACCACCGAAATTTTTGTAAAAAAAAATACTGGTAAAACGCTTTTCGCAAACGCTGGCAAAGCGTCCCAAATGAGTGTTCTGCCAGTCATTTATTTTTAATACCATGGTTACCCAGTGGTATGCCAGTGCTTGATTTTTTGTACCACTGGCGATTTCTGACTGGGAAATTACACAAAAACTACACAAAAATGTCATTATTCAAAAATTATCAAAGGAATGTGTAAACAGTCCCATTTTTGAATAATTATTCAAAAAGTGGCAACACTGCATGAGAGAGTAATATTCTTGTTTTTCTTGCACGAAAAAGCCCAGACTTTTTTTTCGTGTAAATTTGGGTAAATTTTTTTATCAGCTGTTATATCATCAGTTGGGTTCAACTAATTCAATTGAACTATTCACTAATTTGAACCAAAGACCTAGTTCTCAACTAATAGCTCTTTTAGTTCAATTGCTCATTTCATCCATTCAGAAAATATGTTTATCATTTACAAAAATTAGTATAAAAGTTGCAAAAGCTTATCGGTGATGTTACAACTTCATAAAATTACCAACAATTTTTTGAAGACGCTTGTTTAAATGTGTCAAAGAGATAAATCTGTAAATAAATCGAAGCTTTTGTTTAATATTAAAATCTTTTCCAAATTTAATAAACTATATATTCCTTTTTATACCCTACACCACTATGTGGTCAGGGTATTATAAGTTTGTGCTGATGTTTGTAACACCAAAAAATATTGGTCCCAGACCCACCTTATAGTATGCCGATCGACTTAGAATTTTATTTCGATTTAACGATGTCCTTCTGTCCGTCCGTCCCTCCGTCTGTCTGTCTATCCATGCATACTTGTGCGCACTCTACAGGTCGCAAATATTAAGATATTTTGATGAAACTTCGTACACCGACTTATGTCGGCTCAAGGACGAAGCCTATTGATTTTGGTTAAAATCGGTCCATGTTTAGACCTAGTGCCCATATAAAGGTCCCCCCAAAATTATATTTTTTATACACTGCAGGTCGCAAATATTAAGATATTTTGATGAAATTTGGTACACAGACCTATGTTGACCCAAGAACGAAGCCTATTGATTTTGGTGATTGGCTTGGTTACAAACTGCAGGTCGCAAATATTAAGATATTTTAATGAATTTTGGTGCGCTGACTCACATTATAGAAAATTTTGACACAAGCCCCATTTTAAACCATTCGAATTTCGGATCCAAACATTAGTTGGCTTTTAACCAGACTGGTGTAGGGTATTGTATAGTCGGCATGCCCGACTTTAACCTTTTTACTCGTTGTAAATAGAAATGCCTAAAAAGGAAATTTTTATTAAAATTTTTGATTTAAAAAGGGATTTAACTAGAAAAGCTATCTAGATTTGTACAACAAATCTCATTTTACCGAACTTTGCCCAAAAAGTAAAGAAACAGACCTTGTATTTGAGTTGTTGTGCAGCATGTATACAATATTGTCGAACCAAATTCAAAGGGTGACAGTTTTTTCACGTGAAATCGAAACACCTTACTGTGCTTATAAGAAAGCCAAAATCACAACAAATATACACCTTTACTATAAAGAAGAAAAGTCGATTTTAAATCACAAAAGTCGACTATTATTTTAAATTTCTTACCATACAAAATATTTAAAATGTACCTTAAAATTCTGTTTTAAGTTTGAGGTTTTCATTTGTTGTTATTTTATATTTATTTTGTTTTCAAATTTTGTTTACATTGAGTGTGTGTGAAACGGTAGCAAAGTATTCTTTATGGTAAATTTTTGACAGCTTTGAGGTGAATAAAATTTCACTAGCCCATAGGGCTAGTAGGATTTTTGACATAAGCTTAGAAATATTTGACATTTTAAAATGCGAAAATTTCTATATAAATAAAAGAAAAATTAAGAAACAGTATGTATAAATGAAAAATTCTGAACAGAAACAAAACAGATTTAACATTAACGTACCAGAAAAGAGGCAGAAAAAAATTACATTACATAGAGGTAACAATTTTTGCTTCTCGGCTTCGTCTATTTTGATATGCAAAACTAAAACTTGCATTAATTGCAACGATCTTGTTTGTAGGAGAATTACAATTGGAAAGCGCATATGCATATTTCCTAAAAATATTTGTTTCTCCTTATTTATTTTTTCATTATTATTTAAAACTGTCAAAAATTTTACATTGTCGAAAAAGATTTCATTACACACAGTAAAATTTAAATTTTTTTCACCATAGAACAAATTTTTTTCACCATGATACTTTGCTATCGTTTCACACACACCCATGTATTTACAAATTTCCATTTTATTTTTGAATATTTTGTTTTGATTTTCAATAAAAATAAACAAACTTTTTGAATGTATATGTTTGGCATTATTTTAAAAGTTCTATTTTAAATATTTTGTATGGTACGGTAAAAACAAAACCTTTGCTTTAAAATAAAGTCGACTTTAACAAAAATATACCTTTGAAAAATATTGATAGTAAGGCTGATAAAATGTAAAATTTTCAGCAGAAAAATAATACAAACTCTACACGCTTTTCACGTGAAACTCATTATCGTAAAAAATATTTTTTTGTAGGAGTAAATACTTTTTTTCAAGGTTGGTTACCGTTATCGTTATAATACCGTTATCGCTAAATTACCGTTTCAAATTGAATACCGTTACCAATACCTCTAAAAAATTCCAAATACCGTTATCGTTACCGATACCGTTATTTTTATGGGTGTTTACCGGTATTTTACCTGTATTTGTTACTTTAATGAAAATTTTTTAACTTTTTTATTTTATAATCTTGAGTTTTTTACAAAAAAATTTATAGATAATAATTTTACTTTTTAAAAGCACCACCATCGAATTTATAGCTAACAATCAGTATTTTTAGCACTTAAAATTAAAAAATAGGCTAAATTTGTACTTGTTTTTATATGTTTTCAACGTAATTTATTATACCGGTACGTACCGGTTTGCTTAAATACCGTAACCTTTGCCGTTATCGAAACAAACAAATTTCGATACCGTTACTTTTACTTGGTTTTTGTTCACGTGAAATCGAAAACATACTGTGCTAAAATGCAAAACGATTAGTTTTACAAAATGCCTCTGAAAAAACAATGAAGGAAAGCATATAACATAAATGATCAATTTTGAATTCACTCAAACTTTAAAGGCCTTAAATAGTAATTTAAATTATGAAAATTATTTTTTTTTTATGTAATTAGAAAGACACAATCATAATAAACACAAAATGTCACTTTTTCACAGGAAAAATAATAGTCTTGTATATTAAATTTGCGTGAAAACAAAATCTACACAAATTTCACGTGAAGCTCATTGTCGTGAAAAATTACTTTTTTTCACGTGAAACTCAAACACCTTACGGTGCTTTAGTTCACATAGTTAGCTCTAAAGCACCGTAAGTTGTTTTTCACATGGAAAAATTTCACTCGAACTTTAAAGGCCTCAAATTGCAATTTAATTTATAAAAATTAATAATTTTTAATTTTATAACAAGGACACAATCACAATAAAAACAAAATGTCACTTTTTCCCAAGAAAAATAATAGTCTTGTACATTAAATTTGCGTAAAAACAAATTCTACACAATTTTCACATGGAACTCATTATCGTGAAAAATCATTTTTTTTGATATGTAGTATAACAGTTTTTTCAAGTGAAATCGAAACTCGAAATAGTTAAATTTACGACATTCTCTGTTAATTTTACGATATTATTAGTTATTTTTAATGAATTTGTTGGTTAGTTTTAACTGTTAAAAATAGCAAAATTTTTAGTTATTTTAAAGGTAAAAACCTTTGTTGCTTTTATTACTGCATATACCTTTAACTTTAATTTTCAGTGGATTCCAGCGCCTTTTTTTGAGTGTGACAATTCTGAATATTTTCTAATAAAACCAAATTTTTTATAGAAACCTCTCAAACACTGAAGACATTTCTCTAAATATTATAGGGAATATTTTCACCAGCCAGTATAGAGTATGACTAGCTAGGCCCCTACATGGGTTTATATTCGACGATGAGTTTGGTATATTCTGTTTACGTTATCCATAAATATGTCGGTCATGTTTTATTTAAATTTAAATTAAATAATTCTTTTTTAGTTCTGATTTGTAATACGTGATTGTGGTTTTTAATCGTTGCTATGTTTGCGCTAGACGACACCATATGTAAACTGTCAAAATATGTATGTATGCATCTGTGAAAATGTAATTTTTGATTAATTTCTTTCTGTTATTTTCTTATTTTATATACCTACCTAATCTGACAAAATACTATATAATTATCAAATATTTATATTTATTTATCTGCAAACCAGTTCATGTGGTAATCTTGATAAGTTCCTATCACTTCCTAAAATTTTGTTTAATATTTTCTTAAAGCAACCAACTATTCATTATCAACTATGTATATCCGTTAATTAAAATTTCTCAAAAAAGAAATGACCGTTAATTTTGTAACTGCTACCGTTTGTCAATGAATGACTAATGACAACGACCAGACAGGCGATAAAACGTCAAGTTCACACATCAGTTTTCCTTTTGCCAGTTCAGTCAGATTTCTATACCAAAGTTCAGTCATGCCTCTAAAAATTCTCAGAAAGGTGTAGAATACACCGAGTGTGTTGTGTTGTTCTTTTTTGTCAATTGCTGCGCGATATTTTCCCGGCAATATAAATAATTTTTACTTTTCATAAATAAAGCCTTTGCGTATGTCCCAAATCTATGCATGCCCAATGCAGGCCTTTGATACACATTCTATAATTTTCTATTCTAAACTTCCCTGTCTCTGCTACTTTGCACTACCTACCTACCTACCTACCAACAACAAGAATAACAAACAGCATTAGCAACCACATAGGAGAGCACAATAATAATCAGTCATGGTTTTGCTCCTTCATTTATATAGGTATGTGCTTTTTGTGGATAAATTTTTGTTTTCTTAATTTGAAGTTACTGGCAAAAAGCACATGTTTTGTAAATAATTTTGTAAATTGTTGCTATTAATGTTGTTCGACTAATTTGTTTACATTGTTTCAGAATCAGCGCTGGCGCTGTTGGTCTCAAATGGCATTATTGTTTATGATTTACTTTGCAAAAGTTACACACAAAAAAATGATTCGTTGTGGGAACTAAATTTGATGCCAATCGTATTATTCAATTGTGCACTCAAAATATTAAAATGTAAAGTAAATGTAATGTAAATGTAAAATTAAATATGTAAATACCGCTGCATATGAAATTTCACTTGAAAACAGGATATGAAATTTCACTTGGTTTACTAAAAAAAAAAAAAATCAAAATGACTGAATAAAATGACTTCCCAATAAACATGAAGCGAAATATAAGCGTCAGCACGCACACGATATCATTTGTAAGCTTTTTGTAAATACTTTGTAAAATTCAAAAATAATCATCTACACGATATTATTTGTAAGCTTTTTGTAAATACTTTGTAAAATTCAAAAATAAACATCTAAATGTAGGAAATTTAAAAGTAAATTGTAAATGTGTTTATTTCACACAACCCAATAAACATTTACCCTTAAAACTAAATTGAATTCGATTTTATAACAATAATTTTTTCAAATATTAGCCTTAGAGAATACTGGTGAGAAATTGTAGTTCTCGAACTGAGAACTATAGGATTCTCAATAAAAACGACTTGTTGATATCAAGCTTTTTTTGTAAATATTTTTTGAATCAATTATTAGACTCGATATTACTACATAATTTAACTTTATAATGTTGTTGATAATGATTTGAGAATTTTATATTTCTCAAACTTGAAAACAGAAAATTTAAATCGAGGAATATTGTTGATAGAAAATATTATATTAAACACCTTGATAATGATTCAATATCAATAATAAATTTCAAAGCGTATTTTTAACTAGAAACACATTTGAGTTTAGACTTGAGATTAATACACAAATTAGAAATTTTTAAAAATAATTCTAATATAGTTTTGTAATTTTTCACAAATGTTTCACAAAGAAAATTCAAAGGCTATATTTGTTTCATAGGTAATGACTTGAAGTAAACGTTTGATATCAAATAGAGAATTTAAAATTTCTTTAAGGCTTGAATCGATGTTTATCGGGAAGCTGTATAAAAAATGTTATTATACTTAAAAATTTCGTTTTTCTTAAACGTTTTGTAAGCATAAATTAAGTACAATAAAATAAAGTTTATTACCGTGCAATATAAGCTTGATCTACATTTTTTAAAGCCTACACCTGCGGTCACGCATATCTCACCACTGAATTTTGTTTTACAAACGCTTATTTAAATACAAATTATATCGGTATTTTTTGCTGTATCGCAATTATATCAATTTATCTGTGCAAGAAACCTTAAATGTAAAATAAAAACGAAATATTATAAAAAAAATCATTTATAAATAAGTAGTGGCATATTAAACAGATATACCTTAGAAATTAATTCAAAATACAAGCGGTTGACTCGAGACCAAAAGCTTATTATTTTTACATTGGAGAAAGAAGGAGTACCTTTGCCGCGAAATTGCAGGACGGATAGGCTGTATTCATCCAACCGTGATAAATTTGCTGAAAAAAAGAACCAGAACGAGCGTTTAGAGAGCAGCAGCAGGAAAAAAACTCTGACCAAACAGATACCGTTATACACCGCATGAGCCTGAAGAATGGTTTTAAAAGAGCCGTCGAAATAAGTTGAGATCTCGAATAACACCACCAAGTTAGCATTAGTGTGGAAACGGTTCGCCGACGACTATAGGAATTCGGACTTTTTGGCAGTAGACCAGCAAAAAAACCCTCCTGACACAAAAAATGAGAGCGAAACGGTTAGAGTGGGCCAAAATGCACTGCAATTCGACGTTATATGGTCTGATGAGAGCAAGTTTATCTTGCATTGTGCCGACAATTTTCCGTAGGTGCCAGGTTTTCCAGGAGAAAGATTTAAGGACACGTGTGTAATTAGAACGGTCAAGCATCCTCAGAGTCAAATGATCTGGGGATGTTTTTCTTATTATGTACGGAGTCCTTTGTTGTTTGTAGATGGAATTATGAACGGAGAAAACTATGACGAAGTCATAACGGGACTTGTCGTGCCTAATGTGGAGGAGCAATACGGGCATTCTAGTGAGGTTATCTTTCAGGATGACTCCGCACCATATCACCGTGCAAAATCGGTAAGTTTTGATTATATGTAAATATGTAGTATCATTATATTCGCATGTTTGTAGCTAAAAATTATGAAATAATCTTTTAAATCTTTTTTACAGGTGCAAAAAAATTCAAGGACCTCGGTATTCAGCACATGAATTGGCCTGGAAACTCCTCGGATTTAAGATAATTATGTATCAGTAGACTGAATAAATAAATAAATAAATAAATAAATAAATAAATAAGTAAATAAATAAAAAAAAACTACTAATAAGTACATGAGTAAGCCTTATTATTTGTGAACTTGTAACCACTTATTTTTTATCTGCTTACCAGCATATGAATAACTATTTTTTTTGATTAACATTTATTATACCTTACATCACTACGAGGAGAGGGTATAATAAGTTTGCGCTGATGTTTGTAACAACAAAAAATATTGGACCTAAATCCATCTTATAGTATACCGATCGACTCAGAATCACTTTTTATTTCGATTTAACGATGTACGTCTGTCTGTCCGTCCAAACGTCCATTTGATGAAAGGTCATATTAACATATTAATATATTAAAATGTCTTTAGTACGATACTAACCTGTATTTATTGCGATAAATAATAATGGAAACTGTTTTGCTTGAAATTTTGCAAGAACAGTTTCTAGAGGTGGCCCCATATTATACTAAAAGATGGACTTTGGGGACAACTTGGAAAGCTATGGTGCCATATAAAATTTTGGAAAAGTCGCGATTTTAACGTAGAGGCCGCTATAGGTGCATACATTTTTTTTGTTGAAATATTTTCCTTTTAATTGCTTCTTTACTAAGCCATAGCATTTATTAAGGCCGATTTTGCTTTCAGCGATTCAATTGGCTAAAACCATAAAATTTTAAGCCAAAAAAATTTATATTGATCGCATTTGAAAATTTGTGAATATAAAAAACTAAATGGAAAACCGATAAACTTTAATCTGTACCTTATATCCCATTCACATGAACGAGGTTTCAGTTATCTTGATGATTATTGCATTATCTCATAATTCTCCATACAAATTTTCTATCAATAATCACTTCAATTTGACAAGATAATTTATAAACCCCGTCAGGCTTTGAGAAGTAATTTTTCTGTACTCAATACTTGTTTAGCTGAGTACTCGATAATACTCTATATTCTGTTTTTCATATTTCTTTTCTAAACGAGTTGTATTTACATATAGATGTATTTTCATGGCAAAATTCTGCATATATTTGGAAATATACAAACATCAGCACAAACTTATGTATAATACCCTTTCCAGGTAGTGGTGTAGGGTATAATAAAACAGGAAATGCGAATTTTTTTTGCTAAATTAAGTAACATGAGATGTTTACTAAAGGTACAAATTCAGATATTATATATTCCTTTCATCGTAGATTATTTATTAACGAAATCGTGAAAAAAGAGGAATTCAAATTTTAAATGCATATATAGGGAATATTATCGCAGGTGTTAAAACGTGCAAATTAAAGGGCATATTTCATCATTTTTCTACAACAACACATAACTTATTGTGTAACCGCAGTTTTGAAAATAATACCGGTATGTACCGGTATTGATGTTTCGGCAACGGTAATACCAATACTGACTCAGATAAAATACCGATAACAATTCCAAATAAATAAATAATCGGTTACCATACCGTTGATTTTATATCCTTATTAAAAATTAGTTCTTTATATCAATTAGGGATACCGATCCCGAAATGCCGATTTCGGGATTTCTAAATCCCGAAATCCCGGGATTGGTCTTGAAAAAATCCCGGGATTTCCGATTTCATTATTTGCCATATTTTATCTCTTTTTGTATTTTTTTTATTGTTATATTCGACCTAAATCACATAAATGTAATATCTTATTAAATGTTATTAAAGAACTAATTTTTCCCATTCATAAATGAATGCTTCACTTGCCAAATCGATTAACTCCATTTTCTGAACTTTATAAAATTTTAATTTCAAACCCGTTTATTGACTAACTGTGAAATATTCAAAACAAATTTCTCTGATAAGAAATATTAACACTACTAAATTACAAAGTCTATAATTTAACGGGAATTTTAATAAACAGTATATAATATTTTTTTTTTAATTTTTCTCACTAATACTCATTTATTTTTCTATATGGAGTTAATCGATTTGGCAATTGAATCATTCAAATAATAGATTACTGATTAAATAAATCTGAATAAAAACATTAATAATTTAAAAACTTTTATTCAGCTGTGAAACTTTTCAAAATCATAATTCAGGTTTATTTAATCTCTTAACGGACATGTTTTTATTTATTTTATTGATGATTTGCTAAAATCATAACTTCATGCAAAATAATTTTGCCGACTAAAAACAGCAAATTCTTGTTAAATTAGAAAAATCTAACAATCTGCCTTTCTGAAATCAGCAGAGGTATGTGCTTAATATTATGTTAGTTGATTTAAAAAAAACTAATAGTCACTAAATATTTCTGATGATTTCAGCAGAGTAGTTTGTATTTGCATTCAATTAATTTTAGCCAAATATAACTAAAAATTTGCAGTGTTTTAGTAAAAACTTTTAGTTTTAAAGTTTCTTCAGAGGTAAATTGTAATTTGAAATTTGTTTAAATTTAACTCATAAGTATAGTTTTAACCGCGGAATATTTTTGCTTATTTTTAGTAGCTTTTTCTGCTATTTTTACATACTTATTTCTATGAGTGTAGTTTCTGTTTAAAGCCAGATTCACAATGCTGTAGTACTCCACTCCAGAGAAACAAGCCAGCCGCCGTGAGCCGTTTAAGCCGCCGCCGCCGGTTATTTTTGCCTCAGCCGCCGGCGCCGATTTTTTTCGGCTCATTTCGGCTGGAAGTATCAATTTTCCAAAATAAAAAAATTAAAAACAAATGTCATTTTTAAAACAAATTTTCTACTTCATCATTTCCTGAACCATCAAGAGTATTTTTTTTAGTTCACAAGAAATAAAAGAACCAGTTTTATAGTCAGAGCTAAGAAGGATTTTTGTCATAAATATTTCTTAAGTTGGAAGTTTTGCTTGAAAACTTCTGACATATTTCGCTGAAATTAGGATATGCAATTTTAGCTTAATTCGCACAAAACCGAATTCAGAAATTGAATATATATCATTCCATCAAACCATTCCTTTATAATTAATTCATATGTTTCATTTCCAAAGTTTAATATTAAATATAATGCATTCTTATGTCGAATACATTCCTTATAGAATTACAATCAATTTAAATAATTAATTTTTTCGAGTTTATTTTGTGACCAATACTTTATTTATAGAATTTTCTATCCACGGGCTAATTATGGTCAATTAAATGCTAAAATGAAATAAAAATCAAATTATTTCATCCTTTTCACTCGACGTTTCGTTGACGGTATTTCAACTTCTTCTGGAGTGCGAATTTTATTAATTGATTTTACTTATTTACATTGTCAAGTATTTTATTTAAAATTTAATAAAAATTGGACATCACAACACGCAATTTAATAAAAACTTTAACGGTGGGTCTCATACTGCAGGTTTAAACTTAGGTTAATAGTTAACCCAAAAATTTGTTGTTGTTTTGTGTACATTTTTTTGACATTTTATTTTGTTTTTAGTTAAGTTAAAGTTAAACCTACAGTATGAGACCCACCGTAAATAAATAATTACAACTTAAATAAATCACAGTTTAACCTAACGACTAGTATCACAGAATTTTCCTATTTTTTTTTTTTCATTAATTCTAGTCTTTTACAAAATGGCTTATCAATCAAGTAATTTCATTCAATCCGTAAAAGACTAAGGTATGAATATACTAATGATTCTGACAACACTTTAGTTTATAATTACAAATTAAATAAAAATGTGTCTTATTTTAGGGATTTAATATTGATATCAAATAATAAAAATAATGAAGGTAATTAACCAAAATTTAAAAACGCAAACATTTGTTTTAATATTTTACAAACCGAATAAAACGTGAAAGATAATTATAAAAATAATGAATTCATTAAAGAATTCATTCACTATGCATGAAAATTAAAAGAATGATGCCAGTGAATGAATTCATAAGGAATGGTATAAACGAATGATATATTAAATTTTAATTAAAAATCCTTTCATTCATTCATTCGAATTTATGGTCGTAGGTTTGGTTAAGTAGATCACATCACATTTTTCAGAAATTTCAGTACACCTAAAATTATTATCAAAAGACACATTTTTAAGACATTGCGGACGAAAAAAATGTTAAGTAAGTTATTTCTCGGTCGACTTATAAAATTGGGGAGATATTTACAATAATCGACGCTATTCTGAGTTCCGAATCCACAAAAAAATTCTAAAGTGAAACATTCCGGATTTTTTTGCTGGTTCGTGATCCACATCCGAGTTATTTTTTCGATTTGTTTCGTGTAGAAAAAGCTTGATGATAGTGAAACGAATATATATTTTTTAACAACAATTATTATATAATAATTTATTTTAAAATTAGTCTATGAATATTAAAATTTGGTAGGAACAGCAAATTTTCGAAATTTTTAATTCCGTGTGATTTTACAAATCAACTCTAATTAAAAAGTTTCGGGACTCAGAACAGGGGTGAATATCTGAATGTTTTTACTTTTCTTTTAAGTTTTTCAACTTTGACATCTTTTCGAGCATAATTTTTTTCGAACCATTTTTTTCTAGTTTATTCTAAAAACACATTTAATTTTGAGTGAAAATAGAGTTTGTTTATTTCTAAGTTCCGAATGCACATAAAAAAATTCTAAAGTGAAACATTCCGAATTTTTTTGCTCTTCTGTGATCCACATCCAAATTATTTTCTTCGTTTTATTTATATTTTGGTGAAAGTAAAATGAATATTTTGTTGCAAAAATTGATATGTTAAAATTTATTTTAAAATTTTTCAGTATGCTAAAATTTGTTCGAAACACTCAATTTCCGACATTTTGAATTTTGTGTGATTTTACAAAACTACTCTAATTAAAAAGTTTTGGAATTCAGAACAGGGGTGATAGTGTCAAAACTCTGTTTTTGACCGACTTCAAGCACTTAACAATTTTAAATTCAGCAATTTTTCAACCGATTTTGAATCTTGGAACGTTTTTGGAAAGACAAAAAATTTAGCTTTCCAAATATACATATGTATGTATATAGAATTATTTATTTGTAACTGAAATATGTTGAAAGATTTTTAGAAAAATATTGACGGCTTTTTTACAGTATTAAAAAATTCTTTACTATTGTAATTTATTCTGAAAGTGGGTTTAGTTTTTAGTAAAATCAGATTCTTTTGTTTAAATTAATTGAAAATTGAAAAAGTTATCGTAATTTTTCTAAACATTTAATTTCAGCTATTATAAGACATCTCGATGTTCTTGTTTGCACACCCATTAAGGTTAACTTTTTCAATTTTCTTATAAATGCAGAGATTCCATGTTTATAAATAAATGTATAACTTTGACAATTTTAAAGCAAGGTTGGTTACCGAAACGAATAACGGTAAGGGTAACGGTAACGGTATTGAATTTTATTAGTTTCGGTAACGGTAAAGGTAACGGTATTTAAGACTGTTTCGGTAACGGTATACCGTTATCGAAACAGCAATACCGGTACGTACCGGTATTAAAAATTACGTCAAAAATATATATATAAACCAGTAAAAACATAGCATATTCTTATTTTTAAGTCTTAAAAATACGGATTATAATCTACAAATTCAATGCTGGTAGTTTTAATAATTAAAAATATTATCTATAAATTTTTTTTATAAAAATACCTCAGGATTATAAAACAAAAAAGTTAAAAAAATTGTCATTTTTATATAAATTAATAAATACCGGTAAAATACCGGTAACTACCCATAAAAATAACGTTATCGGTAACGATAACGGTATTGGGAATTTTTTTAAAGGTATTGGTAACGATAACGGTATTCAATTTGAAACGGTATTTTAGCGATAACGGTTTTATAACGATAACAGTAACCAACCTTATTTTAAAGCGATTAAAGTAGAACTTCATTTTACTCTGAATTAAGAATAACAAATTTTTTAACAAAATATTGTAATTAAAAGCCGTCAAAATTAAACAAAATAAGAAAAAATTAAAAAAATCAGTTTTATTTGAAAATATTTCCACACAATTTTGTTGAATATATAAACATATGTACATATATATTTGGAAAGCCCAACTATCTCTCCTTCTAGGTCCGTTCAAAAACTAAAAATCCTAAATTTGCAATTTTTATCGATGAATTTAACTTAAAATTATTTTTTATTTGATAATTCCAAATTTTTTGTACAATTTTCTACTGCTATATTTTGGAAAAAACCTTAAACCTAAAATTACGTGTATAATGTTCTATCAAGCCGATCAAGCCGCCGCCGCCGCCGATTTTTTGCTTGCGCCGCCGCCGCCGATTATTTTGATCGGCTTGTTTCTCTGCTCCACTCGTAGTAGATTTTGTTCCTTTCTTTTTTGCACTTACATATTTTTTATCTCTATTTTCCACACTGCATTCTGCAGCGTGGAGTACTCCAGCATTGTGAATCCGGCTTAATTTGTTTATTTCTTCATACTACACTCAAAAAAATAAGTTAATAGAAAAATTAGTAAAACGTCTTGTATATCAATTGTACTAGTTTTCTGCAAGTTTTTTTGCTGAAATTCCGTTTTCAGCAAAAGTTTTAGTTATATTTTTTTAGCACTAAACTAATTTTGAACTAATGTTTTACTAATTTATTTTGCTACAAAAATTGTGCTGATAACCGCATTCATAGCGTGGACGACAACCAGATAGACAAGATGTAGATGTCACAGCTTGTCTGGAAACGGAAATGACAAAAAAAGAAAAACAACTACACATATTCTATATTTAAATTTTCAGCAAATAAATTAACTAAAGTAAAATTTCGCTACAAGTTTTTTTCAGTCTACTAATATTCAGCAAAAAGTTTAGTGATTTTAGCAAGGATTTTTTTCATTTGCAGTCGACTAAGTGTTAGCATGGCCTTGCAACTCTCTCAATATTTTTTATTTGAAAAAATATTAGGCGGCTTGGAACAGGAACGAACTCCGACTGGTTAATCAGGGATGGAAAAGGCTCACTTAATCGGTCTCTTATACCAAAAAATGTTAGATCACTCTTACATATTTAAAAATGTAAGAGTGATCTTTTTGGCTCGTTAAAAAACATAAAAATTAAATATTTAGATATTAGCAAATATTAGCACAAATTGCAAAAAAAAGCATTTGCAAAAAGCGAAATTTTTGCAACGATATATTCGCTTGTAGAATGTCGATCGCTGATTACCTCTTTTAAATCATTTTCTGAACCATAAAGCCTTTTTCGAATTCCGCCGTTATTTTGCAATTTTTAAGTGCGGTTTTTTTTTAAATATATAACCTGGGGATTAAGTTTTTGTACCATAAAGTCTTTTTTCAAATTCCGCTATTATTTTGCAAATCTTTACGTGCGTTTTTTTTTTTTTAATTTATAATCTAGGGGCTATAATACACATTTCAGACAACAAAGTTTGGTGGCTAGTTGCAAAAAAAACATCGCGAAAAATAAAATTTGCAAAAAGGATACATTTTTTAATCAATATATTTGTTTGCAGAATGTAAATCGCTGATTAAGTTTTTTAATTAATTTTTTGTGCCATAAAGCCTTTTTTCGCTTTCCGCGATTATTTTGCAATTTTTTAAGTGTGGTTTTCTTAAATTTATTATCTAGGTTCCAATTTTATACACAAAAGTTTGGTGCTTAGTTTGCAAAAAAAAAAAAAATAAATCGCGAAAAAAATATTTGCAAAAAGGAACATTTTTGCGTCATTGTATTCATTTGCAGATTGTTAATCGCTGATTGAGTTTTTTAATTATTTTTTTCTACCACAAAGTCTTTTTTCGCGTTCCTCTATTATTTTGCAATTTTTTAAGTGCGATTTTTTAAATTTATAATCTACGGATTATAATGCCCATTTCATGAAACAAAGTTTGGTGGTTAGTTGCAAAAAAAGAAAATTTTGGCATCGTTTGCAGAATGTAAATCTTTTAATTAATTTTTTGAACCCCAAAGCCTTTTTTCGCATTCCGATATTATTTTGCAATTTTTTACGTATGGTTTTTTAAAATTCATAATCTAGGGCTATAATACTATTGGAATAGTATAATTCTATAGTATAGTTCCATTCTTGATTTTTATAACTAAATTATTACTTTCCATCCCTGGCTACAATCGATGTTTTGAGTCATACAAAGAGCGCACATAATGACCCTACAAACATTTAAAAGATACATTCCAAGAAGATATTAAAGCAATATCTTCTATTTGTCATTTGAATGAAAATAATCAAGTAGTATTTACTTTGAAATTGTCTTTCTTTTATCACTTGGAAGATAATTCGACGATATTTGGAAAAAAATAATTCAAAAATTTTATCTTTTGTCATAACTTTTTATGACAATATCTCGGCAATATCATCTTTGTATCATTTGGAAGATAAAGCAAATTTGTTTGAAATCTTTTATCAATTTGGAAAAAATTAAAACTAAATTTGTACAAAAACAATCAAAAGATATATAGGAAATAAACTCGTGAAAAGTTAAGATTAATTGCGCGGGAAAAATCGGCTAAGATGAAATCAAGATAATGTATAAGTTGGTCAATGGATTATGTATGCAGATCAGAGAAACATGCCGACCAAAATAATCGGCGGCGGCGGCGATTGAGCCAGATAAAAATCGGCGGCGGCGGCGCAACCAAATAATCGGCGGCGGCGGCGGCTTGATCGGCTGAAAACAACATTTTGTAATGTGATTTGAAAACGTTTAAGTTTTTTTACAAAAGATATCTATTTTACTATCACTCTATATGCCTTTACGTTTTTTGCCATTACTCTTACAGTGAGGTTACATGATCAAGATTTTGCTTTCAAGTTGATAACACATACAGCTTGTCAAATTCAGTTGAACTTGAAGCTGTGACGTAGGCTGCATGCAACTTGATAGTCAATTTTGCTTTCAAGATGCCGTCGTCAAGGAAAGAACTAAAATTGCTCGCCTCTGTGGGCTGTTTCCGCACTGTAGGCTGTTCGAAAAGACTTTATTTTTTTCTTCACATCTTCCACAGACATTTTCATGTCAGCAGAAATTGGTTTTTTATTTATTTTTATTTTTAAATCATTTCGTCGATATACCGGAATTAGGGTTTGGGGTTCGGAATTCCCGGGAAATCCCGGGAAAAGTGTGCCGGGAATTCCCGGGAAAATAATATATTTTTCCCGGGAAAACGGGAAATTTGAAAAATATTAAATTTTTTAAATTGTTTTTGTTTCGAATAGGATTTTTTAATTTTAGTCATAAAAAACATTTTAAATACCAAAACAAAAATTTCATTGTTAAAATCTTTTAAAAAGGAATACATTTATTTGACACAGAAATAAAATATTTGCCAAGTAATTAGGAGCATTTCAACTAATAAAGATTTTTCGCATAACTTATTCAAAATTTAAGTAGTAAAGCCTAAAAACTTGGTAAAATGTTTAAAAGAAATATGAAAAAAAGCTTTGTTTTTTACAAATAATAATAGGTAAAGTCGACTTTAGTTAAAATATTGGGTGGCAGTATACCTTGACTTGGTTTATTTATTTTCTAATTGGTTAATTTATTTTCAACCAATCAAAATATTTGAAAATATAAATATTTTTGTAAGGTTTTCATACACAAAATTAACAAAACTGTTTGATTAAAAACAAAGTCGACTTTAAATTTAAAATACTCCTTTTTATTAAGGGTCAATAATTTTATAAGTAACGTTTTCATTAATAAATGTGAAAAGAAAAGACTAATGGTTAACGGTGTTATCTAAATTTGGTTATCCGACATCTAAATTTGTTCACAAAAAAAAAAAAAAATTGATGGTCATGCAACTTTTCTTGAAGAAAACAACAACAAGCTAAAATTAGCAAAGTACCCGAAGAAAAAAGTGTAAGCTGAATAGGCATTAAAGGTTTTATGGTAGGGCAAACATTTCCTAAAATGGTATCCAAATTAGCCGCAGTCAATCCGCACCATAACTAGATCTTCGTTTATTCGAGAAAGTTTTTATAATAAAAAACTGGCATTGCAAAAAAAGAAACCGATGTAAAGAATATTATATTAAATTACTACAATCATGTAAAAGATATCATGATAAAAGAAATATTGAGCAATATTTCTAACAATAGGAGATTTACTATAATCTTAGATGAATGGACAAGAATATCACAAAAGAGATATTTGAACATAAGTATAAACGTAAATAATTCATTTTATAACCTGGGGTTGGTTTATACATATATCAGGAAGATGTAATGCTGATGAAATAAGAAGAATTGTAGAAATAAGACTAGAAGAGTTTTAATTGTCTTTGGAAAATAACATTGTGACCACCTTATCTAATGGGCCAAGTGTGATGAAACGGTTTGTTTCCGACAGTCTAGTAGTAGGTGCTTTCTGCTGGAATCATGCAATTCATTTGGCAGTGCTGCGATTAATTTATGTGAAATCAAATGTTCAACATTCTGGTATTTTTTACTTTGAATTCTCACTACACAGACTGCATTTGTACTGAAATAGTTTTTTTTTTAACAAAATTTATTTATATAGGTGGTTTTCATTAACAATTTTGTTCAAAAACATCAAATTTTTTCATTCCCGTTTCCCGGGAAATAAAAAAGTCCGGGAAATCCCAAACCCTAACCGGAATATTCACATTCCGTATTTTATCAATCGTGTTTTATTGCGGCACAATATTTGTAAAAAGAAAAACAAATTTACAAGAAATTTGATCAGCTGTTTAAAAATTGACCGTCAAGTTTTCTCAAAACTTGAAAGCAAAAATTGATATCAAGTTGCTGTTCAATTTTTAAAATGTGAGTGTGTTAGTAAAAAAGTGTGAGTGTATTAAAACTTGAAAGGAAAAAATTGATCGTGTAACCCCTATGTTACCTGACCATCTCTCAAAGATTTGTACGAATAATCTTCAAGGTTTACTATTTTTGAAAAGTTATTCATCATCGCTCTTATATCTGAAACATTTGGAATAATTATTGGAGGTGGTTTTTCTTCAGAAAGCTCTTTGTTAGCATTATCGTTAATATAATTATCATCATTATTGTCTACATCAAGTGCAGCAAACATGTTGTTGCTAGTAGGTACCTGGTATATCATCATTAGGGCAAGGAATTTCATGCACTTAAAATGAAAAATATGCGGTTAAAAAAGAAAAATATGCACTCACAATATATGAAATATTCACTAAAAACTATAAATTTTGCAAAAATAATGCACTTTAAAATTTAAAAATATATTTAAGTTAATTATTTTGCAAACAGACACAGAACTCGAAGATTTCCCATAGGTCAATAAAGTTTTAAAAATGTTTATTTTGATTGAATCAAAATATGAAAACGTATAAATTTTTTATATTTTTTTACACAATAAAAAATGCTACTAAAAATGAAAAATATACACAAATATGCATTAAAAAGCACTAAATATGCATTAAAAAGCCACCAAATATGCATTTAAAGTCGAAATATGCAAAAACATGCATTTATGTCAAAATATGCAAAAATATGCAACTACAAATCGATGCCAGTTTGTTCTAAATTTGATGAGTCGGATAAATGTTTAGTCCATATTAGTTTTGGACTATCGAGAAATGACATGCATTTGCGTGGAATTCCTTGCCCTAATCATCATTGTTGGTAGTTTTTGTTATTTTGATTGCATGCTTAACTAATTCTGGTGATCGATTTTGTCGTCGTTTCGTTATTTTGTTTTCAGCGACTGTCTACCAGACAATATCGCTTTCTTCAGTAGACTCGCTGCTACTATCCATTCTGCTGTAACAGCAGAGGATTAGTATAGCAGAATATTAATCCCTTTGTTTACTACTTAATAAGTAATAATTTGTTGTTGATTTCAATATAAAATGCAGTGTTGCCAACAAATTTTCAAAATAAATGGCTGGATCAGACCCAAAAATCTCTAGATTATAAACAGTGTAAATATTTAGCGATTTTATCGCTAGATTGTTGAAAAATGGTACTTAAAGCAGTTTTTACTCAAAAATTTCTTTAATATGTGAATAAGAAGTGTTATAAACTTTTAAATAATGAAAAATTTTACGATTAAGCTTCAAATACTGAGTCCTGATTTTCATTGAATTAATCTTAGTATTGAGAATACACAATAGAGGGCGTTGTACGATGAAAAAGTGCATACCCATATTTTATCGAAATGTGTATTTTTAGAGTTTTTTTTACTAACATCGTTTAAGATGTTGTGTTTTATATTTCAATTTGCGAGTTTTATAATATTTTTCAACATAAAACCGAGTTTTAAAAATTATTACGGCTGATAAAAAAATCTCTAGATTTTTGGCTAATAGCTACAGGACAATTTTTCCCGCTAGGGGCGAAATAAAATCGCTAGATCTGACGAGAAAATCGCCGTAATGGTAACACTGATACAATGTATTAAAAAAAAAGTTTTTTCTTAAAACAAATGTTATTGCTTTTAATTTTAAATAGAATTATAGAAAAGAAATCACAATTAACGTCTGCACTTTATCACAAAAAATATATATAAAATCAATTTATATAAGATTTGTTGTTGGTTCACGTGTGATTTGTTTCATGTTCGCACAGATCCATGGCTAGTCAAGACTATATCTAACAAATGGTCCTAAATATTTAATATAACATACAAGTTTTATTTAATAAATTATAAACATACCCTTTTAGGGCTCCAAAGTAATCCCAACATTGGGAAAATGTAACCCCCTTGGAACTCAAAACAATTTTTGCCTCTTATAGAATTTTCAGACAATTAAAGCATACTGGGAATCAATTTTTTTTATTTATTCTTTTTAATTTTAACAAATTAACGAATAAATAAAGACCATAGAAAAAATACATATCGATTGATTTAAGAAATTAAACTTGTTTGAAGACTTTTGAATGGAGGCTTTGTGAGAAAGTTTGGGCAGGATGCACATTACAGCGTACCACCTTACAGGCAAAAAAAAAGTGCGCCGTACGCCCTCCAATATAAAGTATCTTTGCAAGGAGGTTTCAAAAAATTTTTTTAATATTTTTTTATGCCGAACGTAGGGGTCGCCATTTTACATTTTTCGTTATATCTTTGGTATTTACAGTCGGATCTTAAAGTATCGCCTTCCAAAAATACATCATATTGGAGGGTGTACGGCGAACTTTTTTTTTGAGGTACGGTCTAATGCACATATCTTGTAGGGACCCATTTGAATTAGATGCCCAATCAATAATGTCCTTAAATGATGAAATTATGTGATCAATTCGAACATTGGTTTGAGCATTTTATCCGTAATAGTGTCCTTTTCTAAATATTATAGAATTTTACAATATCTTTTATCTTTACTTTTTCATTTATTTGTTTAATTTATCCAAAATATTCAACTGGACCATTTTTAAAAATGTATTTAGAATTGAAAAAATATGTATGGGTGATATTAAAAAATGTGATAAAAACCATGTAACCAGCTAATTTCAAATGCATGGATTACATTTGAGTTATATATTTCGATATATATCAGCGCATTGTCACCTGTTTTACAAAATTTATAACAATCTGACCAATTTTTGTTTAATACATAAAATTTGTAACCAATTTTATAGGCCAAATGTAAACTCCTTAACCAGTAACTCATAAGGTTTCTTAACTTTAATAGCTTATATTTTAATAACCAATGAAGCTAAACACTAACTGTAAGAATTTATATGAAGAGGAGAAGTAACGCTTTTAACAAAAATGAATAAATTTTACAAACTTTTTCGTATATCTATGCTAACACGACTTCAACTCTGTAACGATTTTTCGTCATAATTTTTGATAAAAATGCATACACCAAATACATATATTGAGTTTTAAATGCAAAGTTAAGCAGCTATGTTTTTTTATTAATTGATTTTTTACACATCTGCAAAGAGCTGTATTCTGAAGTATTATATTAACCCATTAAGAACTTTTTTTTTAAATTTTTTTCACAGTATAAATTTACATAAGCTTTTATAGCTTAAAAAAATTATATTTATAAAAATTTAATATTTAGAAGATTTTAACTTTTTTCTTTTCATATAAAAAAATTGTTTTTAGCTCTGGTTGTTCAAGTTTAATGAATTAGTAAATTCTTTTTAAAAATATATATTTATTTTAAAATTTTTTATATTTGAAAATTGATACTTCCAGCCGAAATAAGCCGAAAAAAATCGGCGGCGGCGGCTGAAGCAAAAATGACCGGCGGCGGCGGCTTAAACGGCTCACGGCGGCTGGCTTGTTTCTCTGATGCAGATATTGTTTTTCAGGCTTAAATTTAATAATGAAAAAACTAAATCGTTGTTTTATTGTACTGGGAGTTTATTTAGCGATATCCCTTTTATCTTTCATATAAGTTATTGCTTTCATATTGCCTGGAAGTATTGTTTTAGTGTAACAGTTGTTTCCGACGGAGGAAACTTCCGGAATACGAAAGTGATATTGCCGGCAATAAATGTTTTCTTCCTGGCGATATGTTCGGAGAATCTTCTTCGTATTGCCATGTTTGCTGGGTGATATTGGTTTGAGTATGTTCCTGTTCCAAGGCACATAATAGAACAAATGCTTTCTCAGTGATAGAGTCCCCCAATCTCTTTATTATGTATACTCTTTGGTGTTAGCAAAACTTTTGCTGAATATTACTATTTTTTTTGGTAAAAATCAGCTCGCTGATTTTCAGCAAACCTTTTGCTGAAATTACCAACTTTTTTGCAAGCACGCTCCTGACTAAAAATTTGCTGACACAGCAACATTTTTTGCTGTCTTTACTGACTTTTTTTTTGAGTGTACAAGAAATAATAAGTACATTTTAAATGAATTATTTTAATTTGTAGGATTTATTTCAGCTATTTATTATTAAAATTAAAAATATGATGAAAAAAAAAATCCCGAAACCCCGAAAAATCCCGTAAAATCCCGGGATCCCGATAACTCCCGAATCCCGGGATTTGTAAAAAGCAGTCCCGTTCGGCATCCCTAATATCAATACAATCGACACCATACTAATTAGATAGTTTTATCATGTGTAATAAATTCTAATCAGGAGACGTAAATTCACTTACAAAATTATTACTTTGAAACAACCCCCTTAGCTTAAGTGAACGGAGTTGTTTGTTTAAATACTATTCCTCATGTTGAGTACAGTTCCAATTAGAATTTTTTGAATGCAAACACAAGAATACGATAATATACGCATACTCTTATCGCTAATGTTCAGTAGTTCACCCCCTTGGGTTGGCTAAGAATACTTTTTTGTATACAAAATGAGCTTGCGTACCTTTTCCTTTTGCTGCCTCGGATTAAATTTCTTTTATGTATAAATAAGCAAAGTGAAAAAGTGATGATTACAGCACAAGTGTAGTTTATTGATTTCCTTTTAATTTTTCGTTTGTTAAATTTTAGTATTCTCATTACAGTGTTCTGTTTTAATTAAATAATGCAGAGCTGTAAAAGATTGCAATCGATTTAATTGCAATCACATGATTTCGCGTTAGTGATTTGAAATCATGAAATCAATACGAAAAAAAATGATTGAAATCAAATTTTTTAAATCAATTTATATACTAATTGATTGCAATCAAATTTGATTCCAATCAAAATTAAATCTTCGTTCTCTTCAAATGAAAATACTTCTTCCACTAAAATTTGGTGTTTTCCATGGTGTATTTTGTTATAATATGTAAATTCTTATTATCTTAGTGTTTTAATTTCTATTATCAAATAAATGGAAAAAATGGGTCACCCCGTGACTGTTTCATAAAAATTGATTTCTGGGAATATCGCTCTCGGACCTACCTCATGTGAATAATAGAGGAACATTCATTCAAAACTTGCAAAAATTTTGTCCGTTTTGGTCTATCTCGTTTAGTTTTCGAGATACAGGCCATTTTGTAAAATGACGAATTTTTTAAAATGGCGTGTATCTCGAAAACTAAGCGAGATAGAGCAAAATGGATAAAATGTTTGCTCCTACGAAGTATTAACACACCCCAATAACACTAATAGGCCAGGCCTTGTAAAGCTTCCGATTGGTCCATTTCTATAAAACAGCCACGTGGGTCACCGTGACTGTTCATAAAAATTGATTCCTGGGAATAGCTCTCGAACCTACCTCATGTGAGTAATGGGAGCGTGTACATTGTTCCAAAACTTGAAAAAATTTTGTCCGTTTTGCTCTATCTCGCTTAGTTTTCGAGATACATGACATTTTGTAAAATGACGAATTTTATAAAATCGCGTGTATCTCGAAAACTAAGCGAGATAGAGCAAAATGGATAAAATGTTTGCTCCTACGAAGTATTAACACACCCCAATAACACTAATAGGCCAGGCCTTGCAAAGCTTCCGATTGGTCAATTTCTATAAAACAGCCACGTGGATCAACGTGACTGTTCATGGGAATCGCTCTCGGACCTACCTCATGTGAGTAATGGGAGCGTGTACATTCATCCAAAACTTGCAAAAATTTTGTCCGTTTTGTTCTATCTCGCTAAGTTTTCGAGATACATGACATTTTGTAAAATGGCGATTTTTTAAAATGGCCCGTATCTCGCAAACTAAGCGATATAGAGCTAAACGGACATAATGTTTGCTCCTACGGAGTATTAACAAACCCCAATAATACAAATAGGCCAAGTCTTCCAAAGCTTCTGATTGATCCATTTTTATAAAATAGTCACGGGGTGACGTGGGTTACCCTATGATTGTTTCATAAAAATTGATTCCTGGGAATCGCTAGATTCCAAGTGTATATTGTTTCCTTGGACTTTCACTATAGTTGTGATTTCAGGAGAATTGATTGAAATCGCATAATTTCAACAAAAATTTGATTGCAATCGAATTGATTGCAATTCAATGATTTCTAAAAAAAATGATTTCAATTTTGACAAGATTTCATCAATCAGTTTGTTTGAAATCACTTTGATTGCAATCCAAATTGATTGCAGTTTTTACAGCTCTGAAATAATGTTTCTTCTACTAGTTTTATTTGTACTTATAGTAAGTAGTATTAAAGGCAGAATTTATTAATATGGGTGTTTCCAGTATTAATTATTAGCTTTTTCTTTCACTTTTTCTTGGCTTTTTTTGTGTTTTTAATTGATTTTTTCTGTTCCGTTTTAACTTTTTCGTAAATAGTTAAAATTTTATACTTTAATAAAACACCTAAAAAAAGTTAAGAAAAAGTGAAGAAAAAAGCTTGTGTCATACGAGTTTTATCATGGTTGGTAAACACTAACCGTAAAATACCAATATCGATTTAAAACCCTTTTTTAAAATACCGTTAACCCTAAAATACAATCACGAAATAATGTAAAATACCTTTAACTTTAAAATATCCTAACGAAATAACTTTAAATTTTGTATTTCTTTCAAAAACATACACTCTAATTAAATTCTGTTGAAATTTACCCAACTTATAGTAGGAAACTGTACTCCTACTATGAATTGGGTAAATTTTCTCTATACGCGTAATTGAAAAAATACGAACATTGTGTTTAAGTTGGTGCACAAATAAAGTTTAATTTTACATTGAAAGTGCGTAAAAATTAATTTAATTTACCAACTTCGTGTGTAAAAATTTTATTTAACAAAATTAGTAATTTTAGGCACACTGTGTTTATTTGTAAACAATATAATGTCTAAAAATACTTTGTGTATTATTGTGTTTGGACGTGTGTACACAAAAGGTTTACATATTTTTTGTTTATATTTACTGAATTTTCGTAGAAATAAAGCTTTACCCATTTTATGCTCCTTGCAGGAGTAAAAGGAACAAATATATATATATATATATTTTATGGTATTAAATTTACAAATATTTTTTAGAGTGTACATGATATATTGACTTTCACCTTTTATTGGTCAGCTAATGATGTTGTTTACACGCTAGTGTTTCCAATTATACGACATAGGCGGTTAACCGGTTAATGCATTATTTGAAAAATCACTAAAATTAATTAACCGGTTATTCGGGTCGGTTAATCGAGAAAATTGGCGATTAATCGATTAATCGTTTAATGCAAAATTAATGTATTTTCTTAACTTTTTATCAATAAAAACACTTTTTTAATATTAAAAACTAGAAGAGCATTTTACATTGAGCTATTAATATAAAAAATATTAAGCTCTATTTGAAAATACCAATTTACTCTGCAAAAATCAGCAAAAAATTTTGCTGAATTGTCTTTAAAGTTTGGCGGTTGTCCATTCAGTTTTTTTTATAAAAATTTTTCAAATGCAATTAATATGAATTTTTTTGTGTTAAAATAAAAGCACAGGACCTGTGGCCATATTTACGATATAAATGCGATGTGCTAATCTTGATATTTAAACCACAACTTAGCGTTTTATATAGGTTTTTATGGTTTTTTGCTATTTCAGCGACTTTAGTCGCCGAATGTACAATCGACCTCAATAAATGTAATGCCTTAGTAAGGAAGCAATTGAAATGAAAATATTTCAATAAAATCATGTATTCATCTATAGTATTCATCCTATACGTTAAAATCGCGAATTTTCAAATTTTTTATATGGCAGCATAGCTTTCCAAGATGTCCCCAAAGTCCAACTTTTAGTATAATATGGGGTCACCTCCAAAAACTGTTCTTGCAAAATTTCAAGCAAAACAGTTTCCATTTGCAAAAGTTATCGCAATAAATACAATTTTTATTAAGGGTAGTATCGTACTAAAGACACTTTAGTATCATTCAGTTTTTAAATTTTTGTTTATCTTCCAATCTCCTCCGTGTTTCAATAGACGAATTCCAGCGAAATTTCATTGAATCAATATAAAAATTCATAAAAAGCATGTAGACAATTCCCTCAGTGTGCTGTAACAGATGTCAAATGCCAAACAGATTTGTTTGTTTGAACTTTATCACAGATTCTCAAAAGTGAGAGCAGTTTTTCAGCTTTTCAAAATTCTATGTTTGCTATAATAAAATTTTAAAAATTAATACGCACTTTTATTGTTAAAATAAATATAAATAAAATCATTGACTAGCGGCTAAAAAACTGTCTATTCTATTTATAAAGCCTGCTCCAGTCATTTTTTTTTATAAATCGAAACTTTGTTATTTTGCAAAAAAAAAAATTAAAAAAAATTTTATTAAAATTAATTGCGGTAATGTAAAACAAATCCATTTAAGACTCTTTTAAAACCCATGACGTGTCTCGCTGGTTCAATGTCGACTTGCTTGGAGTTGCTCAAAAAATGGTATTTAAAGGCTTCTCTTTCAATCGATTTTAAAACAATTGATCGTATTTTAGTTAGTATTTGTTTTTTTCTAATCGTTTCTTGCAATTTTTAGCCAAAGTTAAGAAAATTATGAAGTTTTGCGAAAAAATAAAGCAAAAAATTACATATTAAAAATGTAACCGGTTAATCGACCAATTTTAACCGATTATTCGGGTCGAATAATTATTTCAGTTTTAAATTATTTGTTTCGACATTAATCGAAATAGAGGCGATTAATCGAGGAATCGGTTAATCGATTATCCGAATTGGAAACACTATTACACGCACACATATTGTTTTACAAAGTGATGATCCGTAAAGTTGTCAAAGAAGTCAAAAGTGGACTATCGTTAACCCTGAAATACCACTAAAGAATTAACTTAAAATACTGTTAACCTTAACCCTTAAATGCATGATCTATTCAATTTTAACCATTTTTTATATATGATTTCTTAAGGCAATTTAAGAAAAATTCCAAAAAAAATTTATTTAAAAAAAAGGTGATTTTTATTGAAAAATATGGTTTTTTATCAAAGAGCAAAATTTTGATTATTTTAACGTGTATAAAAAAAACAAAAAAATTCTATAAACTATGAATTATACATTTACTGTCGCCAAAATGAATTTTATTGCGAGAATACCACTTTAAATATTTAAAAAAACATTTTTGAATATTACACTTTTTAAAAAAAAACGTGTGTTTTTGATTTTTCACAAACATACAAAACCAAGATTTTTCCTATAACTGTTTAAAAAATCTGAGCTAAACTTTAAGAACACATTTTTAATTTTGCAGTTATGTGGGTTTTTTATTAAAAACTGGTGTTGCCAAATGGCTACATCGTGCATTTAAGGATTAAAGTAACCAAACGAAATAGCTTTAAATACCGTTAACCCTAAAATAACCTAACGAATTAACTTAAAGTATCGATAATCCTAAAATATCCTAACCAGAGATCCGCAATGAGTAGTAAAAAAGTGAGTAGATTTGAATCATGATTCATGATTTATTGTACTTATACGAATTTATACGTATTGAAATGTTGTCGAACCACATACTTTCTGTTAAGTTTAATGTACTCATCATACTCATACTACACTCAGATAAAAAAGTTAGTAAAAAAAATTTGTAAACAGTTTCCAATCGCACTATACTATTTTTATACTGATTTTTAGTACAATTTTTATTTTTAGCAATCATTTTTGCTATTCTCTTATTACAAATTACGGTTTTTTTAAATAATTTTCGCTGCTGCTTTCAGCAAAACATTTTACTAATTTTTCAAAACCGAGATCTAAATTTAGCAGAAAAATATACTAACATAAAAAATTTTATTTACAAGAATTTGTTGATTTTTTACAATTCTTGTTTAGTTTATACATATTTGTTACTATTGATATATTCTTAGTTGGGAAATAACACCCACAAAATTTTATTGTATCTCTCCAATGCATAAAAAGCGCAGGAAAATTTTTTACAATCGGTAGCCAACCACACTTATTCCATGGAACTGATTACGGAACAAGTTCCTGGGATCCTATACGGAAGGTGTGACTGACGTGGAACCAGTTCTAGAACTACTTCCAGAACTGATTCTAGGGCAACCGGTTCTACTTTTGGGACAATTTCAAAAAAAAATAATCGGTGTTAGAATATACAGTAGAAGGGGTTGTGAATGAAAAGTAGCTATTCTACAACCGATTCTTTGGAACAGAAAATTTTCCTGGGAGGTAATATCTGGAGAACCGTTTGCAATTTTGACTCCAAATTTCAAGTACGATGAAGTAATTATACGCTTGTTACAATCGAAAGAAAAAAAGTTTTTTTATTTTTTTTTTAGATTTTACATTTCATTTATTTTTTAGTACACTTTTTTACTTATTTCAGCAGACTGATTTTAAATTACAGTTTACAACAATTTACTGAAATTATGATATTTAGTAAATTTTTTAACTGATTTTAGCAAATCGATTTTGAATTGCAGTTTACATAAATTTTACTAAAATTTAGTAGCGGCTACTAATTTTTTCCACTAATTTTATTGTACTACAGATCAGCAGACATATGTTGCTAAAATTAGCAAAAAATACCGCTGGGCTCAAAACAGTTAAATTTCCGTAATAACATCAAAATTTTCAATAGCCATTACAGACTTTTTTGATTAAGTATAAGAGTCACAGAGTTTTGGTAGGAATAGGCACCTTAGTCCACAAATATTCAGCAAATACAAATATTTCATTCTAAAAATATTTAGTAAGGATTTTTTTCGTTTTCATTCGACTAAGTGTTAGCACAACTTTTGCTGAACTTACTAATTTTTTTTGCCGAAAATCAGCTGTTGACTAAAATTTTGCTGACTTTACTGACTTTTTCTTTTTTTGAGTGTACAATCTTTAGTGTCCGAACGAGTATTCGGCTTCGGAATTCGGTCAAAAAGTGATGCTCGGCCAAGTTCGGTAAAATTTTGGACGAATACCGAACCTTTATATAAATCAATATTTTATACAATATCGTGCACATTTTTAACCTAATTTATATTTAACCAGCGAAAAATGCAACTTTTTTATGTTTTTGCAGTTTAGAAATATTTGAAAATATGTTTCCGCATTTTTGAATTCGAAAAGTTTCATGATATTGAATTTTTATTCAATCACAAAAGTGTGCGGCTTCGGTTTCGGTCGAACTTTGTAATTTGGGCGAAGTTCGTTTTCGGCTTCAGTTCTGTCGGACACTAACAATCTTACTAGGGAGCAGTGTTACCATATATTTTTTTTAGAAAAACTGTAAATAAAAACTGTTTCTTTATCGAAAAACTGTTTTTCGAAAAAATTTTAAAAATCAGAAGAAATTCTGGGATTCCAAAATATCCTGGGATTAAATATTATCCCAGGGTATTAATTTTCAAAATATCGAGATTTGAATAATTTAATGCCTTTGGCATTTATAATAATCGACTTTTTGCATAGCCTCCTAATAAAATATTTTTTTTAAGAATTTTGATCTCCTAGGCCCGAAACTAAAGTAAAAAAAAGTTCATCGAATCACCCTTCCGAGATTAACCCGACTTAGGGTAGAATACTTTACTGGTTAATGTTGTACTTCAAAATATTCTTTATTGATTTGCATTCCACATAAAATTGACTTTCATTTGATTGATTAGTGTTATGTCGGGAATTGTGTGTTTCAAAAAATTACGTTTTTTGGAATTGTCCTTGATCATAATTGAAAAAATTGTAGTAAATTGTTATCCAGAATTGGCAAATATTTATTTAAAAAAAATAAAAAATCAATTTTGGAGTTTTTTGATGAGACATTGTTTTAATTTTTTTCAAAAAATATAAATTTCTAAATTATCCTTCATTAAGAAATGATCTGAAAAGTTCGGCTAAAAAATGTCCGTCGGGTCTATGACGTATCAGATAAGGCTTAGCCAATTTTATATTGGTATTTTTAAATTTATTTATGTTTCGATTTGTACCTAATTTTTGACAATATGAAAGTTTTATTGTAATTTTTGGGTCGTAAGCATAACCACTTTCTAAATTTATAAATGGCTTATAAAACAAATATTTTATACAAAATTCATTTTATAAACATGTTATAGAACTTTCAAATTATTATGCATAAGCACTTTTATATTTTAATTCTTAAATTTTAGTTTAAAAAATAAAAAAAAAAGTGAAACAAATGTGCCGATTTAATATGAAAAAACTGTAAAAAAATCCATGAATTTAAAAAAAAACTGTTTTTTACATGAAAAAACTGGAAAACTGTTAGGCATACCAAAAAACTGTAAAAAACAGTTAAAACTGGCTATATGGCAACACTGCTAGGGAGATTCTGAATGCCTCTAATGTTTTTATTTTAATTAAACATTTTTCTTGATCAAAATATCTTTGAGAAATGTGTCATATTTTAAAAGGCATCGGTTTGTTACATTTGAGTGGTTTATTAGTATACAACAGAGAATCAAAGATACATTAGTGCAGGAAAAGATTATTGAAACTATTCGAAATAATCCATTGCGAACTTATAAAAAATTGCAACAGAAGTATCTTTCAGTGGGCCGCAGTTCTAGGCAGTTTGATGGGTTGTTCTCTTTTAGTACAAAAATAACATTATTATGATTGTACCATTCTATTGTTCTTTTACCAAGAAATAGCAAATAAGCAGTAACAATAATTCCACGTTCTTCAGGTGTGTATCGCTCCAATGCTTGTTGTCACACATCGGACATACCCAGTGTAGAAAATCATTACCAGATATGTGGTTATGTAACTACATACTTGGTAATGGTAACTAGTTACTTTTGTTATTACATTTCTTATTACCTTTATATGGCGATGTCGCGAAAAATAATGAGTTGTCGTTACACACCAGCATACGAAAAATCAAAAAATATATCGTTACCTATGTGCTTACCAGTACTGGCAAAAATAATGAGTCTAAAAATAGATTTTCTAAAAAATAAATTATATAAAAAAAAATATTTTTTATTGTATTTTTTTTTTAAATAAAATTTGCTGGTGCGGGAATCGAACCTGGGTCTACAGATTGCCAGTCAACAGCTCTACCATCTGAGCTATATCGACATGTAATATTTAATAGATAAAAACACAATTGACCTGCTGCACACAAGTAATCTTACTCGCCAACATACAAAAAATCAAAAAATATGGGGTTACATATATCCTTACCAGTGTTTAAAAAATATTGAGTCTAAAAATAGATTTCAAAAAATTTTCAAAAAAATCTAAAAAATTATTTTCTATTTGAAATAATGATAAAAATAAGTCATTATCAGTAACTCATTATTATATGTTTTAAAATAATACAGAAGGTAAGTGGGTGTCATTACTGGTAGTACAAAAAATAATGATATGTCATTACCGTTTTTACACTGGGTAGGAATGAAAATTATGACCTAGTCAGACAACGCCATAATGTTCTCTGCCAACGCCATAATTTTCTGTCCGATCCGATAGCGATTGTATCTCCTAGTTATACAGGGTGGCTGGTCAATTTGTATGGAGGCAAAAATAATAAAAAATCGTAGGGGTGAAGGGGGGAAATGATTCTACGAAGAATTCTAAGCAACTTTGCCCTAGAAACCATCCCAGCAAAATATTGGTAATGACAGCTCAATACTATCTGCATTACCAAAAATGATACATCATTACCTTTTGCATTATTTTATAATATAAAATAATGAATTCCTAATAACGGCCTATTGTATTCATTGTTTCTAAATATAAAATAATGACTTACTCGTAATAGTTTAAATAAGTACTTTTTGCACAGTTAAATTTTATACATTTTTATTTATTATATGTAAATATGTTTTATGTTTAAATTTTTATGACGAGTCCTAAAATTACACACTAGAGAAAACTTAAATTTTTCTGAATGTATTTCCTTAAGCTAATAGTATTTGCTTAACTCCTTATTTTTAAGAATCAAGTAAGCAATCGGATAACCACTTATAATTCAACATTTTGTAAGCATGTGTGTAACCACTTACTATTCAGAATCTCATAACTACTTATATCTCATTTTTTCGTAAGCGAGCGGGTAAGCGTGACTATTTATAAAAACGATCACGCCAAACAAAAATAATGAGTTTACACGGCAAAAAATAAGTTGTGCGGAGCTATGAATTTCTATTATAAAACCACTTATTTGGTAATGAAAGATTTTGTTGGGATAGGTCTAAAATTGATTTCGAGGTTGCGGAAATTCCAAAATATGTTGTGAGTACTGATTCACTGCAATGTTTGTATAAAATTTGTGTTAATATGTAAGTATTGTGAACCAGTATAATAGTTCTGGACTTTTTAGATAGAAGTCTTCATCGGCTTGCTTTCCCGAGTAAAAAAATTGATCTCGCGCAATATCTAATTATATCCAATTTGATATTGTTTAAGATCTGTTGTAATATCCAGCTGATCCAATTAGATCTCAAAATTGGGTGTATCCAATCATATCGTATTAGATCCCATTGTATATATGGGGATAAACTAAGATCAAGTTATATCTCAAAATTGGGAGGTCCAATGATATCTTTGGGGATAAACATAGAAATAATTTGATCCGCAAAATGGCGGATCCAGCAATATATTTTAAAATAAACTTAGATCTAATTTGATCCGAAAAAGTGGCAGATCGAATTAGATCCAGCAATATATTTGGGGATAAACTTAGATCTAATTTGATCCGAAAAATGGCACATCGAATTAGATCCAGCAAAATATTTGTGGATAAACTTAGATCTAATTTGATCCGAAAAATGGCACATCGAATTAGATCCAGCAAAATATTTGTGGATAAACTTAGATCTAATTTGATCCGAAAAATGGCAGATCGAAAAAATGGGTTAATCTATATAAAATTAGATTTAATACAAAAAGTTACATTTTATTTGATACCAGTAGACAAAAATAATTCATTCAGATATCGTATTTCAGGATCGTATTTCATCATATTAGATCCAAGGTGGATCTAAATTACTGCAGTACGATCCACCATTTTTCGGATAAAATTTTATTTTGGCCGGCATCAAAAAAAGATAACTCATTAATTTTTTTAATAGGGTATCCACAAAAATGACAAATAAAAATAGATCCCGCATTCTGCGTAACATCTTCATTTATTTGGGATTAAATAAGATCCCAGCCAGATATTGCCAACTGTTCAAAAAATAATACACTGGCAGTGCACTGATTTTATAAAAATTACAATATTTTGTTAAATAAGGTTTAAACTCAGAAGGTCTCGAGTTCGATACCGTTCACGGCTAATTATTTTTTTGTTGCAAAATTAATTTCTTTTTATAAAATTATAATTTTTTTTCTATACATTTTTTTATAAAATTATATTTTTTTTTATTAAATTGAATTTTTTTAATAAAATAATTTTATTTACATCTTTTTGACGCTCTACTCCATTTCCAATTGTATCAATTGTTTTTAAGATTTATCAATTGTGTTTCAGAAATAATCAATTGTATTTCAGAACTTATCAATTATTTTTCAGATTTATGAATTGTTTTTCAGAACTATTCAATTGAATTTCAGTTTTATCAATTGAAGGGCTTAGTGCAATAAGTTGATAAGCCACAAAATAAAAATATTGAAATAATCGCCCTTAAAGTTTTTAAAAAAAATGTGTAAAATCAGCTTTTAATTAAATAACACTCTTGATGGACGTAATAAGTGTTTAAGGAAGACTACTACTTCATATACATCGATGGATACCAGGAGCAAAGCAGAAACCATTGTTTCAAAGAAAAAGTGTGGCTTATCAAGTTATTGCAGAAACTTTATTCAAGATTTTTTTATTTTGAAGAAATTTTAGGTGTTTTGCAGGATTTTGGTACTCTATATACATTTTATGAGTGATAAAGTAAGCATTATACCATATATCTCTCGCTGGAAGACTAGAAGACACTTGTCACAAGTGCCAGAGTAAGACTTCTATCTAGAAGTGTAAGGGATTCTCTATTTAATTTGGGACCATTTTTTTTCTCTGTTTGAATTTTTACATAAGCACTTGCTACAAGTGCATGAAAGTCCAGCAAATACCAACGTTTTCTTCAAAATAGAAAAATTCTTAATAAAATTTCTGCAATAATTTGATAAGCCACACAATTTGAAAATAATGGTTTGCACTATCTTCCATTCTTAAAGCGACGAATTTGTGCTAGAGGTTTTAACATATCACTTATCATAAGTATCTAAATTTTTACAGTACTACAACAAATCTACCTTTCCTTCAAAATAGCGGTATCTCTAATAATAGTTCCGCAATAACTTGACAATCCACATTTTTGAAATAATGCTTTTCAATAGCATCTAGTGGTCCAGCAACGGATATCTGATAGTAGTTTTGCATAAATTCTGAGTACAAGTATCCTAAGTATGATAGTCCTGAAAAGGAGCTACGATTTTTCAAAATAAAAATATCTTTAAAAATTTCTTCAATAACTTGATAAGCCACAAAAGTTATTATAAATCACATATCCCTGGTTTCTGAAATTACTTCACCATCAGTTGGCAGAAAACCTTTGTCCACCATACTACCATCATTATCTTCACAAAAAACTTTATTTCCGCTTATATCTTTTCAGAATTCATCTTTTTGTTTAGAGGTGTAGTTTATAAGGTGGCTTATCAAGTTTTTGAATAGAAAATTTTCAGAATAAAATCGAATTGTAAAAAGTAACTTTTACGCTAGATCCGAAATTTATTGCAATATGGCTTAGATATTTTCAGTGGATGTTTTTATGGTATTAGGTAATACAATGAACACATAAAATCAGTTTTTGAAATCAAGTGGCTTATCATGTTTTTACACTTTAATTGTAGTTCACAAATTATTAATTGTATTTCCGAAATTCGCAACTGTATTTCAGAAATTGTCAAACTGTATTTCAGAAATTATCAATTGTATTTCAGAAATTATGAAATGTATTTCAGAAATTTTTCTCTATTAACTATGAAATACAATCAACAAAATCTGAAATATATATATATTTGTTCCTTTTACTCCTGCAAGGAGCATAGGGCCGCCCCTAGCAAAATCTGAAATAGATTTGATTATTTCTGAAATGCAATTAATAATTTCTGAAATACATTCGATAATTTCTGAAATACAATTATAATTTCTGAAATACAATTAATAGCTTTTGAAATACAGTTAATATTGTAGTTGCTGATGAGTTATCATATATGACAATACATTGTTTAAATGGTACCATATATGACAATATATTCTTTAAATGGTACCATACATGGTATGTTGTTTAAATGATACGATATATCAAAGTATATGGTGCTATACAATATAAAGTAGCATATATTATCATATCGGATCTTAAAGTATGATACATCGATGTTTTTTTGACCAGCAAGACAGAATACGTCTTATCGAATTTTTATTCTTTGTAATTTACTTGTAAAAATTGTATCATCTTTCTTTAATTTGAAAATAATTTAAACAGAAAGTGATATTAATTTATGATCTAGAGTCAAACTAAAAAGAACATTCGTTTAGAAAATAAAAATTTTAATGCTTTTGTCTTCTAAATCGTTCGCATCATTTTTTAATATAATTTTATATACAAAAAAATCACGTGAAAATTATTTGGTTGTGGAGAAATTAACTCTTAATTTATATTAATTTGTATGAGAGCATATAGAAAGTTATATAAAATTACAAGAATATATTTTTAGTATGACGATACATACAGTGTTATGTAACTTAGTATCGAACCATATATAATCATATCGGTCACTACATATATTTTGATTAGTTTTATATGGCTTATGTAGTTATATATGGAGTCAGATTTGGGGATATGTAATAACATCAATTACCGTACAAAAAATTCATTGAAAAAATAATATCAGATGTAGTTGTATATAATGATATGTGTCTTAATGTGACTCCATTCACCGTCACACATAACCCAATCATATTATATATAACAATACATAAGTATTTTTACTCGGGTAGCTAAAACGCCACCATATATATTAAGATATAGCTCTATATACAACTATATATGCAATAAGATCAGCCATGCTATGTAATATATAATCATATATACCATATCCAATATTATAAAGGCCGGTATCTAATTAGATGAAATTATATATGGCATAATATAAGGAAAAATGTTGGAAAAAGACGTCATATATAATTATATATGGATATACATAACGACATGTCTAATTATATTTAATATAAATATAATTTTTTTTACTCGGGTTATAAGAAAAAAAAAATCTCAAAATATTTTTATTTTTGACTAAACTGCTAAACAGATGACACAAATCAGCCCAAAAATGCACGCACTCTACAGGTGGGAAATGCTAAGATATTTTGATGAGATTTGGCTACCGACTTATATCATCCCAGTGACGAAGCATATTAATATACATATATAAAGTACACCCAAAATTGGGGTTTCACACGCTACAGCCCAGCAAAATATTGGTAATGACACCTCATTTCTATCTGCATTGCCAAAAATGATATATCATTACCTTTTGCATTATTTTATAATATAAAATAATGACTTCCTAATAACGGCCTATTGTATTCATTGTTTCTAAATATAAAATAATGACTTACTCGTAATAGTTTAAATAAGTACTTTTTACACAGTTAAATTTTATACATTTTTATTTATTATATGTAAATATGTTTAATGTTTAAATTTTTATGACGAGTCCTAAAATTACACACTAGAAAAAACTTAAATTTTTCTGAATGTATTTCCTTAAGCTAATAGTATTTGCTTAACTCCTTATTTTTAAGAATCAAGTAAGCAATCGGATAACCGCTTATAATTCAACTTTTTGTAAGCATGTGAGTAACCACTTATTATTCAAAATCTCATAACTACTTATTTCTCATTTTTTCGTAAGCGAGCGGGTGAGCGTGACTACTTATAAAAACGACCACGCCAAACAAAAATAATGAGTTTAGATGCCAAAAAATAAGTTGTGCGGAGCTATGAATTTCTATTATATAACCACTTATTTGGTAATGAAAGATTTTGCTGGGAGGTCACAAATACGAACTTATTTTTATAAAATTCGGTGCATCAACTTATATCTGCCCAAGGTCGAAGCCTATTGATTATGGTTAAAATCGGTCCATGTTTAGACCTAGTGCCCATATTAGGGATGCCAATCCCGAAATCCCGGGTCCCGAAATCCCGGGATTATTCAATAAAAATGAGTCCCGAATCCCGGGATTCTTAAGCTCGATTTCCGGGATTTTCACTATTGCAAAAATATGTGGTAATTTTTCCAAAATAGCAACCCTGCTGATGTTTTTGAACCGTTTTTGTTAAATATAATTTTATACAAATCTATATTGTGGAGTATTTCTTATTATATTTCGGAAATCATCGATTAAATTTCAGAATAAAAAGTAAGTATTTCAGAATTTTTGATTTGCATTTCTGCACTATATGTGGAAAACAATTAACAAATTCTGCAACTAATTGAAAATTCTAAAATTTAATTGAAAATTTTAAATTGAAATGATAGAATAGTGAATATAAAATTATTATAAACAAAAATACCACACAACATATCGACTGAGTTAAATTCTTAATTTTTGAGTTTTTTCAATTCTTTCGTTATTTAGAAATAAACAGGAGTATGTATATAAAAAAACGTATAAAACAGTTATATTTTACAGTGATCATGCATAATAATTTGACAACCTTATAACATGTTTATAAAATGAAATTTGTATCAAAAATTTGTTTTATATGTCAATTATAAATTTTAAAAGTGTTTATGCATATGACCCCATATTTCTTTTACATAAATTTCAAGTTTTTACACATTTTTTTAAATAAAAAATTCTCAAAATGGCAAAAAATCACAAAATACCGAAAAAAAATTCGGGATCCCGAAAAATCCCGATCCGTACCAGGATCCCGTTTTTTTAATTTTGAAATCCCGAATCCCGGGATTTTAAAAAAATAATCCCGATTGGCATCCCTAGCCAATATACAGGTCACACAAAAATTGATTTTTCGCATGCGACAGGTCGCAAATACGAAGATATTTTAATGAAATTTGGTACGTTGACTCACATGGGTCCCAAGAACAAAGATTGATTCTAGATAGGATTTGTATATTTTTGAACCTATCGCCCATATGGACTATATTTCCGATTTTCTTTTAAGTATATCTAACATTAAATAAAGTCAAAATTTCCTACCATTTTTCTAATTTTTTTTTATCATTTTATAGACAAATTTTGACACAAGTCCATTTCAAACCATTCGAATTTCAGATCAAAACATTAGTTTCAGCAGACTGGTGTAGGGTATCATATAGTCGGGCATGCCAATTTTCATTAAAATATCTTCGTATTTGTGACCTGTAGTGTACACCCAGAAAAGAGATTCGTGCATGCAACCGAATTTATTGCCAATCGAATGCTTCGGTTGTGACTACAGAATTTTTCAGTTGTGACTACCGAATTATTGTTAAGGCAATAGAAATTCTGTTGCCATTATGAAATGACTATTTACTCTATTGATATTCAGTTGCCACAACTGAAAAATTTGTGCATGGCAATCGAACCTTTCGATTGGCAACAAATTCGGACAAACAATATAATTTTGGGGGAACCTTTATATAGGCACTAGGTCTAACCATGGGCCGATTTTAACCAAAATCAATGGGCTTTGCCCATGGGACGAAATAATTCAGTATACCAAATTTTGTAAAGATATCTTAATATTTTCGACCTGTACCGTGCGCACAAGAATATAAGGATAGACAGACAGACGGACGACAGACGTATATCGTCAATCGAAATAAAATGTTATTCTGAGTCGATCGATTACTTAAAGGTGGCTCTAGTTCCAATATTTTTTAGGATTACAAACATCAGCACAAACTTATTATACCCTGTGCAAGTACTGGTGTAGGGTAAATTTAAAATCACTCCCCAGCAAAATATTGGTAATGACACCTCATTGCTGTCTGCATTACCAATAATAATATATCATTACCTTTTGCATTATTTTGTAATATGAAATAATGACTTCCTAATAACGACCTATTTTAGTCACTGCTTTTAAATATAAAATAATAACTTACTCGCAATAGTTTAAATAAGTACTTTTTACAAAGTTAAATTTTATACATTTATATTTATTACATGTAAATATGTTTTGTGTTAAAATTTTTATGACGAGTACTAAAATTACACACTAGCAAAAACTTTCATTTCTCTAAATGTATTTCCTGAAGCTAATAGTATTTGTGTAACTCCTTATTTTTAAGAATCAAGTAAGCAGTCGGATAACCACTTATAATTCAACTTTTTGTAAGCATGTTTGTAACCACTTATTATTCAGAATCTCATAACTACTTACTTCTCATTTTTTCGTAAGCGAGCGGGTAAGCGTGACTACTTATAAAAACGACCACGCCAAACAAAAATAATGAGTTTAGACGCCAAAAAATAAGTTGTGTGGAGCTATGAATTTCTATTATATAACCACTTATTTGGTAATGAAAGATTTTGCTGGGAGGTGAACTACCCAGCAAAATATTGGTAATGACACCTCATTACTATCTGCATTACCAAAAATGATATATCATTTCCTTTTGCATTATTTTATAATATAAAATAATGACTTCCTAATAACGGCCTTTTGTATTCATTGTTTCTAAATATAAAATAATGACTTACTCGTATTAGTTTAAATAAGTACTTTTTACACAGTTAAATTTTTTTATTATATGTAAATATGTTTTATGTTTAAATTTTTATGACGAGTCCTAAAATTACACACTAGAGAAAACTTAAATTTTTCTGTATGTATTTCCTTAGGCTAATAGTATTTGCCTAACTCCTTATTTTTAAGAATCAAGTAAGCAATCGTATAACCACTTATAATTAAACTTTTTGTAAGCATGTGTGTAACCACTTATTATTCAAAATCTCATAACTACTTATTTCTCATTTTTTCGTAAGCGAGCGGGTAAGCGTGACTACTTATAAAAACGACCACGCCAAACAAAAATAATGAGTTTAGACGCCAAAAAATAAGTTGTGCGGAGCTTTGAATTTCTATTATATAACCACTTATTTGGTAATGAAAGATTTTGCTGGGTCATTATTCAAACTCATAAAGCACTACTTAGAACATATTTTGGAATTTCCGCAAGCTCGAAATCCATTTCAGACCTATGGTTTCTAGGGAAAAGTTGCTTAGAATTCTTAGTAGAGTCATTTCCCACCTACGATTTCCTGCCCAAGAAATCGACCCGCCCTATGCTACACTCATAGAAAAGTTAGTACAAAAGTCTGTTAAACGCGTTCTGATTAAATTGAACTAATTTTTCTGTTATTTTCTCTTAAAAAGCCCGTACAAATATGTTAAAATTCTGCTAAAATAACAGGAAATAGTAAATGTATTTGCACCAGCACAATTTTCACCTATTTGTACGGGATTTTTTTTATTAGTGTACATCGCTCGTATTTAACTAGTATGCAACTGGTTCAAAATGATTATTTTAAGCACTAGTTTTGTAATACTACACTAATAGAAAAAATTCTGTAAAAAATTTAGTTAAAACTACTAAAAATTAAGAAAAATTGAACTTGCAGAGAAAACTGCTGAAATCAGCAGATTATTTTTGCCACATGTTAGTAAGATAGGAACAGCAAAATTTAAAACTGTTGAATATACAGAATTTTAGTTATATTTGAGTAAAATTTTTGTTAATAGAAAATAGCAACCCAGTGTAGAAACGGTAATGACATATCATTATTTTTTGGACTTCCAGTAATGACACCCACTTACCTTCTGTATTATTTTAAAACATATAATAATGAGTTACTGATAATGACTTATTTTTATCATTATTTCAAATAGAAAATAATTTTTTAGATTTTTTTGAACATTTTTTGAAATCTATTTTTAGACTCAATATTTTTTAAACACTGGTAAGGATATAGTAACCACATATTTTTTGATTTTTTGTATGTTGGCGAGTAAGCTACATGTGTGGCAGGTCAATTGTGTTTTTATCTATTAAATATTACATGTCGATATAGCTCAGATGGTAGAGCTGTTGACTGGCAATCTGTAGACCCAGGTTCGATTCCCTCACCAGCAAATTTTATTAAAAAAAAAAAAAAAATAAATAAAAAATATTTTTTTTTTATATAATTTATTTTTTAGAAAATCTATTTTTAGACTCATTATTTTTGTCAGTACTGGTAAGCACATAGGTAACGATATATTTTTTGATTTTTCGTATGCTGGTGTGTAACTCATTATTTTTCGCGACATCGCCATATAAAGGTAATAAGAAATGTAATAACAAAAGTAACTAGTTACCATTACCAAGTATGTAGTTATATAACCACATATCTGGTAATGATTTTCTACACTGGGAAATTAACCTGATAAAATGAGGGTTGCTAAATAAATTTTGCTAATCTAAAAATCACAGAAAAATTTAAAATATTCGAAGTTTTGTTAATGGAAATAAAAATCGAGCTTTTTAAAAACAGCAGTTCACAATTTTTTTAGCAACCCAGCAAAAAATACTGTTTGCTTGGAAGCAGGTTCGTCAGGGAAAGAAAATAGTGTAGCGCTTGCTTATTGCTGATATAAGGCATGATTTTTGTTCGAGATAGCTCGCGTGAAAGCACTTGTTTCGATATCCGATATGCGCTTCTATCATAGCTCCAAATAATGGCATGAAATCACAGCTTTTAGCTAGCAAATTCGGTTGTCATTGTCATTCTTTCGTGCTTTGTTAGAGCGATAAAGTGTGGTAAACAAAACTCTATTACCTTTTTTAATACACTACTGCAAGCTATAAATCCTCAGAAGCAGTAAACGAAGCAGAAAAGAAGCACTAATCATTTTTACTCATTTTTGCCGCTTCCGAATTTCTGCTGGGAAATATTTCTGGTGATTTTAGCAGGATAGACTGCTATTTGCATTCAACTAAATTTGGCTTAAAATAACAAAAATGTTGTAGATATAACAGTTTGCTTTTGCTATTTTTAGTCTACAAATATTTAGCAAAAATTTCTGCAGATTTTACAGCACAATTTGCTATTTTCAATTAACTAAAAGTTAGCCTAAATATAACTAAAATTCTGTAAATTTAACAGTTTTAATTTTGCTGTTCTCATTTTACTAGTATTTAGTAAAAACATCTGCTAATTTGAGCAGTTTTTTCTGCAGCATCATTTTTAACTAATGTTGAGTAACTTTTTCTGCTATTTTTACAGATTTATTTCTATGAGTGTAGCGATAAAAATGTGCTTTTAGTTCTGCATTGCTTCTAAAATCGTGCCTATTTTTTGTTGGGATATGCTCCATTATAACATTATATCACAAATTTTTATAAAACTAAATTCTTGCACAAATGCATATTGTTAATATATCAAATCATATACATATGATTATATAACAACTTTTTTAGTCGAGCTCTTCAAAAATTCATATAAAAACTATAGATTCTAGCCAAAAAAGGCTTGCAAAACAACTTAAGTCGATTTAATTTCTTTTGTCACAAGTCGGCAGATGTGTATTTTAAATAACTTGATGGAAATACCCATATAAAGTTTTTAATATTTCTCAATAATGATGACGATTAATTAATTTTTGTTGTTGTGAAAGCATGCGATCTACTAAATACTACACAAAATGAGTACTCGATTCCAACGTGTGTTTCTAAAATTCTTGTCTAGTACATACAAAGTACAAAATCCGACGTTGTATAGTTTTTATAGAATGGGCGCAGTGGGAGAGATATAAAAACTAAACAAAACAACACAATCCAATCCGAAAAACAGACAATGCTTCGTCGCACTAAATTATGAAACTTACAAAATAAATATTGGGCCGACGACAACGCATTGATGATCTCTTATCCAAAGGCGCGCACATGAGCAGATAAGAAAAAAAACACTAAAGTAAATGAAATGAGTAAAAATTGGGCCTAGAAATCAACAAAATATTTTGAAAAATTATAAATAGATTAGATGAAAAACAAACCAACTACAAAGTATTTGAAATTGGCTAAAATTGAAATAAGAACGAATAAAACAAAAAAAAAAAACTTTTCAAATTTCTATTATAGAAACTACAACAAACAGATATGTGCGCTAGTTTGAAAAGAACTGCGATGCAAGTGTTAGTGACCCTAGAAAAGAAGAAATTTGCAAGAGATTTAATTTTTTTTTCTAAATTCTATTATATTTTTATACTTATCTATTTGGCTCGTGTTATACATAGGGTGATTTTTATGTTTATGGTCTTCATTGTTGAAATTTTTCATAATTTTATGTTCATTGTGTTTTTTTTTAACTTTAAGGGTGTTTAGCGTAAACGTACGTATGGATAGACAATGCATTAACATTTAAGCGGCCTATAGATGACCAAGCATGCTGTACAGTAGACCGTACCTAAAAAAAAAGTTTGCCGTACACCGTCCAATCTAAATTAGTTTTGCAAGAAGGTTAAAAAAATATTTTATTTTGCCGAGCGTAGGGGTCGCCATTTTACATTTTTCGTTATATCTTTGGCATTTACAGTCGGATCTTAAAGTATGATACATCGATGTTTTTCTCTCGAAGGGACCAATGTTTTGATTTAAGGGCAATTGACCTCAAGTATCGCGTTCTAGTAGTTACCCACCAGATCTCAGTTGCTACAACTAGGGTTGCCACCTTTTTATTTTGCATTGGTTATTAAAGGTTAAGAAAAAAAAGTACACAGTATCAATATAAAGTACAATTTATTTTTCTTCATTGTTATATTTAAAAACATATTTTTTATTGCTTTTCGCAAGTTTTATTTAATAATTGTCATTGCTAAACAATTGCACTTCATCTTTACAGTTTATATTTAAGTTAAAGAAAATTGTTAATTCATTTTTGATTCGATTCAGAGAGGCTTTGTTTCTTTCGTCTCGCCATTTACTATTCATTACAGAAAAAACTCTCTCTGTGAATGCTGACGTGGCAGGAATAGACAGTAAAAATGAAATTACTTTATACAAATTTGATAAATTATCATCAGTCTTATTAAATACTTGCTGATATTTATTTGCAGTAGATAATTCCGCAAAAACCCTCTGAACTGTATATCTGTTCATAAAGTTTGTTTAATAACGCAATTTCTCCATAAAGATCATCCATATTTTCCATATTTATATTAAGTTTTTGCAGATTTAAATTTTCGATTATGTTAACAATATTATCAAATTCATCATGTCTCTTTAAATTTATATTGCTAATTGTAAATAACCAGTTTGTGTTATTAAAATCAAACCATTTATTCAAGTACTCTAAGGCTTTATCAATATATAATAAAAAATTCGTATGAATTTCTCTAGTCAGTTCCGGTGAAGACAACAGTTTAATTTTTTTGCTTGTTTCATAGCCAAAGAAGAGATCTTATTTTCTTTGTGTTAGTCCGTCCATCTCTTAGATTGTCCATTATCCCATGAATATCTAAAATTGTTATGCAATTGCCTTCTAGACATTTTACAGCTTTGTTAAATAAATTTAACATTTGACTACAAAAATGGAAATAAATTTCAATCATATCATTTTCAGTGTTGTTGAGCATCAAATCGCCATTAGGAAAAAAATTATCCTATTTCATTTCGCCCTGACTAAAATAACCAGAATCTATTTTAAATTCTAGCTAATTCAAATAATGCGAAATAAAGTATTTTCGCGTACTTTATTGTTCTCATAAAGTATAGAGTAAAATTACCCAAAATAACTACAACCGTAATGTCAGAAAATTAAAGCTCGCAAAAAATCATTAAATTTTTACTAAGGAAGTTTTTCGATAAACGCAGCAGAAATTTTTTTTTATTTATTTGGTTGCCGAACGCAGGGGTCGCCTTTTTAATTTTTTTTATTGTATTTTTCCTTTATAGCAAAACATTGGTCTCCTCGAGGCAAAGAAATCGACTTTAAATGCCGAAGCTATAACGAAAAATTGAAAAAGGCGACCCCTACGTTCGACAAAAAATTTTTTTTTTTGGAATTGTATTGCAAAAATACTTTATATTTGAAGGTGTAGCGCGCACTTTTTTTGCCTGTGAGGTGGTACGGTCTACAGAATGCTAAACGTCTGTAGAGTTTGATCATGTAATGTCAAGCATGTTGGACGAAAAACTATTTTTTTTTTTTTTATTTTTCGACAGGTTTGACAAACATGCTTTACCGTCAGTTTTTTCTTCAAAACTTCATACACCTGAATAAAGCGTGTATAATTATTGTAGTTGGTTCAAATCGTTCTTTTTTGTTTTATGATTAAAAATAAAATTGATTCTGGTAAAATTTTTGTTCCTAATTTCGAACCAAAATATTATTTTCTAAAAAAAAACAATTTCAAACAATTTATTGCAAGATCGAACAATGATGATCAGTTCATATCATTAATATGGTGAACCGTTCAGTTGAACTAGTTCGTTCAAGAACGACACAACTCTATTATACACTCGCGAAAATTAAATAAAAATAATTTTTTCGTGATCAAAATATTTTCGAGAAATATGTCAGGTTTCAAAATACATTTGCCAAATTCGAGTGGTTTATTAGTTTACAATTAAGAATCAATGAGAAATGCACAAAAAAATTATGGAAACAATTCAAATTAATCGATTGTAGACTCATACAAAAATTGCAACATTAGTTCGCCTAACAATTGAAGTAAAGCCTGGAATGGGTAAAGCAAAAGGACCCAGAAAAAAAAAAACAAATCCAAAAAGGTGGAGACGTTATTGAGGGCGGGCGATTCCAAACATTTCTAGCTGCGAAGTGGCACGGTGTGTGTAGATTTAAGAAACTTTTGTGCGCAGAGTTAAAGCTAAAGTTGGACATAATATCTCTAAAGTTCCATACAGAAATGCTAAGAACAACGTTGATAAAAAAAACGAGCAAAACTCTGTGTTACATTTTTTAGCGGCGCACTTTTACTACCTACTTTTTATTCAAGGCGTGTTTTTTAATTAAAAATAAATTAAAATCAACCAATTCGATTTTTAAATTTTGCTTTAAATTTCAACAAACTCGTTTTTTGATATGGCAACATTGTTTGTTAAAATTTGATTTGAATTTCAACAAATGTGTTTGTTGGCTATTTAACTGAAATAAATTCATCATTTAAATAACAAACATGCTGTACGTATTTACAAAATCAATTGTAGGCACAATTTCAATTAAAAGTTTAATTGTATTTACAAACTATTTTTATCTATGTATAGCTAACTTTAAAATTCTATGGCCATATTCGTGATCTGCGTCCAAAAGTCGATAAGAAGTGATATGTCGCAATCCCGATGCATCAAATTCTTATTATTTTGTTGTACTGTGTAATTAATTTTAATTAATTATTTTCATTTTAACTTTTGTAAAAACGATTTTAATAACTTTTAATGTGTTCCGTTTGACATGGTAGGCCTCATATGCCTTTTCGTTTGCTCAAGCCTGTATGACACTGGCTTTTTTCTTCACTTTTTTTTAGAGTTTTTGTTTAAGACTGTGGTTATTTACGGAAAACTTAAAAAGGAATAAGCGGCCTATAGACGATCAAGATTGCTGGCCAGTTTGTTTGACAAACAAAAAATTGTATTCCGCGGCCTATAGACGCTCAAGCATACTGCCCAGCTCGTTTGACAGACAAAAAATGGTTTGTGGGAATACGCGGTCAAGCGTGCTATAAAATTTACCTTCAAATGATAATTATTTTTATAATTTTTTTTCTTGAATTTAATTTTTTCTTTTGTTTATGCATTTTTTAGTTTATTTATTAACGTTATGCGTATGCATTTTATGTCGCAAAAAACTAATGAAAAACGTAAAATTCCTCAATGTTTGAAGAATTTTTTGACTACGCAGAAAATCAGAAAAAGCCTGACGAAATTTCGAAAAAATTTAGTTTACATTACACGATTAAATTCATACAGCCGGCCAGCATGCTGTGACGCACGCTTTGCTTGCTAGGCCGCTATAAAATAAAACCCCTAAAAAAGTCAAGAAAAAGTGAAATGAAATATAAACAAAACCGTTTTCCAAACGAACGCACTGAATATCTCGAAAACCATGTCTTAGGAAGATTTGGAGTATCCGACAGTAAATTTTCATGCAAATTACAGCAAAAACTTTCATAAAAATGATAGTTTAAAAAATACTGAACATAACTGTAACTTTTTAACGACAAAATTCGGTAGTTAAATTGACAAGTTTTCATAGTAAACTGACAACTTAACAACCGAATTTTGTCGTTAAAAAGTTAGAGAATTCCACTACAGAGGGGAAATTCTGTAACTTTTTAACGACAAAATTCGGTATTTAAAATGACAAGTTTTCATAGTAAACTGACAACTTAACTACCGAATTTTGTCGTTAAAGAGTTAGAGAATCCCACTACAGAAAAAGCTAAAAAACAACATCTCAAACGAGGCGTAAGTGAGTATAACATGACAGAAATATAGACGGACAGCTTAAGGGTGCAGTGCATGCGTTGTCTCCAACAGCACAGCACAGCAAGTGTAAAGTCATTGTAAACCACCCTCCTTCAACTTCCTCGTCGCCTTTTGTTCCACATGTACCTTGTGACTGAACATGTTAAGGGTAGTAGATTAGCGTGTAAAGTAAGGTGGTGGCGGCGGTGGCCCCCTTTTATCAAAGCTCTAAACAGACTTGGTGGTAGTTTTTCTCGTATACATTTATAAACAACAAATACAGAAAAAAAAGTCTGGTTATTATTGATTTTTATTTTCCTCATTTACGTTTTGTTTGTATGTTTGTTTTTTCGTTTTTCTTTCTATTTCTTATTACACATGACGTTCGTTAAACTGAAACAACTCATTGCTCCTGCTCAGTCGGTGGGGTGGTTCGTTAAAGTGTGGAAGTGATTTTTTCTGTTTAACGCATGACCGTTAGACATTGCGTTAAAGTTTTAAATAAAAAATATTGAAAATATATAGTGTTTTATATATTCGAGAATGTTTAAATATATAATGACATAATGTTTTAGTAAGTTTTTATTAAAGATAAATTAAAAAATATAAAACAAAAAAAAATTAAATAATTTTGAAAATATTGATTTTTAAAAAAATATATTAAACTTGATACGCAAGCGCAAGTGTGTATAATGTGTGTTGTTTTTTAACCAAGTAATCAATTTTTTGTATTGATGTTGTTTCCCTTAGTGCCTCCAATTAAGTGCACCGACATAGATGACCTCATTGTGTTATCATTACTACTACAACAATAATAACAAATACAAAAATATTAAAAAATGTTTTTATTGTATTTATTTTTGTATGATGTTTGTTATTGCAATATGTTCTACTAAAGTTAATTATAGTTTTGAATTTGTTTTTTTTTTCAAAACTACAGCCAAGTGCTTTTCTCTCTATCTCTCTCACAATAAAAAATTCTAATTTGAATTCGACTGCAAACTTTTATTTTTATTGTAGGTACTTTCTAGAAACGTGCTATTATATATTTTGTAATTTTTAGTTGTAATTTATAATTTATTTCAATGCAAAACATTCTTATTAAGCGAACAACTCGACATTTTGATTTTTATAACCCTTAATCAGGGATTATGTATGTTTCAAACTTGTACACAGAGAGAAGTTTCTTTGCCGAGTTTCAATGAAATTTTTCATTAATCGAATAGTCTTTTTCACAAAGTGAATAATTTTTTTTTAATTCTATGAAAATGCTTCATGATATTTATTAAACTATTTTTAATGCAACTTTTTTTAATTTATTTTCATTCAATCTACTAATCCCTATTTGTAAGATAGGGTTTATGTCCCGGGAATCCCTCCCTTTTTTGTATCCCGCAATCACCGGAATTTTGTGCGGGATTTCCAAAGATTTTTTTGTATTTTTTTTACAGAATTTTTAGATATTATATAAAAAATTGTGGAATCTTTATTTGAATTTAAAACATTAATTTTTATGAAACTAATTTAGAAAAAAATATTTAGAATTAAAAAATGGGGTTTAAAATTTAATAAACTGAATTAGTTACAAAAGTACTATTTAGGCCGAGTTTTTATTTAAAATGATGATCAAATAAATGAATGAATAAATGAATTAAAATGAGGTTCAAATAAATCTATATAACATTTCAATGTCTGTGTTTCAGTTCCAAATACAGTAGACGCTCGCAAATTAGAACCGCTTTGTTTTTGAGGCAATTCTAATTTCTGAATTATTCTAATTTCTGGACGTTTTTTTTCGAAAAAAAAATTGAGTAAATTTACTTCCAAAAACTTAAATAAAACTCTTTTTAATATTTTTTAATTCAATTTTATTTGATAAAAACAAGAAAACAAAACACAACAATTCAGTCCAATACATCAAATGTATTTTTTTTTAAATTAAAAATATGAATATAAAAAAAAACGAATGGCAACAAAACATAGCAATGCAGTCCAATTACATCACATGTATTTTTTTTAATTAAAAACTAAAAAACTGTATTTAAAAAAAATTAAACAATTAAAATTAAACAATGGCCAAGTTAACAACTAATCTTTGTTTGACATATAATCAGTTATATTTATTTGTTTTTTTGGTTTCTTTAAATCCGAAATATCATTACGGAGAGCCAAAAGATTACTTATGTGCTTAGTTGAAAACAATTCACTGTTATTGCACCATTTTATTAAATTATCTACGCTTTCAATGGCTGTAGTATTAGAGACAACTGATGATACTGCAACAACGTCGTCTTCGCTGCTATCTGAAGACTCACCATCGCTACTGAGAACATAAACAGATCCGTCATCAAACATATCTTCATTCCATCTGTCGATGTCTTCTATACCGATGCAATCGTTGGGATCTATTTCTTTTAAAAGAGCTTGAGTTATCTGAATAACTTCGTTGCAGTCTTGATCTATTTGCAACAATTGTGCTACTGGCACGTCATCGTCGCTGTCGTATTGGTTAGAGTCCCAATTGGATAACTTTGACCAAGATTTCTTCATAACACTTTGTGGTACCGCATCCCAAGCTTGTTTCAGTAATAATATAGCATTGCGGATGGAATGGGATTTCAAATGATTCTTCAGTTCACCACCTTCAGCAATTAACTGAGAAAGAAACATACTTATGTAATTGAGCTTTGTTAACTTAATAGGGTTTTGATCCATTGGTTGTAAAGCTGCTGTCACATTTGGTGGAAAGAATAATGCAACTATGTTTCCATCGTCACTTTTAAGTTTCTCAATGGGTGTATGAGCGGAGCAATTATCTATAAGCAAAATGGCTTTCGGAGGCAAATTATTTTCCTGAGAAAATCGGATCACCTGTGAATTGAAAAAAATTTTAAAATTATGTACTTAACCTGAAATCAATATTTTTGTTTACCTCTTTAATAAATATTCCGTGAAACCATTCGTGAAAAATCCGAGAAGTCATCCAAGCATTTTTTGAAAAGTTGTAATGCAGAGGATTATTGAAATTTTTAAAACACCTGGGTTTTTTTGCTTTTCCAATTACCAATGGAACTAATTTGTGTGATCCATCAGAGTTTGCACCAAGTAGGACTGAAATTCTGTCTTTTTGAATTTTATGTCCAGGGGCGTTTTTTTCAAAAGCAGAGACATAGGTTCTGTCTGGTAGGCAACGAAAAAATAATCCGGTTTCGTCGACATTATATATTTGTGACTCCATTAAACTCATCTCAGCGATCTTTGCACGATATCGATGAATAAAAGGAGTGACTGAAGCAACATCACTGGAAAGAATCTCGCCACAAATTTTAAAAAAACGGATACCGTGTCGCTTCTTAAATTTGGTAAACCATCCATCACTTGCCCGGAATGCATTTTCATCTTTATCGGGATATTCCTCTCTAAATATTTGTTTAGCTTTCTCTTTTAATATTGGCCCAGTCAATGTACACTTTTTTCTCGTTGATTTAAAAACCACTCATACAGACGACTTTCCATTTTTGGATATTTAGCGCTGTGTAAAGATTTATTGTTTGCCTCCTGATATGTGTTTGAAACAGCATTTAATATTGCTGTTCTATGTGATTTGATGTAGCTGATTGAAGATGTTGTCACATTAAAATCTAGGGCTAACCGGTTCCCTTGAACGCCTTTGTCAAGCTTTTCTAATATTTTGACTTTAGTTTCCAATGATAAAGTGTTTTTTTACGTTTATTTAACATTTTAAATGATACAATTTCACTATTTAATAGAGACTGCCAAATAATATGTACACGCGTATCAAATTTCACAAATAAACTAGCCAAAAATGTACATAAATGCGACAAAAAAAAAAAAAAAAAACAAATAGGGAAAAACATATATAATTTGGTGATTTCCCTTTTTAGTTTTACTTTATTCAAACAGAATAAAAATAAATTGGGGAATTCCTGTGTATTCAAATAACCAAAAAAAAAAACGCTCAGAAATTAGAATTTTAAATTCGAATTTCAGAGCGTTTAATGTATTGCAAACATTGATTCTAATTTCTGGACGTTCGAATTACTGAAAGCTCTAATTTGCGAGCGTCTACTGTACCTCCAAAAAACTCGGATTAAAATTAAAAAAATTTGTCATATTTTCGTATTTTCAAAATATAAGTATTTTGACTTTTTTTATTTAAAATAATTTAATTTAAATGTCAACTGCTATTCCTTTATTTCAGTTGCAATTTTTAAATTTTATTTATTTTGAAAATAATGCATTATTTTAAATTTTTTTATGTGTTAAGCACCGTAAGTTGAATTTCACGTGAAAAACTGTTATACTCCATATAAAAGAAAAATAATTTTTCACGACAATGACTTTCACGTGAAAATTGTGTAGACTTTGTTTTCACGAAAATTTAATGTACAAGACTATTATTTTTCATGTGAAAAAGTAACAGTTTTGTTTATTGTGATTGTGGCTTTGTTTTAAAATTACAAAATTTTTAATTTTTATAACTTAAATTGCAATTTGAGGCATTTAGAGTTCGAGTGAAATTTTACACACATCTTACTGTGCTTTAATTTAAAATGCAACTACACTCAAAAAAAGTCAGTAAAGTCAGCAAAAAATGTTGCTGTGACAGCAAATTTTTAGTCAAAAGCGTGCCTGCTTGCAAAAAAGTTGGTAATTTCAGCAAAAGGTGTTTGCTGAAAATCAGCAAGCTGATTTTTACCAAAAAAAAATAGTAATCTCAGCAAAAGTTTTGCTAACACTTAGTCGATCGCAAATGAAAAAAATCCTGGCTAAAATCACTAAAATTTTTACAGAATATTAGTAGACTGAAAAAAAAACTCAAAAAATTTATAAAGAAATTTTACTTTAGTTAATTTATTTGCTGAAAATTTAAATATACATAGAAATTGTGTATTGTTTTTTTAAAATTATCTTTTCCATTGTACAATACAATGTACAATACATCCAGACAAGCTGCGATATCTACATCTTGTCTATCTGGTTGTCGTCCACGCTATTCCAGCACAATTTTTGTAGCAAAATAAATTAGTAAAAGATGAGTTTAAAATTAGTTTGGTGCTAAAAAACTAATTACTAATTTTACTAATTTTTCTACTAACTTATTTTTTTGAGTGTATGAAAATTAAATTTTTTTTTAAATAAAAAATTTCTATTCAAAATTGTTAATACAAAAAAAAAAATTTAAAAAGGCACCAACAAAGAAATTTGGAAAACCAAAAAAAATTTAGTGGGTTATTTTGTAAAACGCAACGCCTGGCGTTGCATTGATTTGTGTGTAAATTGTTATTGTTACAAAAACAATTTGTATGAAAAACAACGCAACGCATGGCGTTGCGTATTACAAAATAACCCCCTTACTTTTTTTTGAAATTTTGAATTTTTATTTTTAAACAATTTTTATATGAAAGATAACAATTTACAAACGAGTTACAAATATTTCAAACAAAAAAATTGTTGGGAATAAAATTTGAATTTAAAAGAAAATGTGATTGCTTTTACAAATTACCATTGTTGCCTACTGTTTTTTCTGTGTAGGTACTCACGATGTTATTTTGCACACAATGCAAAAAACCACAGTTTGCATCGTCGTATCTACCCGATCAAAAATACATTATATTTAGTATATGTAGTCATATCCCATTTGATATAGATCGACATATGATCTTATCCAAGTTCATCTCAAAATTGGGGTATCCAGTAATATCCAATCAGATCCCCCAAATATATTACAGGATTAAATTACATCCAAATAGATCTCAAAATTGGGAGATCCAATAATATCAAATTGAGATCCTGATAGGTCCCAAAATGGGATTAATTTACATCCAATTTGATGCAAACGGACCCAGTGTAGAAACGGTAATGACATATCATTATTTTTTGGACTACCAGTAATGACACCCACATACCTTCTGCATTATTTCAAAACATATAATAATGAGTTACTGATAATGACTTATTTTCATCATTATTTCAAATAGAAAATAATTTTCTAGATTTTTTTGAAAATTTTTTGAAATCTATTTTTAGACTCAATATTTTTTAAACACTGGTAAGGATATATGTAACCACATATTTTTTGATTTTTTGTACGTTGGCGAGTAAGCTTACTTGTGTGCAGCAGGTCAATTATGTTTCTATCTATTAAATATTACATGTCGATATAGCTGAGATGGTAGAGCTATTGACTGGCAATCTGTAGACCCAGGCTCGATTCCCGCACCAGCAAATTTTATTTAAAAAAAATGCAATAAAAAATATTTTTTTTTATATAATTTATTTTTTTGAAAATCTATTTTTAGACTCATTATTTTTGTCACTACTGGTAAGCACATAGGTAACGATATATTTTTTGATTTTTCGTATGGTGGTGAACTCATTATTTTTCGCGACATCGCCATATAAAGGTAATAAGAAATGTAATAACAAAATTATGTAGTTACCATTACCGAGTATGTAGTTACATAACCACATATCTGGTAATGATTTTCTACACTGGGGATAAGATAATTTTGGCAGATCGAATTGGATGATTTGAGATCAAAATTTATCCTATGATATATTTGGAATTATTTAAATTTTAAAAAAATTTAAAAAATAACACAAAAAATTGAAAAAAAAACATTTATTATTTAAAAAATATTTATTTCATTAAAAAAAAAAAACAAAAAGAATGCCGTCGACAGGATTTGAACCCAGGTTGCTGGCGTTGTAGTCGGCCACTTAACTCACTCAGCCAAACACTGCTATACAACAGTGTTGTCAGTTTAGTGGATTTATCCCCAAATTGGGGATTTTTTTTCGTCAATGGGGATACAAATTTCCGTTTGGGGATCCGGGGATTTATTGGGGATGACACGAAATTTTAGGGGATTTTTTGGGGATAACATATTATTGCCTTTTTATATTTTTATGAATTTAACACTGATAATTCTAAATATTTATATATTTCTTTTAAGTATGATGATAATAGTGCATGATTTTAGGCTTCACAAATTTGTGTCTGAAAAGTTAATGTGCGTACAAACCTTAATTCCTCTTGGTGAACATTTTAATTCCTTTTGGTTCCAAAATATTTAAGGTTATTCGGATGTAATATGAGTTATAAGAAGCTCTTCTTAAATTAAATATATACTTTACATGTTATTCAATTGTCAAAAATTCAATCCATCTGCTGAAATATTAAAACTTTTTTATACAGTACCATATGCAACAAAATGTCTGAAGCTGATGAATCGGAAAATTTCGATTCTGAAATATTTAAAACGAAAAAATTTGGCTCACATTTTTTTATGCTGTTATTTAAATTTATTTGTCCTTTTTTATAATTTGTTAGAATTACAAAATTGATTGAGTTTGAGTGTATAAGGTACCGAAAAGAATTAAATAAATATGGTATTTTTACATTAATTAAAAAAAAAAAGTTAACGAATACGAATTTTTCCAGAAAATAAAAATTGGGGATTTTTGGGGATAACAAATTGAAAATTGGGGATTTTTATAACATAAAATAAAAATCTAATCTAAATCATTTGCATCATTTTTAATTTAATTTAATATGCAAAAAAATCACGTGAAAATTATTTGGCTGTGGATAAATTAACTCTTAATTTATATTAATTTGTACGAGATCATATAGAAAATTATATAAAAATACAAGAAATATATTTTTCAGTGTTATATAACTTACACTGATAGAATTTTGTGCATAGTATTAATGAATTTGTTCATTAATCCAATGATTTTTTTCATTGAAAAGTCCCCAAAGAACGCGTTTATTAGATCAATGAAACGTATTCATTAAATGAAAACTAATTGAAAAAAATATATTTTTTTTTCGTTACTTTTTTATTTATTTTTATTTTATTAATTTTTATTTGTACATATATTTCTTTTTCATTTTTACAACGTTTTTGACATCTCCCTGAAGTCGACTTGAACCCGCAATCACCAGAATGTAAACATTATCGCGTTACCGATTGATCTAAATAGCCAAAACAAAATGATGTCATTATTTGAACTTTTATATTTAAATAATTTCAGTTTGCAACCCTAGCGTTCATTACTGGAACATATATCTATTTTAGTAATTAGCAAATTCAAAACCCTTATAAAAATTATAGCATATCTTACGGGTTAGTTGAAAATATATAATGAAAAAATTCATTAAATTAATGAATTTTTCATTAACTCAATGAAATTTTTTCATTAAATCAGTGAATTCAGATTAATGAAATCGATTCATTAATAGTATGAACGAAAATTCTATCAGTGTAGTATCGAACCATATAATCATATCGGTCAATACATATATTTTGATTAGTTTTATATGGCTTATATAGTTATATATAGAGTCAGATTTGGGGATATGTAATAACATCAATTACCGTACAACAAATTCATTGAAAAAATAATATCAGATGTTTTTGTATATAATGATATGTGTCTTAATGTGAATCCATTCACCATCAGATATAACCCAATCACATTATATATAACAATATATAACTATTTTTACCCAGGATGTTCCAAAAATTTTAAAGAATTTTTAAAATGGGCTTTCTTGAAAAGAATTTTTTTTGAAATGTTCCGTTCCCAAATCAACGATTTGTCGCATAGTTAATAGTGGCAACATACATACAATTTATAAAGTAGGAGGACCCCATGCAACAACTCCAAGAGAAAACAGAAAACTAAGGAATTTTTTAACGAAATATCCTAAAGCAGTTCACAGAGAAGGTAAAACTGAATTTCAGCTGTATGTCATCTTCCCAATATAAAAAGAAGACCCGAGAATATGATCTCAGAAGTTATAGATGCTTAAAATACCCTACGCGTCACAAAAAATGGAAAAGCTCGGCTTGACTTTGCTCACGGCGATTTAAATTGGACTCAACAGCAATGGTAAATTATTTTATGGTCAGATGAGTCAAAATGTAACCAACGCGGATTAGATGGAAGAGCCAATGTTCGTTGACCTCAAGGCGAAAAGTTGAATCGCAGGTATACAACTGCCACAGTAAAGCACGGAGGTGGAAGTATTATGGTATGGGGAGTTTTTCCGGAAATGGGATTGGTCTAATTCACCGTATTACTGATACAATGACATCCATAATCTATAGAGACATTAGCTCAGTTATGCTGCCGTATGCTGAATGGGAAATGCTACTTTCATGGACATTCCAGCACCATAACGATCCTAAACATACGAGAAGGATTATAAAAGCTTAGTCAGAAGAAAATAACTTATTTTTGATAGCTGTAAGTTAAGGAATATTTATTTTTGCTTTTATAAGATAATATGCAATAACTGAATTTAATAAAATAAAAACCTTATGCTGGAAGTCTTGAAAATTCGGTACCTAATTCACATGAGCCCAAAGATACACTCAACCAAAAAAAGTCTGTAATGGCTACCGCAAATTTTGCTATGATTACGGGAAATTTAACTGTTTTGAGCCCAGCGGCATCTTTTGCTAATTTTAGCAACACATGTCTGCTGATCTGTAGTAGGTACAACAAAAGTAGTAGAAAAAATTAGTAGTCGCTACTAAATATGAGCAAAATTGTTGTAAACTGCAATTCAAAATCGATTTGCTAAAATCAGTTAAAAACAATTTTAGTACAATGAAATTAGTATAAATAATTTGTTGCAGCTACTAAATTTCACTAAATTGTTGTAAATTGTAATTTAAAATCAATCTGCTGAAATTGGCAAAAAAGTGTACTAAAAAATAAACAAACTGTAAAATCTAAAAAAAAAATTAATAAAAAAACTTTTTTTCTTTCGATTGTAACAAGCGTATCGTACTTGAAATTTGGAGTTAAAATTGCAAACGGTTCTCCAGTTTTTACCTATTTATGCATTGGAGATACAATATAATTTTCTCAGTGTTATTTCCGAACTAAGAATACATCAGTAGTAACAAATATAAACTAAACAAGAATTATAAAACATCAACGAATTCTTGTAAATAAAATTTTTTAAATTAGTATATTTTTCTGCTAAATTTAGCACTCGGTTTTGAAAAATTAGTTAAATGTTTTGCTGAAATCAGCAGCGAAAATTAGTATAAAAAACCGTAACTTTTAATAAGAGAATAGCAAAAATGATTACTAAAAAATTTTGCTAAAAATCAGTATAAAAATTGTAAAGTGCGATTGGAAACTGTTTACAAACTATTTTATGTGAGTGTAGAGTCTTTTGATTTTAGATAGAATTCGTCCATATTTGGACCTAGCGCCCATATGGTCCATATTTCCGATTTTTTCCAAACTACAAATAACATTGAGCAAATTCAAAATATCTTGCTGATTTTCTACTTTTTTCCATTTTATAGACCATTCCAGCGCATATAAATTTCGGCTCCAAACATTAGTTGCCTTTCAACTAGACTGGTGTCGGTATTACCCTACGGGAAATTTTAACAAACTGTCACCGAACTGGCCCCTTTATACGAAATAGAGTGGTTACTTTTACATGGCGTTGTCATAGGAGGGGGAAATTGATCCCTTGTGACATGTCACAAGACAAATCCCAGGACAGGTCCCTGAACTTTGTTTTTTATGAGAGTTCAGTAACCTGTCCTAGGATTTATCTTGTGACATGTCACAAGGGGTCAATTTCCCCCTCCTATGACAACGTCATGGCCAGTTCGGTGACAGTTTGTTAAAATTTCCCGTAGGGTATATAGTCGAAATGTCCGACTAAACTTTTTACTCGTTTTTGTTTTTGTTGTAATCGAGAGAACATGTTTTCTATTGTTCTGCTAGATATTGCATGCCATGTTTGCAACAATACTCGAAAAAAAGTTTTTACACGGTCGTCTGAGAAAATTTATATTTTGTTTTAGGGTGAAGAATTTTGTTAGGGGAAAGAAATAAATATTTAAGGTTTAATAAATATAACAATTTTATATAAAGCTCAAAACATTTGGAATTTCCCAAAAATTTTGTCTAACTCACATGCCACTATATTTGTGTCTACTTTCGAAGTATATTGGCGTGTGGGCTCTTACAATGGGGGCATACCCTGGGTAAGGTAAGCCAGCTTGTGTGTAGGGTTTGAAAGTACTTAGGGATCCTTGTAAGTGCACACAAGTATTTATACTATATTTTAAAAAATTTTTCTTCACCTGATACCCAACAAACAAAACAATATTGTTTCGATAGCATAACGATGTAATTTCGAGAATAATACACGCATCATAAAACACATTAAATACGGACTGGGGAAAAAATTTTATACAATTTTTGCTTAGGGTTCGAAGTTTACAAAATTTATGCGACCATACTCCCCGGCAATATTGGTAATTATTGAAAAAGCTTTATAAAATACAAAATATTAAGATATAAAAAACTCACAATAAAACAATAGAATATACTGTTTATATTTATATGGTTTGAAAATAGTAATATAATATTAAAAAAAGTCAAACTTATAAAAAAAAAAATTAAATATAAATTGAGTTATTGTATTTTTAATTAAAAAACTGATCTTATAACGGGTTTGTAGTATTATATTTCTAATAAATTATGAACTCTCTACACACAAAAAAATAAAAACTAATTTCAATCACGAAAACCGCCTATTCAATAAATTTTATCGTTGAAATTCCTCCAATCACGAAAATTGTTCATTCAATTAAAAATTTGTAGCTCTTTAATTGAATAAATTTTCAATAAAATAGTGATACATTTGATTAGGATTTTTATTGGTTTTTTATATGAGTTTGATTAATAATTAATTCATTGGATTAAAAATTGATCAATATTATATACCTCATAAAAAACACATTATATGCATTTGATTAAAAATTAATCCATTGTATTAAAAAGTGATCAATATTGTATAACTTCTAAATAAGACTATCAGCTGGATAAAGTGGTAGTTGCCATGCCAACTATAAAAAATATACTTCTTTATTTTTTAGCTTGAATTTCATTAAAATAAAACCTGCATGCAATTTTCATTCAGTTGATGATTTATTTATACTTATGTGAAAAGTTCTCTCGTATAAATTAGTTTCTTCTTTTTTCTGAAGCATAAAGGGCGGATTATGGGACCGTAAACGTAAATGTGATGTAACTGTACCGTGCCGTAGCTAAAAAGTACACTTATAGATTACCGTAAACGACATTACTATTTAGCATCTATTTCATGTGGTTTTATATTTTATTCTACATTTTTCCATTTATTTGTTAATTCTTATTCCTTATTTGTTGTTTCAATCAATTTTCTTTATTCATTTCATATTTTTTCCGACTAAAATCATTCAGCTGTTTCGATGCCGGATAGGAAATTCTGATTTCAACAGAATGATCCGGCAAGTTCGTTTACATTTACGTGTTAGTAACCATTCGTACACATTTCTTCCTGTGGTATCGGAACAGCTGATTCGTTACAGATACGTTTACGGTTGGGTAACTCAGCCTTAAGGCTCTGTTAAAATTTTTTTGAAAACTAAATAAAATATATTTGTTAAAATAATTTTTAATTTATTTTTATGCGACTTTTTGTTTAAAAAAAAATTTCAAATTTTTTAAACAAAATTTCAAAAATTAAAATTTTTTAAATATTCAAAAATTTTTTTGAAAACTTTTTGTTTTAAAAATTTAAAATTTTTTAAAACAAAATTTCAAAAATTACATTACTATTTTAATAGTAATGTTTTAGAATAAATGAATATTCAGATTTAACATGGCAAAATTAAAATATTTAACTAAATAAAATAATAAACTCAACGAGAATTTATAAAATTTTATACAAATTAATTTAAAATATTAGTTACTAATAAGGGATGATAAATGGGATTTTAAAAATAGTACCTACCTGCTTAAAACATAGTACTTTTTCGACCCGCATAGTACTTTTTTTAAATTCTTTTATTATAAATTAACAAAAAAAAAAGGTTAAAGGTAAAGGTTCTTTTGTACATTAAAATAAGGTTCAAAATATAATATAGATCCACTCCACTCTGTATAGTGTATTTTGTTCTTTCTTCTTCGCAGTTACCTTTTTTATATTATTCTATCCCTTTTGTTTTTCCGCGTTGACTATTATTAGCGTCCCAGTCTCATTTTTAATATTTAAAAAGCGGGGTCAAAAATTATAAAATTTTAATCTTTTTTTTAAATTTATTTTTTATAATTAAAAAAACTGTATATGGATTGGGTATTAAAACAAACAACATGCCCGAACATATCCAATTTACTAAAATTGAAGTTACCGCACAATTAAAATTAACTAAAATCAAATAAAATAAATCAAATAAAACTAAACAAAAAACAACAACTTAAAGATTTTCTCTTAAATTCAAATAAATGTTTAATATTTTTTGCAAAATTTTAGAAACCTTTCCTTTGAATTACGTTTCTTACGATTTTTTACTATTTATTTTGAATAATTTAAAATGGTATCAAATAATGCTAAGGAGTACAATAGTACTTTTGAGGTTCTAATAGTACCATAAAAAGTATTATAGTACCAACTTTATCATCCCTGTTACTAATACATTAACATTTATAAAAACAACTACATAAATAAAACAAACGAAAAACAACAACAATATGCTGATGTTTTTCTCTTGTTTTATGAAATGCTTTTGAGTGGTAGAATAAAAAAAAATGTCAAGCAAATTGCAGTTTTGAGCAATTATTTAATCTATTGGATTAATTTTTAATTGACACCTTTTGAAATAATTTAACAAATCGTTTTAATTGAAAAAAGTTGAACAATATTTTTTTGTGTGTAGGTATTTGAAGTTTCTTTATTTGATTTATTTTTGGTCTTATAAATAAAAAGACTGATAAATTTACTACAAAAAATCAGATATCATAAGGGTTAAATGTATTATTTACACTAGTAAACAGAATCTGATGAGGTTATTCGTATAATTTGTTTTTATTATTTTCAAATTATTATATGCTTACCTAACGTGATTAAAATTAAATCAACTGATACATAGAATATATGTGGAAACAAACAAAAATATTTTCACATTTTCAGAATTTTCGAGGAAAATAATAGAAGTATTAGTGAATAACATTCCAAATATATTTCAGTTATCTTAAATCCGGTTCACTTTTATTATTTACTTTATTATATTAGTATAGATTTAGAGTCATATGCATAATCACTTTTTAAATTTATAAATGGCTTATAAAACAAACTTTTTATACAAAATTCAATTTATATGTTTTATGAGGTTTTTAAATTATTACGCATAAGCACTTTAATATTTAGTTGTAATTCGGATTGAATAGAACAAAATTAAAATTTTGAAAAAGCTTGACAGTTAATCGAGTGTATTTTAAAAATGTATTACAAAATATCTTTTTTAAGAATATTTTATAACGAGTTTGTTATTTAAACTTTAAATTGAATTTTAATAAAAATTATCATGAAGAAAATATATATTTTTTAATATGTTAATAGCTTATTTTTGTTCGTAAGCAATTTATTTATTACCTCCATATATATTTTAACATATGGTAAGCATCTTAGTAACGACTTAGTTTTTCATTTCTCATAAGTAGATGAGTAACTAAAGGGTGGTTAAATTTTAAGGGCCGATGTTGATTTTAAATAAAACACGAATTATTTAGGAAATTATTGTCATTTCTTTTTATATGATAATATTGGTATGGTTCAATTATGTATGGAACAAAATATCGGCCAAATGGCCGCCGCGACCTCGGCGGCACAGCTCCATCCGATGGTCCAAATTTTCGATAACGCTGAGGCATAATTGAGGTTCTATGCCGTTAATGTACCGAATTATCTCATCCTATAGCTCTTGAATTGTTACTGGCTTATCGACGTACACATTTTCTTTCAAATAACCCCAAAGAAATCCAACGGTGTCAAATCACATGATCTTGGCGGCCAATTGACATCGCCACCACGTGAGATAACACGGCCATTGAATTTCTCGCGCAAAAGAGCCATTGTTTCGTTGGCTGTGTGGCAAGTGGCACTATCCTGTTGAAACCACATATCTTCCAGGTCCACATTCTAAATTTCTGGTCACAAGAAGTCCGTTATAGCGAACACCATTCACGGTAACTGCTTGGCCAACCTCATTTTCGAAGAAGTACGGCCCGATGACGCCGCCAGCCCATCAACCGCACAAAACACAAAAAACAGGTGTTTTCACATTTCCTACACATTTGGTCGATTATGCTGACCAAATAAATCACGAAGTGCACGAAATGCATTTTGATTTGAACGCCCATTTTCATAATAAACCTGAATAACTTTAACGCGTTGCTCGATTGTGTATCTTTCCATGGTTCAAATTGAGTTAGTCTGAAATTGAGAAATGTCAAATGAATAGCAGAAAAAAACTTGACGTTTAGGTGTGGTTCACATTCAATATCGGCCCTTAAAATTTAACCACCCTTTACTTATTTTTTACCTTTTAATGTGGGTGGGAATATCTTCTTATTTTCCAACTTTTCGTAGGTATTTGTGTAACTACTTTTTTTCAGAATCAAGTAAGCAAGCGGATATCCACTTATAATTCAACTTTTCGTAAGCATATGTGTAAACATTTAAGTGCCTATACATAATAATTTGAAATCCTTATAACATAAAAAACACATTTTATAAAAAAAAGGGCAGAAAAAAGACAAAATTTTTTTCAGAAAAGAAAACGGCATAAATTCAACATTTCTCAAATTTTTTTATTCCTTGCAAAAAATAGTATTTCTCGAGGACCTTAAAATAGGCATTTGATTGAGCAATAATTTCATCGTTGGTTTGGAAATAGAAGATAGTCACTAGTGGTTAAATCCGGAGAATATGGCGGACGAGGTACCAATTCGTAGCCCAATTCGTGCCATTTTGCCATTGCGACTACACACGTGTGCACCCGTGCATTGTCTTGATGAAAAATAATTTTTTTTCTTGGCCAAATGGGGTTGTTTTTTTAAATCATTGTTGTATCGGTTCAATAAGTTGGCATAATATTGGCCGTCAATTGTTTTACCCTTTTCAAGGTAATCGATGTGGATTATTCAGCGTGCATCCCATAAAACTGTCGCCATGACCTTGCACGCAAAGAAAAAACATGGTTGGGATGACCATATTCGAAGAGCATCATATATTTTTGGGTTTATGATTGCGACAATCATATTGTGAAATACCTTTTTCTATCATAATATGATCCCTTAATTAATATTATTATTCTAAACTGATCCTAATATTATAATATTATAGTCATGCGCGGTTCCAGCAATTAATATAAGGGGAAAAATCATACGCCACAGTAGACAAATACATTGAGTTGTCCACTGAGGCGTATGATTTTTCCCCTTATATTAATTGCTGGAACCGCGCATGATTATAGTCCTGTATATCATACTATGATCCCTATAGTTTTTTTCCCAGCATTCTCTTGAAGGTGAGTAAAAAAGCTGTGCATGATTTGTTTTATTCACAATAGTATATTTATTTATTCAATGACTAATTTACAAACTTAAATAATTTAAATTAATTTTAGTTATCACTTATATATAACTAAAAATAAATTATGGAAACATCTGATAACAGCGCGTAGAAAAATATTGTTAAAAATACAATTTTACAATGCATCCGAAATGATTATAACATGTTCTCAGTGATCATATTATTTTCCTAATGATCATAATATTTTCCTCATGATCATAGTATGGTAATGAAAAAATGTTGTGATCATTTGGGATCATATTATGATCACCAGGAACATATTATGATCAGTACGTAAATATTATGATCATTTCGTCGTGCACTTACATTTTTTTTTTAATTTTGCACTTTTTTCAATTTTTTTTCGTACAAAACTAAAATCTATCACACTTCTTATTACAGACGTTCTGAATAAAATCAATTACTTTTTTCACTTAATTTATAGCACTAAACAATTTATTGCATAATAAACAATAATTTCATTTAAGTATTGCTTGACAATCTATATCTCTCTAGACTTCTTGGGTAGAGCGATTTCTTTCTTCCAAAATCAATGTCACTATTAAAATTAATACAAATAAGATATTTTTATATTTTTTAAGTCTTTTTTTAATACATTACAACTTCTTTTCACAAAATCTTAAACAAGACTGACGCTAACTTATAGATAACGCTCTTAAAAATATATACTGATCATCTCATGGTTGTCGAAACTATAGCAATGATTGTGAACATGATTTCTCTCAACTCAGATTATAATATGATTGCAATTCGAAGAGAGGAATATGATTGTCCAAATAATATATGATTGTAGACGAGAGAAATATTATGATAATCGACAAAAAGAGAGATTTTAACTATAAAATGGTTATAGGTGACCATATCATTTGTAAAGTATGATTAATACATTAATAATTTGATTGCAACAACCATGTATGGCAGTAGTGACCATAGTTTGGTAGCTGTGATCATATTGCAACCATATCTCTTCTCTGCGTGTGTTGGCGGACAAACCCACTTTGGCCTTCTTCGGAGCCGGTTTAACTGGAGAAACCCATTTTTAGACTGTTGCTTGGTCTCCAGTGTGTTGCAATGGATCCATGTGTCATCCACAGTTAAAAAACGCCGCCAAATTTCATTCGAATTGCGATTAAATAATTCCAAATAATCCTTTGCAGTTGTCACACGACTGCGTTTATAGTCGATTGAGAGCAAACGCGGGACCCATCTTGCGGATAGCTTTCTAAAATTCAACTGATAATTTAAAATCGAAACCACAGTGCCATATGAAATGCCCATGTAAACAATTTCACGCACTTTCCCTGAATTTTTTCTACATTTTCGGGTGTATTGACTTCCAGAACGTTCAGTATCACTAGTGCTTGTGCGACCACAACGAAACTCAGTAAACCACTCTTTTACCATTGAAGTTGATGGCGTAGAGTCCCCTTAGTACTTATCAAGCTTTCTCTTGGTTTGATTGAAGGTTTTTATTCCCAAAAAATAATGTTTGATGAGCACTCGAATTAACTTTTTAAAATTTTTATAAAAATTCATGAGGTTGTATACTCTGAATACCTGTTAAACGCAAAGTTAATGACGAATCTTGCTAAAAATTTGACAATAGTCTATGGTACTTGAGCGGAGCTGTGTTGCATTTTATGTAACTGCGCATCAAACCTCATGCTCTTGGTGTCGGAAATGACTTCCTTCAATTTATTTTGAACTTTCCTAATATCGTATATAACAACATACGTGTTGTTATATACGATTTCACCTTAATTTTGGGCTGCCGAAAAGTTCTGTTCTTTCTCTGTTTTACTTATTTTTATGTTCTGATGCACGTGTGGAGGTTGGAGGTAAAAGGCAGATTATGAATAATTCACCCATATAAGATCTTTAAGCGGTGCACTGACAAAATCCAGTACTATATGTTTTTCATAGGGTCAGTGCTGTTTGTATTGAGAAATCGAGTACTTTTAATATTGTGGGCATGAGAATTCAGTACGATTTTCGTTGCAATAAGCATTCAAGTGTCGTAGAACAGTGTTAAAATTACTGCACCCCATCTGATCGCTTTACCCTTGCCTAACTGATATATGCTAAGGATTCAAAGTCTATTTAGGAAATTTTAAAATGTTTTCAAAGGAGTTGGTTTGTGCTTATCTGTGATATTAGGCTATCCAATTCTATTGATGCACGTGAGCCAGAGTGGATTGCATCTATATGCAGTTCACAGCGCATTACAGAGACGAACAAAATTCAGAAAAGAAAATATTAATATTCATTTTGTTTAGCCTCCAATTTTTAGAAAGCGAACTGGATGATTCCACCTGAGGAATTGTGTGAATATTGTTATCGTAACATGTAACATACATGATTCCTCTGGAGTAAACATTCGTTCGCTTTCTAAGAACTGTGGTAAATAAATGTTACTGAATCACATTTTATTTATTTTTACTGTTTATTAATAAATTTATCTTTTTATTCTTTTTCAGATTAACCTAAAAATAAACGATATCTTCAAGACTTTTCTTCCCTCTATAATTCTTCTTTCATCTTCTTTTTTAACATCTCTATGAAAAACTAACTCGAAGAAAATCGCATAAAGTGGAGAAGTGCAATCAATAATTTAATTCTTATATTTTAAGCAACGAAACCAAAGATTTTGGGGGCATCCCAAATAAAAAAGGGAGCATAGTCCCGCCAAGAAAATAGCTAAAAGCCAAATCTAACAACCAAATATTAACCCTCTACATATAATGAATGTTACTACAATATCAGCGGGTGCTCATGCGACCCAACAAGCAGTTGAAAGTATAATAACAACTGGTAAACAACAACAACATCATCAAACCACGTATAAAATTGAAATGCTCGACGATAGTATGGCCTCCGACGATGATGATGAGGATTTGATTAGTAGCGATGGTAGTATGTTCGAAGAAACTGAATTGACTCAGATTGCCGTGCAAGATGATTTAGCCAATCAATTGGCAGCAGCCGGCCCTGTTGGAGTAGCTGCCGCCGCTGCTATAGCTTCGTCAAAGAAACGCAAAAGGCAACATTCGTTCGAAACGAATCCGTCGGTGCGTAAACGACAACAGAATCGATTATTACGCAAGTTACGCGGCATAATCTATGAATTTACAGGACGTGTGGGTAAACAGGCTGTAGTGCTAGTAGCAACACCTGGTAAACCCAATACCAGCTATAAAGTTTTCGGTGCCAAACCTTTAGAAGATGTAGTACGTAATCTTAAGAATATTGTTATGGATGAGTTGGAAAATGCTTTAGCACAACAGGCTCCACCACCACCACAAGAGGACCCTTCACTATTCGAACTGCCACCATTAATTATAGATGGTATACCAACACCAGTGGAAAAGATGACACAAGCCCAACTTAGAGCTTTCATACCACTAATGTTAAAATATTCTACTGGTAGAGGGAAACCCGGTTGGGGTCGCGAAGCAACAAGACCACCATGGTGGCCTAAAGAATTACCATGGGCTAATGTACGCATGGATGCTAGATCTGAGGACGATAAACAAAAGGTAATTTAAATTAAAATGCTATGAAATTATGAAATTATCAATTAATAATTTAAAATTTGTTTTTCATAGATTTCTTGGACTCATGCTTTACGTAAAATTGTCATCAATTGTTATAAATATCATGGTCGCGAAGATCTTTTGCCCACGTTTGCCGACGAAGAGGATAAAGTAACCCACATGATCTCACACGAAGAGGAGGAGGAGGAAGAAGAGGTGATTGTACAACCAGTCAGTAATCAAGCCACCACTATACAAACTATACAAACAAATACACCAACAAATACTACAACTAATGTAAGGGTAAATATGTTTTCTTTCTTGTATTCTATAGAAAAATACGTAGAAAATGAAATATATGGTAAAATATGAGTATTAAGTTAATAATGCTAATATATTATTTTTGGTGGTATTTATTTTTTTAATATTTGTAAAAATTAATTAATTAAAATCTCGCAGTGGATTAAGAGAAAAGATTTGCTAGGTATAAAGCAAAAATCATCATATCCCTATTGTGAATGATTTACGCTATTCCGATTTAGTCCTTGCTCTATCTTTGACGGTTATTCTCTCTGATGTACAACATGTTTAACATTGAAGTCGGAAACAATTTAGTGTTATAGCGGGAATGAAAATACTTTAGGGATTCTACTTTAAGACGTGAAAGAACGGTATGAATCCGACACCATTGAAATCAAGAAAACACTAATGAAAATTAAATTAATTGAATTGATACATTTTAATAATTATAAAAAATATTTCCTATTAGCATATGAGTCAGTTTCAAAAATTCGTCATTAATAGTTCAGTGATTAAACCCTGTTTTGGTTTAACTCAGTCCTTCCTATGAGAAGGAGGGACTCTTAGGATAGGCAACGGTCTTATGGTCTATCCTTCAGGTAGTCAAGGACCCTGTTTTTATATGCATATTGGATTGATTTCACCTGGGAAGCTAAACGAAACCTGAGGAACTAAGAAAACCCAAAACTCAGAGCAAATATTCGTACAATCATAAGATAACTCGATATAGTCTTTCAAAGCGGCAAGACTGTCCAAGAAGAAGGCATTATGGATTGATATCCATTATTATCACGCAGCTATGTAAATTGCATAGATTTTAGCGTTTGGAAATAAAAAAAACCAAATATCTAATGTTTGGTTTTTTCCCATCCACATTTTCTACCCGTAACTGGCACAATTCTTCTTACTGCAAAGTTTTAATTAAAACTGACCATCGAGTACAGAGAGAGGAAGACAACGTTAGCTTTCAACGCCTAAATGAAGATGTTTCATAATGGGGTTAATCCTAAAGATGTTTTTATGGATGTATTGGGTGGGATCCTCCCCATAGGCAAAATCTAGTATTTATCAAGGTTGGTTACCGAAACGTATAACGGTGATGGTAACGGTAAAGGTATCGAATTTGCTGTTTATTACGGTAACGGTAAAGGTAATGGTATTTAAGACTGTTACGGTAACGGTATACCGTTATCGAAACAGCAATACCGGTACGTAACGGTATTATAAATTGCGTTAAAATCATATAAAAGCAATTAAAAACTTAGCATATTTTTTATTTTAAGCGTTAAAATCCCAGATTATAAGCTTTAAATTCAATGCTGGTAGTTTCAATAATTGAAATTATTATCCATAAATTTTTTTGATAAAAAGAACTCAATATTATTATAAAAAAATTTCAAAATTTTACATTTTTTATATAAATTAATAAATACCGGTAAAATACTGGTAACTACCCATAAAAATCACGGTATCGGTAACGATAACGGTATTTGAAAATTTTTTCATAATAGGTATTGGTAACGGTATTCAATTTGAAACGGTATTTTAGCGATAACGGTATTATAACGATAACGGTGACCAACCTTGGTATTTATTACCAAAACTACTCAAAGAAAATATCGTTTTTTTAGTATATAGTATTATGTCTGTTCCCGCTGTAGACCCAAACCTGCCCAATAGCGTTTTCGTTCTCAAATTTGCATGTAATATGTTTGGGCTGTTTTTGTTTCCTGCGGGTACCGGAGTACCGTACGGTAAAGCAAATATAGTTGAAAATTTTCATTTATAAAACGTCCTTGCGTTTCGTGGTTTTTAACCAACCATGAAAGTATATATCATGGTTCCTTTTTATGCTATATTTGACTATGCTACGATTATGCTATTTTTAGTATTATCAAAAAATTTAAGAAGTTATATCCCTAATATAAACAGTCATCGTACGACCAATACTTACTTATAAACCTCTAATAGTTCATCGTTCTGCTCATACACTCAAAATAAAAAGTCTGTTGGCTGAACAGAAAAATTTGTTACTTTAACAAAAATTATTCCTGTTTTTGGCTTAAAATAAAATTTGTTCATTTTAACACTTTTTTTTTGTTAAGTTTAACAAATCTAAATTTAAATAAAAAACTTGTAAAACTACAGTTTTATCTGTAATTATACTGAGTCGTAGAATTTATTCACATTTAGGGTCTCGGGACCCTCCCCGGGCCTAGCTCATATCATGTGAGGGCATATAAGGGCACGTGAAAAATTTTTATTAAAAATTTCAGATGGTCCAAGGCCCCGCCAAGGTCCATTTTTGGATAGAGATAAACCCTTTCGTTGGGGAATTATACAGTTAGGGGTAGTCGAAATTTTCAGCAAATTAGTTAAAGTACTGAGGATTTTTAGTATTGTCTTAAATGAAGATAAGTAAAATCTTTGCTTAAATCAACGTTTCAACAAAAAATTTTTAAAAATTAGTCAAATCGATTTGAAACCGGTTTGACAGATTTTTCTAGTGACGTATTATTTTAAGTACTTCACCAAATACTTTTTTCCCATCTTGGACATGAAGAAATAGCTGAAATAAAAATGGCAATTTTTCATTCTACTTTAAGTACTTTAATTTAATTCAATTGGTGGATATTAAATATTGCAGTGGAATATTTTAATTGTGTAAAAATATAAACTAAAGTGATAAAACTGAAAAGGCAGACTGTTTCTCGCTGTTTTATATAAAATATAATGAAAAATTTTAAGTTACAGTGAAAGAAGTGTCGGATAGAAAAATCTTGTTATAATGTGTGGAACTATTTTTTGGATTTCTTAAATACAGGTGATTAAAAAATGCGATTAAAAATTCAATCAATTAAAATGAGTTTTGCGAATTCAAACGTTCAAAATTTAATCAGATTTATTAATTGAATTAAGGAATTATGTTTTAAAAGGTCTGCTTGTAGTATGAAAAAATAAACAAACTCTAAATCGAATCTTTATATGTATTTAAAATACATCCTTAATTTTGTTACGAAGTTCGTTTATCTCATTATAAAAGAAGTTAGTCCCACATTAGATTCTTTAAGTAAAACAAGTTTGATTAGATTCTCTAAATGAAACAAGTTCTTAATTCTTAGAATATACGTATTTTGAAGTACATTTAAAATATGGGATATTTTATTGTTATGATACTTTTTCTGTCGAAAATAAAAAATTTTCTTTGTTTAGCGCTCCTAAGTTTTAGAGAAAATATTGTACTCGGTTTTTTTATGTAAATACTTTAAAGGTTAACAACATATTATTTCGTCAATTCCTTAAATTTTTAGCAACAAGTAAATGTGGTTAAAATAAATAGTTCAGGCACTGTTATAACCACAACAAATCCACATAATCCAAATAATCCGGGTCCCACCATAATACAAAGCACTAATGATCAACATATAACAACCACATCACGGCTTCCAGCATCGACAAAGATAGAATTGTGTCCGGCGCCAATTCAAATAACACAACATCATCATCAACAACAACAGCAGCAGCAGCATCAACAACAGCAGCAACAACAACAGCAGCAGCAACAGCAGCAGCAACAACATCATCAACAGCAACAACAGCAGCATCATCAGCAACAACAGCAGCAACAACAACAACAGCAGCAACAACAACAACAGCAGCAGCAGCAACAACAGCAACAACAACAACAACAGCAGCAGCAACAACATCATCAACAACAACAACATCATCAAATTCAAACTACCAACATCACTTCACAACAATTAGCAAATGCTCAAGTTTGCATAGAACCAATGACTTTAGGAGATGTTGATGTTCGTAACCAGATAATTTCCAAAAATTTTGTTTTTGAATTTGAATTTGATGTTGTGTTATTTTACTTTTTTTTCCTTAAGCCTGAGTTTTATTTTTTTGCATTTTATGTTTTGAGTTGAGTTACTTTTTTTAATATGATTTTCTTCGCTTGATTTTGAAAATAAGTTTGATTTTTAACAGACGTTTACGTTTTTTTTTAATTCACTTAAGTGAGTTTAAGAGCCTGTGTATATAGGGTGACTTTATTTGTTGCTTGCTATTAATTTTCCTTAATAATTTTTATAAGCAGCAACTGAAGAACGATATTTATGTCGGCAGACGCGGCGACCAAAGTATACATTGCTTAATTTTTGTCAAAATATAATGAAAGATAAGAAATTGTTAATTAATTTAATAGAATTCAACATTTGCAATAATAATCAATTTCCAGGTTTTGTTAAATTTTGACAAAAAAAAAAAACTTATGACTCACTTGAGTGAATTATAAATCTTTATGCTCCTTCTTAACCTTTATTTATTTTACGCTTTTGTTTTTAATTTAACAATTTATTTCTTCAAAATTTTTCAATTCAAAATCATCATCAACTTTAATTTTTTCATCTTCTCTTTCGTTTGTAGTATTCTACTCAAACAGTTTTATCAACTATACAAAATGCTGATGGCACTGTCTCGCTTATACAAGTTGATCCAAATAATCCTATTATTACATTACCGGATGGTACAACCGCTCAAGTTCAGGGTGTTGCTACGGTAGTGTTTCTGTTTGTTATATCATATCTTAAGGCTATTTTCTAACGCATTTCGTTTTTCATTTACAGTTGCATCAAGGCGAAGGTGGTGCTACTATTCAAACCGTACAAAGTTTGGGCGATGTTAATGGTCATGAAAATATGACTGTCGATTTGACTGAAGCTAGTGTAGGACAAGATGGTCAAATTTATATAACAACCGAAGACGGTCAAGGTAAGTTTAAATCCATTCAACTTCCACAAACTTTAACCCTTTCACTACCCTTGTACATTACAGTGTACACATCTTTATGAGAATATCGTCATATAAAATCAAAAAAGCCGTAAGTTACAAAAATTCAAAATCGACTTTTTGATCGATTATGTTGCACCGTATTAAAATACATTTTCCTTCAAAATTTTACAGTCCTACGACTAAATACGACAATTTTATTAACGAAATTCTAAACAGCCCCAAGTGTAAGAGTAAACAATTTTAAAAAGTTTTTTGCTTCTCCTGTAAAATTTTTTAAATGTAACATACGGCTTTTTGATTTTATATGACGATATATAAAATTTGATAATGCAAAAAAAATAAATAAATAAGTAAATAAGTTTATTATGCTCTTGGCTTTTAAATAAAAATCATTATTTGTATAAGCAGTTCAACATGGCAATATAGTCGTGATATTTGTTAATGAAGTAAAATTTTTTCAATATATCATAATCTCCGAGAAAAGGGGGTTGAAGATAGATAATTGAAATTTAGCATATCGTTTCGTTTTATGACGAGAAGATAACCAGTCAAAGGATTTTTGACTATTCGAATGTTAAGGGGTTAAAACGGGGATGAGAAGTTTAAAAAAATCGATTTTGGAATCAGATGCATTATTTCTATAAAAACTGTTATTCAATTTCCATCAACCAACAAAAATATTTGGCGCATTTTTTAATCACCTGGATTTAGAATGTTTCATACAAAAAGTGGATTTATTAAATCCAAAAAAATTTGGATTTATATCTGGGTTTACACATAGCAATAAAAATGCAAATATATGAAACAGCCTATTAATTTAATGTCAGAAAAAAAAAATACGAATAAAAATTAAAAGAAAAAAATTGCAAAACTAGCAAATAAAATGAAATATGTTTAGAAAAAAACTACACCTCACCAAATACATATTTTCCATCTTGGGCATGGAGAAATAGCTGAAATAGAAATGGCAATTTTTCACTCTACTGTAAGTAATTTAATTAAATCCAATTAGTTAATATTAAATATTGCAGTGGAATATTTTGATTGTGTAAAAATATAAATTGAAATGGTAAAACTGAAAAGGCAGACTGTTTATCGGTGTTTTATATAAAATATAATTAAAAATTTAAAGTTAAAGTAAAATCCTTCATCATTGAATTCGGTATTAAAATTTAGGATGAAAGAAGTATCGGATAGCAAATTCTTTTTAACATAGGGAGAATCTAACCCCATCTGTTGAGCACTTTTTGAACTACTTTTTGGATTTATTAAATCCAAGTGATTAGAAAGTGGTGTAATCGGTAAAATCTAAATGTCTCATAAACATTTATCAAAGTGTCTTGACAAATTTATCGTTAATTTTATGTAATCGTAATATTACCAAGAAATATTAGAGACTTTTGCCCTAATTTATGTAAATGATGCTCATATTTTTCTGAACGATGGAACTAAAAGAGCTATTAAATATGAACGATGGAACTAAAAGAGCTATTAAATGCTTCAAATGAGTGAATAGTTAAATTGAACTAGTTGAAGCAAGCTAATTATATAACAGCTGATAAAAACAATTTATCCACACTAACAAAAAAAAACGGTACTAAATCTTCAACTCAACACAAAATAAAACCATAGCTATATGTTGCAAAGGGAGAAAAAAAGGATTTAAAAATTAACATTAATAATCATCAAATAAAGAACGTCAACGGATTTAAACTTCTGGGTAGAATAATTAAAAACAGCTTATCCATGGAGACACATTTTGAATGTGCAATGAACAACTGTGTTCCTGTAACAAATGCCATAAGAATGGTAGCACACGTTAGAGCCGGTATCTTACCCAATCTTGCTATAAATCTCACCAAATCCTTGGTATTTCCAAAAACTGAGTATGCTTTCTCTTCGACGGCTAATATGCCAAAATACATTACCAACAAAACGCAAGCTTCCAAAAAGAAGCCTAGGACTTACCACCTTAACTCCTGTTCATGATATTTACGTGTTGGCTTTAATACTGCCACCAAAACCAACATTCATCTACATGGCCTCCAAAGAACTTTTAAAGCTTAAAATCTTCAATTTTCATACCTACGAAATTATCATCACTAATCCTTGAAATAACTCAAATTTTGGCTTTGTTTACCAAAAGTTCAAAAACATTTTCGATGATATGTGCCCCATAATTACCAACAACACAATACAAATCGAACTAGATATTTTAAACTCAACAAAACAAAACACTTCGAAAGATGTCGTCAAAGTACTTTACTCTGAGAAAACACACCAACTGAAAGCAGAAGGTTATGTAGTTTTAGCCACGAATGCATCAATTATAAACCAGTCTACAGGCTCTGCAATGTGCAATATTTCATCAGATCAAAATACCTCACAGAGTGTTATCCCTTACTGGTGAGTTATATGCACTTGAAAAATAATTAGATATAATTATTGAAGATGAGATTGATAGAGTCGCTATCTTCACAGATAGCAAAAATGCATGCATTCTTTTGAATAATATTTCTGCCCACAAATTTCTGGTTGATCAGATTATAGATAAAATTAACTCATCACGAATATCATCAGTTGACTTTATTTCGACTTCAGCTCATATTGGTTTTCCTTTCAACGAAAGAGCTGATCTTTAGGCCAAACAAGCTGCAAACGATGGAATGTTAATGACGCTGAGTTGTCGTTAAAGGATGCGATGACAAAAATTAACAACAATCTATGGGACGAGTGGAACCCGGAATATAAGGCACTTTCGCATTCTAAGGGAAGGACTTTTTTCTGTTTTCTCCCCAACCTCCCCAAAACGCATTGGTTTAAAAATTTTTCACTCAATACAACGGAAATCAAAATTATCAACAGGCTGCTAGTTGGCCACACCTTCAACAAGGTGTATTACCACTCCATAAAACTGGAACAATCGCTTAACTTTGATTTTTGCTCCGTTCCGAAGGACGACCATCACCTAATTTTTGTTGGCACAATACTCGTATACGCACACAAACGAAAAAATTATAACTTTTTTTGACAATTTAACAGCATTTACGCACTGCTTAGCACTTTAAAAGAGGGTATTTTTAAAAAACGCGTCAAATTCATTGCTGAGTGCAACATCGATTTCTGACTTCTGCCATCTAATTACTACCTGCAAGTGATGCAGACGTGTATTAACTAATATCATCACAAACTTAGTATAACTCAACACTACAAGTTATACGTTATATAAGTAATCTACAATACTTGACCTTCACGTTTACATGCAAACAACAAAAAATGGGGTGAAAAAATGACTGGGCTTCTTCATGCAAAAAGAGGAAGAATATTAGTCTCTCATGACCGCTCTCATTTACCCAATTTTCGAGTACGCAAACGCATTTTGGTAAAATTGGGATCCCGCGGGAGCACTGCTAATGTGACATTTCTTTGCGAATGCCTTCTTGTAATCGGTAATAATTGACCCAAATATATGAATACAAGTATTTACTTGAGCATATGTTTAAGGTGTCTCAGAACAATTTTATAGTTCGGCCGTTAAAAATTACCAAATAATTTATCTTTTCGTATTATCTGAAGAAGTATGTGATAAGTGAAGTTTTAAGACATTTGATCAAGTTTATTCCTCGGGAGAAACTACTACTTAAATGGTCACTGCAGTAGCTAAAATTTTTAAATATTCAGTTAACTGGTTAATCTGGTTCAATTTTAAACGCTATTATAATTAAAAATTTTAAGTCATTTTTTTTCCGACGCATAATTTTGGATTCATATTGTTACGTTTTTACCTTTTAAAAACGTTAGCTCATTGCCTTTAAATAAAACGAGTTCTTTTCTATTGCAATCAAAATAACTACACACTCTTATGTTTGTTATACACTTATTTATTAACACTTCACCACTTTACATACAACGGCCTTTATAACACACAAGTTTACCAACGATTTGAATACAACAATTTGCTAATGCTGAACTATACAAACGCTAATGCGCAACTCACTGCACTCGCCAAGTGGCAGCACTTTTATATTTTAACTTCCGTGGTTGTAGAACAAGCTAGTTCCGGAAACACCCAGAAAATTAAAATTATAACGCTTTATTATTTATTCATAGCAGAGCAACCAAAGAGTATACATATAGAGAGAGACGATCCTTCCTATGACTCTCTTATATTTTTAGCGAACTCGGGCATGCAAATAAAAACCGGGTGAAAACAGTTTGCGCACACAAAAGATGCTGTGAGTACTGTGAGGGGAAAAATGTGATGACGTAAAATTTCCTTTTTCATTATTCTTCTTTGAAATGAGTGTTGTCAACTTCTAACACAACATCATTAACACAATGAAGTACACAATTTATACAAAACTTGATAATATCCACGAATTTTAATGAACAAATTTTTAATAAGCATGCTTTCATCATTTTCCCTACAGGAATTTTTTGTGTATGAATTATATAATCTCCACGTAAAATAATTTTCTCTGCGATTGATTTTGAAGTTAATTGATAAAAAAAATATTAAACCTAATGTGTGGTGGAGACACCAAATTATTTTAAAATTTTATTGCGTATTTGATTTCATTTGTAGACACTACATTATGTTTTTTTCGATTCCTAGCACTTTTCATGTTAAATTTTATGTTTTTCGGCCAAAAATGCTAACAGTGAACACATTAAATTAAATTATGACGCATTAGGAAATTATCTCGTTCCCCTTAAAAGCATCTAATTTCCCCGCAATTCCCCTGTATTATAGTTGGAATTTCTCCTTATTTTACGCTCTTTGATTTTACACAAGCAAAATGTGTTATTTTGCTTGTGCCCGAGTTCGTGAACAAATAAAAAGAGAGCCGATTGAGCGAGACAAGGGGGGATCGACACCCACTGACTTAACATTACATACTTAAATCTAGTGCTGTCAGATTGCCGGGATTAGTAAATCCCGTTCCTTGGCATATTTTTCTCCTTAAACGCCAGAATTTTTCTATACTAGACTAATCCAATTTCGTAACAATATGTTTTATTCTCTAGAAAATTCTAAAATTTTAGTTTTAGCAACTAACCCAAAATGTTGCAGGAATGACTGCTGCAGATTTTTACTTGTACGCAAAATTGTTCTGAGACAACTTAAATACATAATTAAGAAAATCATTACTGATACCCGCACTTTTGGATAAAAGCTTATTTCCAAGAACTTTGAAATGTAAAAGAAAATTACTTTATAACTTCTTTGGGAGATGTCGCTATATGTATGTATTAAATTTGATCAAGATATGTTTACGGAAACCAACAACTAATACTATAAAGGCATAGTTGTTATTGCAGATTTCTTTTGAACCAGAGCTTCGAAGAAATTAATTCCATAATTCCTTTTTTTGAACTGAATTTATATTTTGAGAATGAATTCTCTGATCGAACTTAAGGAATTGGATGGATTCCCTTTTTTCATTCGATTTATCTTGAAGGAATTCATTCATTATTTTCAAAATTCCTTTATAAAATTTAATGCATTCATTTATTAGGAAATTTATTTAATTCTAGTTAATTCAAATTTTGGTCAAGGAATTCATTCAATTGTAACTTAATTCCCGGAAGGAATTTATTTTTTTCTTTAATTCCCTAGCAATTAACTTTTTCTTTTAATTCCGTAAAGGAATTAACTTTTTTGTTAATTCCCTTCATGTAAGTATTACACTTAATGCAAAAATGTATTTTTTTGTATACTTTTTTAAAGATGTGTAAGATGTTAAATAAAATATAAATAATATTTAGTTTTTCATTTTACGTACAGTCTTACGTGAAAAGTTAAATGTTTCTGGGCATTAAATAAAAAACTTAAATTGAGGAAATTAAATACAAAAGTTAATTTCTTAGGGAATTAAACGAAAAATTTAATTCCTTCTGGGAATTAAGTGCACAATTGGATGAATTCCCAGAGAATTCATTCCCTAGAGAATAAATTCCTTGACCAAAAATTGAATTAACTCGATTTGAATGAATTCGTTTGTGAATGAATTTTTATTGTTTAAGGTTTTGGTCAGGGAATTCATTCGCTAAATTTAAATTCTTTGAGTTCATTCACAGGAATTAATTCCTGGTTTTTTCTCATTATTGCATTCATTGCTTGAATTAAAAAATCGAATTAAATTTTAAGGAATACATTCCAAATGGAATTAATTCTTTAAAGCTTTGTTTTGAAGCTACCTAGCCAGAAATTGCCGATGGTAAGAAAAATTTTTAAGGTTGTAAATTTTCTAAATTAAGCACTGGCAAAGCACTGATAGGCAATGGTACAACAAATAAAGTGCTGGCAAGGCACTGATTTCAAGCGCTCTGCCAACGCTAGTAAAAAGTGCTTTGTTAGTACTTGATTTATAAAATTTACAACCGTAAAAACAATAAAATCGCTGGCACAGCCCTGGTATAGAATGCTTAATTAAAGGTTTTTATATCGATATTCAGGTCAAGTTGCATTTTTTTACATTTCAGAAATTTGGGGTCATTTTGACCCAATGTCCATATACGGGTTTATTTTTAAATTTGTATTACTACCCAGCAAAAAAAGAGATGTCGAAACAGTAGAAAAAGCACTACAATTGATGATCTAGATGTACTTCTTTTTTAACATAAACACTAATGATTTTAACATTGAGTTGTCATAGGAGAGGAGTACTCCCACTTTAACATTTTTTCAGTACTTCTTGAACGAGTGCAAAGGAAGCTCTTTTTCACCAATTAAAAGTTTAAAAAAAAATTCTTTACAAAAAAAAATTATACTTTTTTATTTTACAAAAGTGTTTTTATTGCCGCCACCGGGGATCGAACTTGCGACCTAACGATTGGTAGTCAAGCGCTCTACCGCTGATCTATTTTTTGATATGAAAGTTGACTGGCATAAAAACACCACTTTGTTACTGCGAGATATTGTTCCTTATTCTCTTCTTTATTAAACAAGTGTGAAAGGTGCACTCCAATTCAATATTGGTTTCAATACTATTTTTACAGGTACATAAAAATCAATTTCTCACCATTTTTTTATATATACATATTTTTAAAAATTAAAAAAATATTGAATTTAAACAAATTAATTATTAATATTAAAAAAAATTAAAAAAAAATTAAAAAAAAAAATAAAAAAATATTGGTCCCGCCAGGAATCGAACCCGGGACCCTCCGTTTGGAAATGCCAAATGATACCAAAATCACTTTTTACGATCACTTTTAGAGCAATTACTCTTTAGAAGCAATACTTAAGTGATTTTTTGGATATGGTTCAGAAGTAATTCTAAAAAAGCTGTAAAAATGTAATAACGGATACTTGGGAAGCAATGAAAGAAGTGATTTTTTGAAGTTGTTCAGAAGTAATTCTAAAAAGCTGTAAAAATGTAATAACGGATACTTGGGAAGAAGTGAAAGAAGTGATTTTTTGAAGTTGTTCAGAATAACTTCTAAAAAAGCAGTAAAAATACACTAAAGGATACTTGTGAAGCATTGAAAGAAGTAGTTTGTAAAGCACTACTTGCAATTTTTTTTGCTGGGTATGTATAAAATCTGGTGTTAACAGAGTTATTTGGATAACTTTCACCAAATTCCGCAAGAAACAATACATTGTTTTGATATATTTCCAGGAAGAATCGAAAAATTTAAAAAATTCCACCTTTGACCTTGGTAAAGAAAGGGTTAACGTTGTCGGAGCTTTACAAAATTTTCGGAAAACAATCTCTTGTATCAGAATTAAAAGAAATCGGTATTGATTTTGTTACAGCTAGCGAAAAACACAAAAATTAATACTATTACCTAAATTATTGGCCAATTTTAATTTTAGCAGTCATTTTTAACTAATTTTTAGTAGTTTTAACTAAATTTATTTTACTTTACCACTTTACTAGCCCAAAACTTGATTTAAAGGGAAAATATCAATATGGTAATAATTTCAGTTTGAATTGCACAAATACGCATATTTGTTTGCATTTAAAAGTGCTTTTCGATTTCTTTTAATTATTTCTTATGAAAAAGACTTTCCTTTTGCATATTTCTTTATTTCGTTTTACAATATACCAAAGTTACCCGAAGAAAAAACACAAGGCAAACACAAATAAGCTCTCATGAGTTTCTTTATATACACAATTTTCGAGTAAAATTGGGGGTTTGATTTGGTTTGATAAAATTGGGAACCCTTGGGTCTCCGCGGTACCATAATAGAAACCAAATATAGCGGCATAACATGGCTGATTTCGTTATGTAAATTAGGGCAGGTCAATTTGTATGGAGGCAAAAAAAATTAAAAATCGTAGGGGGGGAAATAATTCTACGAAGAATTCTAAGCAACTTTGCCCTAGAAACCATAGGTCTAAAATGGATTTCGAGCTTGCGGAAATTCAAAAATATGTTGTTAGTAGTGCTTCACTGCAATGTTTGTGTAAAATTTGCGTTAACATGTAAGTATTGTTAATCAGGATAATAGTTCTGGACTTTTTAGATGGGAGTCTTCATCGGCTTTCCTTATTATAAGAAATAAAATCTCAAAATTGTTTTATTTTTGACTAAACTGCTAAGCTGATGACAATGGAAGGAAATGTTACCGTTTCTTACCGTTTTTATAGTTTTTTATCATTTTATAGACAAATTTTGACACAAGTCCATGTCAAGCCAAATTTTATCAACCATATTCTACCAAAGTATCTTAATATTTGCGACCTTTAGCCCATTTTTGAGGGACCTTTATACGGGCACTAGGTCTAAACATGGACCAATTCCATATAAAATTAATAGCCTTTATTCATGAGCTCATTTGAATCCGTGTATAAAATTTCATTTAAATATCTTCGTAATTGCGACCTGTAGTGTGCAAACAATATAATTTTGGGGGAACCTTTATATAGGAACTAGGTCCAACCATGGACCGATTTGAACCAAAATTAACAGGCTTTGTCCTTGGGCCGAAATTAGTCGGTATACCAAATTTTGTAGAAATATCTTAATATTTGCGACCTTTACATGCGTACAAAAATATGTGGATATACAGACGGACGGACAGACGAATATCGTTATATCGAAACAAGATGTTATTCTGGGTCAATCGGTATACTTAAAGGTGGTTAGTTTCAATATTTTTTGGAATTATAAACATCAGCACAAACTTATTATACCCTGTCCATGTGCTGGTGTAGGGTATAATTAATAAAACTCATTATTCAAAATCATAAAGCACCACTTACAACATATTTTGGAATTTCCGCAAGCTTGAAATCCATTTTAGACCTATGGTTTCTAGGGCAAAGTTGGTTAGAATTATTCGTAGAATCATTCCCCCCCCCCACCCCTACGATTTTTTGTCTAAGAAATTGACCCTCCCTAATGTACAAGTATTAGTGACAGCAAAAGGTTTAATATTTGAGGTTTACAAGAAAACAGCAAAAACACAATAACACTTTCGCACAATTTCATTCTAAATAATGTCAAAGAACAACAGTGGGTGTGAATGTATCAAGAAAACAAATTAAATATCCCAGCAAAATCTTTCATTACCAAATAAGTGGTTTATATAATGAAACTAAAATTTTTTTACTACTCATAATTCGGCGTCAGTACTAGTTATTTTTGTTAGGCGAAGCCATTTTTATAAGCAGTCTAGCTTACGCGCGACTACTTATTTATGTATAAAAATAATGTGAATTTGGTAACTACTTATTTTTTATCCACTAGTAAGTATAATCTTGTGCGTTTTTTCATGCAGCGAATATGGACAACTACTTACAAAGACGACTTTGTCGAACAAAAATAATGAGTTTTGACACCGAATTATTAGCAGTAGACCCTAATTCTATGGCTTACTACTTAGATATTAGTAATGAGCACCCATTACTGAGATTTTGCTGGGATATTTTCTATGTGTTCTGTAGAGTAGAGACGCACTTTAGTTTGTATTGTGCTTATTGTTCAAAATACAAAGTTAATTTTTTATCTCATGCGGAGATTATTTTCTCCTTCCTACTTTGTAAAATTGACCTCCCTATTGATTGCTTTTGCCACTTACAATAGTCAGCCATCAATAAATTTTATTATCAATCACCTCTGTTCTGAGTTCCGAAACTTTTTAATAAGAGTGGATTTGTAAAATCACACGGAATTAAAATTTTCGGAAATTTGCTGTTTCGAACAAATTTTAGAATTTTTAAACAAATTTTAAGATAAATTTTTGTATATTAATTGTTGCAAAAAATGTATTTATATATTCGTTTTACTTTCACCAAGCTTTTTCTACACAAAAAAAAATAATTCGGATGTGTAACATAGAACAGCAAAACAATTGGGAAAGTTTCACTTTAGAATTTTTTTATGTGGATTCGGAACTTAGAACAGCGCCGAATATCCCCTTATTTTTTATATCATGTATCAATTTTAATTAAATTGATGTTGTTTTTTTTGCTTGTCATTGCAGGTTATCCAGTTTCCGTTAGTAATATGATAACAGTACCCGTTTCAGCTTCAATGTATCAATCAATGATGGCCAATATACAACAAATACACACAAATAGTGATGGAACAGTGTGCATAACACCAATGCAGGTAGATGCTAATACCAATAATAGTAATAGTAATAATAATAGTAGTAATAGTAGTAATAGTAGTAATAATAGTAATAATGGTGGCAATAGTGGAAATGATCAAGGTGGGAATACAACGACAAACACAAATCCACCTCCTCAACAACAACAGCAATATCAGTGTTATTCAATTATGGCAGCAACACCCATTGCTTCCACAACAGCTCATCGTCTATTGACCAATTCGGCTTTAAGTCAAACACAGAATTTAGTTAATAATTTAAATTTAAATAATAGTAATATTCCAAGTAATATACGTTGCCAAATAATAAACGCATCTAGTTTAAATCAAAATTCTAGTCAATTGAATACCCATCAACAGCAGCAGTTGCAGCAACAGCAACAAAATTGTTTAACAAATGTTTTACAAAATTTACAAACAGCCAAAGTATTTAAGTTTACAGCAAATCCGACACATTTAAATTTAACGGCTGCAAATATTTTGAATAATAACAACAATGATACAACAACTAACAACAATAATAATAACAATAATAGTCATAGCAATAACAATAACAATAATAATAATAGTCATATAAAATTTTCCACAACTACTATGCCGTTGCCAATAGTAGTTGCTGCCCATACACATCAGCAGCAAACGAGAGCAGAATCTACACCAACAATTTTAACTGCTAGTGCTGATGGAAATCATACAAGTGGCAACATTATGAAATCTGGCAGTCATAAACGTCGTAAGCAAAGCTTCGCCAAAGTTACATCCGTTAAAAAAGACGAAAGTGTTCAATCTAACACTTCTATTAGTACTAACAACAACAACTTCACAACCATTACCAATAACACCAATAATTCCGCCGAAGGACTCTTAAATATACAAATTGTCGATACTTCTGAAAATGGTAGTGTCGTTGTTGGTAATGTTGGAAATGTTGCTATTGATAATGTAGCCAATGTTAGAAGAGTTGGCAACCGTCTTATTAGCGTAGATGTTTCTTCCTCAGGGTCTCATTTGCCCGCCAAAACTATTAAACTAGAAACAACAGACAAATAATTAAAATTAACAATAGCGGTAACTTGATGAAGCTCAATATTAACAGATATTGCAAAGAATGTATTCTATGGTTTTCGAAAAATTTTGAGAAAATATATTAAAAGTTAAGAATTATTCATGGTCGAAGAGCTTTTTACACTGGCTGGAAATTTTATTTATTTTTTTCTATTTTCCCAAGAAATATTTTTCGAAAATTTTACTGCTTTATAGATTTTAGTTTCGCAACCTATTACATTTTAGCAGTTTTTCTTGCAGTTAAGTTAACATTGGTGTACTGATAATCCCGGTTTCTTATATATTTTGGCTGTAATTTTATTGTACCAGCATTGACTTTTAAGACGAAGTTCAGTCAGTCTTTAAATGTTCGTAGAATCTTTTCTAAATTCGGACACTTTAAAAGAAATTGCGGTGTTACTTCTAAATTAATTGCTGATTATCTCTAACAAGGTAGGCCTTCCGATGTGGACCCGCAGATCTTAATGAACTGTAGATATGTTGTAGACGAAAAATTTTTATGGGACAAGTGTTTTTTAGCTGCCCAATCTTAAAGGGATACATTATTGGGGTTTCCTGTTGCTTTCGTTCTATTTCAAAGAAATTATGCACAATATATACATACAGGCAAATGTGTTTTAAAGACATATTCACTGGTATATAAAACATGTTCGAGAACTTCTAAGTATTTGTGTTATTTTCAAAATAAACTCAGCTTATTATAACGGTGTATACACAGAGAGAATTTTGCTGGACGGGTTTTAATGAACATTTTCAGTAAACTAATGAAGTTTTCTTCACAAAGTAAAAGAAAAATTTCATAAATATGATGAAAAAGCTTCATATATTTTATGTATCTAGTTTTAATGAAACTTTTTGTTTAAAAATTAAGGTTACAAGGAGCGCAAAAAACGCGATTGTTCTAACTTTTAGAACATTTATTTTTACACAGGTTGTTTGCTATTTTACCAAACAGCTTTGGGTTAAAAGTGATCAGTATCGGAGCAGCGGTTCTGAAAACAAATAAGAAATCAAGTATCTTAGGGTCCATTGGGCCATAATTTTCAAATTCAAATATCTTGTCGGAAAAAAATGTCCTCGATTCAAGCACAGTGCTATTAATATCAAAGATGGGACTATTACGTTAAGATACGTTTGAATACATCCAGCAAACTCTAATTTTTATATCGAAACTTTTCTTTTCATAAATGTTAACTAATTATCCAGTTAAAGAATGCATTCTTTTAAATATCTATGCTTAAGAAATTATAACAGTAGTTGTTTTTTTCTATTTACTTTAATTATTATATTTAAGTTTGTTTTTATTGATGCTTTTAACTTTATTGTTTTTTTTATTCCTTTTTATTCTTACCTTCATTTATCTAAACATTTAAAATATTTATAACGCATACTTAGCCAAGTAACTTTAGTTTGTTGTTATCATAATTATTATTAATTTTCTTACCGTTGTCAACTTATTAAACTACTATATTTGTGGTTGGTAATTCATCATCATCTAGTCATACCAAAGTTAATATTAACATAATTTCAAAACAAAAGTTTTCATAATTATGAAAATTTCTTCTAAAAATAAAACTTTCAAGTTTTGAAATTTACAATAACAAATATAGGCAATTGAGTTATGTTAGCTAAAAATAATTTAGTGTTATGGTTTCTAATAGTTTTTGCAATAATACTAAAGAATTTGGTATCATTAAAGGACGATTTAGATTATAACATTATTGTTTTTCAGATTAGGTTTCGAAGTGCATAATTAATATATGCCAATATAAATCTATAAACTGTCAAAATAGGACTATGCATATTATTTGTCGTAAATGTAACACTAAGTTTGTGAATGATCCAATCTAACCTGGCCGCCTTGTTAATACGTTTATAATGAAAATTAGAACAAAATTTTTCATTGTTTCATGTTGTTTTTCTCTCTCTTAGTTAAGAGCTTATTAAGGTTTTAATTGTTAAACAATGTTTTCATTTTTTTTTGCTATACTCTTACAAGTAGGGCAAGGAATTTTATGAATTTAAAAATGGAAAATATGGGCCTAAAAAAGAAAAATATGCAATATGAAAAATAAATATACACTAAAAACTAATATTTTGTAAAAATAATGCTTTTTAAAACTTAAAAATATATTTAAGTTGGTTATTTTGCAAACAGACACAGAACTCGAAGATTTCCTATAGGTCAATAAGGTTTTTAAGAATGTTTATTTTGATTGAACCAAAATATGAAAACGTATCAATTTTTTCTATTTTTTAACAAAATAAAAAATGCTCATAAAAATGAAAAATATGCACAAAATATGCATTAAAAAGACACAAAATATGAATTTAAAGTCAAAATATGCAAAAACATGCATTTTTAACAAAATATGCAACTACAAATCGATGCCATTTTATTATAAATTTGATGATTCGGATAAATATTTAGTCCATATTAGTTTTGGACTATCGAGAAAAAACATGCATTTGCATGGAATTCCTTGCCCTACTTATAAGTATAGACGTTATTTATTTGTATATAAAGCAGAACAAGTAGTACATTTACCGGTGCTTATTATATATTTATGCAACAATGAGTTAAAAGTGAGCTTTTGATTTAAAAATATTTTATTCACTCAAAAGAGTTTTGTCAGTTGTTTTTAACTATAATGGCAGTTGTTTTTTAATTGGAAAAATGCAACCCACCTTATCAAATTTACTTATAAAACAGCTAAAGAAAAATACCATGTTTCGTAACAGTTGCTTAAAGTAGTTATTTGTTATATTATTATTATAAACAATTATAAAAACAGTAGTTTTCAGTAAGTTATTAAAGAAAAAAAAAATTCGTTGAGTTTTTGAAAATTCCTAGTTTGCAAATAAAACTCTGAAAAATTTATTGCATTTCCAATGCATAAAAATGTAATGGCTGGAGAACCTTGTGGTATTTTTTTTATTAAAATATATTTTTATAAACCCGAAAAATTAATTGGAAAAATGTCAATTGCTTCTCAATTTTTGTAGTAAAACTTTGTCAGTTATTTTTGCAATATTATAATTTTCAGTAGATTCCACCGACAAACTTTTTTGAGTTTTGTAATCCATTGTTTTCTTTAACCATTATTAAATTTATTATAAAACGGAAGGTTTTGTTTTGAAAAATTACAAAGGATCTGGTTTAAAGCCGACAGTTTTAACATTTATTTTAATTAATGCCTATTATAAAAATAAAGTTGAATAGAAATTTTAGAAAATAAAATATTTAAAGGTTCGACGGCATAAGTAAATGCTAATATTTTTCTTTAGCTTTATAAACGGCCAATTACATAACCTAGCAAAATAAAAATGATTAGGTAGATAGAATCACTTTCTGGGCCAATTTAGCGCTATAATCACAATATCGAATTAAGTTTTACTTGATTACTGTGATTCGATATCACGCGATTAAAAAGCAGTGTCTAATTTTCACAAAACCTTGAATACAAGTTTCAGACTTCGGTTTTAGTAGTTTTCTCTCAGTCTATCTATTGCGCTGAAATTTTTGCCATCGTATTATCAAGAGAATATAGCACGAAAAAGGTTTAAAACAAATCAAGAACTCCAATGCTCCGAAATTTAACTTATGATAAAGTGATATTTTCGCCGCTACCAGTTCCCGTCGACAGATTTTGATAAAAATTTATATCAAAGCTATTCTGAGCCTAATTAAGAAAATTCTAAATTTTTAAGTTCCACTTTTTCGAAAAATTAGTGTAGATTGTAATCACCATTGGCGGAATATGCATACACGGCTGATATTTTTGAAGTGTAGATAGAAAGCGTTTTTATACTGAGTATATCGAAACAGGACCCATAATAATTGATACAAAAAATAATTAAACAAAAAAACATGTCATTAGCAAGTTATGAATAGTAAAAGTTTTGCCGGTAAAAATAAATGTTTGTTACCGCTACCATAAAAATCAATAACCTTTTGGTTTATTACTTTTATTTAATATTTTAGGCAAAAAATATTTTTTTCTTCATACATTTATTTTTACCGGCAAAACTGTTGAGTATATAGAAAAACGTTATATGAACAGATTAAAGGAATTGTAATTTTTAATTTTTTTAAAATTGTTTGAGCAAAATCGGACTAGTGGTTCTCGAGTTATGTCAAAAAAAGACCACTAAAGGTCAAATCGATATATCTCGATTCCTAGGGTTGACCCAGCGAAACGCCGGGACACGTATAACTTCTTTTTTACCGATATAACTTTCCCCGGTAGTTTGAACCCTTCCCGATCACTGAACCCTACCATTTGTCTCACAGTGTTATCAAATGTGAAGCCATTTTCCAATAAAAAATTGCATTTTCTTATACATTTTTATGTACAAACATTTTCAGAATTTGGCTTTTTTAGATAAAAATTCTCACATTCTGAGACTGATTTTGTACAGATAAACTCTTAGCGTTTTTTCTATAGAACTATAATGAGAACTTTTTTAATTTAATTATTTTTTTCATTATAATTATTAAATAATTAAGTTTGAGATATTTTTAGTTTTTACAGTGATAGAATTTTCGTTCGTACTATTAATGAACAATTTTCATTAAATGAATGAAAAATTCATTAATTAAATGAATTTTTTCGTTATATATTTTCAATCACTCCAAAATACATATATGCTATAATTTTATTAGGACTTTTGTATTTGCTAATAACACTGTGCACGAATCGGAGACTTTTTTCCCGACAGGTGGAGCACCCAGTGGGTAAAACTAATTCGGGTACGCTGAATCTAGTGGTGCTAGCCATTTTTCTAGGTTAGCTCTTACAAAAAAGATATTTCAGTTTGAAAATTATGGTTCCAAGCACCCCGAAAACGACTCGATTTTTTAATTTGCTTACCGTTAATTTTTAGTTAAGTTGTTCGTTACTCTACCAAGAAGCTATTGATTTTGGTTGAAATCGGTCCATGTTTAGACCTAGAGCCCATATAAGGGTCCCCCAAAATTGTCTTTTTTACACGCTGAAGGTCGCAAATACGAAGATATATCAATGAAATTTGGTACACAGACCTATGTCGGCCCAAGGACGACTCCTATTGATTTTGTTTGAAATCGGTCCATGTTTAGACCTAATGCCCATATAAGGGTCTCGCCAAAATTGGCTTGGTTACACGCTGCATGTCGCAAATACGAAGATATTTCAATGAAATTTGGTTCGTTGACTCACATGGTCCCAAGGAAAAATTCTAAATAGGATCGGTACATATTTGGACCTATCGCCCTATGGGCTATATTTTCGATTTTGTCTCCTTTTATGATTTTATAGAAAATTTTGACACAAGTCATATTTCGGATCCAAACATTAGTTGGCTTTAAATCAGACTGGTGTAGGGTATTATATAGTCGGCATGCCCGACTTTAACTTTTTTACTCGTTTTTATTTACATTTGACGTTTTATTACATCTTACATAACAAAAATTATTGACGCAAACTCATATAACTAATTGTTCTCTTTATATGATTCTACGCCTTCATGTCCAGCTCCAAACGCTGAAAGAAAAATTTCCTTTCATTTTTATGGCCATGGTAACAGCATATATCGAAGTTGTAATTTCAGTGTTTCCCAAATACTTTGGGTTTTTGTTTTTTCAATGTTTTTACAACGGCATGCAAACAGTTGGACGAAGGGAGCTATTTTTTTTACATTTGACCAGTTTTTGTTCCAAAACTAGGAGTGCTTTGTCGGCACTTTTCCCTTTGTATTTTTCTGGCTGGGTAACTATAGTTTGGACTAAACTACGATAATTACAAAACAGTTTTAAATGATACATTTCCATCGATAAACAGAACAGTTGCGGGATATAAACAGAACAGTTGCGGGATATAATCTATTTTATTTTCACAACGTTTTTTCTTATTCTCTCATTTTTTATCATTGACTCAACAGTGCTGCCGTATTTTAACAAATTATTTGAACAAAAAAATATGATGAATATCTATGGCAGTTTTATTGCCATAGATATTCTTTGGCTTTCAAGTTCTCTTAGTGTACAAGCGAAAGCACACACTAATAAAAACCAACTTACAAGGAAGGTATACCAATGGATTCTCTTGCATCGTAATGAAATTCGGATATGTGATAGAGGACAACAAAGAACAAACACACAGTTTTTTTAACGGCCCAAGCTCATGTTTAGGAGTTAAAAGTACACATTTGTATGGAAAATTGTTGTTGGCTTTCGTTCAAATTTACACCTAATAATGTGTATGAGCTTTTTTCGATATTCGTTGTCATTCGGCTTTAAGACGACTTTTCCCACAGTGTAAAAATAAATCAAAATTTCGTAAATTTCAGACATGTTTTCATAGAGAAATAAGTTAGTTGATCCCACTTTTTAACCCTTAAACATGAGATTTTGGCGTTAAAACAAATATGGAAATGCTTGTGCAAATTTAAATGTTACTGATACTTCAGAAAAAATATTATTTTCTATTGTTGTTTATACATGAATGGATGTCACTACACTCCTAGATCTGTCCAAACAACAAAGTAGTATTGTATATTGGAAGATGACAAAGCAAATTGTGGTTCCAAACTTTTCTCGAATAGGGACATGCCCTTAACAGATTATTTTTCACAATTTGTTAAATAAGTTTTGGGATTTTAGCACATTTAATTCCTTTAATGCAATTAATGTATTTCCCGATAAAAAAAAATTTTTTTAAAAGACAAATACATGTTTCTTATTTTTTTCTCCTATATCACATATTCGAATTTCATTTAAATCGGAGAGAACCCATTTTGATTCCTTATTAGTGTCTTTAATTCCTAATTTTTATTAAAATAATAAAGCATTCGCCATCATACGTCGTTATTTTGGGCATTTTTTTCTCTCACAGATAACAATCGCTTTATGTCAGAGGGCCCACACATACTTGCTAAACCATTTGCTAAATTGTTGCATAATTTATAATTTCAATTGCTGCTTTGATGATTTTAAATATTTTGTAAAATCATTTTTCACAGTGTAGTCATTTAAATGTGAATTACAAAATTCTTGCCATTTAAAAAATTTAGATTTATTAGTTTATAAAAATTAAAAAATTGCCAAATACTACTAGTTAGTAGCCAAACTAAATTTTTAACAATTAATTTATTTATAATAATACCAAAGTTGTGTTTAAAACACATAAATTATATACAAAATAACGAAAAAAGAAGTCCACCCACCAAAACCTATTAAATTCAAATTTATGATAGAAATAAAAATTTAATTAGTGAAATGTAAATGTTCCTAAAAATGTTCCCAGCAAAATCTTTCATTACCAAATAAGTGGTTATATAATGAAACCAACATTTTTTACTGCTTATAATTCGGCGTCAGTACTAGTTATTTTTGTTAGACGAAGACGTTTTTGCAAGCAGTCTAGCTTGCGGGCGACTACTTATTTAATTACAAAAATAATTTGATATTGGTAACTACTTATTTTTTAACCACTAACAAGTATATGAGTAAGTCTTATTTTTTAGAAACTTGTAACCACTTATTTTTTAACTGCTTATTAGCACCCGAATAGCTACTTATTTTGGTAACTACTTATTTTATATATTTTTATAATGCAGCGGGTACGCAAATTTTGTGTGTTTTTCCTGCAGCGAATATGGACAACTACTTACCAAAACGTCCTTGTCGAACAAAAATAATGTGTTTTGACACCGAATTATAAGCAGTAGACCCTAATTCTACTGCTTATTATTTAGATATTAATAATGAGCACCCATTACTGAGATTTTGCTGGGTTGAAACAATTTAAATCAATTTGAGCTAAATCAAATTAAAAGTTATTGAATACATTTTTTTTGTTGTTAATAACACTAGTTTGCAACTATTTTGGGCACTAAATGCAAATATGTTTTCTTTATGTGTTAAATACGAAAATCGTATTGAAAAAATTTTTCTTCTAAAGATTTATTTTTTTATTTAGTTTTAGGATTTTTGTCGGAGGCAGTTTGACTATATCGCCTATATCTCGGTCCAAGAACAACCACTTCAATAAAAAGATATTTTGAATATGAAACCAACTTCCTGAACATTGTGCTTTAATCAGTTCAGTAGTTTTAGTTGTATGGCAAAAGGGAAAAAATTAAAGTCGGGCCAACAATTTGTTTAGGAGAGCTTAAAAATAATTTTACCGTTGCATAAAACTTTTTGTATAATAACGTTATAAATTTCTTTTTAAAATTCTTTTAATTTTTTGCATAGAAAAACGCCTAATATTACAAATGAAATAAGTTTTTTTTTGTCAAACAGAAATTAATAAAATTTTAAAATATGTTGTTTAGAGAGGCCTCATATCTTTTAGTGTATATGTTTTAGAAATGTGTTGATCATACAATTCTTGGAAAATTTTCTTACAACGACTTAAGTGCTTCAATCAACAGTACACATGTAACAACACAATTCTACAAAAAAAATATTTATAAGTCGCGTAGCTTTGCAGTGGACTCAGGATAATTCGGGGTTGCTGACTTTGAAGCTGCCACTAGTTTATTCAAATTGGCTCTAGATTTTGCACATTTCGCGATTTTACTTTAATCACAATGAGTTCGCAATAGTGTGTATACCACACAAATATTTTTGAACTAAAATATCTAAAGATTTGTTTGCAATAAAATTAGTTTTTAAACAAACATTTAATTGAGTCTATTAATATATTAATAAATTTTTTAATATTTAAAAAGGTATTCATTCCAACACCTAATTCCCATATTCTTTTTTCTTAAACTGTACACAGAAAAAATTTACAAAATTCTGTTTGTAATGTTAAACACCTTTTTTGCATAAACAAACAAAAAATTTTTTAAAAAGGCACCAACAATGGAATTTGTATATACAAATCCCTTTTTGTAACTTTTTTGTAATTTGTTAAAAATAAAATCAATTTTTTTTTAACAATGTGTTTTGTAAATACAATAATTTTTTTTTGTAATTTGTTTGTATTTGTTAAAAATAAAAAAATAAAATTCAACAACGAGTTTGTTATATTAAAACAATTATTCGCTTTATGTTGTCGTATTGACAAAAAACAAATACTTTTTTGAAATTTTTGTTACAATTTACAAACATTTGAGCAATTGAAAACAAAAAATAAATGATTTGTTTTTTTTTGTTTCAAAAAATTCTAAGGCTATTTTTTTGATATTTTTGATACAATTTACAAACATTTAATAAAAAAATTGTTAGATATCTAAGTAAAAAGCCAACAATTTTTTTTAATTACTTAAAATTTTGTGATACTTTTTTCTGTGTAGGGTTAAATAGAAAGATTTTTATATAAAATTTGAATGCATTTGAAGTTTACAAAGACGACAAATACGTATACAGTATTTCAAATATATAAACATGTCGTTTTTCTCTTTTTGTTTTTTTTTAATTGATATGATTACTGTTCCGATGGGATTTTATTTCAATTAATCGTATCGAATTTATAGTAATTATTACTATAGTTCGCGCGACAGGTGCAAAATCAATAAAAATGTTGATTGGTTTTTCAATAAAAGCGCTACAAAAGTTTTTTTTAAATAAAACAAAAACGGTTTTGGACATCAATGAAATTCTTTATTCCTGTGAAAGTACGTTCGATGCCATTATGTATGGAAATCGATCACTTTTGCATGGCTACCACGGGCACGCTTGCAGAAGTCCAGACGCTGAACCCAATTTTCGACGGTTTTCAAGCATAAATCGGCCGATATTCGTACGAAGTTCATCAATCGTCTCTGGCTTGTTGGCATAGACCATAGATTTGACATTGCCCCACAGGAAATAGTCCAACGGCGTCAAATCGCACGACCGAGGCGGCCAATCGACTGGACCATTTCGTGAGATAACACGTTCTCCACACTTGGTTTGCAATAAATTCATTGTGACATTCGCTGTGTGGCTTGTGGCGCCGTCCTGTTGGAACCACATGTCCTCCAAGTCCATATCATCCAACTGGGGCCAAAAATATTTGGTTATCATTGAACGGTAGCGATTCCCATTCACAGTAACGTGCCGGTCTTGATCATCACGGAAGAAGTACGGCCCAATGACGCCGCCGGCCCATAAACCGCACCAAACCGTAATTTTTTCGGCATGCAATGATGACTTATGGAGTACGTGTGGATTGCTGTCTGACCAACAACGCATATTTTGTTTATTGACGAAGCCATTCAGCCAGAAATGAGACTCATCGCTGAAGATGATTTTTCGATTAAAATCCGAATCATTTTCAAGTTGTTGCTCAGCCCAATTCACGAACATACGACGCTTCTGGTGGTCAAGAGGCTTCAGTTCTTGCGTCAATTTGATCTTGTAAGTATGTAGGCCAAGATCTTTTAGCAAAATTCGCCACAACGACGTCACAGAGATGCCCAACGCTTGAGAATGACGTGTGAGAGACACATTTGGGCTTTCTTCAACTGAAGCCTCAGCGGCAGCAATATTCTCGACACTACGGGCACTTATTTGTCTCACTGGCACGGGAACATTTTGTACTGTGCCTGTGGATTCAAATTTTTCCACTAGACGCTCAATTGTTGATCTGCTAGGACGATTATGACGACCATAAATTGGACGTAGCGCTCTTAACGTTGAGGCCACTGACTCCGAATTTCGGTAGTAAATTTTAATAATTTCGACTCGTTGTTGGCTCGTAGACTTGTGCTAATTTCTGTTAGCCAGACCCACTCTTTATTACACCAACGAGAATGGAATCTCAAGGGCTTGCATGTGTCTCAACCTCTGGTTAACTGGTTCTGTCCGACATTTCAATAAATTTTATTAGAAGCTGATAGAGCAAATTTTATGTTTAAATTTTAACAATTATTAATAATTGTTTTAATAAATACACAAAATTAACTTCTGGAAATGGCAGACAGAGCCATTGAGATAGCGTATAACAGTAGTTGAGCGGCGTGCCTGATTACACCTATTGTATATTTCATATACCACTGTTAATCGGAATTCCCTTTACGGAATATGATTTAAATCATACTGTGGTGTAGGGTTTCACATAGTCAGCATGAGTGACAGTAATTGTTTTACTGGTTTTATTCTACATAATTGGCCATAACCTGGGAATTAATCCATGGATTTTCTTAGAATATACCTTGATTTATTCGTTGGATTACACTATGCAACCAAATTAAAATCCCCAAAGGGTTTGGCGCTGTGGTGGTACAAAATTTAAAAATTTTATATATTTGGCCAACACTAACTGAAATAACACAAAAAAAGTATAATTCTATGTTCGGAAATTTCTTTGAGGATTTTTTTTTGTAGAACATTTTAACCTTGTATCTGCAAATTTTATGGGTCATTTAAGCTCTTCTTTGAAGAAATACCAAAAAGTCGCCTAAAATGGGGATTTTAAGGGTTAAACTGTTCCGCGAATATGCTTGGCTGCAAATATCACTTATAATTCGGCGTCAGTACTAGTTATTTTTGTTAGGCGAAGCAGTTTTTATAAGCAGTCTAGCTTACCCGCGACTACTTATTTATTCATAAAGATAATGTGAATTTGGTAACTACTTATTTTTTAACCACTAGTAAGTATATAAGTAAGTCATATTATTTAACAACTTGTAACCACTTATTTTTTAACTGCGTATAAGCACACGGATAACTACTTATTTTGGTAACTACTTATTTTATACACTTTTGTATTGCAGCGGGTAAGTGGGTGCACAAATTTTGTGCGTTTTTCATGCAGCGAATATGGACAACTATTTACAAAAACGACCTTGTCGAACAAAAATAATGAGTTTTGACACCGTATTATAAGCAGTAGACCCTAATTCTACTGCTTATTATTTAGATATTAGTAATGAGCACCCATTACTGAGAATTTGCTGGGAACTTGACTATACCCACACAGCGCCAAAAATTTTTGGGGTTTTACTATAACATAATAAATTTTGGCATAGGATTCATCGGCGCCCAAAAACAGTGTTGCACAGTGTTACGCTACAAACTGATTAAATAACAGTGTTGAAGAAGTTTGTTATATATGTGATTGTCTTTATATTGATACTATCTGCGAAGAGATTGGTTATTCTTAGGCCCAAATATAGTCAATTAACTGACCCCGACGAAAATCTCAAACGTAAAATATTAACAAAAAAACTAATCCATAAACAAACATGGAATTTGATTTCCAAGTTCAGCAGATCAAAATGCATAAGAAAAAATATTTATTAGTTTGTAAACTAGTGTAATTTGTAAAATTTTTTTGTTTTTATTATTTTAATTAAAAAAAATTGCTTTTAATTTGCAATTTATTTTTACATATTTGTCATATGTTTTTTTTTTTAAGTTTATATAAATTTATAATTTACAATTTTAAGTAGTGTTATTGTTTATAAACAACAAAAAAGTGCTATAAACCAAACAAAAAAAAAAAAAACAAAAATAATTGATTTTAATATAATTAAAGTTCTTTAAAAGTGCAATGTTAGTTAAATTTGTTTTTTTTTTGTTATATTAAAAATAAATATATTATTATTTCACCTGAAAAATGGAAATATGTAAATAAAATTAATTTTATTTACATTTATAAAATTATAACATAATCTAAAACAATTTTTTAAATTGAGTTAGATTCCAGGCACGTTTTAAATTTTCAGAAATATTAAATTAAATTCATCAAAGAGCTAAAGAAAATAGTTTGTGTTATAAATATAAACGTAAATTTGAATTTTAATTTGAGTTGAATTTAGTCAATATTAGAAATAGTTTTATTTTAAATTTTATTGCTTTTGGATCATGATTTATTTGCCTCGATAAATTTAATTTGAATTATTAAATTTTTCCTTGTAAACAAACTAATGTAAATGTTATTATTTTATTTTTATTCGAATTTAATTTGAATTTCTTATTTTTCTTGTTTTATTTTATTGTTGTGATTATTTGTGTTACATATCTACTATACCTACTATACATATATTTAGTTAGTATATTTTATGAATTTCAAATATATTTTACTATTAAGGTCGTTCGCAAGGGGTGTGCTATTTGTTGTATCATTGTATCGGCCTAGCAAAAAACTTAGCCGTTAAAATTTAAATTTAAAAAATACAACATTCGAGAATAGCACGATAAAATTTGTTTTCATATGTTTAGTGTCCTATGTTTAAGTGAGCTAACAGAGTGAAAATCCAATAGGAAATCCTTGTTAAAGTAAAATAAAGATTTTAACAACTCTGTTTTTTATTAGGACTATACAACAATAATACAACAAATAGCACACCCCTTGTGAACAACCTAATTGTTTTTTTTTTTTGGTTTTTTTAATTCTAATTTAATTTAGTTATATAAAAGTAGTTTCGTAATTCGTATACAAAGTTATGCTTATTTTAAACCTAAATAATTTTAAATATTTATAAAATGTTTTAATTTTATGAAAAAGTTTTAAATAAAAATTAATGTAAATATTCAATATATATCTTGTTGATTTCGTTTTTATTTGTTTAAAAGTTATTGTTTAAGCAACATTCTTGTTTTTTTTTAATCATTTTTTTTTTCTTTTTTATATTTTGCAGTTATTTTTTTTATCAACTTTTTGGTTTTCTTCAACAGTTTTTATTTGATGATTTAGCAGCAACATTTATTATTTGCTTATACATGCACAATTTTCAAGATGTGGAATTTATATTGGTTTAAAATTAAGTAACAAAACGCACTTATACAGGGTGTGGTGTAAAAAAATTAAGTTATTTTATTACACTAGTTTATAGCCATTTTACACACTGGAAGCTACCCGTGTAAAAAAGTTTAGATCTGCTCAGATATATTTGGATATAAATAGATATGATTGAATCTAATTAGATCATGTACCAGATCTGATCAAATATGATCAGATATGGCATATGTGATAATACCTTATGGCAAGATCTGATCAGATCTAGTGCCAAATCTTTTCAAATCTAAAGTGATCTGGACAATTGCGCCAGATATGCCTGGATCTGATCAGTTCTAATTAGATATCAAATTAGTCCCCAATTTTGAGATCTAATTAGATTTGGTAAGATCTACTAAGATCTGGCCAGATATGCCTTGATCTGATCAGATCTAATTAGATCTCAAATTTGTCCCCAATTTTGAGATCTAATTAGATCTGGCAAGATCTACTGAGATCTGGCCAGATCTGATCTTTTTTACACGCCTACATACTATTATGAGTTTGCATTATATAGTACCAAAATGCTGGCTCAAAGCCACTTTATAAATCATTCTAGCGATATCTCCCAAAAAAGTGCCTATAAGGAGGTTTAAAAAAAAAATGTTTTTTTTTTTTGCCGAACGTAGGGCATTTACAGTCGGATCTTAAAGTATAATACATCGATGTTTTTCCCTCGAGGAGACCAGTGTTTTGCTCTAAGGGCAATTTGTTTTTCGCTAAACCCAGTATAAATTTTTTCATATATTGGTTGCCGAACGTAGGGGTCGCCTTTTTAAATTTTTTTTAATTGGATTTTTACTATATAGCAAAACACTGGTCTCCTCGAGGCAAAAAAATCGATATATCACACTTTAAAATCCGATTTTAAATGCCAAAGCTATAACAAAAAATGAAAAAAGGCAACCCCTACGTTCGGCAAAAAAAAAAAATTTTTTTTTTTGAAATCGCCTTCCAAAAATACTTAATATTAGAGGGTGTACGGCGAACTTTTTTTTGAGGTACGGTCTAATGCACACTCAAAAAAGTTTATCAATAGAATCTACTGAATATGAAAGATAAAGCAAAGGTATATCGTCGCTGCGCCTAAGAAAATAGCTGTTCGTTTTTTCCCAACTTTACAGGAGAGCAAAAAAACGGTTTATTGTTGTAATTTCGCGATATTTTTTTAATGTTATATTTTTTATTTATTCCTTTACCACTTTCCCATAACTACACAGTATAGAAAATCATTACCAGATATGTGGTTATGTAACAACATACTTGGTAATGGTAACTAGTTACTTTTGTTATTACATTTCTTATTACCTTTATATGGCGATGTCGCGAAAAATAATGAGTTATGGTTACACACCAGCATACAAAAAATCAAAAAATATATCGTTACCTATGTGCTTACTAGTACAGACAAAAATAATGAGTCTAAAAATAGATTTTCAAAAAAATAAATTATATAAAAAAAAATATTTTTTATTGTATTTTTTTTAAATAAAATTTGCTGGTGCGGGAATCGAACCTGGGTCTACAGATTGCCAGTCAATAGCTCTACCATCTGAGCTATATCGACATGTTATATTTGATAGATAAAAACATAATTGACCTGCTGCGCACAAGTAAGCTTACTCGCCAACATACAAAAAATCAAAAAATATGTGGTTACATATATCCTTACTAGTGTTCAAAAAATATTGAGTCTAAAAATAGATTTCAAAAAATTTAAAAAAAAATCTAGAAAATTATTTTTTATTTGAAATAATGATAAAAATAAGTCGTTATCAATAACTTATTATATGTTTTAAAATAATGCAGAAGGTAAGTGGGTGGCATTACTGGTAGTCCAAAAAATAATGATATGTCATTACCGTTTCTACACTGGGTATACCACAAAAAACATCCAGCTTTTTAAGGCGCATAGGCGCTATTACCTTAATTTTGCTTTTTATACAAATAGCTATTTTTGTCTACAAGGATCTTTGCAAATGCTGAGTTCTTACAAAGTAATTATATTAAAATTGGATGATGGGCTTCTGTTAATATTACTTGTGGTGTCATATGCAACACTACACTCATAGAAATAAACCAGTAAAAATGGCAGAAAAATCTACCAAAAACTAGTTAAAAATTACCTTGCTGAAATTAGCAGATTTTTTTGGTAAATACTAGTAAAATAAGAACAGCGAACATAAATTTACATAATTTTAGTTATACATATTTGAGTTAACTTTTATTAATTGAAAATAACAAATTATTCTTTAAAATCTGCAGAAAATTTTGGCTTTTGGCTTGATTTCGAAGAATCGATGAACATTCGCCAATCAGCTGCGACATAATTGTAGCACGTTTTACAAATTTTGTCTGGGGCCCACGAAACGCCGCGAATTATTTCGGAATCAAAATAAAGCACGCTCCACTTGCTCAGTGAGTAATGCAGTATTTGTTGAAAAAGCTCTTTTGCCACAAACGTAACAAAATAAATTGATATTTTCTGGACAATTTGCACTCATTTCGGTTTTATACTTTTTCGTCACTTTAAAAAACTCGTACTTTACGCGTTCGGAGACACTTGTTGAATGAGAAAAATCGATCAATGAACACCTATAAAAACTACGTAAGTTTCAATATTTTACTGAGAGGTACTTATGAATTGGCGCATCTTTTAAGGGTGGCTATATACCTGATTCGTGTGCGTTTTAAATTTTTCGAAACGTTCTAAAACATGACCACTCATAAATATCGATGCAATTTGTGTAACAAAATCATGCAGGTAGCCAACGGAAAAAACCCAAATAATTAAAAAAGTGCACTTTCTTTTTTTCCTTTTAATTGTCCACGCACATATATGACCGTTTTTATACCCTACACCACTATGTGGGCAGGGTATTATAAGTTTGTGCTGATGTTTGTAACACCAAAAAATATTGGTCGTAGATCCACCTTATAGTATACCGATCGGCTCAGAATTTTTTTTTATTTCGATTTAACGATGTCCGTCCGTCTGTCCGTCCGTCCGTCCGTCCGTCCGCCTGTCTGTCTGTCTGTCCATGCAATCTTGTGCGCACTCTACAGGTCGCAAATATTAAGATATTTTGATGAAATTTGGTACGCAGACCTATGTTGGCCCAAGGACGAACAAGTTTGATTTTGGTGAACATCGGTCCATTTTTAGACCTAGTGCCCATATAAGGGTCCTACCAAAATTATACTCTTTATACGCTGCAGGTCGCAAATATTAAGATATTTTGATGAAATTTGGTACACAGACCTATGTTGGCCCAATAACGCAGCCTATTGATTTTGGTGAACATCGTTCCATGTTTAGACCTAGTGCCCATATAAGGGTCCTACCAAAATTATACTGTTCATACGCTGCAGGTCGCAAATATTAAGATATTTTGATGAAATTTGGTACACAGACCTATGTTGGCCCAATAACGCAGCCTATTGATTTTGGTGAACATCGGTCCATGTTTAGACCTAGTGCCCATATAAGGGTCCTGGTTACAAACTGCAGGTCGCAAATATTAAGATATTTTAATGAAATTTGGTGCGCTGACTCACATTATAGAAAATTTTGACACAAGCCCCATTTTAACCCATTCGAATTTCGGATCCAAACAATACACCAGACTGGTGTAGGGTATTGTATAGTCGGCATGCCCGACTTTAACCTTTTTACTCGTTTAGTTTGTAACCGCTACCATAAAAATCAAATAACCTTTTGTTTATTACTTTTTTTTAATATTTTAGGCAAAACATTTTTTTTTTCTTCATACATTTATTTTTACCGGCAAAACTGTTGAGTATATAGAAAAACGTTATATGAACAGATTAAAGGAATTGTAATTTTTAATTTTTTTTAAAATTGTTTGAGCAAAATCGGACTAGTGGTTCTCGAGTTATGTCAAAAAAAAGACCACCAAAGGCGACAATTTCCCCTATATGATAGTTACTTACTTCAAATCGATATATCTCGATTCCTAGACGTGACCCAGCGAAACGCCGTGACACGTATAACTTCTTTTTTAACCCTTCCCGATCACTGACCCCTACCATTTGTCTCACAGTGTTATTTAGCAGGTTAAGTTATTATTTTCTATTAACAAAAATTTAACTCAAATATAACTAAAATTTCTGTATATTTAACAGTTAATTTTTGTTGTTCCTATCTTATACATATATAGTAAAAATAATATTCTAATTTCAGCAATTTTTTCTGTAACGTAATTTTCAATTAATTTTTAGCAGTTTTAACTAAATCTTTTACTGACTTTTTTCTATTATTGTATAATACTTTTTTTTAGCGGTTGAGAATATTTTGTCCAAATTAGTTATATTATCCTTTGACCTAAAAATTTGATGGTTTGAGATCGTGGTGACGTATTAACTCTCTAAAAATCTTTCTTCTCATTGCGATAATGTTTAAACTATATAATTGTATGGAACAATTCTTAACATTTTAATTTATCTCATTATTTAGGCGGTATAGCACAATAAAGTTTGAAGACGAATCAAAAAATCCAATAGTCAAATAAATTTGGGTTTTGTTATATAAATAATACCATTAGTAAAATAAAATTGTTGATCTAGTGTTGTTATTTCAGAAGTTATGGCGATTTTCGATTTTTAAAAATTACGAAATTTGACGAATTTAGCAATAAACATCAATAATTTCTGATGAAATTAGTTTTGTTTACTACTAGCTCAGAGCGTATAATAATTAATTTCAGAAAAATCTGCCAACTAGTTTTTGAGTTAGAGAGATATTGATAAGACGTATCCTGACGTTATCCTTTGAGCCCTGGAGCAAAACTCATTTTACAACTAGAGACCAGAGATACAAGCCGGTCCATTCTGTCAGCTGGCGGCGGCTATAGGCTAAAATGGTCGGCGGCGATTGATTTTTAGAGATGAGCCGAAAACACATCGGCGGCGGCTGGCTTAAGAAAATAGTGTCGACTGGTGGCGGCTAATCGGCTAACGTCGGCTAAAATGCATATTTTTCAAGAATTTCAACAGATACATACACGCAAAAAAAGCTACTGCAAAAATATCGAATTTATAAAAATTGAGTTTAAATTTCACGATGTCGTTGTTAAAATTAAAAATACATTTGTTAAATTTTACACTCATTGTAACAATCTTCAGATCAACTAAAATCTACCATAAAATTAAAATTTTACACAATAATAATATTTGTTAAACTAAGTAATAAATTTTCTGTTGGGCCAACAGACATATTATTTTGAGCGTATAAGTTAAAAATTGGAAAGTAGTTTATTTAATTAATTAGGTTGTTCTCAAGGGGTGTGATATCTGTTGTATCGCCTTAAAAAATAGGACGCTAAACATACGTAAAAATGTTGTATCGTGCTATTCTCAAATGTTGTACTTTTTCAATTTAAATTTTAAGAACTCTGTTTTTTGTTAGGACGATGCAACAAATAGCACATCCCTTGTGAACAACCTTAATATTTTGAAAATTTACACTCAAAATTTTTTAAAGTACTGAGTATTTTAATTAATGTGTTAAATGAAGATAACTAAAACCTTTGTTTAAATGTGTTTTTCAATCATGAATGGTAACCGAAACGGTGCGGTAACACTATTTTAGATTATTTCGGTTACAGTATTTTAAAGGTAACGCTATATAATTTACTTCGGTATAGCTATTTTAGGGATAACGGTATTTCAGTTATTTCGGTAACGGCATTTTAAGAATAACGGTAGTTAGTTGGAAGAGTTTTAAATCGATAACGGTATTTTAGCGGAATTACCTGCCAACCCTGTTTTCAATCGATTTGAATCCCGTGTCACAGATTTTTTTTATTGCCTTTTTATTTTAAGAGGACTAAAGGCACATCTACACAAGAGAGAAAACTGCTAGAGATAGAGCAAAAAACACCTCTAAATAGGTTAAATCATTCACAATAGAGCTAATTAGAAGTGTATTTTGCTGTATCTCTAGCAATTTTCGCTCGCGTGTAAATGTGCCTTAAGAGAGCTGAAGAGAGCTTTAAAGAGTTAAATCGTTTTCGAATGAATTCATTAATAGAATCGGATTTGTTTTGAATTAAATGCATTCCTTTTTTAAATTCGAATTCGTTAAATTTAACACGTTTGACTAAAAAAACAAATTCAAAAAATTAATAACAAGTTTGGTTAACGGTTACCGCTATCGCTAAAATACCGTTTCAAATTGAATACCGTTACCATTACCAATACCTCTAAAAATTTTCAAAATAACGTTATCGTTACCGATACCGTTATTATTATTGGTAGTTACCGGTATTTTACCAATATTTGTTAATTTTATAAAAATGCCAATTTTTAACTTTTTAATAACAAAAAACTCTATAACTTTTTTTTACAAAAAAATTATAGATAATAGTTTTAGTTATTAAAACTACCAGCACTGAATTTAAAGCTTATAATCTATATTTTTAACACTTAAAATGAAAAATATGCTAATTTTTTATTTGTTTTTATATGTGTTTGAGGCAGTTTACAGTTTCGTCAAACCGTTACCGAAACAGTCTTAAATACCGTTACCGAAACAAACGAAATTCGATACCGTTACCTTACCGTTATTCGTTTCGGTAACAAATCTTGATTAATAAGACTACTATCGTAGTCTTTATGAAAACCCTACTGGAATTGGATTGAAAAAGGATTATATTCTGTAAACGGAGTTGCGAAACTTAACGGAAATGGCATTACAATATCGTCATAAAACTTTATAAATTTTTGTTTAATTAAAATTAAATAAATACGTATAACTTATCGAAATTTGTTATTTAAAAAAATTTTAGCCCAATCGGAAATTTTATCATCAAATCACTAGAGCGTTTTTATAGAATCCAACTATTGGAAATTTCCGTAAGAAATATTAAAAAAATCTTCCTCATTTTTTATTTATTTGTACGGAAATTTCCTATATTGGACTCTATATATATTTACGGGGTTGATGAGAAAATTTCCAATCCGAATAAAATTTTTTCATTAAATTAACTTCAACAGAAATTTTTAACTATTAACGGTGGGTCTCATACTGTATGTTTAACTTTAACTTAACTAAAAACAAAATAAAATGCCAAAAAAATTTACACAAAATAACAACAAATTTTTGGGTTAACTATTAACCTAAGTTTAAACCTACAGTATGAGACCCACCGTAAGTATTTTTTGTAAGTTTTTATTTAATTTTCTAAGCAGTGTTGTGTTCTAAAAAAAGTCTTCAAATTTGTGAGATTATCGTGCGGTTTCTTACAAATCTCTGGAATTTACACGATTTTGTTTGTATGCGGAATCTCGTGGTTTCATATGAGATTTTCATTGAGATCTCAATTTAAGTCGAAATCTCGGGATTTGGGTGCAGATGTAAATGCAACTTAAATGTAGTATAAAACTTAAAGAAAAGTTTAATGCCGTCATTATAATGCAATTTTTGTAAGTCTACTGAACGGCAGAAAACACTTTTGAATTCAGTGAATATAATTTTCGGTTTTTAATTCAGTGAACGTAATTTTTTTGAATGAAAAAAAAACAATTTTTAGTACATTGAACGAAATTAAAATTCATTAAAATCGATAGTGAGTTAATTCAGTGGGTATTAATTAAATTTTTATCTGTTTGATTCATTAAATTGAACGCGTTTACAAGTGAATTCATTAATTTCATTTAATAAAAAGAACTATAGTAGCAATTGAATTAATTCGTTAAAAAAGAAATCGAACGGTGCCATAATTGAATTTATTCCATTTAATGTATAGTATTTGTGAACTAATTAATTAAAATCCCTATTCAGAACTCACAAATTGAATCAAGGAATTAATTCTTATAGCCTCTGGTTACTAATCGTTAACTTGCTCAAAAATATTAATATAATGAAACCCGTAGAATTGTTGTATCAACAAAACCGCAGTTTGATGCAAAAACATTTTAAAAAGCATTTTTATCGTAAAAAATTATATTTTTACTTTTCAAATAATTAGATTTAAACGAATTTATAAAAAATTAAATAAAAAATAAATAAAAAAAAAATATTTTTTCATTTTGCTGTCGGCTCAGCCGATTGGTGTCGGCTGGCGGCGGCTGACCGGCTGAGATCGGCTGGCTTGCATCTCTGCTAGAGACTCTACACTAGATTCGTGATTATTGATAATCTATGCCAAATCGTAAATGTATTTTTTGGCGACTTTTTAAATATTTTTTCTGTTTTAAGAAGTTATTTTCTCAAATTTACGAAATTTTCACTTTAACTACATCCTTCTCGCTTTAAAATCATTCCTTGTACAAAAAAGTCTGAAGGCAGAAAGATAGCTAATTATTTTTTTTTTTAAAGAGAAGCAACACTCAGGAAATTCTTCCTATTAATTAACGTGTTGCTTCCTTTGGAAAGGGGATAGAGAAGAAGTGAAAGGTGGTGAAAGATGAAGGGATTCAAATATGGCAACACTGTAATTGCGCGAGATGTTGAATTTTAGAATAGTTGTTGCGCGCCATCTGATGGTGAGTTGGCGAACTTTGTTGAAGCTTTTTTTTAGTTCATAGCCCTGTTATATTATTTTACTTCGGTGGGGTTAAGTGCTATGGGAACACCGAAGGAGGACGCTGCGATATGTATGAGGGATAGAAAAAAACTCATACATATAATTTTTTTCATAAATTGATGTTGCCTTGGTTGGGGATCGAACCCGTAACCTCACGTGTAACAGTCCAACGCGCTAACCATTACACCACAGCGATATAATATTACTGGTTTAATACAAAATTATTTTTTAGCCAAATACTATTTAAAATCTGAATACCGCGTTTTAGCGGCCTTGGATATGTACAACTTGGATATGTACACTCTCAGAACAATTTCGTTGTGACAAAAACATTTGTCGTCACAACCGAATTTGGCTGACATTCGTTTACGACAATTCAGTTGTCACAACTGAATTCGTTTGGGGCAACCAAATTAGGGAGTTGGGGCAAGCGAATCAATTCGGTTGGCAAAAAATTTGGTCACAACGGATTTAAAATCTAAGCGGAGATACTTTTTAATAAAACCCCATTTTCCATCGGTTTTCGTAAAATTTGTTTTGCTATTCCAATAAATTTGTAACTGTTATGATTTTAGTTAAAAAAAAATTCTTTACCAAGTTTTAGTTGGACAGAAAACGCAAAGCAAACGCTTGAAATGAAATTATCCATGTGTAGAAGAGCACATATGCTTTTTTAATGAACATTTTTAATATAGAAAACAAATAGCCTACTTTTGTTAACTTCTGAACCAATTGAGATATCGAAAAACGCTTTGGTATATAAACTCATGACCAATATACGATCTTAATGCAATAATAAAAAATAAAATCCGAAAATGGCGCAGAGCTAATTTTTTAGGCGCAGAAACGATATGTTACAATACGTTACTTTAGAATTGGTTATATTTATGGGGAAATCTACGAAACAGGCCGATTTCCACCGGCGTAGCTAGACCATTTTTCTAGGGGGGACTATAGCCCCGTCTTATGAATTTTTTTTGGGCCTTTTAAATTTTTGGTTCCCCTGTTTCGTTTACGAACATCTGTACGAACGCCAGATATCTATTCTGACAAGTTACGCTTTCAGCTATACCCAATAATCACTACAAAAATTGAAGTGAAATCAAAGTTAAAGCTTACATTTTGTTTGAATTGCACTTTCTTTTATGACTTATACCAGCAATACAAATATACTGATAGAAATAAATCTGTCCAACTAGCAGAAAAAGTTGCTAAAAATTTGTTAAAAATGGCCCTGCAGAAAAAACTCCCGACTGTAGCAGAATCTTTAAGTAAATTTTAGTTAGATAAAAACAGAAAAAATAAAACTGTTAAATCTAAAAAATTTCAGCTATATTTGGGTGATATTTTGGTTCGTTTTAAATTACAACTTACCCTTCTCATATCAAGAAAAAATTATCTGAATATTAGTAGAAAACACACAGAAAGGAACAACTATTACTTCTATAAATTTTTTGTTATATTTAAGTTAAATTTAGTTAAATGCATATAATATTCTATTTTGCTGAAATTAGTGTAAATTTTTGCTGAAAAATTCTTGAATATTAATTTCAGATTGGGAGATTTTCAATTTATTACACAAAATAAAGTATATTAAGGGAAAAATTTTTAAAAAATAATTTAAAAATTAGTTTTTACTTAAGTTATTATAAGAAAAAGGGACTTTATGCAAATACATATTTGCAATAAAATGGCATCGAATAGGTAATATGTATTTAGCTAGAAGTGCATATTTTGCTATAAGTGCATATTTTAATATATAGTTTAGCATGTTTTATTGCATACTATGCCAATAAATGCATATTTTGCTAAAAAAATAGATGTTACAAATCGCACTTATGATTCTATCAAAATCTTAGTTTTTTTTTTGGAAAATTTACCTTTAAAATAATTGTTTTCCTTAAATTTATAAACACTTTTTGGAGACGAAAGTTTTCGATAAATATAGTTACTAAGTTTTTGACGATGATATTTAAACTACTTTTAAGATAATAATACTAGAGCCTACTTAACAAAAATAATATTGAAAACGCCGAAATAAATAATAAATTCATGTTTAAAAACTTTTAATAAAAAGTTTCCGATTTTTAATATATAATTTATGTATATAAAACACGATTTTTACATTTCTTGCCTTGGTCATTACTGACGATCTACTTTCATAAGAAAGTTGAGTCAGAAATGGGTAAGAATTTTTATTTCAAGTAAAAATGAAATGTTAAAAAAAATCTGGGGGGCTACACTATTTCTGGGGGTGGTTAGCCCCCCCCCCCCAAACCGGCCTATCTACGCCTATGCCGATTTCAGATTTTAAAAATGAAAAATTTTAAATTTATGGTACATATTTTTTTCTAGATCAACTTATTAAGAAGTAATCTGTTCGCGTCAATCAATTTTTTTGAGTGCTAATAAAGTTATTATAAAAAAAACAGCACACATTTTCGCTAATTAGTATTATTAAACTTTTTGATTTTTCGGGCATGTGACCACACATTTTCAAGTAACCTTTCCGTGCTGAGTCCGAATTTGGATTCCAAATTTTTCCAACACATCTGGTTTTTGAGAAAATTGAGGTCAAAGTTAACAGAAACCTCTTTGGCTATTTTTGAGTGGTTTTTACACACTTTTACCTCGAGTTAATGAAAAAAGATGACACAAATTTTGCAATCATGACGGTAAGTTGATTCGAAAACGCATAGCCGCGCTATATTTCCATAATTGATTTTAAGTAATGTTGTTTTTTTAATTTTTCCGTCCGTCCGTCTGTCTCTCCATGTAATTTTGTGCGCAAATATTAAGATATATTTTGATGAAATTTGGTAGACCAACTTATATCGGCCCAAGAACGAAGTCTATTGATTTTGGTTTAAATCGGTATATGTTTGGACCTAGTGCCCATATAAATTTCCTTCAAAATTGCAGTACAAAATTGAATAGCACATCCACGGTTTAAAGAATTATGTGATCAAATATGTCCTGAATGGTACATATCGTCATTACTAGGGCAACAAAAAAAAGCTCTAAAAGCAATGTTTAAAGCTCTTAAAAAAAACTCGAAACACAGTAATATAAGCAGTTAAAATACAAAATTAAGCCCTTAAACTTCATTATTTCTTCATTAAAATCCTCATAAAATTAAATTTTTTTATTTAATACAATGCTACATTCCTTGTAACTTCAGGAATCAGACAAAGTTGCGACATTCTTCAATTTATTTTCATTGGGAAATACACTAATTGCATTTAAGAAATAAATGTGCTAAAATCCCAAAACTTTAACAAATTGTGAAAAATAATCCGATGAAGGCATGGCCCTATCCGGATTTCATTCTTGCTTAAGGAAATCGTTATTGTCATATTGGAGCTATTAGAATTCAGTTTGGAAAAATAAAAAGTTTATTTTAACAAAAGAGATTTTTTAATTTAAAATAAATTTAAAAAAACATAATTTATGTTGTCTTAAAATAATGTTAATAATTACTGATTTTATGAAAAAAAAGCAAAAATATGATCTATTTTTGCATAAAAAAAGCTAAAATAAGCCTAATTTTTAATGAAAATAGCAAAAATAAGCAAAGATTCACAAAATAAGCAAAAACAAGCAAAATTAGATAAAATAAGCAAAAAAAGCTCTAACAAATATAGCTTAAAATTCTTATATAGTTAAGATCAGAACTTGTATTTAATCTAAATTGGTCTATCTTTTCAATTATGCGAAAGTGCTAAATGGATCGGATGAACTTTGTATTCTCTACAGTAGAGTTTGCTGGTCGGTTTTAACCGAAACCGAAACCGCGGTTTTTGAGGCCTAAAAACCGAAACCGAAAACCGACAAAAATAAGTCGGTTTTTAGCAAATACTGAAAGCAAAGGTTTCAGCTCTTATTTTACAAAATTCTGTATTTAATTGTAATGAACAATTTCTCCATTAAATATTACTTTAAAGATTTTTTGTTTTTACTACTACAGATAATATAAGCTGAGGATTATAATTTTAGGAAAAAAAACCACCAAAAGTCATGTAGTTTAAGAGATATTGAGTTTCACGTATTCAGTTTAGATTTTCACCGCTTATTTTTCAAAAAGTTTTATTTCGTAGTCCGCGAAATTTATTGTATAAAATTTCAACTTTATATTGTTTTAAACAAATTGCTAAATTCCAAATTTAAACTCTTTAAATACAGTTTAATCTGCCGAAAAAAGAATAAAAAATTTAAATTTATAACGGTTTCTGCGTTTTTTCAAAAGGAATGGTGTTATTGCCTTTATTCGAGTGAGATTTTTAATCGAACTTTAATAAATATCTTGAATGTATTAAAATATTTAATTGTTATACATACAGGCATGTCACAGGTTTTTTACGGAATTGATTTGATTTCGCAATTTCAGTTCCGCATTTTTTTCCTAAAGTGATCGAAAACAATTTTGTTCCTTCTGAATTTCCAGTTTAGTGTGCTACGGATAATTTTGTATAGAAAATGATACGTTTTGGTAAGTATGGAGTATGCTACAGGCTCAATAGTTGTACTTAAAACTTTAAAAGTTTCTCCACAAAACGTAAAACGAAAAAAAAAATCGTTTTTATTCCACTTTCAAAAACCAAAGTGGAATTGATATTTAAGCAGCTTAAACTTATAAAAGCTTTTCAATAGTGCTTGGTATGTATTCCATAAAATGTCGTAAACTATTTCACTTAAAAAAATTTACATTTAAAACGCTTTTTGTTGGTAAATTCAATAATTTTCTTGTTGATTAGCAAAACGTAATTTTTTCTAAAAAATTAAAATTTTAAATTTTGATCGGCGATCTTCTCTTTTTTAACTACAAATGGCAACTTATATCAAAATTTAGCAGTTGGAACACGAATTTACCACAAAAAGTCTTTTTTAAACATTTTAGAATTTACGAAAACGCAAAAACCCTGAAGAAGCAAAAGTAAAACGTTACGAAATTGTACATCCAAATCATATTAATTTTATGCGAAATATGTGTTAAAACCTTAAATATGCTCTTTAACAAATACTTTTTTAAGTGAAATTATTAAAAACAGCATTCTTAACTTATAATTAATTATGTTTATCTGTTATATTTGGTCTAAATATGCAAAAAACCATTTACTTCTGGAGAAGCAATTTGCGTTTTCAATTTTACTTTCAAGTGAAATTGAAGTCTGTGACATGCCTAATAAATATTAAATTATTTTAAAACAATTCTATAATATCACAAGAAAACCGAAAAAAACCGAAACCGCGGTTTTTATAATTTTGAAAATTATGCACCAAAGATTTCAGGCGATTTCCTCTTATGCTGAAAAAGTTATACCCAAAAGAGTTAAAAAACTTTTGAAAGTGACAAGCAAAATTAGGGTAAATTAGAGTAGTTTCTAATTGAGTAGAGCACATTAACAGTACAAATATTAAAATTTAAGATCTCCGCCTGATTAAATTCGTTGCCTCGATAATGCTGATACCATCAAAAATATTATATATTCTTATTAAAATGGTTTAAATCCCGAGTTACATGGAATCGCCCGGTTCCGTAGATTTACCCATATATGTAACTGGTTCCGGAATAGTGAAGCCTTACATTTTGACTACCAGCAATGAGTTCTACAATCTGTTCCATAGCACATGTTCCAAAGATTATGTTCTGCAACATATAGCAATAAAATTCAAACGTGCATAATTTGATAAAAATCGAATATTTTTTTACCCACACCCTGTATTCAAAAACAAATGTAATATAAAACTTGTTATAGCAATTGCATTAAAGTAATAAATTTAAAATGCTTAATATTTTCTGTTTCAATTTATTGCAGGTTGAAAATGGTGATCAATTAGAAGCTATTACAATGTCACCCGGAATGCATCAAATGATGATACAAGGAGGGCCTGGTCAAGAGCCCCAAGTATTACAGGTGGTAAGTCTTAAAGATGCTACGCTATTGTCAAAGGCCATGGAAGCAATAACAAGTGGTAATGTCAAGGCCGATGATACCATTATAATGGAACAATAGAATTTGTTTAATACGAATGTCAAACATTCTATACAAATGCAAAAACAACTACAACAACAAACACAATTGCAAACAATAAGAACAAGCATAGCAGGAACAGCAACAACAACAGCAGCAAATAATATACAACTTATACAAATTTCAAATTAAATTGAAAGTTTTTTTTTTGTAAATTTAATTGTATACAAAAGGAGGTCGATGTATTTTATTGTGGCAGAACCATAAGATAATGCAATCTATAGAATTAAATTCAGAGGAGCAATTCTTTTTATAGTTAATTACAAAACTCGCTAGTTATATTTTCAAACTTTTATAGTTAAGTTGCAACTAAACTGCCACAAGAAAAATATATCTAAAGAATTGTTTAAAAAACTCTAAAACTTAAAGGATATTTCAAAATTTAATTTGAATGAAATTATGTTTTAAGGAACCTTGACTGAATTTCTACTTGGATTTAAGATAGAAGTTATTTTAAACCTCTGTTGCTGTTTACAATAATGATTTAAACATAAAAGTTTGCCTTTTGTATATTTTTATACATTTTGTCAGGATGTATGTCCTGTTGTCTGTCTGTCTTTCTAACGTCCTTTTAGAAACATTTGTTTTATACCTGTATTTGTATAGTATTTAGATATACTTTCATATTTTTTTTTTGTATTTAAGCTATAAGTATAACAAAAGAAAGTTTTATTGTATCATGATGATTTATTTAAGTACCTGAAAGGTGTTTTTATATGTTTTTTATGCTTTTTATTTATTGTTTAAATAATTTTTAAGATATTTATTTCCTTTTTTTTTCTTGATATTATTTAATTTTGGTTAAGTTATTGAAAAACACTGTTAAACAAAGTTTATTGTGATTCTAATCGACGTAAAAGGGCGATAATTATATGAAATTTTTAGGAATTTGTAAATTGTTTGACTTAGGGCCAGTAACTTATCTAAAAAATAACCAGAGCTAAACGTTAACCACAGATATTTCTATATAAATCTGACATTAATAACTATGGTTAAGAACTAAACTTTGGTGATTTAAAGATAAGATAAAATAGGCACGAAATTTGAAAAAGAACACAAAAAGAAACAACAACGTTTTTTCAATATTGTTTTGCGTATAATTTGCAATTTAATTTGCAATTTCTTTGCATTTGAAGACATTTGGTAATGGTCTAAAAAAGCTGACTGGAATAACTGAATGATTAGGAATAAAATACTGCTTTAGAATAAAATTTCGAAACCTTGCAAGGGCTATTCTGTCATCCTTTGGTCAAATTGACTTCGTTCATTTACTTCTTTCTTATATTACTTTAGATCAACGGTTTTCAACAACTTCAGCTTTACCAGACCCCTTGAGACATTTTCAATGGCTCATGGACGCCAATTTTTTTTTAATTTTTTATATGAAAAAACAAAATATAATTCCAAGCCGATAATTTTTACAAAAAGTTGTAAGAATATAGAGATAGAAACATGTTATATTCCAGAAAAATCAACAAAATTTTGATTGGTTTGCCAATCGAAAGACCCTAAAAACTTAAAAATGCTAAAATGATCAGAGTTTTCCTAAACTAAGGAACTAAAAATTAGTTAAAAATGACGTTACAGAAAAAACTGCTAAAATTAGCTGATTTTTTTTTGCTAAATACTAGTAAAATAAGAACAGAAAAAATAAAACTGTTAAATTTAAAGAATTTTAGTTATATTTAAGTTAAATTTTAGTTCACTGGAAATGACAAATTGTACTGTAAAATCTGCAGAAAATTTGGTAAATATTAGAAGACTAAATATAGCAAAAACAAATGGTTATATCTCACACTTTTTGTTATTATACCCTACACAACTATGTGGTCAGGGTATTATAAGTGTGTGCTGATGTTTGCAACACCAAAAGATATTGGTCCTAGACCCACCTTATAGTATACCGATCGGCTTAGAATTTTTTTTATTTCGATTTAACGATGTCCGTCTGTCCGTCCGTCCGTCTGTATGTCTGTCCATGCATTCTTGTGCGCACTCTAAATTTGGTACACCGACCTATATCAGCCCAAAGACGAAGCCTATTGATTTTGGTTAACACCGGTCCATATTTAGACCTAGTGCCCATATAAGGGTCCCCCCTAAATTGGCTTGGTTACAAACTGCAGGTCGCAAATAGTAAGATATTTTAATGAAATTTGGTTCGCTGACTCACATTATAGAAAATTTTGACACAAGTCCCATTTTAACCCATTCGAATTTCGGATCCAAACATTAGTTGGCTTTTAACCAGACTGGTGTAGGGTATTGTATAGTCGGCATGCCCGACTTTAACCTTTTTACTCGTTTTTAAGCTAAATTTAGTTGAATATAAATAGCAGTCTATCCTGCTAAAATCAGCAGAAATATTTGGTAAAACATTTTAAACTGCCCTTTTCAAAAGGCTCGATTTTTATTTGCTTTAAAAAAAAATAGAAAAAAAAGTTCGAAAATTTTAATTTTTTTATTTTTTAGGCTATTAATTATTTAGACATTTTTTTTTGCTGATTTTAGCAGGTTAATTTGTTATTTGCTATTAGCAAAAATTTAACTTAATACAACTATAATTTTATATATTTAACAGTTTTATTTTTTCTGTTCCTATCTAAAATAGTCTGCTAATTTTAGAAGTTTTTTTCTGCAACATAATTTTTAACTAATTTTTAGTAGTTTTAACTAAATTTTTTACACAATTTTTCTATTAGTGTGTAAAAGGCTTGTGAGAATTTGTGGCTTTTGTATAGAAAAATTCTACACCTTTCGTAATTCGCAGAATATCAATTGAAATTTAGAAAATATCAAGTTTGATGTTCTCATTTTACTAGTATTTAGTAAAAAAATCTGCTAATTTTAGCAGTTTTTGCTGCAGCATCATTTTTAACTAATTTTTAGTAACTTTTTCTGCTATTTTTACAGATTTATTTCTATGAGTGTACCAGTAATGACACCCAAAAAAAAACGATTTAGTAAATACACTGAAAATATTAAGTCTGCTGGCTGAACAGAGAATTTGTTACATTAACAAAATTTATTCCTGTTTTTAGGCTTAAAATAAAATTTGTTGATTTTAAAACATTTTTTGTTAAATTTAAGAAATCTAAATTTAAGTAAAAAATTAGTGAAACTACAGTTTTATCTGTAATTATACTGAATCGTAAAATTTGAAGAGAGCAAACGTTTTGTCCGTTTTGCTCTATCTCGCTTAGTTTTCAAGATATAGGTCATTTAATGAAGTGGAAAATTTTTATTAAAAATAATAATAATCTTTAGAACTTCGGATTCATTGGTGGCGCCATCTACCGGGTAATAACAGTAGCATGAACATATTATATTTTAGCAATAAATTGTGTAAAATTTAACGAATGGGTTCATCGAACTTACCCAGTCAGAAATCGCCAGTGGTACAAAAAATCAAGCACTGGCATACCACTCTGTAACCACGGTGTTAAAAATAAATGACTGACAGAACACTCATTTGGGACGCTTTGCCAGCGTTTGCAAAAAGCGTTTTACCAGTATTTGTTTTAAAAAAATGTCTGTGGTTTATAAAAAAAAACCACTGGCAAAGTATTGGCTTCGAGTGATATGCCAAGGTTTGCAACCAGTGGTTATCCAGTGCTACCTAGCCAATGCTACCAGGCGTTCAAAAATCAATTCACTGGTAGACCAATGATTTTATAAAAATGCTGACGCTTCGTTAAAAAATGTTTGTAGTCAGAAGTTCAAATCCGGTTGCAAGCAAAAATTTTTTTGGATTATTTTTGATTTAAAAAATTTTTTTTTTTTTAATTTAATCAATTTTTTTGTTTGTGGGAAAGCTCCTTCAACACAACTCCTTCTTGCCCTCCGAACACTGGCATACTAGCTACAAAAAATTGTTTGCCAGTACTAGCATTTTGGCACAGCCAGTAGTTGTCCAGCCATTATCACTCATTTATGTGTTTAGCTATCAAATATTATGTCTCGTTAGCTCAGTGGCTAGAACAATCGTCTGCCAATCTGACGGGTTCAAATCATGGCAAGACAAAAAAAAAAAAATACATATAAACTTTTTTTAAATTTTATTTTGGAAAATATATTTCCAGACCACCTATTTATTGGTTTTGCCAGCGTTTTGCCAAAGTTTAAAAATTTTGTTCCTCCAGTGCTTCTCCGGCGCTTTATGAACAGCTGGTCCTTTTGTCTAATGATGTTATCATTTTGGGAATGGGAAAACACTTTTTGCCAGTACTTGTACCACCTGTTAAAGTGCTTTGCCACCGCTTTCCCGTTTGTATTTTTCTGACTGGGTGGAGGGAAAGTTTACCTCCAACCACGATCATTTTTGTATTAATTTTTTTAATTTCAATAAAAAAATGCAAAAATGTTTATTTTTTCTATTAGATTTAACTAAAATTGAGTCCTAAATATTTCAGCATGTAACCATTATCACACATCGGTTGAAAAATCCGTAGGATGACACATAGATAGTGCCACTAATGAAAACTCCATATAATTTTTTGGAACTACCACCCTTCAGATTGTACCTGCCAAAATTTAATGACAATTCGGTCATTAGTCAACAAGTTACAGCTGTTTTAGTGACGCTGCTTTTACGATTTTGAAAACAATGGCTTTGAAGCAATTTGGTGTGTTGTTTTATCATTGGTTTTTAATGGGAAAAACACCGTTCAAGCCAAAGCTTGGCTTGATAAGTGTTATTCGGGCTCTGCTCTATCGAGACAAATAGTAGAAAAGTGATTTGCTGACTTTAAACATGGTCGTGCAAACACCGATGACACCGAACGCTCTGGTCGTCCAAAAGAGGTTGTGATACCGGAAAAAAGTTCACAAAATCGTTTTGGCAGACCGTAAAGTGAAGTTGCTGGGGATAGCTGATACCTTAGAGATATCGAAGGAACGTTTCGGCTTTATTTTGCTTGAACATTTATCCATGAGAAAGCTGTTTTTGAAATGGGTCCCGCGTTTGCTTATAGTGAACCAAAAACAGCAACGTGTCGATGATTCTGAGAGCTGTTTCGGCGAGATAAAAAGGACTTTTTGCGTCGGTATGTAACAACGAAAGAAGTTTGGATCTTTCACTTCACTCAAGAGTCGAATCGGCAGTCAGCTGAGTGGACAGCAACTGGCGAACCTCGCCCGAAGAAGCCAAAGACGCAACAGTCAGCTGGTAAAGTTATAACATCCCAGCAGAAATTACTGCTTGCTTGGAAGCAGTTTTGTCAGGGAAAGTTGAGCAGTGAATCGATTGCATATTGATGATATCATGCCTGATTTTTGTTCGAGATAGCTCGCGTGAAAGTACTTGTTTCGAGATCCGAAAAGGCATGAATTCACCGCTTTAAATTAGTGCTCCTGTTTTTCTTTTAAAATGTCGATAATTCATGCCTTCTCGGAAGAGCATATTATAAAGCTTTTCAACTATTTAAAATCGTGCCTTCTCAAAAGCACAATATTCCTGCATATTTTTCCGTGAAGAGAAAATGCCTCTTATTTTCAGTAAAACTTCTTATTTTCATTAAAATAACTTTTTTCCGCATTTTAAAAAATTTTGATAAAAGAACCGAAAAAATATTTAAGCAATCAAAATGTATTGCTCATTTCATGTCTTTTTAAAAAGCGCAGCAAAAAGCGATATAAATAATTAATCAACTTAAGCCTTTCATTTGTGCTGTTTACGAAGCTATACATTTTTAGAAGCGGTAAAAGTAGCAGTAAGGAAGCAGTAAACGTTTTTACTGCTTCCACATTTTTGTTGGGATCAGTATTTTGGGATGCGGTTGGAATTTTGTACATTGATTACCTTGAAAAAGGCCAGACCATCAATAGCGATCGCTATATGGCCCAACTGGTGCAAAATCGCAAAAAAACGAATTTTGCAAAAAAAAATTTTTGTTTAATTGGTTATCCTACGGACTTTTCAGCCGATGTGTTATATACCTTAAGATATGCGTTGATTTAGAAAATGAATTAGGTGGGCGAAGTTTTTGTTTGCAAAATGACCCAAAATAATGTTTTTTGTAAATAATACAACATTGGCCACGTCATGGTAATATGCTCAAAATTTTATTATATCCCTAATGTACATACTGACTATGTTTAGCACAGAAAACGGCCAAAATTCTTTAGAAAAGTATCGAAAAAGTTGTTCCGTCTAATGAAACCCGAAATACCATTACACATGAATAAATAAATCCAATATATTCAGTAAGAGGGGCCAAAAATAAAATATGTTTTACAGTTTTTCTAGAACAATTCGTTCAGTCGCGTAAAGTACGAATTAATATTTTGTTAACATACTTGCAGGGGTATGGAATCACCAGAAAAATAAGTCATAACAAAATCGTTATCACTAGATGGCACTTTGTTAAAAAAATTGACAATTTTCTTTTTTTATTTAAAATAATAACAAACAACAAAGAAAAAAAAACGTTTATCTCAAATTTTATTATTTGAATATATTCCGCGTTTGTTTTTTCCTTATTTTGAGCAGTTTTCAGCAGTTTTTGAGTTTTAAAATATAGGCTCAGCTGATACTAAACTGATACTAAATAGTTGCTCAATTAATATAAATTTAGGTCCCTTTTACCAGTAAGTAGTTTAAGTTTTGATTTCCTATCTCTGCATACAAGTATGCAGAGCTTTGAAGAATTAATTCCTTAATTAAATTTTTCAAATCTGATTTAAAAATTCACAAAGCAATTAATTCACAAAGGAATTAATTGAATTAAAAAAAAAATTACGTTCAGTGAATTAAAAAAAAATACGTTCACTGAATTAAAAAAAATTACGTTCACTGAATTGAAAAAAAATACGTTCATTGAATTAAAAAAAATACGTTCACTGAATTGAAAAAAATTCCGTACACTAATTCAAAGCCTGTTTTCTGCCGTTCGGTAGAAGAAAATATTTATTTACAAATAAAATTTGTAATTCGAGTACTAAGCAATTTTACAGCGTTTGCTTGTAAAAATAAACATATTATATATTAAGTACATACATGGGACTAATTAATTAGGTGGACTAATTAATTGATGATTTCATTACCATTCCATTGATATCAATTGTAATGAAATTATTTTCATTAGAATTTTTTTAATTAATGGTAATGATTCTAAAATTTAATTTCATTGATTAATGACAATGATTTTAAATTTCATTACCATTGATAATGAATAAATTAAAAAAAATAATTGCCATTGACAGAAAAACGTAAAAATGGAGTAAAACTCGTTGAAATCGAAGATGGAATATGCTCCTTCAGGCTCATGCTCATTTGAAATTAAATATTACTTTCCATTCCATTGTTATTTGTACCCAGGTAAAGTTTAACGGAATTAAATGGATCCTCCTAAATAAATTATGTTTTATAACTTCCCTGGCCAAACCAGTTGTTCGTTTTCATTTGTCTGAATTTTTTTGTAAACAAATGGTTTTTAATCAATTGTAATTAGTTTTTTTACACATTAGTGTAATTTCATTACCATTAGTAATGATTTTTCTAATGAAAAATATTTCATTACCATTAAATGGTAATGAAATTTTTTTCATTGTCATTAGCATGAACTAATGATAATGAAAATTAAATGGTAATGAAAAATTCCCATGTATGATTAATTATTAAAGAAACCCGATGCAGTTTATCAACCTACATGATTATAAAATAAAGCATTTTACTATTAAAAATTAAAGCTTTACAGATATAGATGAATTTTGAAAAAATATAAGTATTAATTTTTCAAACTTATGCTTCCACGTAAAATGTAAATGCTTGACTATTTCATTTATACGTTTTTACAATACTAAGGACTCTACAAGCTATTAAAATATGTTGTAGCTTCTCATTTGAATTCAGTGAACGTAATTTTTATTTTTCAATTCAGTGAACGTATTTTTACTTTTTTTTAATTCAGTGAACGTATTTTTTTTTAATTCAGTGAACGTATTTTTTTTTAATTCACTGAACGTAATTTTATTTTTTTTTTAATTCGCTGAACGAAAATGAAATTGAACGAATTCAGAGGTGAATTATCTCATTAAGGAATTTAATTCAGTAAGGAATTAATTCACTTTTTTTTCCGTTCGATTTATAAAATTGATCGCGTTCACCAGTGAATTAATTCATTTGATTTAATAAAAAGAAATATTGCAATTGAATTAATTCTTTGAATTTGTTGTTTGATAAACGCGTTCAGTTGAACGAATTCAGTGAATTACGTAAGAAAAGGAATTCATTTAATTCTAGAGAAAATTGAATTCGATTGGTAGTGAATTCATTCAAAAAGGAATTAATTCTTCAAAGCTCTGCTTGTATGCGAGAATTACTTAATTTTTGTAAAGAGTACATTAACGCTGTGTAAAAATAAATTCCAATATCCTAAAATAAGTACATGATCCCATACAAACATAGCACAACACGACGAATTCATCTAAAAAAACTTGCAGACTCGGGTATTTTATTTGTGGCCATTTTTTTTAGAATATACTTGATTTTGTCATAGGTGTAAACTTGTGTTGGACGGTGTAATATTGAAAAATAGAAAAACATGCGTGTCTGTTTAAATTTAATAAAGAAATAAATAGGTCTGTAAAAACTGCACTCACAATATGTTATCGTTAAAAACAACTTAAAATACATATTAAATTAATTGAAAACACAATTAAAAAAAAGGACTACTGATTTTTCATTGTATTCAAACCATTTTGCTATTTATTTTCAAACATTGTTCAATCAAACAATCCATAAAAGAAATAAAAATAATTAAAGAGTCTGTTAAAACAATCATCAATTTTTAACTGACAAAACGTAAAAAAAACGATTTTGTGGTTTATTTTTTCATATGTGAAAGTTTTTTTTGTTTCAATTTTCAAAACACCACACACCAACAGACACCTTCATAGTTTTATTGGCTATACTTGTGTGTATGAGTAAAGAATTTCTTGTAATTTGAATGAAAATAATTTTGTATATAAACAAACTATTTTAACAAAAAAAAAAACCGAAAATATTTGAATTTTTTGTTTTAAAACAGAAAACAACGAAATTATTTAAATTATTTTTTCTAAAAATAGAAATCTATAAATAGAATATTTGACTGAAAATATCACCTCCTACAGACGATACATATTTTTGTGGTTTGTTTTTTATTGATTGATAAAAAAAGTTAAACAATATGTTTCAATGTATTTTAATTGACTCTTCAATTGAAAACAAACTTTACCTATTACTTTTCAAATAAACCTCAATCGGTTACGGAAAATATATTGTGAGTGTAGTAGACTAAGAAAGTGCCGAAAAATTACCCAAACTGATTTTCTTTTCAAGTGAAATGAAAGAAAATAGTATCAAAAGTAGTAAATATGTATGTATGTAGAAGCCACTGAATTAAAAAATTTAGACATTTCACGGCTAAACCGAAGTTATGAGAAAAAACTAGTAAAAATAGTAAAAACTAGCATGTAAACAAACAGACATAATATGTGATGCTTCAAAATTTTTTTAAATTTCAAAAACGTACAAAAAAAGCTACCACACTCTTACATATCGTTCCTTTGGTTTAAATACCACAAAATAAAAATAAGAAAGATCCACGTTTGAGACCTTTTGACTTCTTAATATTTCAATGTAGGTCAAAGGCCGAAATATGTAAATATTAGTTTAGGAAACTATCCTTGCGATAGTTTTGAAAATGCAAAAATCTGCAAATTTGCGGTGGAATTTTAAAATGTTTTTTAAATTTTATAAATTCAATGAAAAAATTAATATGTATATATATACATTTGAAAAAACAATGTACATACAGTGTACAAAGAAAAAAGTTGGACACTTTGAATTTTTAAATAAAAAACAAAACAACATAAGAACATTGTACGTAAAATCAGAGACTATTAATTATAGAGATAGAAAATCTAAACTTACACTACTCACCAGTAGAGGGCGCTAAAATTAGTATCAGTTGAGCTTATATTTAAAATCTCAAAAACTGCTGAAAACTGTTCAAAATAAGGAAAAAACAACGCTGAATACATTCAAATAATAAAATTTGAGATATCCGTTTGTTTCTTTGCTTTGTTGTTTGTTTTTATTTAAATTTAAATAAAAAATAAAATTGTCCGTTTTTTTAATAAAGTGCCATCTAGTGAAAACGATGTTTTTATAACTTATTTTTTTGTGATGCCATACCCCTGGGTAAAATTGACAGTAATTTTATGTTTTTCAATACCTTTTTTCGTATTTTGTCTTTTATATTGATTACAGCTCCTTTCCTTTTAATATATAATGTGTCCAACTTTTCTTGTGCAATGTATATTTATGTTTTTGGCACGCAACAAAAAGTGTTGTCACCTTCTATGTCAATTCGTATACATTTTCCGTGTGGAAATCTTATCAACTGCATACAATTTTTAGCACACATTTATACAAAGAAAAACCTACTTAATTAGAATCTCTTTAAAACTCATTGTTGACTAGTGTAATATTTATGCTTTTTAAGTTTCCAAAGAAATTCCTTATATAAATCTAGTCAGTTTTATTTAATTTTTTCGGCATACTTTATACATATGCTCAAAAATATATTTATTTGTAAAAAGAGAAAACCAAAAGAAAAAAATCACCAAAAATAATAAAATTTCATATTTTTTCAATTTAAATATTAAAAAAAAATATTAACTTTTAAATTCTTAAATAGAAGTAGATTTTTAACATCTAACTAATTGGGTTATGCAATACAAAAAAAAAAAAAACAATGATACACTATAAATTAATATTAAATAACATAAATTATGGGAATTGTTAAATAGATGTATTTTTTCCTGTAAAGTATTTAAATTGATTATATAAAGTAAAATATTTTTTTGTATATATTTATCTCCATAAATTATCATTTTAATCATTAATATTATGATAAAAATTCATTAATCATATAAAAAAACAAAAACACATTGTGTTATAGTCATCAATAAGTATTGTATTAAAGTTATCCATATTAGTTGGATAATATTTTTTCTTTCTTTATTTAATTTTTATTAAACTATAAACAATTATTTTTTCATGTATAAGAACAGTGGAAAAAGTGGGAAAAGTTTATCATGACATATGGTTCGAAGAACCAATTTATCTAGCTTATAAAACAACTTTTAAATTTTGTCTTCTAAAGAAATATAGAAACTAGTGAACTGGAAGGACCAATGTTTCCATTGTTGCAATTTATTCAGAATTTAAAATACAGTTTGTATGCTAAACATAGGTCCCGCAAACCATTAGATAATACTGGAAATACATCAAAATCTATGAAGAAATGTTAGGTAAGTGTTAAGTTTAATTAATTGGTCCTTCGAACCGCTCAATTTAAACAATATTGCTAGCTTTTGTCCACTTTAAAAGAATAAACAATATTATTCGCAGCTGAGAAAGACAGTATTTTTTGCAATAAATTTAAAAAATCCCAAATAGTTTTATTCTCACTGTTCTTTATAATATTTTCTAGTCAAAAAAAAAAAAAAAAAAACAAAGGCACTTGGTGTTTTTTTAAATAACAATACAATTCCAATAATAATAAAAAACAGTAAAAATATAAAATATTTAAAATAAGTATATTTAATATTTTTATTATATTATAATAAACTCAAGTTATTTCATACGTATTATAATAATAAATAGTAATAGTGTAAAACCATATCAACTCAACGCACCATTCGGATTTACCATCTCTGATTCGAATAAAATTTCTTGCAACTGTAGTACACTACAAGAGCTTACGGCTGCATACATTTCAGAACCCAGGCCCTTTCGGTTTCCGGAATATGACGTCATGAAAATGCAAAAGTGTTAAAATTGTACTTAAGTCCCGTTATACAACTATTTATAACTTTTTAACTATTCAAGGTGCAGCATTAATTTTAGTCAAAGGTAATTTTTTGGGATCTTGGGTTGAAATGCACATATCTCAAAATACGCATTTTGTTAAATTCTGAAGGGGGGACTATAAAAGAAACATTTTTTTTATATTTTATTTTGATACAGCATACTCTCCCCTATATGCTCTGAAAATTTCAGTAAAAAATTCTGAGAAATAAAATTTCCACATGTTTTTTTGTAAAATTATGTTTTAGTCTCAATAATGTTCTAAGCGTTAAATTTGTGTATAATATTTTTTGCAGTTTTATTTAATTGTTTTTTGTTATTTTAATTTAATTATTTTGTTTACTGTATCGCATAATAAAAATATACAAACTACATCCAAAGATGTAAGGATTGCACGCAGTCTTTAAAGAAAAGCCAATGACGATTCCTTGATGGTGGGCGAAGGCACGTTATATGCACTCTAATTAATTTTTGTTTAAATTTACCCAACTTATAGTAGGAAACTGAACTCCTACTATAAATATGGTAAATTTACTATTGTATGCGCAAATTGAAAAAATTACACACATAATGCGTAAGTTAATTACACACAAAATTTGTAAATTTACATTGAAAATGCGTAAAAAAATTCAGAAATTAAGTGTAATTTTACCATTATTGTGTGCAAGTTTACCCAATAAAATACGTTATACATTCCAAAAATAAAAAACAAAATCATTTTTGAAATATGTTATTAATAAAAAATGTTACAATTTTATTTAAGCGTAATACAATCCTCAGCTTCTGAGGAGATTTCTTCATAGAGAAACCTTAGATTCCGAGCATTTTTTCCTATAGAAATATTCTTAGTACTTTTTCTTATAGGAAATACATTAGATTCCATCTTAAGAATCTAGGGGGTTTCTATTGCAAATATTGGAAATAGATGCTTTTTGTGGGAAAAAGTTATTTCTGTCATCACAATCTTAGGCTTTTTCTTTATAAAATGTTCTCAGAATCCAATAGTGTTTCACAAGAAATCTCTTCAAAATTCACAATATTTCATGAAGTTTGTTTCCAAAGTAAATTGAGAATTCTTCAATTCAAAACGCGTTAGATTTTGAGCTCTCTTTGCTACAGTAAAAGCCTCAGATTCTGAGCAAGTGTTCCGTTAAGCAAAGTTTCAGATTCTATACCTTTTCACAGAAAATTTTCAGAACCAGAAGCCTTTTTCAATATGTTACTGAAAATCCTTATATTCTGGCATATAAAAACATTAGACTACGAGTATGGACACATGTTCTTCTTTTTCCTTTAGAAACATCCTCAGAAAGACGACTTTTTCTAACGAAAAAAAGGGGTTTTGTATCATAAACTAATAATATATTCTCTTACTTTTATATCAAATTTATTCGATACTGATCACATCAATCAATAGGTTTCAATTTGGCACCAATGCACTAGTGTTGGATTCACTGAACTTAGATTCCACAAGCCTAGAAATAATAATATGAAATACGAAATCTTTGAAAGACTAACAAAATTTATCATTACCTCTCAAGACACAAACTAAAGACACCGCAGATAATAGCCGTTTTTTCTAATCATTTGGATTTAATAAATCCAAAAAGTATTTCTAAAAGTGCTCAACAGATGGGGTTAGATTCTCTCTATTTTAAAAAGAATTTTCTGTCCGACACTTCTTTCACCATAATTTTTAATACCGAATTCGATGATGAAGGATTTTACTTTAACTTTTAATTTTTAATTATATTTTATATAAAACAGCGATAAAAAGTCTGCCTTTTCAGTTTTATCACTTCAATTTATATTTTTACACAATTGAAAAATTCCATTGCAATATTTAATATTCACTAATTGGATTTAATTAAATTACTTACTGTAGAGTGAAAAATTGCCATTTCTATTTCAGGTATTTCTCCATGTCCAAGATTAAAAATATGTATTTGGTGAGGTGTAGTTTTTGTTTTTCTAAACATATTTCATAAGAAAAATTTAATAAAAACCTTTTATTTGTTAGTTTTTCAATTTTTTTGTTTCTCTTTTAATTGTTATTCGTATTTTTTTCTGACATTAAATTAATAGGCTGTTTCATATATTTGTGCTTTTATTATGGATTTATTAAATCCAGCTTTTTTTTGGATTTAATAAATCCACTTTTTGTATGAAAAATTCTAAATCCAGGTGATTAAAAAAAACGCTAAATATTATGACACATTTTGATAAAAATTGATAAACAATTTATATTTAAAACGTTTTATTTTATATTTTAAAATTTCTTTGTTTTTTTTCAAATGTCATTCTATGTATTTTCATTACTATTATAAGTTAGTAAATTTACCAAATTTGTGAGTAAAATATAAACTTATCAACAAAATAGAATATTTGTACACACAATATGTTTAAATATAAACGAATAATGCCTATAATTACATTATATGTATATTATTGTATATGAAAGTGTGTAAAAAATTATTTTATGCATTTTATGTTTATATTTACTCACTGTGCGTTATATTAAACAAAAATTTACCCATTTTATAGTAGTGAATTTACAAGCATTTTTTAGAGTGTGGGGCAGGTCGTGATTGCTTTTTATAAGCCACAAAAGTAATCAATGTATATAAAAAAAATAAAAAAACAAATACAAAACAAATTAAAAAGTATACGAAATAAAAGCATTTTGACCGAAATGAAATGCCTAATAAATTCTCTACCATCGTTTTTAAGAATATTTGGATTAATATAAATTTAACTGATTCTCTTAACTGATTCTTCCCAAATTTCGTACACATGTAGAAAACTGCGAGATATAAATTTTGTTCATACACGGTTTTTTGAAATTTTGCTGTTTTCTTAACGTAAAATTAATTTTAAACTTTAAACACGTTTTCCCACAACCCTGAGTTCAAAATCGGCTGCCACTGTACATCCAAGGCGGGTAAACCGATTTCGATCCGGGGTTTTTCATTCATAGGCAACAAAAAACTCTAGTCCTTATTGTGGCCTTTTTTAGAATTTTGGTTAAATAAATTTTATATCCGCGAGCAAATGTTTTTTTTCTTGCCTTTTTTGAAATTTTTAAGTAAAATAAAAATCGGGCCACGATAAGGACTAGAGATTTATCTGGGATTAAGAATCACTTTATATTTTTATTTTCCGATAATTAATGAAGGCCAATTTTGCCTTTTTTAAAAAAAGGCTAATAATGAAATGGCAACCCTGTAGATTTTGGTTGGCAGAATTTAAAATAAATAATTTTTCAAAATACTGCAAAAGCGTATATTTTAAATAGAAAAAATAAAATTATAAAAATATTGTTATTTACATTTTTGACAACCGTTCAAATATGCCCTTTAAAATGTTGCTGTTACAGTATTAACCCCCCTTAAAATATATTTCTGTGATAAAAATTTCAGATTTTCCGAACAAATTAAAAAAATAAGCTTTCGAATTATAAGTTGTGACACATCATTTTGAATTGATTTTTTGAGACGCCTTGAGGGTTGTTGAGATATTTTTTAATTATACATATCCCGTTTTGAGCAAAAAATGGGATACAAAAGCAGTAAAAAAGCACTAAAATTAATGATCTAGTTGTACTTCTTTTTTAACAGAAACAATAAGGATTTAAACATTGGGTTGTCATAGGAGAGGAGTGCTTCCACTTCAACATTTTTGCAGTACTTTTTAAACGAATACAAAGGAAAGTCTACTTCATCAATTGAAAGTAAAAAAATCCATTAACTAATAATATTTTTCAGCTGAGATATTCCTTGATTGTCTTTTAAAAATGTTTTTATTGCCGCCATCGGGTATGAAACTTGCGACCTCAAGCCCTCTACAGCTCAGCTATTCTTTTCGGAAATAAACTGTATCCAAATTACTTTTTACACAGAAAAAATTATTAACCTTAAATATCTAATTAAATATATATTAAAAATAAAAATTATTTCTAAACAAGTATTTAATTGAATCAATTAATATTTTAATTGACTTTTAAATATTTTTACAAATATTTGTAACATAATTATGTGTTGTATAATTCCCAAACTTTTTTTTCTTAAACTGTATGCATATATAGAAAATTTTTAGTGTAAGAACCAAAACCTTTGCAGTTCACAAACAAAACAAACATATATGCAGTACTTGACATACACACACGTTTTTACAATTTCATATTATTTTTTAATTTTCAATTAATGTTTAATTGATATTATTAATACCTTAATCGAAATTTGTTTCAATTAATCGTATACAATTTTTAGTAGTTAATAGTATCATTTGAGTGATAGGTGCAAAATCAATTAAAATTTTAATTGATATAATCAATTTCGTTGTTAAAATTCGTTTTTAGTTTTTTCTGTGTAGGACAACTTTTAGAGCATAATGCTGTAGAAGCAAGAATAAAGCCTGGATCAGCCAGACGTAAACGTAAACGTATCTCTGCATAGCTGAATTAATAAGTTAAATAAGAACAGAAGATGTGCTGTGTTTTTTGTTTCATTCTTATGCATTCAATATAGAGCAGACGTAAATACACAACAAAAACCTGTTGTGAATAGATTTTCGTTGTATATTTACGTTTGGTCTATAATGCATGCATAAGAATGAAACAAAAAACACAACACATCTCCTGTTCTTATTTAACTTATTAATTCAGTTATGCAGAGATACGTTTACGTTTACGTCTGGCTGATCCAGGCTTAAAGTGATTTTTTGCATGTTGTGCAAAATCTTTAGTTATATGTCATTTATAATTATTTTCCCACGTTAACTGAAAACAAGCAATTTGAAATATTGAATTTGGAGAAATCTGAATTTTTACTTTTAAGGTCGTCAAAGTGACCATTAAACTAATAATTTGTAACACGAGTATTTTTTTTAGTAGGATGTAACCTTTGAGCTGTGATTTGGGCGGATTTTTAAAAACAAAACACAAGAGAGAAAAATTAAAAAATGTTTTGTTTCATAACAAATTAAAATTAATTTTGTTTGTTGTATATTTAAAAAGTTATAGTCAATTTTGTAACGAAAATTTAGGCAAAATTAAAAGTTTTTTAAAAATTTCATGACGTAATATTTCCGAAATCTAAAGGATCTGGGCTACGAAATTAACGCCCCATTGTGCTCTTGTCGTGTACGATAGTCATGGTAAGTTTCTTTTAAATCGTTGATGGCAAATCCGAAAATGTGTTTTTGTGTTGAGTTGATATGGTTTAACCCAATAGTCATAAATTATGATATTAATAATTGATAATTATTTTTTTTAAGTTAAAAGCATGTATTTACTTTGCACTAAACTAAAAACAAAAAAACTCTAGTCAAAACAAAAAAAAAAAAACATTAAAATGTAAAAATAAATTAAATTTTATTTACTTTTTCCGTTATTTTGTAATAAATTTAATGATGATATTGTATTTAAAATACTCTGATATTAATATTGCTATAAAATAAAGTCGTATATTAAATGTGTGTATAGATATAATAAAAAATATATATAAATTTAAAAAACTAATAAATTAAATAAACAACAAAATAAAATTTATTTATTATCCTTTGAATTGAGTTAACAAATCATTGTGTGTTTTATTCCCTTTGATCCTTTTACAATAAAAATAAAATTTAGTTGCCAGTATTTAGTTGACTTTATTTAGGACTGTGAAAAATGAATATGCTGTTTTCATAACCTGTAATAAACAAAAAGCATCAATAAATATTTTACAGAAAATAAACAAAATATTGTATGTAGATAAAATAGAAAATTTCCAATTCAATAAATATGATAAAATAACAACGATTTTCATAATAGGATTTGTCCTTGATTGGTGTAAAATTCAATAGTTTGACGTTGTTATTGTTCACTTGCAAATGCAATCTATTCACATATGATGCTTTCCTAGCCAACTGTCCAGCTAAAAAAGATGCATGTCTTATCAATGTCAAAATTACACTACGAATAAAAATTGGAGCAACTTTTTAAACTTTTCCAAAGGGTAGAATATTGACAAATTAAACGTTTATTCTTAATATAAATATTATTGTAATAGAATTTGGAAAATGCTACTAATTTGATTATGCCAATAGAGTTTTTAATGGGCAATTTAAACAAATACTACATCCAGAAAACAGTCAGTTGTGGCCACCGAATTTGTTGCCAATCGAATTCGTGCGGTTACGACAACTATCTTTATATTAAACTAGCGGGCGAAGCCCGCTACGTTGTTAGCGTTCCTTAAAGTTTAGAATTAAATTTGTTTTAGATAAAATAAAACACAATATTTGTTGTTAAGGTAAAATAATTGTTAAGGTAAATTTATTGTAATATTTAAGTACAAACACTATTTTTTGCCTCTTCATTTTTATATAAATAAATCATTTAGTATACCAACACGTGAGCGTGTAACAACTAATTGTCTGTTGTTCAGGCCATCGGCGTAGATAGGTCGTATTCGCACAATTTTTTTAAATTCGCTGTTTTGTTAAAAGTACAGTTTTTATAATAAAATCCTTCACCCAGCCACCACAAATAAATAATTCTGACACCGCAATGGGTTTAAAATAAATAAATATTAGATCACTTTTTCTCATGAAAGTGGATTGTTAGTAATGAATCTATTATAAATTGCAATGTACGTGTGTATGTCAAGATAATTTGGTAAAGTGCGAACTTAGGTAGATAGACCCGTATATAGTTTTGTTCATTTGTGTTTTGAATGAAAATAAAAAACGTAAAGCAGGGTTGGCAAGCATTTTATAATATTAAAGATAGCGGGCAAAGCACGCTACGTTGTTATATATATACATATATGTCCTTTATTTATTGTTTAAATATATGTACATGAGAAAATGACATATAAAAAAAATTAAAAGTTCAAGATGAACATAGGGCTATTACGAATTCTCTCCATCTTCGATTATTGGCAATACTTTTAACCTGGTTCCAGGTTTTGTTTGCGGCTTCATATTCCTGTTTTACTGATCTTCTCCACGTGGTGCGAGGACGGCCGGGTAGTCGGTGACCTTGCGGATTCCATTGTAAATCCGACTTGGTTATATCGCCATCTGGTCTGCGCAAGATATGACCAATCCACGCTACGTTGTTAGCGTGCCTTAAAGTTTTTTTTAATTCCAGTTTATGTAAAGGTAGACCTGGCAATTCAAGTAAATTTATAAATTCATTTGGAAAATTTACTGCGTCGGTTTCTTCCACCGGTGCTTCGTTACCTGCTGTTTAAATATCAGAATATATAAGTTCCATTCCTTTTTTAAGATTTTTTCACTTTTAGGAAATTTGTTTAACTTTTTGGAGAGTATGTTTCAATGCTACATAAGTTTCATATTCCGTGGATAGTGTTTGAACAGGTAATTAAAAGGCGTTCTTCACCCCTTTTTGTTCCTCCCAGTAAAAATCCCAAATATATATAATCTTGCCTCAATCGCATGCGAAATTTCAAGTACCATACTCCGGCAGTTTGAGTCATTCAAATTCCATTCCATTTTGTTTAACAATTTTAGTGTTCCAATGCAACTCCTTCCAAGATTCCATTTCGTCCACCATTCCATTGCATTTCGTTCCTATCTGTTATTCCAATTCGACTCGTTCCCCGTTTCATTCCATTTCGTTCCTACTGTCTTGTGTATCGATATTGATATCAGCCGCTTCTATTTCCATTCCATTTATTTCCATTCCTGTAGTGTTTCAATTCCACTCGTTCCCCATTCTATGCCATCTCGCTCCTCATTCCATTTCGTTCGATAGTCCATTCCATTTCGTTCCCTCTTCCAATCCATTTCCATTGTCTATAATTTCAATTCCACTCGTTCAACGTTTATATCCATTTCGTTCCAATTGTGTAGTGTTTCAATTCCACTCGTTTCCTATTTAGTTCCTTAATTTTAGTGTTCCATATACACTTGTTCTTTAAGTTTTAGGTTTCTAGCTAAAGACGCAGACGTTAAGGGTTATATCGGGGGGGTTTTGAACGACCATTTTTACCACGTTCCTGTCCAAAGTCCTAAAAATGCCTTGTCGATAAGTTAGCCCATACTCCAAGGAAACATATTACATATTACAGGTTTCTAGCGAAAGGGTTCGGTTAGGCCATCAAGGGGGAGAATTATTCCGTTTATACCCCTCCCGGTATAAATTTCCAAAAATACCGTCTTAGGGGACGTCAACGTTGGAGAAGGAACCCAAATACCGAATTTAAGCTCCATAGTTCCAGCAGTGTGGCCAGGCCGTTAAGTGGGAGACTTTTCCTGTTTTTGACCTTACCAATTTCCAAAAATTGTATAGTCGGCATGCCGGACTTTAACTTTTTTAGTCGTTTTTTATTTTTTTTTTATTTAACCCAACGTTTCCACAAGCAAGTAAATTGTTATATGAAGAATAAGCATTATCAGCTAAAATTTCGAAAATTTCCGAAAAAACATGAAAATTTTACATGTGTCTACACTACTTGCTGCAAGTTCATTTTTAAAATGTCGTCAAAGGCAAAGGTTGGTCACTAAATAGGACTCCAGTCCTCCAAAATTTACTTGCAAATTGAGCCGCAAGTCTCATAAGTGTGATTGTGTTAGTGAAAAAGTGTGAGTGTATTGAGTTTTTCGACCTTGTACTTACATGTAGAAACGGGGGGTTAGAAAAAAAATCTGTAAAATTTTAGTTAAAACTACTATAAATTAGTTAGAAATGACCTTGCAGAAAAAACTACTGAAATTAGCAGATTATATTTGCAAAATATTAGTAAGATAGGAACAGCAAAAATAAATTGCTAAATATACACAATATTAGTTATATTTACGTTAAATTTTAGTTAATAGAAAATAAAAACTTGACCTGCTAAAATCATCAAAAAAATTTGCTAAATAATTAGTAGACTAAAAAATCACAATAAATTTTAAGTTTTCAGAGTTTTTTGTGGATTTTTTTTTGATGCGAATGAAAATCTTGCCTTCTAAAATCAACAGTTTACTATTTTTTTAGCCAATATTTCTGTTGATTTAAGCAGGATAGACTTTTTGTATTGATTTAAATTTAACTTAAAAATAACAAAAAATTTTTAGATACAACAGCTTTTTCCTATTTTTAGTCTATTAATATTTAGCAAAATTTTCTGCAGATTTTACAGTGTAATTTGTTATTTTCAATTAACTAAAAGTTAACTTAAATATAACTAAAATTCTGTAAATTTCACCGTTTTATATTTGCTGTTATTTTTTTACTAGTGTTTAAAAACAAAAATCTGCTAATTCCAGCAGTTTTTTCTGCACGGTAATTTTTAACTAATTTTTAGTAGCTTTTTCTGCTATTGTATTTCTACATGTTTATTTCTTTGTATGTAATAACGGCAGGTTTATTAAAAATTATTAAAATCTAAAAAAAAACGAAGAAACTTAATTTAAAATTTATATTTAAAATTGGTTGAGTATAAGCAATGGCTATGTAATTCTCTAACATTTTATATATTTTTTCTCACTTACTGAGAGAATTGCATACTCTTTATTTGATAAAGTGTGTGGTATAAAGAAACTTCTACAAATGCGACTCCTTTTGAAAAATATGATTAAATGAATAACGAGTAAAACTACTTTTCCAATACTAAAAATCATTTTTTTCTAGAAAATAATAAATTTGTCGAATTAATGAAGTTTTTAAAATTCTTGGCGTGTTACTTTAAAAGTATGCCAAAATCGGGCGATAATTTACCAAGACACCAATTTACACAAGTTTTATAAAATGAAATATAGGTACAGTTTTATAGTCACAACTTATATCGATTTGTTTCTTAAATATTTCTTTATTACACTATGCGACAGTGAAAATCGGGATGGGATGAAACCAACGGGAAATGTTATATCGGTCAAAAACAAGTTATACGTGTCCCGGCGTTTCGCTGGGTCACCCCTAGGAATCGAGATATATCTTTTTTTTGACATAACTCGAGAACCACTAGTCCGATTTTGCTCAAACAATTTTAAAAAAAATTAAAAATTACAATTCCTTTAATCTGTTCATATAACGTTTTTCTATATACTAAACAGTTTTGCCGGTAAAAATAAATGTTTGTTACCGCTACCATAAAAATCAATAACCTTTTGTTTATTACTTTTTTTTAATATTTTAGGCAAAAAACATTTTTTTCTTCATACATTTATTTTTACCGGCAAAACTGTTGAGTATATAGCAAACGTTATATGAACAGATTAAAGGAATTGTAATTTTTAATTTTTTTAAAATTGTTTGAGCAAAATCGGACTAGTGGTTCTCGAGTTATGTCAAAAAAAAAGACCACCAAAGGTCAAATCGATATATCTCGATTCCTAGGGGTGACTCAGCGAAACGCCGGGACACGTATAACTTCTTTTTTACCGATATAACTTTCCCCGGTAGTTTGAACCCTTCCCGATCACTGACCCCTACCATTTGTCTCACAGTGTTATCAAACAAAATTTCTTACTTAAGAAATATTTAAAAATATCGATTTTAGCTTTGACTACAGAACTGGCCCATAATATTTAAAATTTATACAGAAAAATTACGTGTATTTTAAAATCATAATTAAATTTTTTTTTTAATATTAACGGTGGGTCTCACACTCAAGGTTGTAGAGTTAACTACCCAGGAAAATTTTTTACAATCGGTAGCCAACCACACCCATTCTACAACTGGTTCCACTGCAACCGATTCCATGGAACTGGTTTCGGAACCAGTTCCTGGGATCCTATATGGAAGGTGTAGGTGACGTAGAATCAGTTCCAGAACTAGTTCCAGAACTGATTCATGTACAAATCCACCTTTAAAATTAAAAATTATTTCATAAAAAAATTTAATACCATAAAAATTTTTTGAATAATTTCTATAACAAGAAACATAACAATTTTAATAACAAAACAAATTGTCACATTTTCCTAGAAAAAGGCTATAAGTCATAAATTTACAAACAAAAATTCCACCATAAGAAATTTTTAAGACAAAATTCGACCTTATTTCTGACTAACAGACCCTCAAAACCAAAGGTTTTTTTTAAGTTTTCAGGGTCTTTTGATTGAAAACCTGTCAAAATTTCCCAGAACTTTTCTCAGCTAAGTCTCTGAAATTCTGTTGAATTCTCTGAAATAAAAACGTTTTCTGTCTTTATATAACAAGGGTGGGTACGGATTTAACACCGAGGGCCATTTTGTAGTTTTACATAAAATATACAGAGCTGCAGCATACAATAATAAAAAAGAAAATTACAAAGCTTTAAGTAAAATGAAAGCGGAAGGAACTAGTGTTTTATTGCTTTTTTTGTGAAACAAAAACAGTTTTTAAATCCACCTATTCCAAAACTGGTCCCACAAAAAATCATTGCAAACTCAATTTTTTTCGAATTTGGTTTTGGTATTTTTGAATTACATAAGTACAATTAAACATTATTGAAACACTTTTTTTATAGTTTTTGCAGGCGGTTTTCATCGCCTCTTTCGAACATTGACAATTTATATCGAAAATGTTAGCCTTTGCAGACGTGTGTAATTCTTATGGCTGAATTTTCGATACAAATTAGGAAGAGAGTGACTTAACAGAGGTAGGGAGAGTTGGTACCTCTTTTATATGCTCGTTGGTTTTTGCATTGATCCGCTGTGTCGAGGAATCGGCCAACGAAAATTTGAAAACTGATTATAATTCCGACAGCAAAAACATGTATAAAAATTAATAACATCCTGGATTCGAATTTTTAATTAACAATTTCGTTGCGCACAGCGAAAACAAAATCCTGCCTCTTTAAAGGGACATTATGCACTAAAAGGTTAATTAAAGATTTAGGTCTGATTACTGAATGTTCAATTAGCTACTAACTGGGTCTTTAACTGACACATTTGTTGTTGTATCTTATATAAAATTACAATTTAACTGACGGCTAAATTTTAACTGGACATTCGGTAATCGGGCCTTAGTTAGAAATTTCTTTTTTCACACAGACCAATGCGGTGCAGTATTATAGTCAGCACTAAGTCATTGGCGGACTTAGGCCTAGACTGCTTTTTGCCCACCCCAGAATTTAAAAAAAAATCTGTCTATAATTCTTGTTGATTATTTTTTTTTTAATATCAGTTAATCCTGTGTTTTTGATTGGGAAAATGTCTTCTAGTTTCCTAGGAAGCTAATTTGTTGGAGTCTAAGGTAGGGTGATCATTCGTACTGATTTGATCAGTACATGTACTGATTTTTGGTTACGCGTACTGATGAAAAAGTCGTGTACTGATTTGTACTGATTTTTTAAAATTTGTACTGATTGTACTGATTTTTGTCATTTAAAAAAATATTACATTAAAAAAAGCCAAAATGGAAGTACAATGGCTGTGTTTGTGCGGCAAGTTATCAACGTTGGCTTGTGTCATTCCCATATAAATTTGACAATACCCAACATTTAGTGTTAACTCTCAACGTTACTAATGTCAAATTTGTATCGGAATGACATAAGCCAACGTTGATAGCTTGCCGCACAAACACAGCTAATGTATTTTTTTTTTATAAGATACATTTTTGTGACTGTGAGAGGTTTTCTCTACCAGAAATCATTCAAAATGATTTTTCTACATGTAAATTTCTTAATCTATTTAATATGTATTTTCAGAAACACAGAAGATTCGTAGTGACAACCGAATTTATCAAATGGTTCCATCGCGATAATAGAAAATCAGTTGATACAACAGTTATTTGACCGTGATAAAAATATTTTAATTATCCGGCTGTCAGAATGATTCTGTTTTCTGAGTTTAGGAAACGACATCAAAAGTTGACGATTTTTCCGTACAAAAATCATTAAAATCTGAAGAAATGTATGTAGGTATTTCCATGGAAAAATTATCGAATCTATGGGATTTTCAATAGAAAAAAGTACACAAAACCTAAAGATTTTCATTTTTAAAAACGTTACGTGTTTTTGTAGAAAATGTTTTTCCCAAAATGTGAAGTTTTTCTATTTCAGAAAACATGCAGAAATTAGCAAAGAAAAAAAGATTTGTTCTTACAGCTAAATTTGTAGCCAATCGATTGGTTAGTTTGTATCTACAGAAAATTAGTTTAGACACTGCAATTTGCTCGTGACAATAGAAATTCGTTGGCCTGAATAAAAGTTCGGTAGAATTAACGTTCATACTATCCTGGGGTCATATTTGACTCCATTCGTAGCATGGCTATATTTCATCAATCTGTTACAAAAAAATAAGAAAAGAAATGGTAACAGATCATTGAAATTTCTATATAATGGATCCATTACGTTAAATCATAATAAGGAAATTGGCCTCGAACTAAATTAATAAATTTCTAATTAACAAACTATTATGTCTATAATTTTTTGTTATTTTTAAGCTAAATTTAGTTGAATGCAAATAGCACTCTATAGTGTTAAATTAGCAGAAATATTTAAAACAAAAAATTGTAAAACTCTAAATTTAACAGGTTTATTTTTGCTGTTCTTATTTTACTTGTATTTAGCAAAAAAATCTGCTAATTTAACAGTTTCTTCTGCAGCATTATTTTTAACTAATTTTTAATTACTTTTTCTGCTATTTTTATAGATTTATTTCTATGAGTGTACTATTTTGAGGAAATTTTAATATGTTGTAGAAACAAAAATTCTACGAAGAAAATGTCAGTTTTTGATCACCTCGGTAATTTAAGTGGTCAAAATATTATTAAAATAGGTTGATCTTAGATTTCTTTTCTCCATCAAATATCAAAATTTTATACTATTCTGATCGTATAGCATTCCCTGCACGAGATTTTCTTCAGAAAAAAGGATGAATTTTTTAAAGTTTTCTATAAAAAACATTTGAAAATTTTATAAAAAGGGAGGGAGTTATTTTTAAGTCTCTTTTTGTATGAAACAATCGCAAGCATAATGCCGAAACTGTTGGGCAAATAAACAGCCAAACATAAATGGGGTCCTTGCCCACCCCAGAAAAATGGTCTAGGTACGCCTCTGCACTAAGTACGAACTTTAATACATCCTTACTTGAGTAATAAATTTTCAGACCAAATTACCCACCAAATCAAAAATTTAAGTTTCAACTCGTGCTTTGTGCTGACTATAAAACTCGCCCACTCAACAAAAAAGTCTGTAATGACTACCGAAAATTTTGATGTTATTACTGGAAATTTAACTATTTTGCGCCCTAATTTTAGCAACTCAAGCCTACTGATTTGTAGTATAATGAAATTAGTAGAAAAAATTAGTAACCGCTACTAAATTTTAATAAAATTGTTGTAAACCGTAATTTAAAAATTATTTGATAAAATTAACAACAAATTTTATTGAATATTAGTATCATTCGAAGAAAAACCTCCGTCATAGTTATAAAAGGCTATACGAAGCTGTGATGAAAAACAAAAATAAAACTTACCCAAGTAAAAAAGTTTTGATATAGTCATATATTATCATATACAATTTTGTATAATTATATATCGGAACATACATATATACTAAGATATAATTATATACAATTTTACGAAATTATATCCTAAATATATAACTATATATTGTTATATATTGCACAATATATAACCCAACATATTACAATATCCAATTATATATAGATCTGTATATATTTACATATGCCTCATATAATTATATATAATTGTATCGAATTATATACCATTACATCTAGTTGGATATGATTATATTATATTTGACACATTTGGATGAGGACAAAATCCGGATATAATTGTATCAAACCATATCTTATTCCATCAAATTAGATCTAATTGTGTCAAATTAGATCTAATATGACCATAATACTATCTAATTTGATACAATTATATGTTCTCATTTTTCGGATGTAAAATTATATATAATATCAAAACTCATATAATTTTTTTTAGTAGTGTTGACAAATTTGATACTTTTTTTTAAATGCAAATTCACATGTTTTTTTATATTTATGAAATGATAGTTTCTCATGTGTTTGTGTCGACAGTTTCGTAAATGAAGTTGAATTTATTATGTAAAGAACTGAGGGCCGGTTTTATAGTCTGAACTAACAACGATTTTTGTCTAAATACTTCTTAAGTAAGAAATTTCTAACTAAAATGGCACTAAGGGTAAGATCGATTGTACCTTTAAATATATTTAAAAAAAATTTCAAATCGATTTTAGTTCCGACTATAAAATTGGCCCTAATTTTTTATCTAAAAATTTCCGAAAAAAAATATTAAAAACAAAATTTTTAAATAAAAAAAATCGAAATTTGAATTTTCATAAGGGCCGCACAAAAAAATGGGGCTTAGTAAAAATAGGGGCATGGAGTACATGACATGATTGGTCTGAAGAATTTTAAAAACTTTTTCTTCCACCTACCTGAACAAATGTTGGCATTCTAACCGGTATTAAATTTCCAGCCATTATAGTACTGGATTTTTGAGATCGTTGTAATAATAACATTAGGGCTTTTTTAAATTTATCTCCACGATCCATCCAATTGCATTCATATATAGCTTCGGTTAAAAAATCATTAGCCTGACAGTAGACATCACCATAATAGCATAAAATAAAGATTTCCATAGTAACAGCACTAAAATACATGATAATATTTAAAAGTTTTGAAGGATCCAAACCAACATATATCATATAGACCCCAATGGTACATTGAGCCAAGCCAGTTGCAATAAATTGCAAAAAACAAGTAGTGGAGATATTTTCCTGAATCGTAAGGAATAGTCTGTGGAAAAAATTGAAGAAAACTAAAGAAACAATTTCAAGATTATCTTAGTTATTATAGTACTCGTATATAACTTTATGATCTTTAATGCAATCTGTTAATTCCCGATATAATTCTGCTTCTGAAGTGGTAGTTCCAACGCTATTCCCCAACGCTTTAATACGCAATGCCAAAGCTTTAACATGTGCAGTTAATATAACCAAATATGCTTGAGGATATGTATCATTTCCAAGATTTTGCATGGTCTGTACTATTAAGCCATATAACTGATATAAATGAGCACACAGGAAATTACGTTTTGATGCCTTCCAATCCCAGGGAAACCAAGCTGGATACATTAGAATTCTTTCTGTCGACAGATATGCCACCAATTGACTAGATATCACGGCACAACAAAACAAACGTAAAAACGTGATAAAGCATTTTCTCACCGAAGTTATGCCCTCCTCTAAAGTGGCTACTTCTTCAGTTGTTTTAGCTCTAGCATCTAAACGTTCTAAAATCTTTCGAACACTTAAAAGTTTATGTCGTATTATAAAAACATTTATGTATTTAATATTACAAATGACATCAGTTGATGTCATATAGAGATTTTCACACAATTCCGTTAAATTTTCCGAAAGTATCAAATTGATAATAAGCGTTGTCGGAAATAGCAAAGTTGTGGTGGCATTTAAAAAAATCGCATAAACAATGTATGGTTTAAACCATTTAGAGTCACGTTTTGGCGGTTGTAAACCACACAATTTCCATAAAATCCAGTGATTCTTAAATGCCTGCCATGTTTGTATTTTGTTCATTTTCATTTATCACTTTGTTGAAGTTTAACGATGTAAGCTCATAAAATTTAATAAAAGTGTTCAAAGTAAAACTTCATTTGGATTTTTATAACTACTTGGCGCAATGATGTCTTTTTGCATTCTTTATATATTGCTATTTTGTGAAGGCACGTTCATATGGAACAATTTACAGGTTTGTTAGTAAAATATATGTTATACTGTGGTACGATGATGGTTAATTTATGAAATAACCAAAGAAACTGGTGTTATTTAAATTTAAAATATTTTTGACAAGTTGCTTGTTATATAAAATTTTTACATAAAATTGGTGGGTACTTTTGGGCTTTAAACAGTACTTTGCCTTTAGGAAATACGAAAATTTTAACGAAAATCTTTTGAATGATTTTTATACAAAATAGCAACTTGATTTCTTGTTAATTTGGTAATTATGGTTTTTTATACCTTCAAAACGAAGATGATAAAAATATGTGAGAAAAAATTTTTAAATTCATCAAAACTTGTGCTAACACTTAGTCGCCAATGAAAAAAATTCTTGCTAAAATCAATAAAACTTTTTGCCATATATTAGTAGACTGAAAAAAACTGAAAACATATGTAGACAAATTATACTTCAGATAATTTATTTGTGCAAAATTTAAATCTAGATATCAATATCTCAAAAACTTTTCTTAATATAAATATATAATCTTTTCTTTTCTACACAGAAAAAATTTCTCAGTTACTGGCTACTAAATTTTCAACTGAGTCTCAGGTGAAATACCCATTACTGAGCCTCAGTTAATAATGTTATTTGAAAATAACAAATTTTTGAGAAATTTATTCAGCCCTGTTCACTCAGTTAAAGGCAACGGAATTAGTAGTTGTTATGAATAAAACTTTCTGTTCTGTTAATATTAACTCAATTCATGTATGTATTTAAAAACAAAAACGATGTCAACAATGCATGCATCTTTATTTGAATTTATTTAAGGAAAAATTATGAGTAACAAACCACCTATGGTTGAATCCCTCATGGGCTTTCCAATTCCATTAATTCATATGGCTTCCCCTTGATAAATGTGGAGTTTTCTTATTCGCGCTGTGGAAAAAATGTATGCCCTTAACTAAAATGTTAAGGAATATAATTTATCAGAATGAATTGGTTTATAAAATATTTTTAAATGCCGTTTTAAATTCTAAACGAAGAGCTAGCATTTGTTGTTCTCAAAACTCTGACAATACTGTTAGCTCAGCTTCAACTGCATACTCTCAAGTAGAAAGTAATATCCCAGTTAACAATACTGGATGGACTAAACTTAACTACAAAAAAAAGAAACGTAAGCATGTGGTGTTTGGAGATAATAATTCCAAAGACTTAGAAGTTATCGCTAATCAAAAATGGGTGCATATTTCCTCATTTAAGCCCAGCGTAACAGCAGAACAAATCCTGAGTTATGTTGCAAAAGGTGCTAATATTTCCAAAACCCATCTAAAATGTTTTAAATTGGTTAGAAAGGAAATTGAGCAGAACACATTGAGGAGTGTTTCTTTTAAAATTGGGATCTCCGCTGCATTATATGATAATCTATTTGAGCCTTCCTTGTGGCCTACTAATGTAAAAGTGCGTCCGTTCTTGTTCTTTCAAAAGCCTATATCTTAAAACATGTGTAATATTAATTAATATTTATAATTATTTTATAGTTTAATCATAGTCTGTAAGGAAATGATGTTCCATAGACTGAATAAAGAATAAAGAAAGAATAAAGAATAATAAAATATTTTTCACGTACCAAATGATTGACAAAAAGATATTTTTATTCAATATAAAATTTTTGTTTTTTATATTTATTTTAAAATAAAGTGACAATCCAAATGTAACTGAAATTGGTATTTACAGGGTAACTAAACAAAATCGGTTTTGTTTAACTGAAACATTAGTTGATAACGAGTATTTAAGTTAATTACTTTTTTTTGATATTAACTAATAAATTCTTTAACTGAACTACCGGGAAATTTTATCGGTGTATATTTAGAAAAGTTATTGAGATATTGATACACACTTAATTTTGAAAAATAAGGCACGGAATTAAGCTGAAACTGTGTTAAGCATTTTCTTTCCGAAGCTATAGTTACTAAATTATAAATTTTTTATTGAAAAAATCGGCTGAATTGCGCAAAACCTAGAACTAATTTGAACAAACTGGTTACAGATTCTAAATCAGCATCCCCTAATTATCCTAAAACCCCTGCAATAACATTCACCTTCTTCTTTAGAGCAGTGTAATAAACATTTTTCAAGAAAATCGTATTTTTATTTTCCGACAAAATATGCTAACTCGAAAAAATATTTGTGTTTTGATATACTAAAATATGCTATCTCAAAAAAATACGCAAAAAAGTGCAAAATATGAAATATTTGCATAGGTATAAATTACTAAGAATATTTAAACCATCTTATGGAAGGTACATTGTTTATTTTTACAATAAGTTTTTTTAGCTCTCCTGAGAAGGTAGCTTTTTGGTTGGCATTTATTGAATGTAGGAGCTTGATATGCTTATTATTGGCATTTAATATAAATGTAGAAATTCTAAAAAACTAAAAAGGAAATAACAAAATATCGCTTTTTAGCACTAAAACCACTTTTCTTTACAAAGCGAATAGGAACATAAAAAATTTTCCAATGTGTTTATCAGCACGATTTTGATACCAAAATATTAGTTCAAAATTAGTTTAGTGCTGAAAATATCACTAAAACTTTTGCTGAATTTCAGCAAAAAATTTATGAAATAGCAATATGTTTTACTAATTTCACTACTAACTTGTTTTGTGTTTCCTTTTGCGCAAATGTTTCCAAACCGACGCATGGTATTTACGTTCAAGTGTTGAACGATACGCGTACGCTGAATCCAGTAGTGCTATCCGCTTTTCTACGTTAGCTCTAAAAAAATATTTCAGTTTCAAAATTATGGTTTGAAAAATTCAATTTTATTTTTATCCTTAAGGCAATTCTACACGGGATAGAAAACTCGCTAGACTTTATGAACATGCAGCTCTGTATAAGTATATGAAATGTAATATCTAGGCCATTGACACTTGCTATCATACATAATTTCTTTAATTAGTAACAATGGCTCATATGCATAAATAATAGATATTAGTAATAGGGGGAAATACAAGGTTTTTAAAGCAATTACTTCACAAATCTAGTCTGCTTGGGAGTAGACTAGAAATTAAATTTTTTAATTTTCGTTTACATTTCATGCTATTCTACTAGCCAATTGGTAAATTTGGAGTTATTCCTTAGCCCAAAGTAATTACTTCGAAGTAATTGCTAATTAATTGACTAATCAATTATTTGGACAAATTAATTGGTGATTTCATTACCACTAAATTGAAACTAATGCTAATGAAATTTTTGGCATTATTATTACTTGGACTAATGCTAATGCTTTGAAATACATCGATTTCATTACTAATGCCAATTGTATAGTAAATTCATTACGATTACTAATGCCTCAATTATAAGAAAGAATTGGCATTTGTAAACGTCATTTTATAAATTTCATAATCATTTCTGAGCTTGCAAATGCGGAGTGCGAAAAGGGTTTTGTGGTATAAAAAATTAATTAAAATACTTAATCAGCGATTTACATTGTGCAAAGGAATATATTGATGCAAGAATTTTACTTTTTGCAAAATTATTTTCGCAAACTTTTTTTTTCAAACTAACCACCAGTCTTTGGTATGAGTTATGGGTATTATAGTAACCAGATTCTAATTTTACAAAAACCGAACTTTAAAAATTGCAAAATAATCGCGGAACGCGAAAAAAGACTTTACAGCACAAAAGTTGAATTAAAAAACTAAATCAGCCATTTTTATTCTGCAAACAAACATACTGATGTAAGAATTTTCCTTTTTGTAAATTTTTTTTCCCCGACTTTTTTCGCGATTTCTTTTTTCAATTAATCACAGAACTTTGTTCTATGGATTGGGTATTATAGTCCCTAGATTATAAATTTTAAAAACCCACACTTAAAAAATTGCAAAATAACCGCGGAACGCGAAAAAAGACTTTATGGTACAAAAGTTGAATTAAAAAACTAAATCAGCCATTTTTATTCTGCAAACAAACATATTGATGTAAGAATTTTCCTTTCTTGAAATTTTTTTTCCGCGACTTTTTTTGCGATTGCTTTTTTCAATTAATCACAGAACTTTGTTCTACGAATTGGGTATTATAGTCCCTAGATTATAAATTTTAAAAAACCACACTTAAAAAATTGAAAAATAATCGCGGAACGCGAAGAAAGGCTTTATGGTACAAAAATTGAATTTAAAAAATTAATCAGCGATATTCATTCTGAAAAAAATATACTATGTTAGAATTTTCCTTTTTGCAAATTTTTTTCCGGGACTTTTTCGCGATTTCTTCTTTCAACTAGCCACCGAACTTTGTTCTATGAAATGGGTGTTATAGTCCCTAGATTATAAATTTAAAAAAACCGCACTTAAAAAATTGCAAAATATTCGCGGAACGCGAAAAAAGACTTTATGGTACAACAATTGAATTAAAAAACTTAATCAGCGATTTTCATTCTGCAAACAAACATACTTATGTAAGAATTTTCCTTTTTGGATTTCTTTTCGCGACTTTTTTCGCGATTTCTTTTTTCAATTAATCACAGAACTTTGTTCTATGAATTGGGTATTATAATCCACAGATTATAAATTTTAAAAAACCACACTTAAAAAATTGCAAAATAATCGCGGAACGCGAAAAAAGACTATGGTACAAAAGTTGCATTTTTGTTTGCAGATTGTTAATCGCTGATTAAGTTTTTTATATATTTTTGTGCCATAAAGCCTTTTTTCGCGTTCCGCGATTATTTTGCAATTTATTACTTGTGGTTATTTAGAATCATAACCTAGGGTCTATAAACCCAATTCCTAGAATAAAGTTCGGTGGCTAAATTTCCAAAAAGGAAAATTCTTACATCAGTATATTTGTTCGCAGAATGAAAATCGCTGATTAAGTTTTTTAATTAAATTTTTGTAGCATAAATCTCTTTTCGCGTTTCACGATTATTTTACAATTTTTTAAGTGCGGTTTTGTTAAATATATAATCTAGGGACAATAATACCCAATTCATAGAACAAAGTTCTGTGATTAATTGGAAAAAGAAATCGCGAAAAAAGTCGCGGAAAAAAATTTACAAAAAGGAAAATTTTTACATCAGTTGTTTGTTTGCAGAATGAAAATCCCTGATTAAGTTTTTTAATTCAATTGTTGTACCATAAAATCTTTTTTCGCGTTCCGCGATTATTTTGCAATTTCTTAAGTGTGGTTTTTTAAAATTTATAATCTAGGGACTATAATACCCAACTCATAGAACAAAGTTCTGTGATTAATTGAAAAAAGAAATCGCGAAAAAAAAATTTACAAAAAGGAAAATTCTTACATCAGTATGATTGTTTGCAGAATAAAAATCGCTGATTAAGTTTTTTAATTAAAATTTTGTACTTTTTGTCTTTTTTCGCGTTCCGCGATTATTTTGCAATTTTTTTAGTGTGGTTTTTTTAAATTTATAATCTAGGGACTATAATACCCAAATCATAGAACAAAAATGGGTGATTAATTGAAAAAAGAAATCGCGAAAAAAGTCGTGGAAAAAAATTTATAAAAAGAAAATTCTTACATCAGTATGTTTGTTTGCAGAATGAAAATTTTTACTCAATTGTTCATAGTTTTTAAGGCATTAGTGCGATTTCATTAGCATTAGTATTACAAATTCTAATGCCAGAAAATTTCAGTACCATTAAATGGTAATGAAATTTTTTTGCCATTAGCATTAGTCAACTAATGATAATGAAATTTCAATGCCCATGAAAAAATTCCAAGTATGATTCATATGACCCAATATTTATGATGTCTTGTAACCACCCTACGGGGAATGAGGAGTCAATTGCCCTCCAAGGACCTATCCCGTGACCGGTCAACCGAAGGCATATTACTAAATTAGTTCAAATATGAACCAAAGAGAATGAATTGATTTTCTAAGTATTTTCTGATTCGTTACTTTCATTGTTGCTTTTAAAAAACTTAACAGATACCGAAATAAAAAACAAAATTCGCGGCCTATTTTTTAAAATATATTTTTATTTATTTTGAACTTTATTTTTTTACGATTTGCTTATTTTAGCTCTTATTTTAAATTTTTATAATTTTTTGCTAAAAAATTTTAAGTTTGTATTTTTAATGTGTTTTTAATGTTAAATAAAAACACATTAATAAATTTTTATTTATATTGTCAGAGTTTTCGAGGTAATTTTCTAATTTTTAATTGATTTTTTAATTTAATTATGGCCAACGCAAAAAACGAGTCAAGTGCCATTAAAGGACCTATCCCGTGACTGGTCAATCGGGGGCATACTGAAGGCACTTCCACTATATTTGTGTGTGTGTTAGTGTTGTTTTCTTTTCAATTTTTTTCTTTTCCATTTTTTTATTTGCTTGTAGTGTTTGTTTTTTCTTTTTCTTTTTTATTTGAACAGAAACGAAAAATATATAATTTTACCATCAGCCAGCCATCACGCATAAGCAACATTAGCTCAGACGGTAGAGCGTTTGCCTTACAAGCAGGAGGTTGTGTTATCGGGCCCTACTTCGACGCCAAGTAGATTATTTTTAATTCTTAATTTTTTGTTAGTTTATTTGAAAAGCTATTTTTAGACACACCACCTTACTGTCACAAGGTGTCTAAACTGTGGCAATTGGTCATTTCCAATGACAACGCCATGTTAAAGTGATATGTCTCTTTCAAACAAAAAAACCGATCAACGACCGGTCTCCGCCCCCTTGGGACCTATCCTGCGTGTCATCTGGGACCGGTCCCTTTCCCCGTAGGGCAGACAAGGAAAAATTCTGAATTTTATTTAAAAATCCATAAATATTTGAATTTTTATTTTTGTTTAAAATAAAATTCCCAAAAATGTATGAATTTTAAATTTGGAAAATAAAAATCTCAAAATTTAGAGAATTTTATTTATAACAAATGTTTGAATAATTCTTTAAATAGTTATTTGAAAAATTCAAAATGAAAAAATAAAAACCCAAACACCTACAATAAAAAATATTAAATACACAAAACTTGAAATCAAACCAGCAATTTCGCTTTTTTTCTTCTAATTTTTTCGGTGTTTGTAAATTTTATCAATAAATTAATATTTTTATATGGCGTCTTATATGCAAATTTCGCAAAATAGCTCTTTGAATAATCGTTTGGTGGATAAACTGAATAAGAAATAAAGTACAATAAAAAACTAAATATACAAACTATATAACTAAATCCGCTATTTCGAGTTTCTTAGTTTTTATGGTGTTCGCAGATTTGATCGATAAATTAATACTTTATATTCAAATCGCGCAATTGTGGAAAATTGTATATGCTACAAAAAATTAATTAAAAAACTTAATCAACGATTTATATTCCGCTAATGAATATATTGATGCAAAAATTTTCCTTTTTGCAAAATATTTTTTATTTTTGCGAATTATTTTTGCAAACTAACCACTAAACTTTTTTATAAAAAATGGGTATTATTATTCCTTGATTATATATATATTTCTCTAACTCCCACTGGAGCATAGGGCGCCTAGATTATGAATTTAAAATAACCGTACTTAAAAAATTGCAAAATAATAGCGGAACGCAAAAATAGTCTTTATGGTGCAAAATATTTATTAAAATATTATTATTATAGTTCCTATATTATAAATTTAAAATAACCGCACTTAAAAATTGCAAAATAATAGCGGAACGCTAACCTTTTTGCAAAAATTTTTTTGAGGATTTTTTTTTGCAAACTAACCACCAAGTTTTTTGATAAGAAATGAGTATTAAAGTTAATAGATTATAAATTAAAAACCCGCACTTAAAAAATTTCAAAATAATGGCGGAACGCGAAAAAAGCTTCTATGGCACAAAATATTCCTTAACAACCTTAATCAGCTTACATTGATGCAAACATTTTCCTTTTTGCGAAATATTTTTTCCTGAATTTTTTATTGTAAACGAACTTCCAAACCTTGGTATAAGAAATTGGTATTTTAGTCCCTAGATTATAAATTAAAAAAAACCGCACTTAAAAAATTGAAAAATTATAGCGGAACGCGAAAAAGGACTTTATGGTACAAGAGATTAATTTGAAAATTTAATCAGCGATTTATATTCTACAAACGAATGTATTGATGCAAACATTTTTCTTTTTTCAAGATTTTTTTTCGCGAATTTTTTTTGCAAACTAATTACCAAACTTTGGTATAAGGTATTATGGTCTCTTGATTATAAATTTTAAATAACCTCACTTTAAAAATTCCAAAATAATGGCTATATGCGAAAAAACATGTCGTGATATTATTGTATGAAGGGAACAAAATGTTTGGAACTACTCTTTATATAAAATTTTGTTAACTACATGCTAATCTTTATCACAAATTTAAATTTTTACCAATTTTAAATACATTAATGTATATTTTTTTATAGGAAAATTAAACTCCATATAATTAAAAATAATATTCAATAGAGAATTTTTCCTTTAAAACTCTTTACTGAATTTAAAAAATATCATAAAGAATTTATTTAAAAGTTATAAAGTATTTTTTTCAAAAAATACTTGAAGAATTTTATCACTAAAGAATTTTAAATTTTAAGCTTTTCTGTTGTCTGCTTGTAACATTATTGAACATTTCTGTTTATTAAATGCACCTTTTGTTATTTGAAAAAAAAAAAATATTCTTTAAAATACAAAAATTTTAATAAAAACAAATACTTGACAACTAGAGATGATATTTTTACTATAAAAATTAGTGCCAACAATATTAGAGATTACAAATAAAGTGCAAACTCTACGAGATTTCTATCCCGTGTAGATGTGCCTTAAAGGCGATACTTTATGAAAATGCAGCTCTGTACAAGTCTACGAAATGTAATCTCTAGACCATTGACAATTGCTGTCATACACAATTTCTTTAATTAGTAACAATTTTTAAAATGTCTTTCCAGTGTAGAAAATCATTACCAGATATGTCGTTATGTAACTACATACCTGGTAATGGTAACTAGTTACTTTTATTGTTACATTTCTTATTACCTTTATATGGCGATGTCACGAAAAATAATGAGTTACACACCAGCATACGAAAAATCAAAAAATATGTCGTTACCTATGTGCTTAACAGTATTGACTAAAATAATGATTCTAAAAATAGATTTTCAAAAAAATTAGTTTTATAAAAACAAATATTTTTTTAATGTAACAATTTTTTAAAATAAAATTTTCTACTGCGGGAATCGAACGTGGGACTCCAGACTGTTCTTCTATATCTGTACCATCTAAGCTATCTGCACATGCAATATTTGATAGATAAAAACATAATTGACTTGCTGCGCACAAGTCAGCTTACTTGCCAACATACAAACGATCAAAAAATATGTGGTGACATATATCATTACCAGTGTTGAAAAAATATTGAGGCTAAAAATAGATTTCAAAATATTTACAAAAAAATCTATAACATTATTTTATTTTTGAAATAATGATAAAAATAAGTCATTATTGGTAATACATTATTTTTTATTTTGAAATAATTAAAAAAGTAAGTATTTATTAGTAACTCATTATTATATATTTAGATATAATGCAGAAAATAAGTCGGTGTCATTACTGGTAGTCCAATAAATAATGATATGTCATTACCGTTTCCACACTGGGTTGTTAAATTATTGAACATTTCAGTATATTAAATTCACCTTTTGGTATTTTGAGAAAAAATTATTTTTTGAAATACAACAATTTTAATAAAAACAAATACTTGACAACTAGAGATTGTACTTTTACGATAAAAATTAGAGCCAACAATGTTAGAGATGACAAATTTAGCGCAAACTCTACAAGATTTCTATAGCGTGTACACTAAGAAAAAAAAATGTTAAATTAAAGTAGAAACATACTTAAAATGAATGAAAACACTTTGAATTTACAACAAAGTATGATCTTATTTATTCTAAATATTTTTAAAATTAATTTTAACATATTATAGTTATTATTTTTTAAATACCAAACTTCTTATTTTAAATTAAAAATTAATTAAATTTAGCATTCCAATTTGTGGGTTCCTAGTAGAGATGAGCGATCCGGTAATTTTTGAATAACGTTGCTACCAGTGATCGTGATTTTCAAATCACCGTTCTTTTAAACAATGACCGTGATCACGGGTTTGTAATAGAGATGGGCGATCCGGCGATTTTTCAGTAACATTATTCTCAGTGAATGTGATTTGCAAATCGCTTTTCTTTTAAACTGTGATCGTGAACACGGTTTTTCTATGGAAAAGACTGCGATTTTCTGATAAATAAACGAAATAATATTTATGGCGAGTTTTTAAGATGTCAGTTAAACTTGGTTTAGTTAAACCGAAAACGAATTTTGTCAGCCATTTCAAAGTTTATTAACAAAATAAATAAATAAAACAAAATAAACCACATTTTAAAAGCAGTATTCAAGTTACAAACTGCGTTAAACTAAGTTTAAAGATAATCCACTTCCTAAAAACTGGGCCTTGAAAGAAGAATAGTTGCGGCCGGTAACAAAGACATGATAGAAGGAGACATTTTATTCAGAAGAGTGTGAAAGCAAGTCACTGTTATTGAAAAAAAAAATGAAGTTTGCAAGCAATAATAGTACAAAAATACTAAAAGAACGACATTCTGAGTAACTGCGACTTGAAATATTTGATCACTGCCTTTACCAGTGATTTATCAATAACTGTGATTAAATCACCGGTATGAAAATATCGCTCATCTCTAGTTCCTAGCGTTCTTAATTGTTGAAAATAAACCAATTTATTTTTTAATAGCTTTTTATTAATGAAAACTTAATAATTAAATTAATTGTTTAAAAATTGCAATGCAATATTAACAAAAGCATTTTGAATTTATTTCCAATGTAAATAAAGTAAATAAACTTACAAATAAGACAAAACTTTCACGAAGTAAAATACCAAAGATTACGCTCCAGACTGCTCCAAGTTTATAGCAGAATTTGTGCCCAAGAACGATGGTTATTGCCTAAGAAACCTGAAATTAAAAATATATATACAACTTATTAAACAATAACTTCAACAATGACGTTCTTGAAAATATTGAATAAAGTAAAAAATCTATTTATGACACTATATTTATATTACTTTAAATTATTAAAATTACAAATATATATTTAATCCTTTAATTCCCAGTGGAACATAGGGCCGCAAAATTAGAAAAAAAACATTAACAGTAAACATTGAATATTCACAAAATTTTAATTAAAAGTGTATTTTTTCGACCACGAACTTAAAGTTCATTTATTTTTCGCCATGAGTCTGCAAGAATGAATGACATGTGAATAAATATCAAATTATTTTTTGACAAATATCAGTATAAACATATTCATTTTAAGTACATTTAAATTTGTTTTAGAAATGTTTTTTCAAAATCTATTATTTTTAAATCAAATATGAAAAATAATTGATTTAATTATGTTTTTTTTTCTCTGTGTGCCTTTAGAACCACAATTTTCATACTCAGATATCTTTTTTTAAGAGCTAACCTAGTAAAACGGCTAGCACCACTGAATTCAGCATAGCCGAATTAGTTATACCCAGTGGGTGCCCCTCTTGTCGTAAAAAAATGTTTCCGATTCGAGCATACGAACGATAGGGGAGTTGCAATAATTTAAGTTATTATTGGGTATAATTTATCTTTTGTGAATATACGAAATGGGAACACGATTAGGAGCGAAATTTTTGATCTAACCCCAGTAAACCAGCTGTGAAATACAGACACCAGAAGCTGGAGAGTATCTTAAGAAATGTCATTCTCGCCCAGCAAAATAAAATTGGAAGTAATGCTTTACAAACAACTTCTTTCACAGCGTCACAAGTATTTGTTAGTGTATTTTTACTGCTTTTTTAGAAATTATTCTGAAAAACTTCAAAAAACCACTTCTTTCATTGCTTCCTAAATATCCGTTAGTATATTTTTACAGCTTTTTTAGAATTACTTCTGAACAACATCTAATTTCTTCTAAAGAGTGATTGATCTAAAAGTGATCCTAAAAAGGGATTTTGGTATCATTTGACATTTCCACATGCAAAGAAAAAATTGTATAATGAACTAATTTTAAGTTCATTATATATTATACAACTACAAAAGTTTAACGACACATTACCCAAAGCCCTTCGAAAAATAAATATAAAAAAATGTAATGACATTTAGGGCCATTAACAATAACTTAGAGTTACAGATCTCAAATTCCATACAAATTTGAATTTTATAGCTTTCAGTTTGTGTTAACTTTAGGTTATTTGTTTATTGGTAATGGGGGTTATACTTAAAACTTAGGCAAATTAGTGTCAACTTAACCTGCTAAAATCAGCAACAAATAATAATTAGTAGACTAAACAATCACAAAAAATTTAAAATCTTGAAAGCTTTTTTCGAGTTTTTAATACTATTTTTACCAACCGTTTCTGTTAATTTTAAGAGGATACACTGCTATGTTATTTTCAATCAACTAAATTTACCTTAAAAACTACAAAAAATTTGTAGATATAACAGTTTGTTTTTGTTATTTTTAGTCTACTAATATAAATTTTTTCGTTTCAGATTTTACAGTATAATTTGTTATTTTCAATAAACCAAAATTTTGTAAATTTAACAGTTTTATTTTTGCTGTTTTTATCTTTCTACTATTTAGCGAAAAAAATCTGCTTATCTCAGTAGTTTCTTTTGTATGGCCATTTTTACCTAATTTTTAGCAGTTTTTTTTTGCTATTTTTACAGGCTTACTTCTGTGAGTATAGGGTTCAGAATTTAAAGTCCCAGAAAACCGTATTTAACTTCTTTTTAAAGTGAATATTCTTTTAAAGGTATTTAGAATCTGTTCCACCTTGTGAATGTCATAAGAATATTTTCGATGAAAATCGAATAAAATGAACTTAATGATTGAATTAGATGGATTAAGAATTCATTCATTTCTTCGAAGTAGGGTTTAGGTATTTAATCATTCAGAATTAATAATCGAATGAGTGAATTCTTTAGGAGCTCTGATGGGGAAAAACATTTTGCTCGTTGCAAAAAAATACAACAATTTATAGGTGTTTTAAATTCTCCTAATTTTTAATATTTTTTTGTATACGTATTTTAGTAAAAAAATGCGAAAGAACATTTATGTGTTTAACTTGAGTTTTCAATAGTAACATCAACGACTATATAATTAAAAGACTATCCAACTCTCCCTACCTCTGTTAAATCACTCTCTTCTTAATTTGTATCGAAAATTCAGCCATAAGAAATACACATGTCTGCAAAGGCTAACATTTTCGATACAAATTGTCAATGTTCGAAAGAGGCGACGAAAACCGCCTGGTAACATCTAATATTTTAAATATTTTCAACATATGTAGGTATTAGTGTTGCCAGAAACTTTCTTGCCAAATATGCCAAATCACCGAAAAAATTATGCTAAATTCTGCTATATAGTGAAAAAAGAAAAATATGCCGAACAAAAAATTACAAAAATGGTGAAATATTCATTCTGCTAAAAATCTGCTAAATAACCACACACAAAAATATGCTAAAAATTTACTGCGTAAAAATTATTGCAATTTTTACTCTTTTTGTTAAGTTTTCGTATTAGATAAACATTTTTGTAGTTTTTTTTAACGTATACGCGTTTAATCCTTTAAAAAAGTAGTGTACTCATTGTTGGAAAAAATAATAAAAACTGAATCTTGCGTGGACAAAATATTCTAAAAATCAGCATTTGTCTATCGAAATATGCTAAAAAGCATTTAGCATATTTTTATAAAAAAATATGCAATTTACGAACACAATCTGCTAAATCTAGCTGAAAATATGCTAAAATGGCAACACTGGTAGGTATGATATGTTTGCTATAAACCAGAGATCGGCATTTCTATGCACGCTTGCAACTCACTCACACCTACATACGCTCACACATTGAATAAAAACAAACAAATTTATGAACGAAATGTTTGACGAAGAATGGGAATTCGATTTCTCGTTTACTGAAATTTTTTTCGGTAAACGAAAATAAGTTATTTTTGTTTAAAAAAGGACAATCGTTGTGTTTCGCCATCTATGAACCGAGTTTAATTATATATACCTTTATCGCCATGCTGAACAGTACAATAAAATTAAAATTTTTAACTGCAACTTCGCCAAGAATTCTAAAACGAGTTTTTCTTTCAAAATCTCATTTTTAAATTATTTTCTATTTTGTTCTATTTTATTTCTATATTCTAATTGCACATAAATAAGTATGAGAAAATTATACAGAAATTTCTTTCAGTGCATTGAGAGAGGGAAAGTTACATCTCACTCATACAAGCACAAAACTAAGGTTGTATGCGGCACCAAAAATGGAATTTGTAAAAACAAACACATTTTCTTTTAAATTGATATTTTATTCCCAACAATTTTTTGTTTGAAATGTTTGTAACACGTTTGTAAATTGTTATTTTTCATATAAAAATTTTTTAAAAATAAAAATTTAAATTCCAATCAAGGCAAATGACACTGATGATGGCTTTGTAGCGAAAGCCGAAAATATGTATTCTGTCTTGCTGGCCTTATCGAATTGTTTCAAAATTTTTTATTCTTTGCAATTTACTTGTGAAAATTGCATCATCTTTCTTTACTTTGAAAAATAATTTAAAATAGAAAGTGATATCAATTTATGATCTACAGTCAGAATAAAAAAACATTAATTTAAAAAAATTCAAAGTTACAAAAAAAAATTTTTTTGGATTTACAAATTCCATTGTTGGTGCCTTTTTAAAAGTGGTGTTGTAAATTCTTTGTGAACACAATAATATGTATGACAATTAAAAGAGCACAAAATATTTAAAAATAGTACTAAATGAGTCAGAGGAGTACTTTGAGGTTCCAATTGTACCACAAAAAGTACTATAGTACTAACTTTATCATCCCTGATACAAGCTAAATTTCGTGTGTTTAGGTTTTTAGTCTCGTGTGGTGCGATATTGGCCAGTACTGAGCTAAATTTTTTTAAATCAGAATAAACTTCGTTTGCTTGACTCATAAAGTCTTCTATAAATTGTTGCTTATAAAAAGTGTTGATTTATAGCTGGTTTTACCAAATCAGACAACTCATATACAAAAGTACAAGATTCTCGTCTCGTTGAATTTTTGTACCTTACGTAATGTCACGGTTTGTATATTCTAGAGTTGTAAAAGTATTGAGTATTCCGGTACTGAGTACTCAATACTGACTGGTTTTTTGAGTACTCAATACTAAAACGGTACTACTCAATACTTTTAAAGATGCAATTTTCCGTAGAAATGTCTATTTTTCGTATAAAAATACAACTCTAAAAATAGTACTCTAAAAATACAGCTCTGAAAATACAACTCTATTTGTGAAGCAAAGAAATTTGTAACGAATTTTTGTGAAAAATTATTTAATTAATTTATTTAAAATGTTTTAAATTAATTAAAATGTAAATAACAATAGTTATTTAACACGTGTATGTGAATTGTGATAATTTTTCCTAATAAATACGAATTCATAACATTTTTATTTTTAAATTAAAAAAACCGTTAAAAGTATTGAGTAGTATCGAGTACTCAATTGAAAAGTATTGAGTAGTATTGAGTACTCAAAAAATACCGAAATTTCACAATTAAGAATTAATTCCTTTTTGGAATGAATTCCCAAAAATTTAATTCAATTCTTTAATTCAAGGAACGAATTTATTAATAAAACATAAGCAGGAATTAATTCCTGTGAATGAATTCAAAGAATTCAAATTTATAGAATGAATTCTCTGACCAAAGCACTAAGCATTCGAATTAAAGAATTCATTCAATAAGAATTTATTCAACACGAGTTAATTCAATTTTAAGTCAAAGAATTCATTCAATTCTACCCAGGTAGAAAAATACAAACGGCACAATGTTGGCCCGGTATTGGAGGCTGTAGTACATGTACTGGCAATGCGTCGGATTTTTAACTTTCACTGTACTGCCATGTTGTCGAAATGATAACACCAATAAACGCTTGGCCGTAGTTATTTCCCAACGTTGGCGCAGGCTTGGGTTTTTATTGATTCAATTCCAGTTAATTCAACTTTTGGTCAACGAATTCATTCAATTCTAGTTAATTCAACTTTTGGTCAAGGAATTCATTCAATTCTAGTTAATTCAACTTTTGGTCAAGGAATTCATTCAACTCTACACCTTTTGCAATTGTAATTCAGAAAATATCAATTGAAATTCAGAAAATATCAATTAAAATTCAGAATTTCCATTTGAAATTCAGAAAACATCAATTGAAATTCAGAATTTCCATTTGAAATTCAGAAAACATCAATTGAAATTCAGATTTTCCATTTGAAATTCAGAAAATATCAATTGAAATTCAGAAAATATCATTTGAAATTCAGAAAATATCAATTGAAATTCAGAAAATATCATTTGAAATTCAGAAAATATCAATTGAAATTCAGAAAATATCATTTGAAATTCAGAAAATGTCAATTGAAATTCAGAAAATATCATTTGAAATTCAGAAAATATCATTTGAAATTCAGAAAATGTCAATTGAAATTCAGAAAATATCAATTGAAATTTAGAAACCGTCATTTGAAATTCAGAAAATATCAATTGAAATTCAGAAAATATCATTTGATATTCAGAAAATGTCAATTGAAATTCAGAAAATATCATTTGAAATTCAGAAAATATCATTTGAAATTCAGAAAATATCAATTGAAATTCAGAACACATCAATTGAAATTCAGAAAATATCAATTGAAATTCAGAAATCGTCATTTGAAATTCAGAAAATATCAATAGAATTTCAATTGATATTTTCTGAATTTCAATTGATGTTTTCTGAATATCAATTGATATTTTCTGAATTTCAATTGACATTTTCTGAATTTCAAATGATATTTTCTGAATTTCAAATGATATTTTCTGAATTTCAATTGACATTTTCTGAATTTCAAATGATATTTTCTGAATTTCAATTGATATTTTCTGAATTTCAAATGACGGTTTCTGAATTTCAATTGATATTTTCTGAATTTCAAATGACGATTTCTGAATTTCAATTGATATTTTCTGGATTTCAATTGATATTTTCTGAATTTCAATTGATGTTTTCTGAATAATAATTGATATTTTCTGAATTTCAAATGATATTTTCTAAATTTCAAATGATATTTTCTGAATTTCAATTGATATTTTCTGAATTTCAAATGATATTTTCTGAATTTCAATTGATATTTTCTGAATATCAAATGGAAAATCTGAATTTCAATTGATGTTTTCTGAATTTCAAATGGAAATTCTGAATTTCAATTGATGTTTTCTGAATTTCAAATGGAAATTCTGAATTTCAATTGATATTTTCTGAATTTCAAATGGAAATTCTGAATTTCAATTGATATTTTCTGAATTACAGTTGCAAAAGGTGTAGTTAATTCAACTTTTGGTCAAGGAATTCATTCAATTCTCGTTAATTCAACTTTTAGTCAAGGAATTAAATTTATTTCGTTTAATTCCCTAAGGAATTAAATTTTTTTTCGTTTAATTCCCTAGGAATTAAATTTGTTTTGTTTAATTCCCTAGGAAGTGAAAACTTAAATTCAGGTAATTAAACGAAAAAATTTAATTCCTAGGGAATTAAACGAAAAAATTTTAATTCCTTAGGGAATTAAACGAAATAAATTTAATTCCTTGACTAAAAGTTGAATTAACTAGAATTGAATGAATTCCTTGACTAAAAGTTGAATTAACTAGAATTGAATGAATTCCTTTACCAAAAGTTGAATTAACTTGAATGAATTCATTGACCAAAAGTTGAATTAACTAGAATTGAATGAATTCCTTGACCAAAAGTTGAATTAACTAGAGTTGAATGAATTCCTTGACCAAAAGTTGAATTAACTAGAATTGAATGAATTCCTTGACCAAAAGTTGAATTAACTACAATTGAATGAATTCGTTGACCAAAAGTTGAATTAACTAGAATTGAATGAATTCCTTGACCAAAAGTTGAATTAACTAGAATTGAATGAATTCCTTGTTGAATGAATTCATTAAATTTCATGAAGGCATTAGAAAAAAATTAATGAATTCCTTTAAGATAAATCGAATGAAAAAAAAAGAAATTCATTCAATTCCTTAAGTTTGGTCAGGGAATTCATTCCCAAAATATAAATTCAGTTCAAAAAAAGGGAATTAGGGAATTAATTCTTCGAAGCTCTGATTCAAGTCATCATTTTCGTATTGCGGGCAACTGATGAGTTGAGGTGATGCCCAAGTAACAATTGTACTGTGTATGATGAAAATGTTTAACCTTTTTGAAATAACAAATAAAGTATAATATGACAATATCATATTAGAATTTGGACTTGAGGTAAAACAATATTCTAACTAAATATATGAAAATATAGAAATTCCGAAAAAACCATTTATTATTTTTTTAATGCAAGAATTAAAAGAATGGTTGAACATATTGTTATATCTACAAAATTTTTGTTATTTTTATGCTAAATTTAGTTGAATACAAATAGCAGTCAGTGATGCCAACTTTTTCATACCAAAAAGCGCAGAAATGTTACAAAAAATGGTAAAAACGCGTAAATTTCTATTTAAAAACGGGTAAAAAAGCACTGAACAACTTTTAGGGCCTTCAAAAAGAATTTGTAATTTTTTACATATACTGAGAGAAATATCTGAATGATATTAGTGAATTTTTGCATAAAACCAATGAAGTTTCACTGGAATTTGTCCATTAAAATTTTTCATTTGATTAATGGAATTTTTCATAAAATGTTATAAAAAATTTCTTTTCATAATTATTCAAAATTATTCGATTTTTAAAAATTTAGGGTCTTGTTTTATAGTCAGAACAAAGAAAGATTTTTATCTTAAATAAATAAATTTTATAAAAAATTTGTTCCTAGTTCTGACTATAAAAACTGGCCCCAAAATTGTTTCTATTGTATAACTAAGATTTTGCAAAATTTGTGTTAAAGGTGATACGTGCAAGATGTAAACTTTTCACGTTTTCCACATCAAAAAGCACTATTTGGCCAAAGCATTATTTGACGTTTACAACTTTTTCTTGATATTCCAGTGTAGAAACGGTAATGACATATCATTATTTTTTGGACTACCAGTAATGACACCCAAGGTAAGTGGGTAAAATAATGACACTCATTATTTTAAAACATATAATAATGAGTGATTGGTAATGACTTATTTTTATCATTATTTCAAATAGCAAATAATTTTTTAGATTTTTTTTTAAAATTTTTTGAAATCTATTTTTAGACTCAATATTTTGTAAACACTGGTAAGGATAACCATATATTTTTTGATTTTTTGTATGTTGGCGAGTAAGCTTGTGTGCAGCAGGTCAATTATGTTTTTATCTATTAAATATTACATGTCGACATGGCTTAGATGGTAGAGCTATTGACTGGCAATCTGTAGACCCAGGTTCGATTCCCGCAACAGGAAATTTTATTTAAAAAAAAATACAATAAAAAATATTTTTTTTTATATAATTTATTTGTTTGAAAATCAATTTTTAGACTCATTATTTTTGTCAGTACTGGTAAGCACATAGGTAACGATATATTTTTTGATTTTTCGTTTGCTGGTGTGTAACCATAACTCAATATTTTTCGCGACATCGCCATATAAAGGTAATAAGAAATGTAATAACAACAGTAACTAGTTACCATTACCAAGTATGTAGTTACATAACCACATATCTGGTAATGATTTTCTAAACTTGGATTTTAATGCACCCTGTTATTAAAATAAAATCAACCTATGACATATTTCTTGATATTTCTATAAAAACAATACATGCAAAAATGCACAAAACGCGCTAAATAAATTTTGAAAAAGCACCAATTTAGCGCATTTTTAGTTACGGGTTGGAGTAACATTTTTCGTGTTTTGGCACATCAAAAAGCACCAGATTTAGCGCGAAAAGCACTAAGTTGGCATCCCTGATAGCAGTCTATAAAAACTGCTAAAATCAACAAAAATATTTGCTAAAAAAATAGTAAACTATTGATATCAGAAGGCCAGATATTTATTTGTATTAAAAAATCGCAAAAAGAACTTTGAAAGTATGAAATTTTTCTCTGATTTTTTTGTCTACTAATTATTTATTTAATTATAATTATTTAACTCAAATAAATTAAATTCTGTATATTTAACAATTTTATTTTTGCTATTCCTCTCTTATAAAAATGTAGCAAAAATAATCTGCTAATTTCAGCAGTTTTTTTCTGCAAGATCACTTTTAATTAATTTTTTACAGACTTTTTTTATTAGTGGAGGTGAATTAATTAATGTCGAACCCAGGAGAATGTACAGTAAAATGAGCAAACTAAATTAATAAAATTAACATTACTATATGAAAATAAAAACCAGTCAACAAACTCCAAAAGGAATAACTTTGGACCTGAATATGAAATTCAGTTGCAATCTTATTAGACAAGTTAAAAATAATTGTGATTGTAGTTTATGAAAATGTTCCTTAAACTGCAACAAACTAACCACAGTGCATGGCAGTACATTTAAATTATTTCAATTTTCTTCCCAAATTACCATCATAATTTGTTTTATATTCACACAGCCGTTTAATTTCGTACGTAAAAGGAAAAAAAGAACACAATGTGAAACTTACTATCAGCTGCATTTCTTCACGCATTACAATAATTGTTAACAATTGAACTTTGTTAATTTGCAACTTGTTAAATAGAATTGTAGTTTTGCAAATTATCCTGAATCTAGATATATAAAACACCTTTTTGTTCAAAACTACTTAAAAAGTATCATTTGCAGCTAATAATTGAGCTTTAATTTACATTCTAGACAAAATAAATGGAAAATTTTATTAACATCATAAACTGTTGGTGCAGACATTTACGGTTATAATGTATTAAAAATTAATGTTTCAAAAAGATTACTTTAATTATATTGAAGGGGCTACACCTATCAAAACAGCTGAAAAGCTTATTTTTTTGGGATATTTTTTGTTTACTGAAATGCGAATGTTTTTTATGCAAATTGTTTTAAAATGGCAGATCTAGAGTGGCTTTAAGGTGGCTTAAATAGATTAACTAATGTGGTCTCCGGCACACATCATAATCACTAATCTAATAATCACTACTCCTGTCACTTACTGTCCTCCTAAATACAATAATACTCTACTTGAACACCTCGAATACTTGGTCACAGGCACGTAGCTAGGAATTTCTTTCGGTTATGGGGGGTTTTAAAATTTTTTTTTTTAATTTTTTCCGTGTTTTTTTTTTGTATACTGGGGAAACTTATAAAACTATGTAAATTTATAACCATTACAAAAAACTCGTTATTTTAAGTAAAGTGTGTAAAACTAAGTAAAATGGGGGTAAGGACAAAATCCTCTCTCTAAATGACAAAATTGTCCAAAAGTACGCGAAAGCACAAAATCACTTTTCTAGCCCCAAACTTTATTTAAAAGAAAAAATTTAAAATGCGTATAGTTTTAGTCTGAAAAATTGCACAGATACACATATTTTTTGCATTTAAAAGGTTTTTGGCTTTGTTCAGTTAATTTTTGTATATAGAAGTTTTACTTTGCGTATTTCTTTGCTTAATTAAAATTTGGTTTATCATTGCACCAGCTAGCTGTCCCTTTTACAATCTTCCGAGTTAACAGTAAAAAGATAAACACAAATACACTCCTTTGAGCGCTCTCGTTTACCAAATTTTCGAGTACGGAACGCTTTTTGGTAAGAATGGTTCCCGCGGTAACATAAAGGAACAGATAATGTGATAATTCAGCACAAAAATGAAAAGACAAATTTCTTTGATTAATTGCCTGATACTGATAAAGAAAGAAAATATCAATATAAAAATGTTTTGTTTTTTATAAAATAGCAAAAAACTGGGGAACATAGTAACATCTAATTGTGGGTACTCAAATTAAAGGAAATTGTCTCACGATTCCAAAAATGTTATCCTTTTTTATATCGACAAAACCTAGCCTTAACTAGAGCCATTTTTCCACCAATAGGGGGATCGAAAAAAGTAAAAAATTAATATGAACGAAAATGGTACTCAAATGAAAGGAAATTTTTTCACGATTTCATAAATCAGTTATTTACTAATCCGTTTGGCGTGAATCGAATTAGAGGCATTTTGTTAAATTTTAGACCTTCAAAAAATTAAAAAAGTCTAAAATCATTTTAGTAAAACCCTGTAATTGGCCATATTTTGTGGTTTATTTTACAAAATTTAGAACATAATAGACAGTTGGAAATGGAAATCAAAAAAGGAATCAACATTTAATTGATGAAAAATGCAATTTTAGAACTGATTGCGCCGGAGGAAATTTTTTATTTTTTTATTTTAGCTATAGGGTGAAAACATATCACTCAACACACCATTCGGATTTGCCATCTCCGATTTGAATGAAATTCACCATAACTATGGTACACTACAAGAGATCAACGATGCATACATTTTTTGGCCCGGACATTTTCGGTTTCCGAAATATGACGTCACGAAAATTGGAAAAACGGTAAAATTTGACTAAAGTATGATTACAAAATCGACAATAACTTAAAAACGATTCAAGGTATAACATTTCTTTTGGTATTTTATATTAGGTAAGAATATACCCTTTAAAATGGTATGCATATCGATTTCTTTCATGGAAGGGTCAAAGGTCATTTCTTGGGGTCTTGAGTTCAAATTCCCATTGCTCGAAATGCGCAGTTTTTAAAATTATTAAGAAAATATATGATTATTTTTAATTTCTCTTATACATTTGTGTGAAAAATTCAAGGTGGTATCTCGATTCGTCTCTGAGTTATAGCCAAAACCGTGTCCCTAAGTATCATTTGTTACCCTAGTGTATGTTAGAGATGAGCGATATTTTCATACAGGTGATTTAATCACAGTTATTGATAAATCACTGGTAACGGCAGTGATCAAATATTTCAAGTCGCAGTTACTCGGAATGTCGTTCTTTTAATATTTTTGTACTATTCTTTCTTGCAAACTTCATTGTGCACAGTAATACATGTTTTTTTTTCAATAACAGTGACTTGCTTTCACACTCTTCTGAATAAAACTTAGTTTAACGCAGTTTGTAACTGGAATACTGCTTTTAAAATGTGGTTTATTTTGTTTTAATTCAATAAAGAAATAAATTATACTCGAGAAAAAGTTTTTCCGGCAAATTTTTGTTAATAAACTTTGAAATGGCTGACAAAATTCGTTTTCGGTTTAACTAAACCAAGTTTAACTGACATCTTAAAAACTCGCCATAAATATTATTTCGTTTATTTATCAGAAAATCGCAGTCTTTTCCATAGAAAAACCGTGATCACGATCACAGTTTAAAAGAACCGATTTGCAAATCACATTCACTGAGAACAATGTTACTGAAAAATCGCCGGATCGCCCATCTCTATTACAAACCCGTGATCACGGTCACTGTTTAAAAGAACGGTGATTTGAAAATCACGATCACTGGTAGCAGCGTTATTCAAAAATCAGCGGATCGCTCATCTCTAGTGTATGTACCTACATATATATAAGTTATACTAGCGGACAAGCCCGCTAGATTTAGCGGCGTGCTTTAGACTTAGTTTTCGGGATGTCAGTTACACCGAAAACGAATTTTGTCGTATCGGGCAAGCGCGCTACGTTGTTACCGTACCTTAAAGTTTACAATGTAATTTGTTTTCTATAGGAACTAAATATTTTTATGAAAATAAAATACAATGTTTTTTATTAATGTAAAAATCTTCAAAATAAAAGCCCCCTTCGATGAGAATGCTTATTAGGAGCTTATATAAAAAATAAATAATTTAAAAAACGAGTAAAAAGATTAAAGTCGGGCATGCCGACTTTACAATACCCTACACCAGTCTGGGTAAAAGCCAACTAATGTTTGGATCTGAAATTCGAATGGGTTAAAATGGGGCTTGCGTCAAAATTTTCTATAATGTGAGTCAGCGCACTAAATTTCATTAAAATATCTTAATATTTGCGATCTGTAGTTTGACCAAGCCAATTTTGGGAGGACCCTTATATGGGCACTAGGTCTAAACATGGACCGATGTTCACCAAAATCAACAGGCTTCGTCATTGGGCCAACTTAGCTCTGTGTACCAAATTACAGCGGATAAACAATATAATTTTGGGGGGACCATTATATGGGCACTAGGTCTAAACATGGACCGATTTTAACTAAAATCAATAGGCTTCGTCCTTGGGCCGACATAAGTCGGTGTACCAAGTTTCATCAAAATATCTTAATATTTGCGACCTGTAGAGTGCGCACAAGAACGCATGGACAGACAAACAGACGTACGGACGGACAGACGGACATCGTTAAATCCAAATAAAAAAAAATTCTGAGCCGGTCGGGATACTATAAGGTGGGTCTAGGCCCAATATTTTTTGGTGTTACAAATATCAGCACAAACTTATAATACCCTGACCACATAGTGGTGTAGGGTATAAAAATCATGCATTATTTTGATGAAACTTGGTACACCGACTTATGTCGGCCCAAGGACGACGCATATTGATTTTGGTAAACATCGGTCTATGTTTATACCTAGTGCCCATATAAGGGTCCTACTAAAATTATATGGTTTATACGCTGCAGGTCGCAAATATTAAGATATTTTGATAAAATATGGTACACCGACTTACCTCGGCCCAAGGACGAAGCCTATTGATTTTGGTGAACATGGGTCCATGTTTAGACCTAGTGCCCATATAAGGGTCCTACCAAAATTATATGGTTTATACGCTGCAGGTCGCAAATATTAAGATATTTTGATGAAATTTGGTACACAGACCTACGGTGGCCCAAGGACGAAGCCTATTGATTTTGGTGAACATCGGTCCATGTTTAGACCTAGTGCCCATATAAGGGTCCCCCCAAAATTGGCTTGGTTACAAACTGCAGGTCGTAAATATTAAGATATTTTAATGAAATTTGGTTCGCTGACTCACATTATAGAAAATTTTGACACAAGTCCCATTTTAACCCATTCGAATTTCGGATCCAAACATTAGTTGGCTTTTAACCAGACTGTTGTAGGGTATTGTATAGTCGGCATGCCCGACTTTAACCTTTTTACTCGTTTTCCCTAATACAGTGTCCTCCTTCACTATTCCCATAGCACTTAACCCCACCGAAGTAAAATAATATAACAGGGCTATGAAATAAACAGCCTCAACAAAAGTTCGCCAACTAATATTCTGAAACTAACACAATTTTTAAAAATCTGAAAAGTATATTTAAGTTACTGTTAAAACATTGATAATACACACAAAGCAAGACAGCTTTAGCTTTTAAAAAAGTCATTACTTTGGTCCAAGCACATACAGGATTCTATCAGGATACCTTTCTGGGACATCGTCTTAACTTCAAAACGAATTATTATGATATTTGACAAAAAGAATAAATTTAGTATTAGTACCAGTATTTATTAAAATTAAGACCCGTTTTCGCTCAATTTCGTAGTTTCCGAAAAACGAAAATCGTTACATCTTTTTAATCAAAGGCACAAAAAATTTCATTTTTGGATTTTATTTATACTTCTGTGAAAAAGCATAGGCCGGTTAGAGGGTAAAGTAAGTCAGTTAGTCACTCTTATATGTAAACACTATGACTCTCTTTGCGATTTGTTTATTGTCATTGCGAATCCATTCGTTCCCCGTTCTGTTTCATTTCGTTCCGCATACCATTCCATTTCGCTCTCTGTTCTATTGCCATTTTCTCGAGTTTCAATTCCGCTTATTCACGTTTAATTTCCCCGTTCTTTCCAGAACGTGTGTTAAAAAAAGTGTTTAAAAAACAAACAAAAATGGTCGTAAACAAACTATATATTACTTTCCTTAATAAAGTGGCCGTGGAAAAATTTTCTTTCCCAAAAGTGTTTTAAAAAAATTTTTTTCCACAAAAAAGTGTTGCCACAAAAAAAAATGTTTCCACAAAAAAGTTTTTCCACAAAAAAAAAGTTTACACAAAAAAAAAGTGTTTCCAAAAAAAAGTGTTTCCACAAAAAAAAAACGTATTTCCCCAAAAAAAATATTGTTTTATATTATAATATGTGAGTATATATGTTGTCATGAATAGCCATATATAATTATATGTTTCTTATGTGGTACCTTATATAACCATATATTTTTATATATTGTCTTTTATAAAATTAGATATCAACCATATATGCTATACATAATGAGATATAACAGATCTGTTGTCGTATATAATTATAAATGATCATATATAACATAATATATGATCACATATGGTGGCATATAAGCCATATACTTTGAGATATAGTAATATATGCCCTCTTATAAAAATTTGTTGGTTGAGTGATGTAAGATATTTTTATATATGATCATATATTACATTAAATGCTATAAGATATGATTATATATGATATGATAGATATGATTATATATGGTCCCACGTCAGTAATATTTTCTATGTGTTTAATATATAATTATATATAGTCACATATAACCTGAGAGACCCTACTATCGAATCCCAGCTCGGACACAAAAAAATGATTTTTTTTTTTTTACTTTTTTAACTCAATTTAACTTACTTGTAAATATTCTTTTTACAGATCTTAAAAAATTAACCCATTTACTGCCAACAGCACCTGAAAGTTGTGTTTACTGCAACTTGGGATTAATAATATTTTAATATGTTATTATATATTGTCATATGTAACCCGACACATAATTATATATGTGACTGAGGTATTATTATCGAATCCCAGCTCGGGTACAAAAAAAATTTTTTTTTTACTTTTTTTAACTCAATTTAATTTACTTATAAATATTTTTTCCACAGATCTTGAAAAGATTAAACCATTTTGTGTCAACAGCATCTGCAAATTATGTTTTCAATTAAAAGTATTTTAAATATATAATTAGATATCGTAATATATAATAATTTTGTTGAAGTTCTGAATTTGAGTTCCCCAGAGCGAAATGATTTTTTTTTGTAATATTTCTACAATCAATTTTGGAAATATTTTTATTTTTGTACTCCTACTTTTAATACAAACAAAACAATTTGTGAAAAAGTGTTGGATAAGAGTATTTCTTCCAAAGGATTGCTAAGCTTACATATGTCATACCTTATTTAAAAGACATTTATATTACCTTTTAAATAACATGTATATTGCTCTCATCCCATTATTAATTTCGCAAATACAGACAGACTGTTGATATTTAGACTTTTGAGCCATATAAATCAGTGCCTTGACCCTCCAACAAATATTTTTTTTATCTTATTCACCAAAAAAAATCCGTCAGTTAAAACAATTAAGATTTTTAATTTTTGAATGTTATTAATTTATTTTTTCTAATATATAACTCAGTAACACGAACAATTTTGTCTCATATAAGTCAGTCCTGTTGTATAGCAGTGTTTGGCTGAGTGAGTTAAGTAGTCGACTACAACGCCAGCAACTTGGTTCAAATCCTGCCGACGGCATTTTTTGTTTTGTTTTTTTTTAATGAAATAAATATTTTTTTAAATAATAAATGTTTTTTTTTTAATTTTTTGTGTTATTTTTAAAATTTTTTTAAAATTTAAATAATTCCAAATATATCATAGGATCAATTTTGACCTCAAATTATCCAATTCGATCTGCCAAAATTAGCTTATCCGTTTGCATCTAATTGGATGTAAATTAATCCCATGGGATATTTTGGGATCTATCAGGATCTTAATTTGATATTATTGGATATTATTGGATCTCCCAATTTTGAGATCTATTTGGATCTAATTTAATCCTGTAATATATTTGAGGGATCTGATTGGATATTACTGGATACCCCAATTTTGAGATGAACTTGGATAAGATAATATGTCGATCTATATCAAATGAGATATGACTACATATGCTAGATATAATGTTTTTTGATCGGGTGTTGACACAAAAAAAAGTTTACACAAAAAAAAAGTTTCCACAAAAAAAGAAAGAGTTTCCAAAAAAAAAGTGTTTCCCCTCCCAAGTAAAAAAAAATGATATGGAGCCATATAAAGTTATATTTAATTATATATAATCTTTTATGTAATTAGATATAATTATATCCGAAAAATGAGAACGTCTTATTGTATCATATTGTATCGAATTGTATACAATTGTATACAATTTGTTACAATTTGATACAATTCGATACAATATGATACAATTGTATCCGAATTTTGTCCTCATCCAATTACATAAAATTATATCTTTTTGTATAAAATTATATAAAATGTTATAAAAGTGGACATAGTTTGATACAATTATAACTAAATATTAACCCTATATTTTTACCATAATATATATGACCATATCTAACAATATACAAAATTATATTTTTAAATAAAAAAAGATATACAATATCTGGAGATCAGACCTGAGGGATTTCAATTACAATTACTTGTAATTTGTAATTAAAATTACAAGTAATTGTAATTGAAAATTTTCAATTACAAATTATTAGTAATTGTAATTGAAAGTGATTTCAATTACAAATTTCAATTACATTTAGAATTAAAAAGTGTTTTTTGTTAAAATTTTTTAGAAAAATCTGACTGGGATAGGTTGCATATGCATGGATGCGTATAAAAAGAATACGTCATGTTGGGCTTACCCCTAGCTTGTGCTTTTTGTCATTATTTATTTTCCCAAAAAATGTAATTGACATTTTTCAAATTACAAGTAATTTGTTCTTTTTTGAATTACAATTACAAATAATTTGTAATTGTAATTGAGTTTTTTTCAATTACAATTACATGTAATTGTGTAATTGAATGTGTAATTAAATACAAAATGTAATGATTAACCCCCAGGTCTACTGGATATCCTATAAATTTCGATAAATCTTCCATTACTTTTATCCAGATTTACCATGACAGTGCATTAAACATGAACAAATTTTTCTTTGTTTTTAGTAATTTTAAAATAAGGTTAACAACACTGAAATTTTTAACTAAATAGGATTGTGATATACAATCAAGATATAAGAGATCAGTCAAGTGTGCGTTATAGTATAGAGAATTCCATATTAAAGCTTCAGTATTGTTAATTTTATGGGCGCGTTAGCCATTTTGACTCACGCTCCTAAACAAAAAAAAATTACTCACGCACGAGGATTTCGTGTCTTACTCACGCAGACATGAGTATATTAAAAACTTACTCACAATCAGAAAATTCTCACGCAAAACAGTAAAAATTACTAAAAACATATGATCCAAAAAATAAACTCACACACGAATCATGCACTGGTTATATATTCTTACTCACGCTCACGTACGAATTATATATTCTCACGCTCACGGGAGAATTACTTTGGTATAGTAATTATTACTCACGATCACTTGTGAATAACTTCACTCACGATCGTGTCATGCGCCAATCCCTAGTAATTACTAAATCTAAAACTAGTTCAAAATCATTTTTAATATGGAACCACATTTAATACAATACGGTTTTAAAAGGACCTTGTACATATATTTTTATATAAAATCACTTTGAAAAAATTGTTAATGTGGGATGATATATAATTATAGATGATTTTATAAAGAACGTTATATCGTTATATATAAAAGAAATCATGAAATATTGTAGATATGAAACCATACTAAGTTATATATGGGTTCATATGCGTCAATATATAATCATATATAATACCTATTATATAATATTTCTTAAATGGCTCCATATATAGTTTTATATTATTATGTATATATTACACTGTGTACTTATATATAGCACATACACTTATATGTAGGCCAGTATGTAACAATATAAAATCACATATGTCTCAATATTAAAACCCTTGAGCAAAAAATATTTAATATATGACTATATAAAAGTCTATATGCTTCAATTTAAAAGCATATGTGGCCATATCTAACTATAAGTTACTATATGTAATTACATAAAATAATATATGATTATATCAAAACTTTTTTACTCGGGCTATTAAAAATGGTTATACTATAATGGTATATAATTTGATACAATCATATCTAATCAAGTGTGGTTAATGTATGTTATTTCATCAATTTAAACAAAATTATATAACTTAGATCTAATAACATTGGGTCATTTCCCCTATAAAATTTTATATGGTTATATATGGTCTAACAATTTATATATACTTATATACAATTTAATAGGGAAATTGATCCAATGTTATTAGATCTAAGTTGTATAAATTTATTTATGTTGATTCAATTATATACAATAATATACGATATCACATTAACCACACCTGATTAAAAAAAATTTCCAAAAAAAAATGTTTCCACAAAAAAATAAAGGTGTTTCCAAAAAAAAAAGTGTTTGCACAAAAAAAAAATGTTTGCACAAAAAATAAAAAAAGTTTCCACAACAAAAAAAAAAGTTTCCACAAAAAAAGTGTTTCAACAAAAACAAAAAAAATGTTTCCACAAAAAAGTTTCCCCAAAAAAAAAAAAAAAAAATAGTTTCCACAAAAAAAAGGGTCCACAAAAAAAAGTTTCCACAAAATAAAAAAAAAAACTTTTTCCACAAAAAAAAATATTTCACAAAAAAAAAGTTTCCACAAAAAAAAAATGTTTCCACAAGAAAGAAACAAAAAAGTTTCCACAAAACAAAAAAAAAAAGGGTTTCCAAAAAAAAACTTTTTCCACAAAAAAAAATATTTCACAAAAAAAAAAGAAGTTTCCACAAAAAAAAATGTTACTGAACTCTCATAAAAAACAAAGTTCAGGGACCTGTCCTAGGATTTGTCTTGTGACATGTCACAAGGTGTCAATTTCCCCCTCCAATGACAACGCCATGTAAAAGTGTCCAATCTATTTCATATAAAGGGGCCAGATCGGTGACAGTTTGTTAAAATTTCCCGTAGGGCGACAAAAAATGTATCCAAAAGTCCCTCCAAAAAGGTTTCCTAATTTTTACCGTAAATAGCTTTTAATAAGCATCGTTTTAGTCTCATTTCTTTAAAACTTCGGAGAAATATTTTAATTAAACTAAAACCATATATACCAAATTTCAACCGTTTTGATGCGGGAATTTTTTTGACAGAACCGAAAAAGTAAGATTGCGTTTCTTAATATTTTTTTATGACCTTTTTGGCTAGGGCATGTAAAATTTGATATTTGCAAACAAATTAAAAAATCATAACCCTAATATACAAGTATTAATTCACAAAAATCCATACCTATGACAATGTTTTTGGCTATAACTCAGAAACGAATGGAAACAGAAACATTAGCGTTGCCAGAAAATTTTGATGAAAGAGTGGGACAATGCTAAAAAAATCATATAAATGGCGGGATTTCCAAATTTTTGGCATGACAAAAAAATTTAAATGTTAAGTTAAATTTTGAAATTTCTTTGTTTTTAAACTTCATCTCGGTTCCGAAGTTGGTTGAAAATTGTGTTACATAATTTCCATGACTTGTAATCTGGACTACTGAATATCATCGACTTAACCAATGAATGCATGAAATTTCCTGGAAACTTTGTGCAAATTCTGTTCTGGTATTATACAATCATGGCTGCTGTCTTCAATTACTTTTATTTGAATTTTACAGAAAAAATTAAATAATTTTTAGTTTTTATTTGTTTCCAAAAAATTACAATTATTTTTAAATTAAAATATTAATAACCTTAATATTTATTTGGTATGAGTTGGAAATAAATATTTTTTTAATTGTTATTTTTATTTGAGCACAACTCAAATACTTTTTTTTAATTGAAACATCTTTTTATAAAATTCCAATTAAAATTTATTTCTTTAAAAATTTTATTATTAAATTAAAATATTTTAATTTGTAAAAATATAAAACAAAATTTTCTAATAAATATTTCATTTGCCTACAAACAAAATAAAAATATATTTTTTTCAAATCTAATTCGAACAAAATATTTTGAAATTTTATTTGAACCAAAATCTAATAAAATAAAAAAATATTTTCCTCAAATTTTGTTCAAATAAAATTTTATTTTGCTAACGAAATGTATCAAATAAAAATTTATTTCAACATAAAATGTATCTAATAAAAATTTATTTCAATATAAAATGTATCAAATAAAAATTTATTTCAACATAAAATGTATCAATTAAAAATTTTGCTCAACTTTTTTTAAAATAGAAATGTTTCAATTAGATCTGTTGTTAGGTTTTTTTATTCTTTTTAAAAAGTATAGCTTTTTTATGTAATGTACATGTGGGAAAATATACGGAACCGTACGATTCCGTGTAACTCAGGATTTAAACCATTTTAATAACAATATATGTGACCTTCTCCGAGAAAAGGGACCTGTGTGTCAAAAAACGGGTTTCGATAAAAATGAGAAAAACATTAAAATTTTATTTTTAATTTAACTTTAAATGCGTTCCTCTCAAAACTTTATTTTCACACACTAGGTCCCTTTTCTCGGAGAAGGTCACATATAATATTTTTGATGGTATCAGCATTTTCGGGGCAACGAATTTAATCAGACGAACATCTTAAATTTTCATATTTTGTGCTCTACTCAATTAAAAACCACCCTAATTTGCCCTAATTTTGCTTGTAACTTTTAAAAGTTTTTCAACTCTTTTGGGTGTAACTTTTTCAGCACAAAAGGAAATCGCCTAAAACCTTTAGCGGATAATTACTATGATGTTAGAAAATCTAACACTTGTGGAAAAAAATAGGTGCCATCAATTAGGAACAAATGGTAGGTCTCTAAAATATGTAAATATGTTTTTTGAATAATGAACAATTTCAGAGATTTTTAATTTTTGCGCTTTCAGCATCAATGTAATTGAAAAAAAGCATCAATGTAAATAAAAAAACGAGGTCAAATTGATTAGTGTGCCTTCAGTAATAAAGAAGATTTTACAATAATAATCTCTTCATGTCTATGCGTGAAGAACTTAAAATTTCATATTTTTTGAAGTGCACAACCGCAGTTCGAGAAATAATTAGTTGCAGTCCTGCTTAATCGGTATACATATATCAGCTATTATTTTGATATCCAGAGCCATTTTAGGTTAAAATTTGTAGCTTTTCATAGATTTTTGTAGCTAAAATGGATGTAGGCGCGAAACGGATAATCCGATCATTTTATTACTTACACATAACAATATTAGTGGCGATATACATACATATATTATCATATAACACTAGATTTATACGTTCAAGATTTTGTTTTCAAGTTGATCACACATACTGTTTGTCAAATTTAGTTGAACTTGAGTCTGTGACGTACACTAATAAAAAAAATCATGTACAAATAGGTCAAAATTGTGCTGGCGCAAATGCATGTATTATTTCCTGTTATTTTAGTAGAATTTTTACCTATTTGTACGGGCTTTTTTAGAGAAAATAACAGAACAATTAGTTTAATTTAATCAGAACGCGTTTAACATACCCAGCAAAACCTTTCATTACCATGTAATGAGTTTTAGGTATTGAAATCTTAAGTGTTCACTAGTTACCTTTTAATTACTGAACTACTTATTTTAACATGGTGATGTCATTGGAGGAAAGTCATTACACTGATGTTACCAGTAAGTAGTTTATCAACTGTTCTATAAATAGATGTTGAATATAAATTTAAAAAAGAATAAAAATTTAAAAACTAACAGGAGCTGACACGTATTGATCAGCGTACCTCACGGTTGTCAGGCAAACATTCTAACCATTGCACTACGACATCGCTATGATTTTTAATGCTTTGACGTGTGTACACATTTATTGAGGCAGCTGTTATACATGGCTATTTTTCACAAAACTTGTTGTTATTAAATACTGCTTAATGAACATCAACATTTCTATAAATAGATGTTTAATATAAATTACAAAAAAAAAAACAAAAAAACAATGGAAGCTAACACGAGTTGATCAGCGATCCTCATGTCTGTCATGCAAAAACGCTAAACACTAGCCTACGCCATAGTTATGGTTTTTAATGATTTAGAACATATATTATTGGTTTCAGCTATTGTGAAATAGTAATGTGTGGGGTATAATTATCGGTAACTCATTACATTCAGTTTAAAAGTAATTCAACGGGTAATGAGATATGAGATCTAAGTAATGCATGTAGTAATGACCAGTCATTACCAAGTTTTTGCTGGGTACTTTTGTGCTAACTTTTTTTTATGAGTGTAGGCTGCACGCAACTGGATAGTCAATTTTCTTTTCAAGATGACGTGACATTTTCATGATATTTCATGTCATTTCGTGGCTATAGCGAAATATTCTTATTCCATAAAACTTCTTGGCTTCTATGTTATACATACAAAGATTTGTGAATCGCAACACATTATTTTTTTTTGTTTTATCCACCGTGTTTTCTTGCGGCACAATATTTGTAAAAAGAAAAACAAATTTATTTACATGAAATTTTATCAGCTGTTTAAAACTTGACCGTCAAGTTTTCTCCCGACTTGAAAGAAAAATTGATATCAAGTTGCAGTTCAATTTTTAAAAATGTGAGTGTGTTAGTAAAAAAGTGTGAGCGTATTGAAACCTAAAAGGCAAAATTTCCGTAAAAATATCACCTTGAATGAATAAAAAAAAAGATTTCCACTTGATAAAAATAATTATTTTGAGTAACTTGATCCATATAGGGTTAATGTTATCACTTTAAAAAAAAAGACCCACTAGCTAATTTATAGAATAACATTTATCAGATTCTTATTAAATTGGGATATGCGAAAGGTGTTATTTCCTCTAAATTTCCTAGTGGGACGTTTTTGGCCAAAAGTATAAAAATTAACCCCATATGGATCACGTTACACAAAATAATTATTTTTATCCAGTTGAGATTTTTTTTTTATAAATTTAATGGCTTTACAATCTCGTAATATTAAGTTCCATGGGGCTTTTCTGACCCCAGGCCACTATGGGTTAAATTTTTTTTAAAGAAATGAAAAGATAATTATAATTTAACCAAATTTGAGTGCTGTTTTTCCGAAAACCGTGTAAAATTTGATGAAAACATTAAAATTTTTAAAATTTTTGACAAAATGAGCAATTTTTGTAAAATGTCCTGAAAAGCACAAACTCGAATTATCATTTTTCCAACCCAGTGTAGAAAATCATTACCAGATATGTGGTTATGTAACTACATACTTGGTAATGGTAACTAGTTACTTTTGTTATTACATTTCTTATTACCTTTATATGGCGATGTCGCGAAAAATAATGAGTTGTCATTACACACCAGCATACGGAAAATCAAAAAATATGTCGTTACCTATGTGCTTACCAGTACTGACAAAAATAATGAGTCTAAAAATAGATTTTCTAAAAAATAAATTATATAAAAAAATATTTTTTATTGTATTTTTTTTTAAAATAAAATTTGCTGCTGCGGGAATCGAACCTGGGTCTACAGATTGCCTGTCAACAGCTCTACCATCTGAGCTATATCGATATGTAATATTTAATAGATAAAAACACAATTGACCTGCTGCACACAAGTAAGCTTACTCGCCAACATACATACATTGTTTAAAAAATATTGTGTCTAAAAATAGATTTCAAAAAATTTTAAAAAAAATTTAAAAAATTAGTTTCTATTTGAAATAATGATAAAAATAAGTAATTATCAGTAACCCATTATTATATGTTTTAAAATAATACAGAAGGTAAGTGGGTGTCATTACTGGTATTCCAAAAAATAATTATATGTCATTACCGTTTCTACACTGGGAATTTATTTTTTTTCTTTGTGGTACAAATAGCAATCAACATCTCCAAATTAGGCATTTTAAAAAATTTTTTAAATTAATTTAAAAAAAAATACGTTTTTGCATTTTTATCAAATTCGTGGGTCATTTTGGATTCCAGGTTAAAGTGGCATAATGATATCCGATGAAATCAAAATTCCATGTATGAATCATTTTGACTATATTAAATGAATAAGTAGAATAAAAAATGTTTTTTTTTTCGAAATTTCGAATTTTGGTAATTTTTAATAGTAATACACTTTTTTCCAAAAGGGGCCATTTTCGTCCAACTTTCGGCACGGGTTAACGTTTTCCAAAAAAAAAAATCGATTTCTTCCATTTGGGATCATTTTCCTCGTATATCGCCTCTATTTCGGTTAATGTCGAAACAAATAATTTAAAACTCAAATAATTATTCGACTCGATTAATCGGTTAAAATAGGTCGAATAACCGGTTAAATTTTTAATATGTAATTTTTTGATTCTTTTTTTCCCAAAACTTCAAAATTTTCTTAACTTTGGCTAGAAAATTGCAAGAAACACTTAAAAAATAAATACTAACTAAAATCCGATCAATTTGTTTTAAAATCGATTGAAAGAGAAACCTTTTCATACCATTTTTTGAGCAACTCCAAGCAAGTCGACATTGAACCAGCGAGACACGCCATGGGTTTTAAGAGACTCTTAAAACGGATTTGTTTTACATTATCGCAATTAATTTTTAATAAAATTTTTTAGAATTTTTTTATCAAAATAATAGTTTCTATTTGTAAAAAAATGCTTTACCACTATGTGTTGGCTGGAGCAGGCTTTAGGAAATACAATAGATAATTTTTCATTTCTGTTTTAATTCTTTTAAAGTGTAAAATTAATTTTCAAAAGTGAGAGCAGTTTTTCAGCCTCTAGTCGATGATTTCATTTATATTTATTTTAACAAAAACAGTGCGTATTAATTTTCAAAATTTTATCATTTCAAACATAGAATTTTGAGAGGCTGAAAAACTGCTCTCACTTTCAAAAACCTGTGATAAAGTTCGAACAAACAAATTTGTTTGAGATTTGACATCTCTTACTGCAGACTGAGGGAATTGTCTACATGATTTTATGAATTTTTATATTGATTCAATGAAATTTCGCTGGAGTTCGTCCACTGAAACAAGGAGAAGATTGGAAGATAAACAAAAATCTAAAAACAGAATGTTTGTATGCGTTTGTATTGATCACTTCAAGGTAAAAACAATAAAAACAATTACATTGCATTCAAGGCATTACTCGGGTGATGGGTTGTTGAAAAAATTATCATATAGAGACAATCTGAGAATAAAAACATATAAATAATTAATACAATTTAATGGAAAATCAGCGACAACGCCTGTACATACAAAAAAAAAAAAAAAATGCAGAAACTAGATCTAGTCTGATCTGAAAATTATAATGTGTTTATAATTTTTAGAGAAGAAGGTTTATTCTTCTTCTTAACCTCAAATCTATTAATCAAAATTGATAAAATTGCATATTAATTACAATGTTAATTGCAGCTGTCTATAGGACGTTAAAACAACACTGTACTAAACTTTTCATTGAATTGATGAAATTTTATGAAAAATTTCGTATTATTTATTGAAAATTAAGGCCCTGTGCGAGGGGCTAAATAAATTCTAAACTAAATACAAATTGACAAAAGGGTTAAAAATTTCTCTGAAAATTTCATAAAAATTTGGAAACCTGAATTTAGTTTAGATTTTATTTAGCCAGTTCGCACCCACCCTAAATACACCTAATGAAAAAGTTTTTTCGTAAAATTTGTTTTGCATTACCTTTATGAAGAAAACTCCATTAGTTTAGTGAAAACTTTCATTCAAACTCGTCTAATTAAATTCTGTCTGCGTAAATTAGGTTAAAATTTGTTTATTGTTAATGGCCCTTAAAAACTGGGACTGAGAATTTAACAATTATTTATGATATTCTCAGACTATTAATATTTAGCAAAAGTTTTTGCTGATTTTTGCAGAGTAAATTGATATTTTTAAATAGAGCTTAATATTTTTTATATTGATGGCTCAATGTAAAAGGCTCTTCTAGTTTTTAATGTTAAAAAAATCAGCTCTTTGTGTTTTTATTAATAAAAAGTTAAGAAAATACATTAATTTTGCATTAAACGATTAATCGATTAATCGCCAATTTTCTCGATTAACCGACCCGAATAACCGGTTAATTAATTTTATTGATTTTCGAATAATACATTAACAGGTTAACCGCCTATGTCGAATAATTGAAAACACTATTTTCAATACAACTGGGGGGTGTAATGAACGAAAATAGACAAATCGCTATTTTAAGGAACAGTCTAATGTAAATATATGTATACCCAATCCGTAACTATAAGAACATTTTAAAACACCATCTTATTTTTTCCTATTAAGGCTGAGTTACCCAACCGTAAACGTATCTGTAACGAATCAGCTGTTTCGATACCACAAGAAGAAAAGTATATGAATGGTTACTAACTCATAAATGTAAACGAACTTGCCGGATCATTCTGTTGAAATCAGAATTTTCTATCCGGCATCGAAACAGCTGACTGATTTTAGTCGGAAAAAATATGAAATGAATAAAGAAAAATAATTCAAACAACAAATAAGGAATAAAAATTAACAAATAAATGGAAAAATTTAGAATAAAATATAAAACCACATGAAATAGATGCTTAATAGTAATGCTGTTAAAGCCTCTACGCCCTTTGAAATACGGATGCTTCTGGCTAAAACATATTTAATACCTGTTCTACTATATGGGTGTGAAATATTTGCCAATTGTGACTGTATTGACTATTATCGACTTGAGGTCACGTACAACAACATAGCCAGATATGTATTTAATCGTGGTAGAAGGGATATTATTTCATCATTTTCGTATCAGTTAAATAATATGTGTTTCAAAGATTTGTTAAAATATAAAAGTCTCATGATGATGCATAAGCTAATTTATATAAAGGAACCTGAATTTCTCTACAGAAAACTTACTTTTGCCAAATCTCCACGTGGAAGAAACCTGATTTCCCAAAAATATAAATATCTTTTGTCTACAAGACAATTTTTCAATTATACAATCGGTCTTTGGAATGATTTACCCTCATATGTTCAATTGCTTAGCAACAGATTATGTTTTAAAAAGGAACTTTTAAATTTGTTTAAAATTAATTAAATATATTTATTTTATTATGTTTTATGTTCATTTTGAATTTATATTTAACTATGTTTACTTTTAAATTTTAATTTAATTATAAATGCTATTGAATGACTAATATTAATATGAAAATTTGATTTGCTATCACTGTAATTTATAAGATTTATTCTTGTTGTGATAGCTATTGAAACAATAAATAAATAAACTAAACTAAAACTAAACTAATGTCGTTTACGATAATCTATAAGTGTACTTTTTGGCTACGGCACGGTACAGTTACATCACATATACGTTTACGGTCCCATAATCCTTTACTCACTTTTACACAAATTCACAAAATGGTTAAATACCTATAAAAATATAAAGCCAAGAAATTAACAAAAATTGTAGATTTTCTGGTTAAATTAAAAAAAATAATTGAAACATTTTGTATCAATTAAATCCTAGCAACAAAAGTAGTTGAAACATTTTTGTATCAATTAAAACATATATTCTAAATATTTCCGATTCAAATAAAACACAGCAACAAATCTATTTCATGTTTTTCTACTAGTTCAAATAAAAATGTGAAATAAATTTATTAGAAATTTTCAGGTACAAATAAAAATTTTAGAAAAAATATTTTATTTTTAGGAAACTCAAATAAATATTTTAATTTATTATTTTATTTGCCGAATATTATTTTTATTAAAATTATTTAATTTTTATGAAACTACACCTTTTGCAATTGTAATTCAGAAAATATCAATTGCAATTCAGAAAATATCAATTGAAATTCAGAATTTCCATTTGAAATTCAGAAAACATCAATTGAAATTCAGAATTTCCATTTGAAATTCAGAAAACATCAATTGAAATTCAGATTTTCCATTTGAAATTCAGAAAATATCAATTGAAATTCAGAAAATATCATTTGAAATTCAGAAAATATCAATTGAAATTCAGAAAATATCATTTGAAATTCAGAAAATGTCAATTGAAATTCAGAAAATATCATTTGAAATTCAGAAAATATCATTTGAAATTCAGAAAATGTCAATTGAAATTCAGAAAATATCAATTGAAATTCAGAAACCGTCATTTGAAATTCAGAAAATATCAATTGAAATTCAGAAAATATCATTTGAAATTCAGAAAATGTCAATTGAAATTCAGAAAATATCATTTGAAATTCAGAAAATATCATTTAAAATTCAGAAAATATCAATTGAAATTCAGAAAACATCAATTGAAATTCAGAAAATATCAATTGAAATTCAGAAATCGTCATTTGAAATTCAGATTTATTCAATCTGTAATCTATTTGAATCTATTACTTACACTCATAAAAAAATTACGTACAAATGCATAGGTCAAAATTGTGCTGGCGCAAATACATGTACTACTTCCTGTTATTTTAGCAGAATTTCGACCTATTTCTACGGACTTTTTTAGAGAAAATAACAGAAAAATTAGTTCAATTTAATCAGAACGCGTTTAGCGTTTGACTTTTGACTTTTGTACTAATTTTTTTTATAAGTGTATGAATAGGAAAAATTAGTTTTTTAATAACATTTAATAAGATATTAGATTTATGTGATTTTGGTCGAATATAACAATAAAAACAAATACAAAAAGAGGTAAAATATGCCAAATAATGAAATCGGAAATCCCGGGATTTTTTCAAGTCCAATCCCGGGATTTCGGGATTTCTAAATCCCGAAAATCCCGGGATTTCGGGATCGGCATCCCTAGATGCCATACCGTTGGCTGTGTGTTTACTCCTGCACCACAGACACTAACATTAAGTTGTTGTCTAACTTTTAATTTAAATACGCATATGTATGAAAAGAAAATATATTCCAAAATTTTATTATAACTAATAATTAAAATTTCTGCTCCTAATCTCAATATGTAATTATAGCTGTGTTTTCTACTTAACCTATATACGGTAAAAAATTCAAAGTGCATAAAAACGTATTTAGGACGAAAACTAGCAGATTACCTTTTCGTTTGCCTGTTAACTTTTAACGTTGAAAACTCAATGGTTATACTTTTTAACATCTATCGTAATGTCTTCGCGGTATTTCATAAGTAGTTTTGCTGACATTCGATTATAAGTTACCGGAACTATTATAAACATGCACTGTTTGAAATTGTTTTATACGTTTATTGGTTTAACGTATATAAAGCTGTATTTTATTTTTATTATTTTAGCAAAATAATGGAAATTAATGGTTGTACTGGAGTTTCAAAACAAATTTAAATTGATTGGAAAAATAAGCAGGGTTGTCAGGCAATACCGCTAAAATACCGTTATCAATTCAAAACCCTTTCAACTGACTACCGTTACCCCTAAAATACCGTTAGCGAAATATCCGAAATACCGATATCCTTAAAATACCGTTACCAAAATAACTAAAATACCGTTATCCTTAAAATACCGATACCGAAACAAATGAAATATCGATACCCTTAAAATACCGTTACCGAAATAAATGAAATACCGTTACCCCTAAAATAACGTTACCGTTATTATTAATTTTCTGCTTTTGGTAATTGCATGTGGTTATTGAGTATTTTTCGTACTTTAAGTTGGTAAATTGGTTCTGTTTTTCACCTCTTGTTTTTTGTAAAAAAAGTTGCGGGATGAATCGAAATAACTGACTACCGTTATCCTTAAAATACCGTTACCGAAATAACTGAAATATCGCTAACCTTAAAATACCGTTACCGAAATAATCAAAAAATCGATATCCTTAAAATACCGATACCGAAATAACTAAAAAACTGTTGTCCTTAAAAAAACGAAATAAATGAAATAGCGTTACCCTTAAACAGAGCTTTCAAGAATTAATTCCTTTTTGAATGAATTCACTACCAATCGAATTCAATTTTCTCTAGAATTGAATGAATTCCTTTTCTTAAGTAATTCACTGAATTCGTTCAACTGAACGCGTTCATCAAACAACAAATTCAAAGAATTAATTCAATTGCAATAGTTCTTTTTATTAAATCAAATGAATTAATTCACCGGTGAATGCGTTCAATTTTATAAATCGAACTAAAAAAAGTGAATTAATTCCTTACTGAATTAATTCACTACTGAGTTCGTTTAATTTCATTTTCGTTCAGTGTATTAAAAAATATAAAATTACGTTCAGTGAATTAAAAAAAAAATAATAAGTTCACTGAATTGAAAAAAAAAAAAATAAGTTCACTGAATTCAAAGCCTGTTTTCTGCCGTTCAGTAGAAGAAAACAATAATGTACAAATAAAATTTTTACATAAGCAACTTTACAGCGTGTGTTAACAAATAAAGCCTTTTACTATTAAAAATAAAAACTTTACAGATATAGATAAATTTGGAAAAAATATAACTATATAACTAATTTGAAAAATTAATTCAGTGAACTTATTTAATTTTTTTCAATTCAGTGAACTTATTTTTTTTTTAATTCACTGAACGTAATTTTATTTTTTTTTAATTCACTGAACGTAATTTTACTGTTTTTAATTCACTGAACGAAAATGGAATTGAACGAATTCAGTAGTAAATTAATTCAGTAAGGAATCAATTCACTTTTTTTTCCGTTCGATTTATAAAATTGAACGTGTTCACCAGTGAATTAATTCATTTGATTTAATAAAAAGAACTATTGCAATTGAATTAATTCGTAACAAAAAAAATCGAACGAAAGCAAATATGAATTAATTCCATTCAATATATGGTGCTTAGTGAATTAATTCATCGAATTTTTAATTCAGAATTGAAAAATTGAATTAAGGAATTAATTCTTCGAAGCTCTGCCCTTAAAATACCGTTACCGAAATAATCTGAAATAGCGTTACCCTTACCGATAACTACATCGTTTCGGTTACCATCCATGGAAATAAGTCATTTGTACAGAGTGATAGATTTTATTGAAACAGAACTGATACTAGATTTTTATATATATATTTGTTTCTTTTATTCCTGCAAGGAGCATAGGGCCATAGGATCTTTGCTGCTGATATTTTATTCAAATTAATAAATGTTCGATAAATTGGTGGTTGTTGGTATTGAAGATAATGTAGGGTGAGAGAATTATGTCGATAAAATTAACTGAAATTGCAGTTAAAAAATGTACATTACAACTGCATTTACAATTGCAATTGTTTTTAACTGCAATGCCGCCCTGCTTGAAATTTATTTGCTGGTAATATATGGGGCATTCCACGCCAAATCACCGATTTTTAAGCCCGACCTTCGACTCTTCGATTTCGTTAATTTTATAATATGTTTTGATACGTATTCAAAGCAACTTCCACACCATTTTATTCCGAATTGGTTTGAGTAAAATTGCTTTAAATTTTTGAGCAAAAAATTTTTAATTAACGATAGTCCAATATCGATATCTTAAAAAATTTGGGTATCATTTTGTTCGTCTTTAAATGTAGTTTTAGAAAAAAAAAATCGAAGTAATTCTCACTTAGCTAATAACGTTTAAAAATTGAAATAGACTTTTTAAAAAAGTCCGACCACTAAGATTTTTTCAAAAAAATTTTATTAATTGCGTTTTTTAATGAAAAGCCCAATAAATCGCCAAAATTGCTTTGTACACTTAAAATAATACGTCAGTAAAAAAATCTGTCAAACCGGTTTCAAATCGATTTGACTAATTTTTAACAAGTTTTTAGTTGAAACACTGATATAAGCAAAGATTTTAGTTATCTTCATTTAACACAATACTAAAAATTCTCAGTACTTTAACTAATTATGAGTGTTAATTTTCAAAATTATATAAAACTAATTTTTAAGAACCTATTCGTTAAATTTTACAAAATTTATTGTTAAAATGTAATATTTTCATGTTACTGTTATTACCCGATAGATGGCGCCAGCAATGAATCCGAAGTTTTAAAGATGGTGCTATTTCGGTCCCTCCCGATTTTTTAAAATGCCTCATACCTCAAAAACTAAGAGAGATAGAGCAAAATTAATGAAAATTTCGACTACCCCTAACCGTATAATACCCCAGTTAAAGGGGGTATCTCTATCCAAAAATGGACTTTGGCGGGGCCCTGGACCCTCGGAAATGTTAAATAAAAATGTTCCACTTCATAAAATGGCCCATATCTCGAAAACTAAGCGAGATAGAGCAGAACGGACAAAATGTTTGCTCCACGGGAGTTCTCTTATATTCCCTCACATTATATGGACTAGGCCCAGAGAGGGTCCCGAGACCTTAAATTTGGATAAATTCTACGACTCAGTACAATTACAGTTAAAACTTTAGTTTTTGAATGTAACAAAAGAATTTGTTAAAATCAAGTATAGTACTGATGTTGCCCAGACTTCCTGGATAGATCGGATACCTTCTTCTACAAATAAAGTCACTATTAAAATGAATACCAATAAGTTGTTATTTTTATTTTTTTTTTTGTTTATTATGTATTATATTATTTGACTGCTTCTTACAATTTCTATTCACAAAACCTCAAACAAGAATGACGTAAAAAAAAAAATATACTGATCATATTATAGCTGCCGAAACTATATCAGTGAATGAACATGATATCTCCCAATTCAGATAGTAATATGATTGTAATTAGAAGGGAGCAATATGCCTATACAGATAATATACACCCAGAAAACAGTTTCAGTTGTGGCCACCGAATTTGTTGCCAATCGAATTCGTGCGGTTACGACAACTATCTTTATATTAAATTATATTTTTCGTCGCGAAAGCCGATATTCGGTTGTATAATTCAATATTATATTCCACATAAATATTATTATGTTCCACAAAATTTTATTGAAATTAAAAGACTATTTTTTAATTCTCTGGTATTGAACCCGGTCATTCTGATTAATAATCCACGGTCATTCTGATTAATAATCCACAACTAATTTTAATTTTCTTAGCCATATTTACTTTTTATACTTAAGAATATTTTATTTTTATTAAAAAAACAACATCTAAATGTTTCTCTTTCCGGGATTCGAACCCGGAAATCTGGCGTACTAGGCCAACTCCTCACCCACTAAACCACAAAAACGTATTAATTTTAATGTCTAATTTTGAATTTATATGTTTAGTTTGGAAAACAAATATAGTATAAACTTCGGTTATCAATACCAATTAATAGTTGTGTGTGTTATCAATACAATCCACAATTCGGTTGGTTCTACAGAAACTCGACTTTAAGGTCATATTTGATTAGGATACCCGTATTTGTAGTTACCACTTTCGAGTATTTAAATTTTTTTAATAAAGGTGATGGATAACACCAATTTTCTTGTATATTGACTAAATAAATGGCTGCTTCTACTGCATAGAATTACTAAACTGATACTAGTTTTATAATTGATTGGAGATACCAATAATTTGTTAAAAGGATTGTTTTTTAGTTTGCTTTCCCTATTTTTAATATTCAGTAAAATATTTTTGGTGTAGTATTCAATTATAGGTAACTCCAAATAAAATAACGTCCTGGCAAATTCAAGTTAATAGTTCTGATCGAATTCCAACCAATCTTTTTCCTGGGTGTATGATTACAGACGAGAGAATAATTTGAATACCTAAAAAAGAGAGATTTTAACTATAATATGATAACGTGCAACCATGTAATTGGTAAAGTATGTTAATACCCAGTGTAGAAACGGTAATGACATATCATTATTTTTTGGAGTACCAGTAATGACACCCACTTACCTTCTGCATTATTTTAAAACATATAATAATGAGTTACTGATAATGACTTATTTTTATCATTATTTCAAATAGAAAATAATTTTTTAGAATTTTTAAAAAATTTTTTTAAATCTATTTTTAGACTCAATATTTTTTAAACACTGGTAAGGATATATGTAACCACATATTTTTTGATTTTTTGTATGTGGGCGAGTAAGCTTATTTGTGTGCAGCAGGTCAATTATGTTTTTATCTATTAAATATTACATGTCGATATAGCTCAGATGGTAGAGCTGTTGACTGGCAATCTGTAGACCCAGGTTCGATTCCCGCACCAGCAAATTTTATTTAAAAAAAATACAATAAAAAATATTTTTTTTTATATAATTTATTTTTTTGAAAATCTATTTTTAGACTCATTATTTTTGTCAGTACTGGTAGGCACATAGGTAACGATATATTTTTTGATTTTTCGTATGCTGGTGTGTAACGACAACTCATTATTTTTCGCGACATCGCCATATAAAGGTAATAAGAAATGTAATAACAAAAGTAACTAGTTACCATTACCAAGTATGTGGTTACATAACCACATATCTGGTAATGATTTTCTACACTGGGTACATTATTAATTTGATTGCAATAACCAACTATGGCAGTAGCGAACATAGTTTTGTAGCCGTTATTATATTTCAAACATACTTTACCTCTGCGTGCGGCATCCAGATTACATTAAATGTACCTATCATTTGCGGCCAATATAACAAGAATCAGGGTCCTGCCTGGATATTGGTCCGCTTCCAGAAATATGACCTAATCGTACTTTGGTGTATGGTATCTCATGGTCGGGCTTGACCGACTTCAATTTGTTTTACTTGTTTTACATATTACTGATTGTGTTTAAAATTCTGAACAGAGAGATGTTTATCTAAATGATGGTCTTACTTAAAAACTCAGCCATTATCATAAAATGATATGAATATAAAATGTATACTTAATGTATTACTACACCTGTCAAAATCATACATATACCACTACATACATATGTATGTACATTGTAATACAATATTTAAGGTTGTATGTATGTATGCGTTTTAGTACATGAAAAATATTTTTCAATACGAGTACATTACACTTAATATAACAATTTATGGATTTTGAATTCTGAATAAATTTGAAGGCATTTTTCCAACCTCCCATTAAATAATAAAATATTCTCGAATTGAAGTCATAATCTTTGGCAGTATTATCTTAATTTAAAGACCTTCAATAAAAAGTTATACAAATTTCAGATAAATTAGATACAATTTGCAACGCTATTTCCGGAGGGTGAATAACTACAACACCAAACGGTACTCGGTTAGTATAGTAAAGCCCCCATATTTAAGAAATTTATGAAAAAAAAGACAAAAAAGTAGTTTAAGTACAATTTTTCGACAACTAGCGATAAAATTTCTAAATTTTTGAACTGTTTGTACCGATTTTTGGGTCTGTCTGTTGGCAACATCGCTAAATGAAGGTTGAATTTTTTTCATAAGTCTAAAAATCGGTTTCATACTGCATTTAGGCGAGCAAAAGTTGCCTAGTTTTTGACTATTTTTACGCACACGTAAAAAATAAGCAAAAAATAGTTTTGTACAAAAACTGGGTAGTTTTTGCTCAGTCTAAATTCAGTATTAATGTACTTTTAAGATAGTTTTGTGTTAAGGCATCTATATTAAAATTGTACAAAGAATATTTTATGTAACATCTTAACCCTTAAAGCCATTTGATTTCCTTTTTAAAATCAGTGGTGTATGTGACTATAAAATATCAAATACCGGTTTTAAGGGAACAAAAAACGGCCTGTCCCAAACAGATTTTTGCTGGTAATATATATATATTAGGCTGGGTCGATTTGTGGGGAGGCAAAAAAATCGCCCATGGCTCAGGGAAAATCGTATTCTAGGGATCAAAATAAGAAACTTTGCCGAAGGAACTATACCTCTAAAACGAATTCTACTACCCCTAACTGTTGACTTTTGTCCCGTAGGGTCAAGTTTTGAAAAATCCCACTTTGACCCATTTAGAGTGCCCCAATCGAGTCCAAATGTATGACCGACCCCCACTAACTTTGGAGGGCCGATCCACCCATGCCAGTGGTACACCCCCTGGAACTCCCCTGGGGGGTTCCCCATACAAACATTTTAAAAAATCACTATTTTTGGCACTTTATTTTATTATTTTTTATTTATTTTATTTATTTTTATTATTTTATTTATTTTTTCTCCTTAGAAATTTATTTAGTCAGAACATATGTAAATGAAAAAATTAATTTAACTTAGTAATAGAAAAGAAAAAATGCCCAGACTTGAAAGCAAAAAAGACTTCAAACAGTAATTTTTTTTATTTTCTTTTCTATTACTAAGTTAAATTAATTTTTTTCATTTACATATGTTCTGACTAAATAAATTTCTAAAGAGAAAAAAATAAATAAAATAATAAAAATAAATAAAATAAATAAAAAATAATAAAATAAAGTGCCAAAAATGGTGATTTTTTAAAATGTTTGTATGGGGAACCCCCCAGGGGAGTTCCAGGGGGTGTGCCACTGGCATGGGTGGATCGGCCCTCCAAAGTTAGTGGGGGTCGGTCATACATTTGGACTCGATTGGGGCACTCTAAATGGGGTCAAAGTGGGATTTTTCAAAACTTGACCCTACGGGACAAAAGTCAACAGTTGGGGGTAGTAGAATTCGTTTTAGAGATATCGTTCCTTCGGCAAAGTTTCTTATTTTGATCCCTAGAATACGATTTTCACTGAGCCATGGGCGATTATTAAATCGACCCGCCCTAATATATATATATTTGGAGAAATTTTAAAACATATTCGCCGTGTTTTTACTAGAAACAATATATATTTGCATGCAAATATATTATTTTTGCAAGCAAATATATTATGTTTGCCTGTAAATATATAATGTTTGGATGAAACGAAATGACGCTATCGACAGATATTATATATTTGGCAGCAAACGTATAATATGTGTGTCATAAAAAAATTATGTTTCCATGCAAATACTATATATAAATAATATATTTAGTTATAAAGCAATTATTAATATATGCCAAACAATAGGCGTATTTATTCTACTCTCAAAATTTCTCTATATTTTAATGGAAAAACATAAAAAGAAAAATTAATACATTTACTGTTTGGCGATTATTTAATAACTAAATATACTATAAATCACATTGAATTTAACATCTAATACAAATCTTTCATTGAAAAACAATAACTACAATCTCTTCATTTATTGTTTATTTATTTTTATTAACAAATATTAATTAAAAACTCTTATAATAAGTTAATAATTTAATATACACAATTAAATAATTTTTCTTTTCTTTTTAACACAATTTTATGTTTTATTTATACTAATTTATTTTATTTTTTCAGATCTTTCACAATCACTAAATTTTCTGACTAGATGCAGTCTAGCTAAACTAAAACGATTATTACCAACTACAAAAGTTATAATGGCTATATACAACTTTACATGTATCAAGAATGGAAATTCGCCGTTTTTCCAAATATATGTTAATTGTATCCCACAAATATAATTATTACCGGGAAATATATGTATAGTAACTATAAAAACAATATAATTGGAAGCATACTGCAAATACATATATGTGACGCGAAAAATAGAAAGGGACCTAAGGATAGAAAGGGACCTAAGGATAGAAAGGGACCTAAGGTCAGGAGAGCATGGGATCGGTCTCATTCGATGCTCAGATGTTGTCCACAAAAAAAAAATTGATTATTTTTACCCTTAGGTCCCTTTCTCTATGCGCTGTCACATATGGTAGTTTGTAAACATACATTGATTACCTCCAAACATATACAAAAACGTCTTTTTCCTCCGTGAAGGTTTGGGTCATATTCAGGGAAACGGGTCCAATTTCGGAAATTGAATTTAAATTAATGGTGCCATAAATAAGGTGAAATATATAATTAGGCGTAATAAAAAGTGGATCTTCGGTCAAGTATTTTTGATAATATGGACACAAAGCGGTCAAGCATTTTTGATAATACGATCAGCATTGCCTGAAAAGTCTGTGCAAAATGAATAATTACAGAAGGTTTTTAAGTTTTAACATTTGTATTTTCCTTAATATTCATCGGATCATCAACATTTTAATTGCATCGCATGGTACACACCTCTACTTCTACATTGTGGAATACAATTATTTTAATGTTCAAAAGGAATGCGTTTTTCTAAAATTTGGCCACTTTCGATTTCAAAATGCATATTAGCAAATTATGGGATTTTTACTAAAAAGCCACAATTTAATTTTTTTTTGAGTTCCGGTGTTTTACTATTTAAAAATAATGTAAGCTTTCTCCAAAAAATCATAAAAAATAGTTAAACACAGGGACCTCTCCACGAGGCATAAAATCAATGTTAAAACGCGAAAAATATGTGCAAAGCAACAATATTTTTTGTGTCGTTATTGTTTTGCTATTATATCTAACAAACTGAAACCACTTATTTTTTAATTGCTTATCAGCATACGAATGACTAATTATTTTGGTAACTACTTATTTTTTATGCTTTTATAATGCAGCGGGTAGGCAGGTGCACACATTTTGCATGTTTTTTCATGCAGGGTATATGGACAACTACTCACAAAGAAGACCTTTAGCGAATAAAAATAATGAGTTTTGTCATTGAATTACATATATGTAGTAGACCCTAATTCTACTCTCACAAAATAAAAACAGCCACTTTTTGTTAGTTTAGTTAGTTTTTCCGTTAAGTTGTTTTTAAAAGTAATAACAGTTGTTCGTACACTTAAAATAATGTGTCAGTAGAAAAATCTGTCAAATGGGTTTCAAAACGATTTGACTAATTTTTAACAAATTTTAAGTTGAAACACTGATTCAAACAAAGATTCTAGTTATCTTCATTTAACACTATACTAAAAATGCTCAATACTTTAACTAATTCTGAGTGTTAATTTTCAAAATTATTTAAAACTAATTTTTAAGAACCCATTCGTTAAATTTTACAAAATTTATTGTTAAAATGTAATATTTTCATGTTATCCAATAGATGGCGCCACCAAGGAATCCGATTTTTTAAAATGCCTCATATCTCAAAAACTAAGACAGATAGAGCAAAATTAATGAAAATTTCGCTAAAGGGGGTATCTCTATCCAAAAATGGACCATGTGGGCCCTTGGACCTTCGAGAATTTCTAATAAAAATTTTCCACTTCACAAAACGGCCCATATCTCGAAAACTAAGCGAGATAGAGAAAAACGGACAAAATGTTTGCTATTTTCGAGTGACCTTACATGCCCTTAGATTATATGGACTAGGACCGGGGAGGGTCCCGAGACCCTAAATTTGAAAAAATTTTACAACTTAGTATAATTACAAATAAAACTGTTGTTTTACAGATTTTTTGCTTAAATTTAGATGTGTTAAATTTATCAAGAGGATTTATTAAAATCAACAAATTTTAATTTAAGCCAAAAAACAGGAATAAATTTTGTTAAGGTAACAAATTTTTCCGTCCAGCCAACAGACGTATTATTTTGAGTGTAATGAGTACCTTCGAAATGCTAAAGTGCTACTACTTTTCTGTTATTTTCACAGGTTTATTTCTATGAGTGTATAAATAAAGTTTTAATGCCTCTTAATGTTTAACTAAATCAAGTGCTTCCAAAACAAATGAGATTTTAGGGGTCCTTACGAGGTCCATAAAACTGCTTTAAACATTTCCCGATATGATTATACTAAAATGAAACGTACTTTGTTTTAGAATTCAAGCTCATAAAAAATAAAGGATTTTAAATATTCCTACCTCATATTGACCTTAAAGTATTTTTTTTAAGGTTTAAATAAAGAACTCGGAATTTTTCACTTTATTTTCAAGAGTAGGAGGCGAAAATATTTTATTTGTTGATCAGTGTTATTTTTTATTGAGACCCCATTGTGTTTATTTTGTTATCGCTATTTTCCACTAGGGTGTTGTATGGAGGAAAATAAATTTTAAGTTATTGACTGGGCTACACCCTGGAAATATTTGTTTGGGTGCAAAAAATCCACCAAAAAATTAGGATAATCGGATACCGGGAAGACGTGCCGCATCGGCATTGAAATTTGGACCACGGATAAGAGTTTAATCACAACTGTGTCGATTGCCGACCGACGACCGCAAAAGTCATCGCGAATAATTTAAATTCAGCGACAATCGACAGAAAAAAATTAAAACAAAACAAGAATATGGTTATGTTTTTTTCGCCACAATTCTTCACCAATTCAATTGGTTTTGCATTAATTCTTGTTGTTTTACATTTTTTTGTATTTAATTTTGCTTTTTTGCGGTAAATTATGTATTTTTATTTTCAATTATATTTCTTCTGTCAAAAATATAATTTTTTTGTAAACAAAGTTCGAATTTTTGTAACTTAATACGAATTTCTGCAACTCTGTTCCCTTAATTAGTTAAAAATATGGCAACTATTTGACAAATATTTTGAGTGTGTATTAAGGGCGGATTATGGGACCGTAAACGTAAATGTGATGTAACTATACCGTGCCGTAGCTAAAAAGTACACTTATAGATTACCGTAAACAACATTACTATTTAGCATCCATTTCATGTGGTTTTATATTTTATTCTAAATTTTTCCATTTATTTGTTAATTCTTATTCCTTATTTGTTGTTTGAATCAATTTTCTTTATTCATTTCATATTTTTTCCGACTAAAATCATTCAGCTGTTTCGATGCCGGATAGAAAATTCTGATTTCAACAGAATGATCCGGCAAGTACGTTTACATTTACGTGTTAGTAACCATTCATATGGATCGTGAAACGGACTCTATTGTACCGGTCACGAATTTCCAGAGGACTTTTGAGGTGATTGTACCGACCAGGGAAGACTGGGCAGCCGACTCCGTTATTCGGAGTGGTGATATCTCAGTGTTCACGGACGGTTCGAAGACGGACATGGGGACAGGGTCGGGAGTTTACTCCGGCGAACTGGACCTTCGAATCTCCATACGACTCTCGGACGATTGTAGCGTGTTCCAGGCGGAAGTGTATGCAATTGACGTGGCCGCACGGATGATAATGGAACGGGATTTGGATCCATCGTCCATTAGCATCTTTGCGGACAGTCTTGCTGCTTTGAAAGCCCTGGAATCCGATACTGTCAGATCGGGGTGTGTGCGGCACTGTATTGAATCCCTCGACCGTATTCGTCGACACTCGGTAAGGCTGGCGTGGGTCCCTGGACACGCTGGGATTGCGGGGAACGAGCGGGCTGACGAGTGTGCGAGGAATGGCTCCGAGTCGGTTGAGGACCCTATACAGACGGAGGTCCTGGTTCCTCTGGTGGAGCTATTCGGTGTGATAGGGGATATATCGGATAGGGAGACGAGGACAAGGTGGACAACCTTGACCAATTGTAGGATATCTCGGACCCTATGGCCACTGCCAGATCCGGGGAGGACAAAGATTCTTCTTGGATTTGGCAAGCGGACGGTCGGGATGCTTGTAGGGGTTCTAACGGGACACTGCGCGATAGGCCGAATGGCTGCGCGTTGGGGTTACGCCCAGGCGGACTACTGCAGGGGCTGTGGGGACGAGGAGGAGGAGGAGACAGTACATCATCTGCTTTGTGAATGTCCGGGACTGAAGGAACGGCGACTCAGATATCTGGGGTGCAGGTTCTTCGACGACCTGGACAGTCTACGCAATGTTTCTCTGTCTGGTCTTGCGAACTTCTTAAGGGGATCGGGATGGTTTTAGATTTCTCGGGTCGTGGTATTTCTTTCCATGCGGGGGAAACTAAGGGAATCACAATGGGCCCTATGGCCTCCGAGTGAACTCGCCGTTCTGGCGGGCTCCCATTCAACCTAAACCTAAAAAAACCATTCATATACATTTCTTCTTGTGGTTTCGAAACAGCTGATTCGTTACAGATACGTTTACGGTTGGGTAACTCAGCCTTTAGTGTGTCGTCACGAAAATAGAATATATTCTATTACGACGACAAATCGCCGGACGACATGGCGACATTTTGCTTCCCATACAAAATATATGGAAAGGCACATGTCGTTGTCGACCCAGTTCTGATTAATCTCTTGTAAGGGAAAAATATGACTTTTTGGAAATTTTCTCAAAAACAGTGAGGTTTTAAAAATAATTCGAATTAAAAACATTAAAGAATCGTAATAAATCTTAAATCGGTTAAAAAACAGCCCAAAAAGGTAAAAATTCCTAAACACCGTTTTCAAAAGAATAATTTTAAAGAACAATATTCGTATTCCGCCATTATTTTGTAATTTTTTAAGTGCGATGTTTTTAAATTTGTAATATAGGGACTATAATACCCATTTCATACAACAAAGTTGATGAAAAGAAAATTTTTGGCATCAATATATTTATTTGCAGAATGTAAATCCCTGATTAAGTTCTTTAATTAATTTTTTGTACCACAAAGCCTTTTTCCTCTTTCCGCGATTGTTTTGGAATTTTTTAAGTGTAGTTTTTAAAATTCATATTCTAGAGACTATTGTACCCATTTCATTCACCAAAATTTGTTTGATAGTTAGTTTGCAAAACAAAACAAAAAAAAAAAAATCTGGAAAAAAATTTTTACAAAAAGGAAATCTTTTACTTGATATTTGCCTACAAAATGTAATCGCTGATTCATTTTCTGAATTAATATTTTTGCACTATAAAGTATTTTTTCGCGTTCCTCCATTATTTTATTATAATATCCATGTCATTTAACAAAGTTTGGTTAGTTGCCAAAAAAAAAATTTTTTTGGGAAAAGGAAAATATTTCCATAAATATATTTTTTTCCACAATACAAATCGCTGATTAAATTTTTAAATTAATTTTTTTACCATAAAGTCTTTTTGGCGTTCTGCTATTATTTTGCAAGTTTTTGGCGCTTCGATTTCAAAAAACTCAATCAAATTTCGTTAACGAGCTGCTCGATAAAAAAGCACTATGCATTTTTGTTACGAGCTGCTGGATTTAAAAAACTCTGTTCAGTTTTGTCTAGGAGCCTTTTCTTTATCATACGCTTTTTTTATTTGCAAGCTTTTTAATTTCAGCAGCCCTTTTAATTTTGGCTTTCGAGCTTTTTTTACAATAGATGTTAAGATATTTATTTAAAAACATTCAAATGCAGTTGTGCCATATAATTAGATTTCGTTTTTGTACCCGAATTGATTTGTCCCGATCGCCAATATTCAAACACAGTTCTTATGATAACCGAGCACAATATTTTAGTAACTGTAAGATTTTAGTTGTGATTGCCCAGGTAGAAATTATGTGTGGTAACAAAAAAGATGCACTGGCAGAGCACATATTGTTTTTGAAGAAGAAGCTCCAAAAAATAGTGGATATTTAAATAACTTTTTAACTCCTTAATACAATAACTCCTCAAATTATATATTTTTAAAGTAATTTAAAATTCTTTATTTGATTTTTGTGTTTCTTGGTGATATCTCAATACTTTGCAAAGCAATAAATAGATCGGTGTTATCATTTGGGTGTCAGGAAACCACTTTAATTTTTTTTATTTGAGCGTTGGCAAGGCGTTTGATTTTTATGTTTATGGGTGCTTTCTCAGAGCTTTGTAAAGTATTGGCACCACCTTGGAACGTTGAGCGTTGGGAATGCGCTGTTAACAAGCACTCGTACCACCCATTTCGGTGTTTCTCCAGTGCTGGCCCCTTTGTAATTTTTTACCTAGGTGGTTGTATATACATTTGTATGAATTTCAAATTTATTATATTTGGTAATAAAAAAGAAAATTCAAATATTATTAAATATTTTGTTATACGAGTATGCATGTATATTAGACTGGTCCAAAAAAAAAAGTAGGAATTTTCACGCTCCACAACCCTACAAATATGCCACTTTGAAAAAAAAAGTTGTCTGATCAAAAAAATCACCAAAAAAGTTTTGTTTAGAGGTAGCACATTGCAATTGAAGTTTCGAGGTTGTACTTGTTCTATTATTTTTAATTAATTAAAAATAATGGAAAAAAAGAGAAAAATTAAATATAATTATTAAGATCGCGACATATCAAATCTAATATAGTTTTAGGTGTACATTACGAATATGAAATCAAAATTGAAATCGGAGTCGCGGATTTCGCGAAATTTTAAAATTTCATACAAAAAAGGATCAACTTCGATCAGGATGTTTTCTTATATTTACCAATATGAAAATTTCGTTTTTGCATTAATACCCAGCAAAATTGTCGGATGCAAAGAACCGGTTGTAGAACAACTTGTTCTTGCATGCAACCTGTTCTAATTTATGTTCTATCATCGGTGATTTCTGTTTGAGTATGTCCCAAAAGCAACAGGTTATGTTCCTCCAAACTAGAACAGGTTGCTTTGGAGCCGGTTCTAGAACCAGTTATAGAACCGGTTCTGCGACAGTGAGGCCTTCCAATTTGATTTCCAAGAATCAGTTCTAGAACCTGTTCCACGGAACCGGTGGTAAAAACACCTATTCTAGAACAGATTCAAAGGCAACCAATTCATAAAAATTTTGCTGGGTATATATATGTGGAATGTCCTATTATGTGAGATAGGGCTTTTGGTAGCAATAAAATTATAGCAAGCTAAATAATAGCGAAATATTAAAAAAAGTCAAATTTTAAGTTAATTTGCAAGGATATCTGTTATCCTTTTTAAAATTAAAATCAGTATTATATATAATGAAGGCTCTTGGTAAGTAAATTGCAAAAGTATAACAAATTGGATTTTTCGATAACACCGTTTACAGGTAATTAGGAAAATATCTCAAACAACTTGAGTTTTTTTAAATTATCAAAAACCGCGAATAATTCATAAATTCATTCATTATCTTCGTTAAAATAAAGATCAGATTTGAGAAATTTTCGCATACAAGACAAAAACAAGTTGAATTTTTAATTACATCTTTTCAGAAAATTTGACTAAAATATGTATTTTATGTATAAATTTTAAAAAATCCGCGAATTACTTAAAAGTTACTTAATTTTTTTAAGTTTTGATTTCAAATTCCTTTTGTTCGCATTAATTTAGACCAAAAATTTTTAAATAATATCGTACAGGTGAAGAAATAATTCAATTTAAAGTCAACCCTACTTTTTGTATAAATTACTCTAGAGACAAATTACTAATTCTTAAAAGATAACTTTTTCTGCTACCTCTAAATAAAAGCAGATTTAGCTGAAACTTGGCACAGAGAGTTTTTAGACATTAAGGAATAGGTGGAGATCGCGAATTCCAACTTCCATGTTTTTTTGGACGACTCTAATGTATATTGTACAATATGTTTGTATGTATGTATATATGTATTTGGATTAAAAATTAAAAGTGATTACATGTTGAAATTAAAAGTAAACATGTGTGTATGTACGTATGAAAATACAGTCAAAAAAGTTTAGCAGTTACCACATGATAGTTGTTTGTGTAGCAATAAGTAGTTTTTGTATTTAACTTTATTACAGTTGTTTTTTCTATGAAAAAACACAAAAGAACTATTATGTCAGCTATTTTAGAAAATTCATAGCAGTGGTTTAAAGCAGTTATTTTTAATATTATAATAAACACCTAACAAAACAGCATTTTAGCAGTAAACAGTTACTTTTGATAGTTATTTAAAAAATAAAAAAATTCTTTGAATTTTTTAAAATTCTTTTTTAGTTTATATTTGTTATTCTTGATATATTTTTAGTTTGCAAATAAAAATCAGAAAATTGCATTTCATTTCCAGTGCATAAAAAGCTGGAGAAATGTTTGGAATGTTGATTTCAAAATTTATGCAGTACGACGAAGTAGTTAAATTTTTTTTGGTAAACGAAAGGAAAATATATTTTTGTTCATTAAAAAATATTTTTATAATAAAACAAAGTTTTACTGTAAAAACCAGTAGATTTTACCCATTTTGCCAGTTGTTTTAAAAATTTTTGAAGTAATAATTAGCCACTAATTTTTTCGACATTTTTAGTTATTTTTAATGCTTTTTTAGTTATTTTTCAACAGTTGAAATAATTAAATGGTAAATACTTTTGTTGTTTGGTTTAACTGCCATTTTCAGTAGATTCTACGACAAACTGTTTTGAGTGTAGTATTTTATTTTGGAAGCCACAGATATACATAAACACTTTCCTATATACTATCGGACATATGTATTATACAGTAAGGTCTACACTCACAATAACTTTACCGCAAAAGTTCAACAGTTATTTAAAAAGTAAATCAGTAAAGTTGTTTCAATTGAATAAGTAGTTAAATTACAAAGAATTATAGTTTTTAACTTTTTCTATCCGTCATTCAATAAACAAAATACGGACTTTGGGTAGAAGTTAAAATATTCAATCAAAATTTTCTATTAAAAACAATCCCTTGTTATAATGCAATTAATTTTAAAATAAACGAGAAATCTATTATTTTTACAGACTTTGCCAGCTAATTAATTAATAATTAAAAATAAACGACAAAATACAAATGTTTTAAACCAAAAGTTTGTAGTTCTTTTTTTAACGTATTTTCAATTGTTTTACTGTACATATTCGGTAGATTTTAAGGAAAATCTATTGTGAGTGTATGTTTTCAAATTGAAAATTTAAGAATAACAATGACAATTATCACCACGGCACATGCCCATCCAATGATTTAATTTTTCACAATATATTTGACAACGTGGATGATGAGGATGGTAGCGGGACAGTTCACGACATAATTCACGATCCATTGCTATAGCTCGCGATTTAATTGATGCAATTGGTAGTTCTTGATTTTCATCATCGTCATCATCATTACCAGTATAGACAGTGTTAGCAGCTTCATCGGAATCATCATCGAAATCATCTTCTACATCACGCCGTACAATTTTAGATGCTTTGGCTGACAATGCAAATATTGCAAGAAATATTAAGCATATTTGTAAGATTTTCATTACTTGAAATTGATTATAAGTTTTAGTTTAAGATTAAACGATGGTTACAATTCAATGTTTGTTTTAAGACTAGGGGAAGTTGTGTACTAAAAAAACAAATAAATCGTTGATGGTTTAGAAAACTATTTAATTTAATATAAAAACTTTTATTTTTGTTTAGTTTTCTTATCAGTTTAATGCATGGTTGGCAATTGAAACGAGAACGGTAACACTATTCGGTTATTTCAATAACGGTAATCTAAAGGCAACACTATTCCAATACATTTTCAGGATATCGGTATTTCAGTTATGTCGACAACGGTATTTTAAAGTTGTTGAAGTAAACGGCATTTCAGTTATTTCGGTAATGGTATTTTAAGGTAGCCAGTTATTTCTGCACATATTGATAATTAAAAAAAGATACAAAGTAAAACGAAAAACAAAACAAATTTATCAACTTATATCCATATTCTATGTATAAATGTAACACTGACGATAATAGAGAAATAACATATCGTCAAATGAAATAAAAAAAGCCGTAAGTTACATTTAAAAAATTTTACAGGAGAAGCAAAAAAACTTTTTAAAATTGATTGCGCTTACACTTGGGGCTGTTTAGAATTTTGTTAATAAAACCGTCGTTTTTAGTCGTAGGAGTGTAAAATTTTGCAGCAATATGTATTTTGATACGGTGCATCGTAATCGATCAAAAAGTCGATTTTGAATTTTTTTATATGACGATATATTCTTTTCATTTTGCTATTCCATGAACTTTTATTTAACAGAATTGGTTTATAACAGAACTAAAATCTGTAAATTAAAAAAAAAAATCTCAAGTTGACGGAATTTGCTATATTACAGTAACACTCGGTTACGACAAACTCCGGGAGAGCAAATAAATTAGGTCGTCCTAAGCGGAGTTCGCATTAAGAAAGCTAAAATTTGTCTAAAATACTTTTTTTATTCACAAAATACTTTAGATTTCTAATATAGTTCAAAATTTTAATTGAAAAATGTATAATCCTTTCATTGCATTTGCTTTATTAAATCGTTTTTAAGGAAAAGCTGTGTGAAAAGTTTGAGATTTGTCAAACTGAAAAATATTTATACTCAATATTCCCAGTTTTTAGGAGTTCCCATTAAGCATGGAGAATAACATGAAAATTAGTGTGTGGGACTGTTACAAACAGTTAGGTTTAACCGAGGGTGCGTCTTAAGCCAGTTCGTATTAACAGATGTTTTTTATATGAAAAATGATTTCAAAATATCGGTGCTTTCAAATTCGTTCGTATTAACGGAGAATTCGTCTTAAGTGAGTTTTACTGTATATAACTATGCCACTCGAAATAAACTGTCAATATTAACTATAGTTGATTTTGTCGTGATAATGAAAAATATTTACAAATTGAGATATTGATACACACCGAAGTTTGAAAAATATGGCATGGAATTGAGCTTAAACTCTGTAAAGAGGTTTCTTTTTGGAGCTATAGTTACTAAATCATAAAGTTTTTATTGAAATAATCCGTTGAAAAATGGAAAAAAGTAAAATCGCGAATTGTGCAAAATCTAGAGAAAATTTGAAAAAACTGATTCGCAGATTCGAAATCAGCACTCGCCAATTATCCTAAATCCACTGCAAAGATTTTCAACTTATAAATACTGTACTATTTTGTAGAGTTGTGTAATTTATAAATATTGAAAATGTAATAAAAAGAAAACGGTTGTGATTAATTTATATTCAACTTTTAATTCTGTTTTTTATTGAAGGATTTTAAAATTTTTTTTTAATTTATTCAGTTTAATATGTTAAATATTTTCAACTGCTTAACCAATGGCCCTGCAAATAGCTCAATACTTTTGTGGAACAAAATATTATGTGCCTTCAGGGATGGAAAAGACTCGCTCGTTCGGAATTTTGAAATTCATAATCCAAAGATTATACCAGAAAATTTTTTTACAATCGGTGGGCAAACACACAAATTCTGCAACAGGTTCCACTGCAACCGATTACATGGAACTCGTTCCGAAACCAGTTCCACGTAATCTCATATGGAAGGTATGACTGACGTAGACTAAGTTCTAGATCTAGTTCCAGAGCTGATTCTAGGACAACCGGTTCTACTTTGGAGCTATAGAAGTGGTTGCTTTTGGGACAATTTCAAACAAAAATGATCGGTGTTAGAATCGACAGTAGAAGGTGTTGTAAATGAAAAGTAGCTATTCTACAACCGATTCTTTGGAACAGAAAATTTTCCTGGGTAGTACCCATTTATTATACCAAAAATTAATGGTTAGTTTGCAAAAAAAAAATCATAAAAAATTTTACATAAACGATAAATTTTGCATCATTATATTCGTTTGCAGAATGTTAATCCTTTATTAAGTTTCTTAATTCATTTTCTGTGGCACAAATCCTTTTTCACACTCCGCCATTATTTTTGAATTTTTTAATTGCGGTATATTTTAATTCATAATCCAAGCACTATAATACCCATATCTTAAAATTGCGAGTTTTAAATTTATAATCTAGGCACTATATTGTACATCTCCTAAAGGAAATTTTAGTAGTTATTTACAAAACAACTTTCCAAAAAAAAAAATTTGCAGAACAGAAAATTTTGGCATCAGTATATTCGTTTGCAGAATGTAAATCGGTAATTAAGTCTTTTAATTCATTTTTTTTTTGAACCACAAAGCCTTTTTTCGCATTGCGCCATTATTTTGCAATTTTGTACGTGTGGTTTTTTTATAATTCATAATCTAGGGCTATAATACTCGTATTGTTGGATATTGTGTAATTAAAATTCCATTCTTAATTTCTATAATAACTAAATCATTTTAGATGGCTCGCACGAGCTTTTTTTCCACCACTGACTACAATTGTTGTTTGAGTCATACAAAAACCGCAAATAATGATGTTTGATTAAATATTTGGTTTTTATTAGTACTATGGTTTGGGGTTCGGGAATTCCCGGGCGGGATAATAATATATTTTTACCGGGAAAACGTGAAATTTTAAAAAATACTAAATTCTTTAAATTGTTTTTGTTTGGAATAGGATATTTTAATTTTAGTCATAAACAACATTTTAAATACCAACACAAAATGTTATTGCTAAAATATTTTAAAAGGGAATCAATTTCTTTGAAACACAAAAAATCTTTGCCAAGTAATTAGGAGCATTTCAACTAATAAAGATTTTTCGCATAATGCAGCGCAGTCCAGTATTTGCCCTAAAAGACTAATGGTTAACGAAGGTATTATCCGACATATAAATTTGGTTCAAAAAAAAAAAAAAAAAATTGAGAGTCATGCAACTTCTCTTGAAGAAAACAACAACAAGAATAACGTTCCAGCTAAAATTAGCAAAGTACCCGAAGAAAAAAGTGTAAGCTGAATAGGCCGATTTAAAGAACATTATATTAAATTACTACAATCATGTAAAAGATATCATGATAAAAGAAATATTGAGCAATATTTCTAACAATAGGAGATTTACTATACTCTTAGATGAATGGACAAGAATATCACAAAAGAGATATTTGAACATATGTATAAACGGAAATAATTCATTTTATAACCTGCGGTTGGTTTATATGTCAGGAAGATGTAATGCTGATGAATTAAGAAGAATTGTAGAAATAAGACTAGAAGAGTTTTATTTGTCTTTGGAAAATAACATTGTGGCCACCATATCTAATGGGCCGAATGTGATGAAACGGTTTGTTTCCGACAATCCAGTAGTGGGTGCTTTCTGCTGGAATCATGCAATTCATTTGGCAGTGCTTAGAGTAATTTATGTGAAACCAAATGTTCAACATTCTGATATTTTTTACTTTGAATTCTCACTACACAGACTGAATTTGTACTGAAATAGTGTTTTTTTTAATCAAATATTACTTATATAGGTGGTTTTCATTAACAGTTTTGTTCAAAAAGATTTCCCGGGATTCCCGGTATTCTCGGGACTCAAATTTTTTTATTCCCATTTCCCGGGAAATGAAAAAGTCCGGGAAATCCCAAACCCTAATTAGTACATTAGTTTTTTTTTGAGTATGTTCCTGTTTGAAGTCACATTGTAGAATAAATGCTTTCTCACTGATAGAGTGTCATGCAATCTTTTTATAAAATATATACTCTTTTTCTTTTTTTTCCCACAAATATAATTTTTTACAAAAAAAAAATATCAATATAGTGAAATTTTAATACTGATTTGTTTTTTTGTTTTAAATTGTTAATTTGAAATATTTTTCATAGTACTAGATTTGTTATTAGGTACCAGCATTGAAAAACAAGAAATCTCTACATATCACAAATCTGGCATTGTTAAAATTTGATTAATTTGGCATATCATAATGTTTGTGTAGTTAAATTTCAGACTACTAAATTTTAGTGTTACCGTCTTCATTTCTGTACAATAACATAAATTTTAAAAAGTTATGAATTATTCTGTTAATTGTGTAAAATTCTCAATGACCAAGAGCAATTAACATAACAGAAACAATCCAGGAAAATTTTCTGTTCCAAATAATTGGTTGTAGAATAGCTGCTCCAAAGTGGAACCGGTTGCCCTAGAATCATTTCTGGAAGTAGATCTATAACTCATTCTACGTCCGCCATACCTTCCATATGAGATCAGTGGAACTGGTTCCGGAAGCAGTTCTGCAACTAGTTCTAGAACTGATTCTACGTCAGTTATATATATAGGATCCCTGGAACTGGTTCCGAAACCAGTTCCATGGAATCGGTTGCAGTGGAACCAGTTGCAGAATTGGTGTGGTTGGCAAGCGATTGTTAAAATTTTTCCTGGGAAATAATTAAAAATTATGTTAACGGTAGCTGTAGGATAACGGTATTTAATTTATTTCGTTAACGGTATTTTAAGAATATTATTATTTAGGTTATTTCGGTGACGATATTTTATAGGTAATGGTAGTCCGTTGCAAGCGTTTTGAATCGGTAACGGTATTTTAGCGGTATTGCCTGCCAACCGTGGTTCAATGTCAAACATTTTCTATAAAAAAACAACGCAATATGTGGCTTTCCACACCAACTGCCCGCCTGCTGTAAAACATATGTCGTATCAATATCAAATTTTCGGTATATATACGTCTGTGTAGCGGAAAATAGAATCCGTACTTGTTTTTCTCCTTTTCTACTAAGTGGACTAGGTAGGCGTGGTCAAATGTTGAAAAAAATTTTTTTTGTTAACAATTTGTTAAAATTTTTTGAAATATGTCAAGAGCATAAGATTAAACATAGTCTCTAGAGTTTCTCACGTGCTATTTTCTTAATAAAAAATAAATTAAAATTTTCAGAACAAGTTTTGAATTTGGATTTTTTGTGTTTTTATGAAAAACTCAATTACCAAAAAACACCCTACTTTTTTTTTTTAATTATGTTTAAAAAAATCTACAGATAATTTTCTATTGGTAAGAAAAAAATTGGAGATGTGTTCGGCTTCGTTTTCGAGAAAATTTACATTGAATATGGTAGAAATGTAGTAATATATACCCAGGAAAATTTTTTACAATCGGTAGCCAACCACACCTATTCTACAACTGGTTCCACTGCAACCGATTCCATGGAACTGGTTCCGGAACCAGTTCCTGGGATCCTATATATATAACTGACGTAGAATCAGTTCTAGAACTAGTTGCAGAACTGCTTCCGGAACCAGTTCCACTGATCTCATATGGAAGGTATGACGGACGTAGAATGAGTTATAGATCTAGTTCCAGAAATGATTCTAGGGCAACCGGTTCCACTTTGGAGCAGCTATTCTACAACCAATTATTTGGAACAGAAAATTTTCCTGGATTGTTTCTGTTATGTTAATTGCTCTTGGTCATTGAGAATTTTACATAATTAACAGTATAATTCATATTAAAAAAATCTACATATTATTCATATTTAAAAAATCTACATATGCTATGAAAAATAAAAAATTTATGATGTTTTCAGTCGACTAAAACTAAGCAAAAGTTGTTGCTGATTTTAGCAGGGTGAATTGTTATTTTCAGTTAACTAAATCATAGCTAGAATTTTGTTCTTGCTGTTTTACTAATATTTAGCAAACCAATTCTGCTAGTTTTTTCTAGAATTTTCTTCTGCAGGGCCTCTTTTATATAGTTTTTCTTATTTTTTTTTTTTTTTAATTTTAACGTTTTCACTACCGACTTTTTGTTTGGGGATATTACCGTTATTTTGACTTCATATTCTTGTTAAGGGTCCTCAAATTAGAAAAAATATGTAACATGTTTGCCCCCTCCTATCCCCCAAAAATGACGTTCGAAAATCGATTTTTTGGAACTTCTCATCCCCGTTTTACCCCTTAAACATTCGAATAGCCAAAAATCCTATGGTTGATTTTTCTTTTCGTCATAAAACGAAGCAAATTTCAATTATCTATCTTCATTAGTTTATGAGAAACACCAAAACCCCCTTTTCTGGGACATTATGATGTATTAAAAAAATTAGACTTCATTAACAAATATCACGACTATATCGCTATGTTGAACTGCTTATACATATGTATAATGATTTCTCTTTGAAGGCCAAGAGCCACATCATATAAAAATTATTGAAGAGAACTTTTTTGGTTATTACAACTCTCCCATTTTTAGAGGCGTTATTTTTCCAGAGAAAAGGTGCTAAATTAGAGGCGTTAAAGATATATATTTTTGAAAAAGAATAGTCGTTTTGGAACTAAAAAAGTTCTCTAATAAGAATAAATTATATATCGGTAGATCCAACCAAACCGATTGGTTTGGTTGGATCTACCGATATATTTGTTTGTGGCAACAGAAATTCGGTGAATACAATAGAATTTCGGTTGAAACAATATATTTAAATTATGTCAGGAATACATTTGATTGAAACAGCCAATAATTCGGTTACTGCCACCAAACCATTCAATTGGCAAGAAATTCGGTAGTCACAATGAATTGGTTTTCTCTGTGTATAATAAATTACAGCAGAACTTCTAATTTTTTTTAATCAATTATCTGAAAAATCAAATTCACTTCATTTGAATTGGAACTGTCGGAGTTAGTTTTACTTTATTAAATTAACTATAAAATCTGAAAATATCATTTATCCAGTTCATGCATTGAATTCTTTTTTAATTGTGTAATTTATCCGATTACCCAAAAACTACGCATGAAAGAAATTACCCGCGCTCTATCCACGAAGACAAAAATTACCCGCGATTTGGGTAATTACCCGTATTGTGGCAATTTTTTTTCACTTAAAATTCCTTAAATATCTGTATTAAAAATACATCTATTTTTTAGTTTAAAAATTAATAACAAATCGTTTTCCTTTTTTTAATAAAATATAAAGATTTAGATTAAAAAAAAAATTAATTAAAATATAAACAAGTATTTTTATTAAAAAAGCTTAAAAAAATTACTAACATAACATGCATGGTTTTATTTTTATGGCTATTCGTTGTACATCTAAAAATGACTTTAGTGTAGTTACGTCTTCTTGTTTCAGAAAAAAGCAAGTCAAAAGGACGTAACCAACTTAAAAACTTAAATATATGAAAATAAAACAAAAGTTGTTAAAAAATAAATAAATCTCTATACCATAAGTAAAATTTGAAAAAACTGCAAAGAATACTTTATTTTTGATTTTACAATGTTTTTTGCTTCTCCTGTAAAAAAAATAAAAGTGTAGTTACGTCCGTTTGCATTTAAGATGACGATATATATTACTCATACGCACCCATGCACAAATTTCCGAAATACGGTACAACTACACTGAAAATATTATTACATTAACTGACTGTAGTTTATTTAAAAAGTTATCCGTACATTTATTTTTAAATGATTATACAGTTAAAATGAAAAGAAATATATTTTTCAACCTTTTTTGTCTTTTATTTAAAAAACAAACTACATATAAATAGGGATTTTCTGTTTCAGTTAATATTTTCAATTAAAATGTTTTGTTAAAAAAAGAATCCATTATAGATTTCTAGGTCAGTTAAAAAAACGAAATAAATTAAATATCATTTATTCTTACGGATTTTGTAGTTAATTTTTTGAAAATTAAAAAAATGAAATAAATGAAAAATTATTATTTTTTTAAGGTTTTTGTACACTCTAATAAATTTCTGTTTAAATTTGCCCTATTTAAAGTAGGTAACTTTTTACCTACTATAGTGTCGGTAAAATTACTCAATGTGTGTAAATTAAAAATCATACACACATTGTGTGCAATATTCATACACACAATGTGTGTAAATGTACCTACTTTTAAGCAGTAAATAAAAGCATAGAACGCTCCAATTTAAAATGCTTGAATATGAAAAAATACGCATCTCTACATGTAAACAAAGTAACAGTTGTTTTTGTATTTAAAGACTAAAGAAATGTATTTATAAAAACATTTTATTAAATAGGTCTAAAAATGGCTTAGGAAATATAGAGCAGGCATATTTATAGAATATTTTTATACTTCCTTTAAAGCTACCATAGGTAAATTCGAATTCAACTGAAATGCAAGACAAGCATCATCCTGTTGAATTGTTTTTATTACATCTTAAGGCCCGATTACTGAATGTCCAGAAAAATTTAGGCGACAGTTAAATTTTATAATGCGAACAACAACAAATGTGTCAGTTAAAGTCCAAGTTAGAAGCTAACTGGACATTCAGTAATCGGTCGAAATGCTCTTAAATTTTATAGGATTCTTAATGGGAGAGTATATGAATTCAGTCACTAAATTTATATATAACGTACTTCTTTCGATTTAAGAGACGGGATGTTTAGGCTTTTTCGATAATCACGCTAGTTCAGAAATTCAGACGAGTTTTCTTGAAGCTACACTGATAAAAAAAAGTTAGTTCAAAAGTCTGTTAAACGCGTTCTGATTAAATTGAACTAATTTTTCTGTTAAATTCTCTAAAAAAGCCCGTACAAATAGGTAAAAATTCTGCTAAAATAACAGGAATTAGTACATGTATTTGCGCCAGCACAATTTTGATCTATTTGTACGGGATTTTTTTTATTAGTGTATGAAATGTTTGCATTTGAAAATTCTTTAACTCCGCCAAAAAACATACATAATTGTTCCGTAAAAGCTAGTGTACCATTTTTGTACATTTGCAGAAATATTATTTTTTCAAATCTTCTTATATGTTTCAAGGTACTACTAAAAAGTGTGCAATATTTTCGGGAATACCCAGAAATGCTTTTTTGTGAAAGCACTGATCATATCTATAGTAAAATAATCTATTTTGGCTTATTTTTGATCAAACATATTTCACACCAAATTTGCAAAAATGGAAAATAATGCTTTTATTGGAGATAAGATATCAAGATGTAGTTAAAATGGAAAAGGGCCTATTTACTCAAGTCGTTTCAAGGTACACTTAAGTGGTGTAAAACAATTTACCAAATATTTTAAACTATTTACAATTTCATAAATGTGTTTTAAAAATGGTCCGTTTTCATGCTTATTAATGCCAATTTAATAACATTAATTAATTAAATATTTTGGAAAACCAATTCAAATTTTGTCAAATATTTACTTTTGTCGTTTCAAGTTACCTAAATATGTACACCCTTTTTCTTTTAATCTATCTACTTTATACATGAGCACAATGCTATAAAACACTTTCACATACCCAAAGTTCAGCAAAATCGGAGTGTTACACCAGGGCTATCTTTCATGGCAGTGTAATTACATAACTCAACAAAAGCTTAACTATTGAAATACGACTTATAAAGTTGGCCACGAGACTTATGGCATTTAAAAAATTGGCAAATTGCAATTTTAAACCGCGATTTTTTAGAAAATGCAACATAATAAACATTTTTGGAACACATTAAGAATAAGCGAGTCTTTATCTATTAAAACAATCACCACAATTCAAATCGCAGCGAAAAAAACTTTTGTTGAGGTTTGTGTACACCCAGGAAAAAAATTGGTTGGAATTCGATCAAAACCATTAAAATGAATTTGCCAGGACGTTATTTTATTTGCAGTTGCCTATAATTGAATACAACACCAAAAATATTTTGCTATGTATTAAAAATAGGGAAAATAAACTAAAAGGCAATCCTTTTAACAATTTATTGGTATCTCCAATTAATTTTAAAATTAGTATCAGTTTAGTAATTCTATGCAGTAGAAGCAGCCATTTATTTAGTGTATATAAAGGGTTGTTCAACAGGGACGCTACAAAAGTAGAAAGACAGGGACAGCAAACGTCGCCATATTTCTTGCCGCACTTTTGACATTTCAATTGAGCGTGGGGCTACGTCAAATCTATGGTCTATGCCAACAAGCCAGCGACGATTGATGAACTTCGTACACTCATAGAAAAAAGTTTGTAGAAAAGTTAGTAAAACTGTAAAACTGTACTTCAACTTAACAAATTTTTAACTAATTTTTAGTTAAAATGAATTTTTAGTTCATTTTTTTGCTACCTCCACATTACTAACTTACAAACTTTTTTGCTATTTTTTTTTTGCTGAATTTAGTTACTAATTTTTAACAATAAATTTGCTAACTTTACAGTATTTTTCTGAATTTTATTTACTAATTTTTAACAGAAGATTTGCTAATTTTACAAATTTTTTGTAAACTGAACCACCAATTTTGGAGCGCTTATAAACAGAATGTTAAATGACTCATAAAAATTACTGTATATTTTTAACTGGACAAAAATAATGCAAAATTTTAAATAAAGCTAAATTGAAATGGTTGAAAATTTGTCCTACTCATAAAATATCTAAATTATTAAAATTTATGAGAAAAGTTTCTATTTATCGTAATACATTAATTTTCAAAGATCAATGTTTATTTTGGACGAACCATTTTAATATGAAAATTGTGATTAAAAGTATGTCTGGGGAGCAAGTGGAGTTTACGGGGATGACCATAATTTTTCCCCCAATATTGTACTTTTTAAGCTTATTTAAAGAATACGATATTTTTAATCGGCCACACCTTCTTTCCTGTGGGTGGAGCTTTAGAGGTGAAAATGGAAACTCAAATAAATTCGGAAGTACATATCCGATCAGCAAACAAAGAAAAATCAAAAGAAGGGTCTCTGAAATACATTTTGTTATGGTTAACATATTAAGGGGTTTTCATATAAACTCGTAAATGCCTTGTAAACCTTGTATAAATATAACCCATATTTTTATGTATGGAGTTTGACATTAAACTCATAAACATACCAGGTTTACACCGTTTACGAGTAAAATACGAGTTTATATGAAAACCCCTATTATTGTCTATAAATATTACCACTTTTACAAAAAATCATTCTTGGGAAATTTTCATTGACATTGGCATTACTTTATCTCAATGTCAATGCCAACAAATTTCATCACCATTCAATGCCAATGAAATTTTTTTCAATTAGCATTGATGAAAACAATGGTAATGAAATGTATACATAATTGAAGAAAAAGCATTGTAATATAAAAAAATATAAGAAATACGCGAATTTTTAATTTTTTTTCTTAATTTATTCTTTTATTAAAACATGAAAACAAATACTGCTTTCATAATTTATAAATGGGCATTTAGGCATTGAACAATGCCAATTGAACAAATTTCAATTAATTGACACATTGAATAAACTGGTCCCAAGTATGTTTTTAAATACACATTTATTTTTTATTTATTAATTTTCATTTCATTTGCTCCTTTTTTACATTTTTCCAGTCCACTAGTAATCTGCAAAAGTTTTGTTGATTTCAGAAAATTTTTGCAAAAATTTTGTAGATTTAACATTTTTTTTTTCTATTTTCATTCTACTATAATTTAGCAATTTTTTTGCTGATTTGAGCAAGTTAAATTGTTATTTGCAATTAACAAAAATTCAGCTCAAATATTACTAAAATTCTGTAAATTTAACAGTTTTTTTTTGCTGTTTTCATTTTATTAATATTTAGCAAACTGATTCTGCTAATATTAGCAGTTTTTTCTGCAGCATCATTTTTAACTAATTTTTAGTAACTTTTTCTGCTATTTTTACGGACTTATTTGTATGAGTGTACGAATATCGAACGTGAAATTGCAGCAGTATCGGCCGATTTATGCTTGAAAACCGTTGAAAATTGGGTGCAGCGTCTGGACTTCTGCAAGCGTGCCCGTGGTGGCCATGCAAAAGAGTTCGATTTCCATACATAATGACATCGAACGTACTTTCACAGGAATAAAGAATGTCATTGATATCCAAAACCGTTTTTGTTTTATTTAAACTTTTTTACTTTTGTAGCGCTCTTATTGAAAAAACCTTTACAAGGAAATTGGTGTTACCTATAAACTTTTTTAAAAAAAATTTCAATATTCGAAAGTGGTAACTACAAATACGGGTATCCTAATCAAATATGACCTTAAAGTCGAGTTTCTGTAGAACCAACCGAATTGTGGATTGTATTGATAACACACACAACTATTGATTGGTATTGGTAACCGAATTTTTTACTATATTTGTTTTCCAAGCAAAACATATAAATTCAAAATTATACTTCAAAATTAATAAGTGTTTGTGGTGTAGTCGGTAGAGAGTTGACCTAGTACGCCGGATTTCCGAGTTCAAATCCCGGATAAGAAAAAAATTTAAGTATATGTTTTTTTTTAAATTAAAATAAAATATTCATATATATAAACCGTATATATGGCTAAGAAAATTAAAAGTAGTTGTGGTGCAGTGGAGTGCGAACTATTAACCTGAATGGACGGGTTCAATACCAGAAAATTCAAGAAAAGTTATTTAATTTCAATAAAATTTTGTGGAACATAATAATATTTATGTGGAACATAATATTGAATTGGATAACCAAATATCGGCTTTCGTGACGAAAAATATAATTTAATATAAAGATAGTTGTCGTAACCGCACGAATTCGATTGGCAACAAATTCGGTGGCCACATCTGAGACTGTTTTCTGGGTGCACATAAATTTAGGTTAAATTTTAACTGAACATTGTGTTAATGGGGGTAATAAGAATAAATTATGATTTCAAAATGGTAAAGATATAAAAATGATAATATCATAATTTATGTGCGCTTAGAAATATTTTACTGATTAAAACCTATTTATTATCTTGTTCACTATACACAAAAAAAAAAAATCGTTATTTCCAGCGAGTCTGTTCAAGTTTTCAATAAAATTCTTCTCCTTCCTACAAAATAGCACATTTGAAAATCTATAATTTTTAATGGAGATTGGTAGACGTTTTCACAAATGTAAGAAAACATTAAAGGACTACACAGAAAGAAGAGATTCATTGTGGCAACCGAATTTTTTGCCAACCGATTGGTTTGGTTGGATCTACCGATATATTTGTTTGTGGCAACAGAAATTCGGTGAATACAATAGAATTTCAGTTGAAATAATATATTTGAATTATGTCAGGAATACATTTGATTGCGACATCCAAATAATTCGGTTATTGCCACCAAACCATTCAGTTGGCAGTTGGAAATTCAGTTGTCACAATGAATCGGTTTTCTCTGTGTATAATAAATTACAGCAGGACTTCAAACTTTTTTTTTAATGAAAAATCTGAAAAAACAAATTCACTTTATTTGAATTGGAACTCCCAGGAAAAAGATTGGTTGGAATTCGATCAGAACTATTAAAATGAATTTTCCAGGACCTTATTTTATTTGGAGTTACCTATAAATGAATACTACACCAAAAATAGGTTTTAAAAATAGGGTAAGCAAACTAAAAAACAATCCTTTTAACAAATTATTGGTATCTCCACTCAATTTTAAAATTAGTATCAGTTTAGTAATTCTATGCAGTAGAAGCAGCCATTTATTTAGTGAATATACAAGAAAATTGGTGTTATCTATCACCTTTATTAAAAAAATTTCAATATTCGAAAGTGGTACCTACAAATACGGGTATCCTAATCAAATAAGACCTCAAAGTCGAGTTTCTGTAGAACCAACCGAATTGTGGATTGTATTGATAACACACTCTACTATTAATTGGTATTGGTAAACGAAGTTTGTACTATATTTGTTTTCCAAACTAAACATATAAATTCAAAATTAGGCATTTAAAATTAATAAGTCTTTGTGGTTTAGTGGATGAGGAGTTGGCCTAGTATGCCAGATTTCCGGGTTCGAATCCCGGAAAAGACAAAAATTTAGATGTTGTTTTTTAATAAAAATAAAATATTCTTAAGTATAAAAAGTAAATATGGCTAAGAAAATTAAAAGTAGTTGTGGTGCAATGGGTAAGAGTGTGGATTATTAATCGGAATGACCGGGTTAATACCGGAGAATTGAAAAAAAGTTTTTTAATTTCAATAAAATTTTGTGGAACATAATAATATTTATGTGGAATATAATATTAAATTAGACAACGGAATATTGGCTTTCACGACGAAAAATATAATTTAATATAAAGATAGTTATCGTAACCGCGCGAATTCCATTGGCAACAAATTCGGTGGCCACAACTGGGTGAATTGTCGGAGTTAGTTTTACTTTATTCAATTAACTAAAAAATCTGAAAATATCATTTACCCAATTCATGCATTGAATTACTTAAATTTGCCTTCTTTAGAATGCAAAAACTACTTGCGATTTGGGTAATTACACGTATAGTGGCATTTTTTTTCATTTAAAATTCCTCAAATATCTGTATTAAAAATACATGTGTTTTTTTTAATTTAAAAATGAACAACATAAATCCTTTTTCCTTTTTTTAATAAAATATAAACATTTAGTTAAAAAAATTAAATTAAAATATAAACAAGTATTTTTATTTAAAAAGCTTGAAAAATTTACTAACATAACATTGATGTTTTAATTTTTGTGGCGTTATTGGTTGTTAGAGTGGCCGAACTTTGCCGAATTGCGAATTTTAAAAACGGGGGGAAATTACTGAAAAAAGTAGGAAACTTTTCGAACATTGTGTGGACAAAAAAGAGGATACTTTTCGAGCATTGTGTCCCAAATCTCGAGATCCGATCACGCTATTTTATATTTATTATCAAAATACCCAAAATTATTAAAAAAGATGCACCAGTCATAAAAATGTTATTTTTTGTTTATCCAAAACAATAAATGGGTAAAATCTCTGATCACTTAATAAAAAAACAGTGATCACAAAAAACAATCACTTTTGACTCTGAAAATTTTTACAACTTTTGTCGCAACGTCCTTGGAATACTCTTCAACGTTTTTCAACTTTTTTAAACTGAAATGAAAGATAATTTTACATATCGTAGATAGTAGATTTAAAAATTAAAATAATTGAAAACATTTTTAGACTAACTTTTTGAAGGCTCGACTGAAAAATGAAAAAACGTGTTTTTCAGCAAAATTTAAGTAGCAATATTTCAGAACCCCTTCGGTCGATTAAAAAATTTTTATTTTTTTTGGATTCAGCGAACTAAGAAATAAGATATCACAACAACAAAAATTTTTTAACAAAATTTAAGGATTTTTTTTAAACTTTCCGAAATTTCAACCGCTTTGCGGGGACCTTGAACGTGAACCGATTTTCAAAATTTTTATTTTTACTGTTTCCTGGACGCATACGCAACTTTTCCGCACCCCCCCGTTTTTGAAATTCGCAATTCGGCAAAGTTCGGCCCACTCTATTGTGTATGCTCTTTCTTCGTTGGTCATTGTGAAGTACCGTTATTAGTTTCTGTTGTTTCCAGTGTTGCCAACTTTTGAAGGCAGGAAAGCGCCGTGAGCATTGTGAAAACGGGTAAAAAGGGTAAAAAGTTGTTATTTAAAATTGTACTACAAACATTGTGAAAAAATGTATTTTTTGTTTAGTTCGTATTATTATTTCAACTTTAACAGAAAATTGAAGAAAAATTAAAAAAAAACGAGAACAAATACGAAAAATATAAACTGCACAAAAAGCACTGCCAGAAATCTGAAAAAGCACTGTAAATACCCGCTTTTTTAAACGGGTATTTGTAAAAATCACCGGGTACAAGAAGGAAAAAAGCACCAAAAATACCGGAAAAGCACTGAAATGACAACACTGGTTGTTTCATATTAATTTCGTAGTTTCAGTTGTGTACTTTTTGCAGTTGCAAAAATGAGTCGAAAGGGTAAGTTTGCATATAAATTAAAATTATTTAAATTGTGGAATCTTTTATCAAACAATTGTTTTCAATAAGAAAAAATACTAAATATTGTGTGATAAGTGTAACTTGGTGATTATTTTGTTATTTTTTTTTACGTCACAATTGTGCGTATCCTGAAAGAAAAGGATACAATGTCTTACTGACAAACTTAATATCCTAAAATGTTTTATGGTCACAGAAATAACAGAATTCAAAAATTTAGATAAAAATGTCACTTGGATCGGCTATAGGTCGGAAACGGTTATATTAAACAAAGGCTTCGATTTAATTACATAATGTATCTCTTTGAAAATTTACCTAAGCGTCATTACAAATTTGTCGTTAATTTTATATAGTTGTATATCTACCACGAAACTTTGTAAACTTTCACTCTAGTTTCTGTAAATGTTACACCTTTTTTTTCTGCATGTAGACTAACACAGAGAGAATTTTTCTGGACGAGTTTTAATGAAATTTTTCAGTCAACCAATGAAGTTTTCTTCACAAATAAATTGAAAAATTTCTTAAATTCAATGAAAAAGCTTCATATATTTTATGAATCTAGTTTTAATGAAACTTTTTCATGGAGTGAATGAAACTTTTAATAAATAAAATGAAATTTTTGACAATAACTTATGAAAAATTCCATTAGTTCAATGAAAAGTGTCAATGGACGAGTTCTAGTGCAATTTCATTGGTTTTATGCAAAAATTCATTAGAATCATGCAGATAATTCTCTCAGTGAACATCAACGAAATCTAACAATGCTACTTTTATCCTTTTTTATTATTGCTCTTTTTTGCTTTGAACCTTAATACTTAAACTATCTCAGCTGGTTCTATTCAACTCTGTGTATGATAACCAGAGATTTTTGAATTACAACGAACATTTAAATTTAAATGTATGTTATTTAAATTATATTTTACACCGTGTCATGTGTTTTTAAGATGAATGAGGGATATATATATATACTCGTATAGTTGATCTGTAGATTTTACAGTTTCTTTATTTTTTAGTACACTTTTTTGCCAATTTCAGCAGATTGATTTTAAATTGGAGTTTACAACAATTTACTGAAATTTAGTAGCGTCTACTAATTATTTATACTAATTTCATTGTACTAAAATTATTGATATTTAGTAAATTTTTTAACTGATTTTAGCAAATCGATTTTGAATTGTAGTTTACAACAATTTTGCGACTACTAATTTTTTCTACTAATTTTGTTGTACTACAGATCAGCAGACAGGTGTTGCTAAAATTAGCAAAAAATACCGCTGGGCTCACAACAGTTAAATTTCCCGTAATAAGAGCAAAATTTTCAGTAGCCATTTCAGACTTTTTTTGGTTTATTTATGGGCCAAGGCAAATGGTCTCAATATCAATCCTCAGAAGTCCAAAGCTATCCTTATTAAAACAGATTATCAAAAATAGATTTCATACCTACAATTTCTTTAAACAACCAACCCATAAGCATTGTAGATTCCACTAAAAATCTCGGAATCATCTTTAATTCTACAGTGACGTGGTCGGAACATATAAATTATGCTTGCGGTCGCACATATTCTATGCTGAGAACACTCTGGCGAACTCAATACAGCACACCTGTTCAAATTAGAATGCTGTTCGCTAAAACATATTTAATGCCTACCTTGTTATACGGATGTGAACTTTTTGCAAGCTGTGAGAAGCTGTAGTAGAAAACTAAACACTCTATTTAATAATATAGCTCAGGGATGATAAATGGGATTTTTAAAATAGTACTAACCAGCTTAAAAAATTGTACTTTTTTGACCTGTATAGTATAAAATTTTTTTCATTTAATTTTTTTTATCATTAAAGCCCAAACCACATAGTGAAAGTGCCAGTGGACAGTGGCAGTGCTGTCAAACTTTGTTCTTGAATTTCGCGAAAACGATTTTCTATTTTTAAAAAATTCTTATTGTGTTTCGTTTAAAAACAGCTCTTGTTTATTTAGAAACTGTTCTAATTTCTCGGCAGTGACAAATAGAGGAGAAAAAAAACTGCTTTATCGACAAAACGTCGCACTGCGGTCGACACTGCGCTTATGTGGTTTAGGCTTAAATTACCAAATAAAAACTCATAAAAAATAAAGAGTTCTGTTATATCTAACTCATACAGCAATAGAAAAATGTAAATATTTTAGTTAAAACTAATAAAAATTAGTTAAAAATTACGTTGCATAAAAAAATTCTATCAGATTACTTTTGTAAAATATTAGTAAGATAAGAACAGCAAAAACCAAACTGTTAAATACATATACAAAAGTTTAGTATTATTTGAATAAATTTTAGTTAACAGAAAATAACAACTTAACCTGCTAAAATTAGTAATAAATAATAATTAGTAGACTAAAAATTACCAAAAACCTTTTTTTCTATTTTTTAATATGATTTATTTTGTTTAATTTTTGTTTAAATTTACCCTATTTATAGTAGGAAACTGTACTCCTACTATAAATTGGGTAAATTTACTCTATGTGCGTAAAAGAAAAATGTTACACACATTGAGTCATATGAATAAAACTAAGCAATTACTTCGAAGTAATTACTTTGGGCTTAGGAATGGCTTTTAACTCCAAATTTACCAATTGGCTGGTAGAATAGCATGAAATGTAAACGAAAATTAAAAAAATAAATTTCTAGTCTATTCCCAAGCAGGCTAGATTTGTGAAGTAATTTCTTAATTAACCCTGTATTTCCCCCTATTAGTAATATCTATTTTTTATTCATATGAGCCATTATGTGTAAGTTGGTACCAACGCACAAAATGAGTAAATTTACACTGCAGGTGCGCACTAAATTTTCAAAATATATTTGTAAATTTACTACTGTTGTGTCTAAAAAAACATGTTTTACGTGTATATATACGCATATAATGCCTAAAAATTAATGCGTAAAAACAGTAAAAATGCGCGTAAAAATACTAAAAATTTATTAAAGTAAAGTAAAAAAAAAAAACATTTATTAATCAAATCAAAAAATTTATTTTGTATAAATATGTCGCAAATTGATGTTTTCAGTTTATTGTTTTTATCGACCGCCAAACTCATTGTTTTAGCACCTATTAGTTCATGCGTTTCATCAAATAACCTTAACTTAATGAGTTAAATATAAGATCCTCTGAAATTATGAACAATGGGTCGAACAGCTCTTCCAGAAGCCTCCATAATATGACCAATTGATTGATACAAGCCCCACTGGAGGTTCTAGAGACATAATTTTCTCCTCCGTATGATTGTAATTTCGTCCCACCCATTGTACAACCATTAGACGAATAAGCATATGTTCAGCCACCTTATATATACCCAGTGTAGAAAATCATTACCAGATATGTGGTTATGTAACTACATACTTGGTAATGGTAACTAGTTACTTTTGTTATTACATTTCTTATTACCTTTATATGCCGATGTCGCGAAAAATAATGAGTTATGGTTACACACCAGCATACGAAAAATCAAAAAATATATCGTTACCTATGTGCTTACCAGTACTCACAAAAATAATGAGTCTAAAATAAGATTTAAAAAAAAAAAATATATAAAAAAATATTTTTTATTGTATTTTTTTTTTTAAATAAAATTTGCTGGTGCGGGAATCGAACCTGGGTCTACAGATTGCCAGTCAATAGCTCTACCATCTGAGCTATATCGACATGTAATATTTAATAGATAAAAACATAATTGACCTGCTGCACACAAGTAAGCTTACTCGCCAACATACAAAAAATCAATAAATATGTGGTTACATATATCCTTACCAGTATTTAACAAATATTGAGTCTAAAAATAGATTTCAAAAAATGTTCAAAAAAATCCAGAAAATTATTTTCTATTTGAAATAATGATAAAAATAAGTGATTATCAGTAACTTATTATTATATGTTTTCAAATAATGCAGAAGGTAAATGGGTGTCATTACTGGTAGTCCAAAAAATAATGATATGTCATTACCGTTTCTACACTGGGTATATATTATGTCCTGTGGTTCCTATTGGAAACAAAGGGCCACAGTTCAGCCACCTTAGGGGCAGAAAACTATTTGTATTTAAATGGTGATATAAACAATTCAACGGCTGGTGCCTGCAGGCAAGCACATAGCTAGGAATTTATTTCGAGGGGGGGGGGGGCTTTTCAAAAATTTTTTGTTTAATTATTCCCGTTTTTTTTTTATTTACTGGGGAAGCTTATATAATTATGTACAGACAAAAAAATTTGTATCTTTTGAAAAAACTCGTTGTTTTAAGTTAAATGTGCTCCTTTATTTTTTGTGTAAAGTTCAGTAAAATGAGAGTACCTAAGCATATAATCTTTTATATAAATGACAAAATTGACCAAAAGTACGGGAACGCACAAAATCACTTTTCTAACCCAAAACTCTATTTAAAAGAAAAAGAAATTAAAAGGCGTATAGTTTTAGTCTGCGTATGGTTTTAGCACAGTTAATTTTTATATAAAGAAGTTTTATTTTGTGTATTTCTTTGCTTAGTTAAAATTTAAAATTTTCAATTTGTTATTTGCACCAGCTGTCCCTTTTACAATTTTCCGAAGTTAATAGTAAAAAAAGAAAGAGAATTTAATAGTAGACAGAGGCAGAAAATTTTGTAAAAATATCTGTAAGAACGCAAAAATATCTATAAGGGTCTAAAGGTTTTTAAAACTTGTTTAATATTACAACTAAGAATGGCTAAAAATTTAATTTTTAACGCATTTTCTAAGTTCTAAACTAACAATAAGCTATATATTTCATGAGTAATTTGATTTCTAGGTGATTTCAATTTTCAAAAATTTTAGTTTTTTGCTAATATTTTAAATTTTCTGGCAAAAAATGGGTTAAACAATTTAATACTGTATCTCATAGTTTTGTTACTTGATTATAGCATTGACATTAAATTTTAACACTTTTTGGAAAAACTTTTAATTTATTTCAATATTAGTTTTAAAACATTTAAAATAAAAAACTAATATGCAAGTGCTATCCTATAAGTGCTTGTGCAAATTTAAATCTTACTAATACTTTAGAAAACATTGGGTGCGTTCGGCAGATACAATTTAATAGCCAACAGTTCTGCAACAGTTGTACAACTATCTGCTGAATGACCTGATCAGGAACCCCTCAGTCTGAGCGCTCAGGTAGCGCTGTCATATTTTGGCAGCGTAAAAAATGTTTGCTACTTTTGATCAATAAGTGATACATTTGTTGTTGTTCATTTACAATAAAAATTGTTTTGTAAGAATGACAAATGAAAACATAAAAATTTAATTCGAAAACAAAAATTTAAAAAAAATAAAATGAAACTATAGAAAAAGTGTATTTAAAAACAAAACAAAGAAAACATCGTTCAGCAGAGTAAGTAATCACAAAGCGCTACAGTCAGTTTACGGTTTTTCTGCCGAATGCTACCATTGTTTTCTATTAGCGTTTATAGATTAATGGATGTCACTACATTGCTAGATCTGTCAAAACAACAGAGTAGTATATTGGAAGATGACAAATCAAACTGTGGTAAATTCTTTGTTGTTGTTTTTGTTTTTTCTTTGAAATTTTGAATGATTAATAACGCTCCTAGACGAGAACAAGAAATTATCATTGAGTTTGTAATTTAACTTTACAAATATTTCCAGAAATTCTAAAAGCAAAGTCCCCTGACGTTTTCCTTAGTCAAGAATGAAATCCGTATAGGGGCATGCCTCCAGCAGATTATTTTTCACAATTTGTAAAATACGTTTGGGATTTTAGCACATTTAATTCCTTTAATGCAATTAATGTATATGCCGATAAAAAAAATTTAATAAGATTTTATTACAATTTTATAGATTATCGGAAAAGTTAAATATTATAAGTAAATTACATCATTATTATTTTGATTTCCAATGGAGTGCGCCATTTTAATCTAATCTTAGAATAATTTGAAAGTGCAAAAATAATTTCAAGCCCGATGGATTCAACGCGAAATGAAAGTAAAATTCCAGTGGTCCGGTTTTTTATTTTATGGCCTCCTGAAATATCTGTGTGGCGCGAAAGCCCAAAAATGTTGTACATTTTTAGTGTTAGGAACTCTCTCGCACTTACGAATAAGTTAAATTTCAACTGTTCTTTTCGGTTCTTTTATTTTATTCTGAATTATCAAACAAACCACTGATATAATATAATATTATACTGATAGAAAAACCCTGAAAAAATAGCAAAAAAAGGTACTCAAAATTTGTTAAAAGGTACAGAAAGCTTTTAAAATTAGTAAATCCATTTCGCTAAATATTAGTAAGATAAGATCATCAAAAATGCAACACTTAAATATTCGAAATTTTAGTAATATTTGAGTTAAATTTCGTTTAATTGAATTGCAAATTTATCTTGCTAATATTGGCTAAAAAATATTGCTAAATATTAGCAGACGAAAAGCAGTAAAGAAATTGTTATTCATTTAAAAGTTAATTTATCTTTAAATTTAATTGAGTTGAATACAAATAACGGTCTCTCCTGCTACAATAAACATTGTACAAAGAAATATTTGCTAGAAAGTACTAGATTGCTTTCTGCAGTGTAGATTTTTATTCGCATTAAGAAAATAAAAAAAAAATAATTTAAAATTCTTTGTGATGGTTTAGTCGACTAATTTTCAGTAAATTTTTTGCTGATTTTAGCAGGGTAAATTGTCATTTTCGATTAACTAAAATATAGCTGAAATTTTATATATTTAACAGATTTTTTCTTACTCTTTGTATCTTTCTGAATCTGCTGGATTCAGCTGTTTTTTCACCCAAAATTTTTAAAGACTTTTATATTAGTGTATGAACAACTGAACAAAATTGTCGAATGAACGAGTGAACTAGAACACACTAGTTCAAAAATAAAATTGATTCAAATGAACTGTGAAATAAATGCCAAATTCTAGTCATTTTAATCCGATTGTTTGTTTGTACAAAATGTTTTATTTTGTGTGAAAATTTGAAAGTGTGCTAACATTTTTACTCACAATTTCTAAACCGATTTCGACAATTTTTAACACCAAACTGCTAATAACAAACAATTTTAATAAAAATAAGCAAGTGATAGTGCGTCTTTGTACCGTGAATGTCATTAAAATAGACACAAATTAAAATCCGAGCTAGATTTGGAAAACCATTTGCGGGTTATGTTTTAGCAACAGGGTACTTTTATTTCGAGTTAGAAACATTAAGACTGCAAGAAGCTTATTGGGACAAATCCGAATTTATATATGTATTTAATTTGCAGTCAATTCCAGAATACATTTCGTCTGCTTGCCTGCAAGTAGTGATATGTGTTTTTTAACAGGTTTTCCGGAAAGCGAAAAAACTGACTTATATTATCCTTTTAAGATATTTTATTGACATCATATGCCTTAATAATTTACGGCCTCATTTACTAATATCATCATTAAGGCATATGTCAATAAAATATCTTAAAAGGATAATATAAGTCAGTTATTTCGCTCTCCGGAAAACCTGTTAAAAACACATAGCACTACTTGCAGGCACGCCGACGATTTCTTGTTTTTCCTAAAGAACGCCTTTTTATGGCGAGTTAATAATTTTAATTATAAAAAGATATAAAAAGCCATCATTATAATGCTTAACTTAGGGTGGAAACAAAATTGTAAAATGTCGAATTATGCGTAATTATCATCCTATAGTAATAGCTTGTGCATGCGAGCAGGACACCTGTAATTTTTAAGGAACACCAAATATAAATTTATCAATTTTATGTTTGAACTAGTGGGCGCAGCCCGCTACGTTGTTAGCGTGCCTTAAAGTTTAGGCACGACAATTTTTTTTTAAATTCGCTTTTTATTTAAAGTACAGTTTTTATAATAAAAGCCTTCACCCAGCCACCATAAATATATAATTCTGCACAACAACGGGTTTAAAATAAATAAATATTTGATCACTTTTTCTCATGAAAGTGGATTGTTAGTAATGAATCCATAATAAATTGCAATATACGAGTGTATGTTAAGATAATTTGGTAAAGTGCGAACTTAGGTAGATAGACCCGTAAGTAGTTTTGTTCATTTGTGTTTTGAATGAAAATAAATAACGTAAAGCAGGGTTGGAAAGCATTTTATAATATTAAAAATAGCAGGCAAAGCCCGCTACGTTGTTAGCGTGCCTTAAAGTTTTTTTTTTTAATTCCAGTTTATGTAAAGGTAGACCTGGCAATTCAAGTAAATTCACAAATTCAGTTGGAAAATTTACTGCGTCGGTTTCTTCCACCGGTGCTTCGTTACATGAAGTTTAAATATCGGAATATATAAGTTCTATTCCTTTTCTAAGGTTTTTTCTCTTTTAGAAAATTTGTTTAACTTTTTGGAGAGTATGTTTCAATGCTACATAAGTTTCATATTCCGTGGATAGTGTTTGAACAGGTAATTCCCTCTTCCAATCCATTTGCATTGTCTATAATTTCAATTCCACTCGTTCAACGTTTATATCCATTTCATTCCACTTGTGTAGTCTTTCATTCCACTCGTTTCCTATTTAGTTTCTTAATTTTAGTGTTCCATATACACTTGTTCTTTAAGTTTTAGGTTTCTAGCTAAAGACGCAGACGTTAAGGGGGGGAGGGGGCAATTTCCCCCTTTTGAACCACCATTTTTACCACGTTCCTGTCCAAAGTCCTAGAAATGCCTTGTCGATAAGTTAGCCCATACTCCAAGGAAAACATATTATATATTACAGGTTTCTAGCCGAAGGGTTCGGTTAGGCCATCAAGGGGGAGAATTATTCCGTTTTTACCCCTCCTGGTAGGAATTTCCAAAAATTCCATCTTAGAGGACGTCTGCGTTGGAGGAGGAACCTACTACATACATAATTTTAGGTCTCTATATCCAGCAGTTTGGCCAGGCTATCAAGGGGGAAGTTTTTTCCCTTTTTACCCCTCCCTAGTTCCAGCAGTTTGGACAGGTCGTTAAGGGGCAACTTTCCCTTTTTGAGCCCCCATTTTATAACGACCCTGTCCAAAATTCAAAAAAGTATCTTTCTAATAAGTTAGCCTTTCTTCCAGGGACCCACATTTTAAGTTTCAGGTTTCTAGCCGAAGGGGTTTTTACAGGCCCCCAAGGTGAGGCTTTTCTTCTTTTTGCCCCTCCATTTAGGAATTTACAAAAATTCAATCTTCGCGGCTATCTGCGATGGATGAGGAACATTCATACCAAATTTCAACTGCATTGCCTAAGCGGTTTGGGCAGGCCGTTAGTGGGGACATTTTTCCCTTTCAACCACCATTTTTACTATGTTCCTGTTCCAAAATAGAAAAATTACGTTACCGGTGAGTTAGTCCTACTCCAAGCAATACATATTTAAAATTTTAGGTTGGCCAAAAGGGATTGGGCAGGCCGTCATGGAGGAGACTTTTCCCCTTATTTCCCCTCCCGATAGGAATTTCAAAAATTCCGTCTAAGCGGACGCCTTCACAGAAGGAAGAACTCACATTCCGAATTTGCTTTTGGGATATCCTATAGGGAATTAGTCGATGTCTACTACAGTGGAGGAACCTTTATAACAAATTTCAACTTCTTACCTCCAGTGGTTTGGGCAGGCACTTTTCCAATTTGTGAGACTATTTATGGGGAGACTTTTCCCCTTTTTGCCCGTTCCGGTAGGACATCGACATCATTAACTGCTCACAAGTAGCGAAAAATGTTTACGCTACCAAAACAAGGTAGCGCTACCACAACATGTTGACTTAGCGGTAGCTAATCAAATCGTTCACCAGATTGTTGAGTAGCGGATTAGCAACAGTTGAGCGTCTGGTAAACGCACTCATTGAAACAACGTCGTACAACGTCTGATTGGCATTTCTTCATCAATGCCGTTCGTCTTTGGAACGATATCCCATGTACGACACAACTTAAAAGTAAAGCAATACAATTTAAAAAGACCATAATAACGATTTTTACAACATAAAGTTTTTATGAATTTTTATAAAATTCTTACTTTTTTACAACTTTGAATACTAATTTGATTCAAATAATTTAAGAATAAGAATAATCTTTGTATCAAAACTTGTTTATTCAAAGTTAATTCATATGCTGCAATAAAAGACTTTAAGTCTTGTGCATAGAAATGGCAAATAATAATAAATAAATAAAAATATAATTTATTGTAGGCATCCATTAAATATAAAATAAATGAATGTTATTTTAGTTTGACTCAAGATCATAAATTAATATCACTTTCTGTTTAAATTATTTTTCAAATCAAAGAAAGATGATACAATTTTAAATAACAGATCAACTAAAAACATTTCCCCCATTCATCTTAAACACATTGACACGGTGCAAAAAATATAATTTAATAACATACATTTAAATTTAAATTTAGCGGTTCGTTGTAATTCAAACAACTGTGTTTATCATACACAGAGTTGAATAGAATCAGCTGAGATATCTTAAGAATTAAGGTTCAAAGCAAAAAAGAGTAATAATAACAAAAGGATAAAAATAGCATTGTTAAATTTCGTTGATGTTAGTCTAAGTTGAGTTGTTGATAACAAACTCGATTTGCTTTCAACAGTCATATAAGTAGATGACTATCAAATATTAACCCACTCAAAGGCGAAATGCACTGATGATGGCTTTGTAGCGAAAGCCGAAAATGCGCATTCTGCCTTGCTGGTCTTATCGAATTTTTTCAATAATTTTTATTCTTTGTAATTTACTTGTAAAAATTGTATCATCTTTCTTTGATTTGAAAAATAATTTAAACAGAAAGTGATATTAATTTATGATCTTGAGTCAAACTAAAATAACATTCATTTACTTTAAATAACAGATCAACTAAAAACATTTCCCCCATATAAAATAAATATTTAAACAAAAAAGAATAAAATTAAAAAAAAATTGAATTTATTTGAAATTAAAAATATCTTAATTTAATTAAATGTAATTGAAAATGTGTTTCACAGTGTTTTTATTTATTTTTTTTGATTTTTAACATTAAAAAATAAGATTCTTAAAAAAATAAACTGGTGTTATAATTCTTTCTATTCTGCTGGGCAAGATATTTTTACTTTTTGAATTATAATTATCGTATATTACATTTAAGTTATTTGTATTTTGTTGCATTATTTTTTACCCAACACCTTAACCCTCTAACCGGCCTAAGCTTTTTTGCAATGAAATTTATACCATGTGTTCCTCACGAAAAATAAACAATAAGTTCTTCTACAAATTTTTTTTTCGTTGCCTACTTTAGGCGATATGGGCCAAAATAGTTTAAGGGTGAATCTTGAAAACTAGCGCATAAAAATTACTAGGTTTAGGCACAAATTATTTCTCTCACAAAGAAATAATTGCAATAAAAAAATTACATTTTTTGTGCTGTACCTTAAGAGGATGTAGCGATTTTCGTTTTTCGAAAAATGCGAAATTGAGCGAAAACGTACCAAAACTTCAATATATATTATTCAAACTTATAAGCTTTGCTACCTATACCAAATATATTCTTTTTACCAAATTCCAAAAAGATCCGTCCATTCGTTTTGAAGTTAAGGCGATGTACTTTAAAGGTATCCTTATGGAATCCTGTGCGTCCTTGGGCCAAAGTAAGAATAGCTTAAGCTCCAATTTTACTTCATGGTAACTATCAATTGTTTTAGTCAATTTAAATATGTTTTTAATATTTTTGAAACTTTTGGTTGTTTTAAAATATTTAATTTTTAAAATTTTTCGAAATTTTATCTTTGACACTTTCTTGCTTCGAAACCGTGCATTGTATACAAAAAATTTCTTCACAAAAAATTTTATAAATTTTGTTTTCTGTTGAAAAAGCATAATTTCTTATTATAAAATACCCCTATGGCGAATTTCTGGTCAATTTAATATACCCCGCCTGGAGGCGGGCTTGCCGGTTAGAGGGTTAAAAATGCAAGTTATTAATTTGGCAATTCCAGTGGATAAAACAACATTCTGGTGATTTACAAAATCTTCTTTTTCATACAAATCTGTTAAGTCAATATGGACAGTCACGGCGCTCATCACCGTATTTTACAAAATAAAAAAATTTGTGTAGTGGTGGAGATGTTGTATTTGGAGGAATGAGTCAATAAAAAGAAATTTTTAAACCTAATATGAAGTTGTTTATTTTGTTTTCGACCAATCTATTAGAAATAATGAGAACTAAATCTTATATGGTCAAATTTCTGAACCACCCACGAATATTGGGACATCGCAAACAAAAGTATGTAATTAAGCGAGTAAATAGTCAGATAACTAGTAAAACAGTTTTTGTGCTACTTACTCACTGTATTACGTGGTAATGTCTGTTTTCGCTAGGTTAGGCAGACCAGGACTTGGCATTTTAAGCACAAACAAAAAAGAAAGTTCAGAACACCATGACTATAAATAAGCCACAACCATCATAGCAATACCCTGGTCTATAGTCAATGCCATTATCAATGGAACGTTAGTCAAAGATGTGTATGGTATGATTTTAGATTAATAATCTACATGCATTCTCAAGTGTGTAAACTTTCTTGAATATCGTGCTTACAAAATTAAAAAAAAAAAAATCAGTTGCCAAGTCTGGTTATTGATCAGGAAATAAACTCATTTCCATAAGCCATATTAAATAACACACAAAACAAAATGCTGTATGAATGAATGGTAAACAATTTCTGTTTTGTCTTTAGCAAAAGATTACATCGAAAGCAAAGTTGCATAATTTGCATAAATGTAATAATGACTGTTTTACACATTGAAAAAAAAACAACAAACCTAATTTAGAAATCTATATTTTGAAATCAAAAGTGGGATGAAAAAATTGCATCCTAAACATACCGGATAATCAACTTTATTTCCAGAGTAGTTATGGTTGGTATGATTAAACAATCATCATGTAACTATATATTTGCGAATACAAAAATACACATATTTGAAATAATTTCTGGGTATCTAAAGAAAACAAACAGCAACCGCATATTTTATAACAGCATTTATTATGGACTGGACTATAAGCAGTAATGGAATGTTGCTGCACCATCCTGTATTAACCAAATCAAATACTACATACGAGTACAAACTACTTCTGCTGGCAAATCTGACCAAACAGCCAAATCTGACACTACAAGTTTTCCTATAAACATCTGTATATACAATAGGGTGGCAGCTATTTGGCGAAATTTCGAATTTCAAACAAAAAAAGCGAAATTAGAAAAAATAACACATACAGTCGAATCATATTTTTTTGCTCTAACAATTGATTAGTTAAACCAAGAAAATATTGGAGTTATGACCCATCTATAAAGTCAAGACCTGGCACCTAACGATTTTTATCTGTTCCCTTACATAAAGAATAAATTGTGTCGCTCAAAATATGCATACGTTTTTGAGACACCATGCTCAGAGTAAAAAAATTACCTGAGAACTGTTTTTTAAGGATGCAAAAGTGAATAGATCATAATGTCATATATTATATATCAGGTATGGGCACGTAAATGACTTGAAGGGCCAAATTTGGGATTTCAAAAACTTACGGCGGGCCACACCAATTAATACCTTACGCAATAAAATTGAATTTTTCGTGCAGCCCACACTGAACCAAAAACAGCTGTGAAATCAACTAAAATCCATATTAAATTGATGAATGGGTGATCACTATACAACTAACAAAACCTGTCCATCAATCTAACGCATTGTTTAGTAGATATATATTTTGACGTTTAACTATTTTATGTGTATTATTTTGACAAAATATCGTCAAATGTATTAACAAAAATTAGTTGTCTTAACAATTATATTTAATTAAATTGCATAATGATTTTGTTGTTTTACCAATGCATTGTATTAAATTCAACAATGTATTTTATTTAATTAATTAATTTTTTATCGATTTATTATTAATTTTTAGACTTATATTTCATTATTTTTTATATTTCACCAATTTAAAAATTTTTTAAGCAATATACATAAAATGTCTTTTTTATGATGAATTTGATAAAATATAAAAAATAATGAAATATAAAATTGAAATTATAATGTAGCATATACTAAAAACTCTTTATTTAAAACACATGTACCATTTTATATACAACAACATATAACTTTATTTAAATTAATAATTCAAATGCATTATATAACATTCATTAATAGTTTGCCTTAAACAAAATAACAAAAAGATAGATATCAAAATTAATGGCAGCAATTTTAATGTACGATTTAATTGAGAACGTTCAAAATTATATAAATTTATTTAAATTAAAATTAATAGATCTTCAATTAGCAATTCACTTTAAATCACTGAATTTGTTAATTATCTATACTTTGAAAAACAAAAACACTTAATGTCAATTTATTGATATTTCCGATAATTACAAATACACATGCTAGCACGAGTAATGACGCGACAAAAATAACCTCACTAAACTTTTTTTCAAATTGAAGAAAAATTATATCAAATTTACGTTGCAGCCTTTTTACAAAATTTTTTAGAGTTAACAAATTAAATTTTGTTAAAAAATGGACAATAAAAATATCAAAACAACAATTGTTTTGTAGAGTATTATTGACGGAAATAAGTATGTTCATTTAAAAAAAAAGTAGTTGATTTAAAAAAAACACACATTAATTTGAATGAAAAATATATTGTTTTAACAATTCGTTTCATCAAAAAGTAACAAAATTTTTATGTTGATTTCACTTACGACTTTTGGTTCAGTGCACTGCTAAAACCTTTTTTGAGTACTTTTTTCTTAGCCCGGATCTAAAGTCAAAAAATGTTAATTTGAAAGCCTTCGAGCTGTGGGTCTTTCTCTTTTTATCCCCTCACCCAGGCAAATACTCTATGAGTCAATATTGCGGAGAAATACATCAAAATCTTTTATATTTTTCATGCAAATATATAAATAAATAGTTTTAAAATATTGCCCCTCCTTAACGGCAATTTTAAGTCAAAAACCTTTGGCGAATTAATCTTCGAAAATATACACCCAGAAAACAGTCTCAGTTGTAGCCACCGAATTTGTTGCCAATCGAATTCGTGCGGTTACGACAACTATCATTATACTAAATTATATTTTTCGTCGTGAAAGCCAATATTCGGTTGTCTAATTCAATGTTATGTTCCACATAAATATTATTATGTTCCACAAAATTTTATTGAAATTAAAAAACTATTTTCGAATTTTATGGTATTGAACCCTGCCATTCAGGTTAATAGTTCACACTCTTACCCACTTTTAATTTTCTTAGCCCTATTTACTGTTTATACATATGAATATTTTATTTTAATTAAAAAAAAAAAACATCTAAATTTTTCTCTTCTCCGGGATTCGAACCCGGAAATCCGGCGTACTAGGCCAACTCCTTACCCACTATACCACAAACACTTATTAATTTTAATGACTAATTTTGAATTTATGTGTTTTATTTGGAAAACAAATACGGTATAAAATTTATTTACCAATACCAATTAATAGTTGTGTGTGTTATCAATACAATCCACAATTCGGTTGGTTCTACAGAAACTCGAATTTAAGGTCATATTTGATTAGGATAACCGTATTTGTAGTTACCGATTTCGAATATTGAAATTTTTTTAATAAAGGTTATAGATAACACCAATTTTCTTGTATATTCACTAAATAAATGGCTGCATAGATAAATACTGCATAGAATTATTAAACTGATACTAATTTTAAAATTGATTGTAGATACCAATAATTTGTTAAAAGGATTGTTTTTTAGTTAATTTTCCCTATTTTTAATACCTAGTAAAATATTTTTGGTGTAGTATTCAATTATAGGTCACTCTAAATAAAATAACGTCCTGGCAATGTAATTTTAATGATTTTGATCGAAACCCAACCAATCTTTTTCCTGTGTGTAGTTATTTCAAAATATAGTTATTTCAAAATATAGTTATTTCAAAAAATTTGAATGTTTTGTGAACAATTGATAAATGCTTCAAAAAAAGATTAAGGGGGTAATTTTCTATAACACTTCGGTGAAGTGTTGCGTTATTTATATAGAAATTGTTTTTGTTACAAAAACAATTTACATTGAAAGTTCCCTTCACTTCAACCAAGTGTTTTACGAAATTAGGTAGTAAGTTTTTAGCCTAAAAATTTTTTAAAATATTTTTTTGAGTCATTTTTGAATAAAAAAAAGAAGGAAAGAAGAATTGAAAGTATAATAATATATTTTGAGCACTTTTCTAATTAATTTTTGGGCTCGTTTGCTGACTGGGAACTCTAAAAAAAAAAAAATTATGAAAATTTTATTCAAGAGTTTAATATCATATTAAAAACTCGGGATAAGGTGGAATTGTTTGTTTTAAAAACGGGGTAAAAATTCAGGGCGACACAAGCCTTTAAAAAGCGGTCAAAAGCAAGATGATTGGTCAGGATAAGTACACTAATAGATAAAAGCTGGAATCAGCAACAAATTTTGCTAAATATTAGTAGAACAAAAAACACAAAAAAATTTTAAATTGGGAATAAAGATCTATTTTTGTGAAATTAGCAATCTACTATTTTTCATCATATATTTCTGTTGATTTTAGCAGGATGACTATTATTATAGCTCTGTTCCACGTAAGTTACCGCGGGTGCCCGCGGGAACCCAATCTTACCAAAAAGCGTTTCTATTGTTAAAAATTGGGTAAATGAGAGCGTTGATGAGAGAATAATTTGTTTCTCATTTTACCAGAAGTTACCCGCACTTTTTTTCGGGTAAAATGGTAAAACTGTCAAATCACTTGTTGTTTATAAATCAGCTGTTTTAAATTTGTAAAAATAATTAAAATATTAACAAAAGTTGTAAACATTAATTAATATCGTTAACAAATACTACGTTCTAATACTTTCTCTTTATTCCCTTCGACATTTTATTGTTAAAAATAGCTTTTGTTTATATGAATAACTTTGACGTTTATTTTTGGGCTTGAAATGTGGTTTTGTGCGTTCCCGGTATTGTGAGCAATTTTACCATTTTTTGAGATAATTATTTGTTTACTCTCATTTTACCAGACTTTACCCAGAATTACGTGGAACAAACCCACAGTTTATTTTTGCTTTTCTAATACAAAATCACTTTTAAATAAGAAACCTGTAAAAATAGCAGAAAAAGCTAGTAATTGTTTTGCTATTTTTATAGGTATACTATGAATAAAATTTTACTGTGTCTGTTTCACCAAATTTAAATGCTTCAAAGACAATTCTCAAAAGTAGATTTTAGAGATCCCTACGAGGTCCGTAGAACAGCCTTATACATTTTCTTAAATGAAAGGTAATTTTTTTGAATTCAAACTCATAAAAAATAAGAGACTCCTACGCACGTCTACGTCATATTGAGACATAAAGTATTTTTCCAAGGCTTAAGGTTTAAATAAAAAAAAAGGAAGTCTGTGCTAGAAAGTGGATATTTGTTGATCGGTGTATTTTTTTGAGGCCCCATTGGATGTTTATTTTGTTATCGCTGTTTTCTATATTATGTTATGTATATTTTTAAATTCTAACTTTAATTTTTTTTTAATTTAATTAAAACTTTTTTCAATTAAAAAAATTTTTTTTACTGTTTCAAAATTAATAAAGGGCCGCACGAAATTGGTTGACGGGCCGCATTTGCCCATGTATGTTATATATGTATAAAAAAAATTAAGTTAAAAAAAATTTAAAACATCATTTTATTTCTATGGTTATCCAAAAATTTTCAGGATGATCGGGAAAATTTCCAGAATATGATCCGTAACGGGGGTTTTGTCATCGCTGAGGTAGGTAGATCACTTTTGTCTAGGTTATACTTGAGGATCCTCAAAACCTTAAATAATGAAAACACAGTTATTTTATCCTTTCTGGGGGTGCAACAATAATGTATATCTTTATTCTGTTTTCAACTTACACTCAAAAAAATAAGTTAGTAGAAAAATTAGTAAAACGTCTTGTATATCAACCCAGGAAAATTTTTAACAATCGGTAGCCAACCACACCCATTCTAAAACTGGTTCCACTGCAACCGATTCCATGGAACTGGTTCCGGAACCAGTTTCTGGGATCCTATATGGAAGGTGTGGGTGACGTAGAATCAGTTCCAGAACTAGTTCCAGACCTGATTCTAGAGCAACCGGTTCCACTTTGGAGCCATAGAAGGGGTTGCTTTTGGGACAATTTCAAACAAAAAGAATCGGTGTTAGAATCGACAGTAGAAGGGGTTGTGAATGAAAACCCAGGAAAATTTTCAGTTCCAAAGAATCGGTTGCACAATAGCTGCTTTTCGTCTACAACCCCTTCTACTGTCAATTCTAACACCGATTATCTTTGTTTGAAATTATCCCAAAAGCAACAACTTCTACAGCTCCAAAGTAGAACCGGTTGCCCTAGAATCAGTTCTGGAACTAGTTCTAGAATCCATTCTACGACCGTCATACCTTCCATATGAGATCCCTGGAACTGGTTCCGGAACCAGTTCCATAGCATCGGTTGCATTGGAACCAGTTGAAGAATTGGTGTGATTGGCAACCGATTGTAAAAAATTTTCCTGGGAAGTAGCTATTGTACAACCGATTCTTTGGAACAGAAAATTTTCCTGGGAAGTGTACTACACCTTTTGCAATTGTAATTCAGAAAATATCAATTGAAATTCAGAATTTCCATTTGAAATTCAGAAAACATCAATTGAAATTCAGAATTTCCATTTGAAATTCAGAAAATATCAATTGAAATTCAGAAAATATCATTTGAAATTCAGAAAATATCAATTGAAATTCAGAAACCGTCATTTGAAATTCAGAAAATGTCATTTGAAATTCAGAAAGTATCAATTGATATTCAGAAAACATCAATTGAAATTCAGAAATTATCAATTGAAATTCAGAAAATATCAATTGAAATTCAGAAATCGTCATTTGAAATTCAGAAAATATCAATAGAAATTCAGAAACCGTCATTTGAAATTCAGAAAATATCAATTGAAATTCAGAAAATATCATTTGAAATTCAGAAAATGTCAATTGAAATTCAGAAAATATCATTTAAAATTCAGAAAATATCATTTGAAATTCAGAAAATAACAATTGATATTCAGAAAACATCAATTGAAATTCAGAAACTATCAATTGAAATTCAGAAAATGTCATTTGAAATTCAGAAAATATCAATTGATATTCAGAAAACATCAATTGAAATTCAGAAATTATCAATTGAAATTCAGAAAATATCAATTAAAATTCAGAAATCGTCATTTGAAATTCAGAAAATATCAATAGAAATTCAGAAACCGTCATTTTAAATTCAGAAAATAACAATTGAAATTCAGAAAATATCATTTGAAATTCAGAAAATGTCAATTGAAATTCAGAAATCATCATTTGAAATTCAGAAAATATCATTTGAAATTCAGAAAATATCAATTGAAATTCAGAAAACATCAATTGAAATTCAGAAGATATCATTTGAAATTCAGAAAATATCATTTGAAATTCAGAAAATATCATTTGAAATTTAGAAAATATCAATTGATATTCAGAAATATCATTTGAAGTTCAGAAAATATCAATTGAAATTCAGAAAATATCAATTGAAATTCAGAAATCGTCATTTGAAGTTCAGAAAATATCAATTGAAATTCAGAAACCGTCATTTGAAATTCAGAAAATATCAATTGAAATTCAGAAAATATCATTTGAAATTCAGAAAATGTCAATTGAAATTCAGAAAATATCAATTGAAATTCAGAAAATATCAATTGAAATTCAGAAATCGTCATTTGAAGTTCAGAAAATATCAATTGAAATTCAGAAAATATCATTTGAAATTCAGAAAATGTCAATTGAAATTCAGAAAATATCATTTGAAATTCAGAAAATATCATTTGAAATTCAGAAAATGTCATTTGAAATTCAGAAAATATCAATTGATATTCAGAAAACATCAATTGAAATTCAGAAAATATCAATTGAAATTCTATTGATATTTTCTGAATTTCAAATGACGATTTCTGAATTTCAATTTATATTTTCTGAATTTCAATTGATGTTTTCTGAATTTCAATTGATATTTTCTGAATTTCAAATGATATTTTCTGAATTTCAAATGATATTTTCTGAATTTCAATTGACATTTTCTGAATTTCAAATGATATTTTCTGAATTTCAATTGATATTTTCTGAATTTCAAATGACGGTTTCTGAATTTCAATTGATATTTTCTGAACTTCAAATGACGATTTCTGAATTTCAATTGATATTTTCTGAATTTCAATTGATATTTTCTAAATTTCAATTGATGTTTTCTGAATAATAATTGATATTTTCTGAATTTCAAATGATATTTTCTGAATATCAAATGATATTTTCTGAATTTCAATTGACATTTTCTGAATTTCAAATGATATTTTCTGAATTTTAATTGATATTTTCTTAATTTCAAATGATATTTTCTGAATTTCAATTGATATTTTCTGAATTTCAAATGGAAAATCTGAATTTCAATTGATGTTTTCTGAATTTCAAATGGAAATTCTAAATTTCAATTGATGTTTTCTGAATTTCAAATGGAAATTCTGAATTTCAATTGATATTTTCTGAATTTCAATTGATATTTTCTGAATTACAATTGCAAAAGGTGTAATTTCTCTCTTGTTACGAATTATATCAGCTTTACGTTTTAATGTCAAATTGAGCCATAATTCGTTACAAGAAAGAAATTAGTCTACATAAAATCATTGAGGCACACAAATTTTAAATATTTTTCACTTGCGTAAGAAAAATGAATTTTATCTTATTTTGATAAACCCCATATATAAATTTTTATAGGGGATAACATTATCTACCTGGACGGATTCTTTTTAAAAATGTGTTTACATTTTTCTGAATTTCAAATGACAATTTCTGAATTTCAATTGATATTTTCTGAATTTCAAATGATATTTTCTGAATTTCAAATGGAAATTCTGAATTTCAATTGATCTTTTCTGAATTTCAAATGGAAATTCTGAATTTCAATTGATATTTTCTGAATTTCAAATGGAAATTCTGAATTTCAATTGATATTTTATGAATTACAATTGCAAAAGGTGTAGAAATTGGGGGAGGATACATTGTATGGAAAAATAATAAACACAATAGGTCTGTTTGTTTACATTTCTACACCTTTTGCAACTGTAATTCAGAAAATATCAATTGAAATTCAGAATTTCCATTTGAAATTCAGAAAATATCAATAAAAATTCAGAATTTCCATTTGAAATTCAGAAAACATCAATTGAAATTCAGAATTTCCATTTGAAATTCAGAAAACATCAATTGAAATTCAGATTTTCCATTTGAAATTCAGAAAATATCAATTGAAATTCAGAAAATATCATTTGAAATTCAGAAAATATCAATTGAAATTCAGAAAATATCATTTGAAATTCAGAAAATATCATTTGAAATTCAGAAAATATCAATTATTATTCAGAAAACATCAATTAAAATTCAGAAAATATCAATTGAAATTCAGAAATTATCAATTGAAATTCAGAAATCGTCATTTGAAATTCAGAAAATATCAATTGAAATTCAGAAACCGTCATTTGAAATTCAGAAAATATCAATTGAAATTCAGAAAATATCATTTGAAATTCAGAAAATGTCAATTGAAATTCAGAAAATATCATTTGAAATTCAGAAAATATCATTTGAAATTCAGAAAATGTCAATTGAAATTCAGAAAATATCAATTGATATTCAGAAAACATCAATTGAAATTCAGAAATCATCATTTGAAATTCAGAAAATATCATTTGAAATTCAGAAAATATCAATTGAAATTCAGAAAACATCAATTGAAATTCAGAAGATATCATTTGAAATTCAGAAAATATCATTTGAAATTCAGAAAATATCATTTGAAATTTAGAAAATATCAATTGATATTCAGAAATATCATTTGAAGTTCAGAAAATATCAATTGAAATTCAGAAAATATCAATTGAATTTCAGAAAATATCAATTGAAATTTAGAAATCGTCATTTGAAATTCAGAAAATATCAATTGAAATTCAGAAATCGTCATTTGAAATTCAGAAAATATCAATTCAAATTCAGAAAATACCAATTGAAATTCAGAAAATATCAATTGAAATTCAGAAATCGTCATTTGAAATTCAGAAAATATCAATTGAAATTCAGAAACCGTCATTTGAAATTCAGAAAATATCAATTGAAATTCAGAAAATATCATTTGAAATTCAGAAAATGTCAATTGAAATTCAGAAATCATCATTTGAAATTCAGAAAATATCATTTGAAATTCAGAAAATATCAATTGAAATTCAGAAAACATCAATTGAAATTCAGAAAATATCAATTGAAATTCAGAAATCATCATTTGAAATTCAGAAAATATCAATAGAATTTCAATTGATATTTTCTGAATTTCAATTGATGTTTTCTGAATATCAATTGATATTTTCTGAATATCAATTGACATTTTCTGAATTTCAAATGATATTTTCTGAATTTCAAATGATATTTTCTGAATTTCAATTGACATTTTCTGAATTTCAAATGATATTTTCTGAATTTCAATTGATATTTTCTGAATTTCAAATGACGGTTTCTGAATTTCAATTGATATTTTCTGAATTTCAAATGACGATTTCTGAATTTCAATTGATATTTTCTGAATTTCAATTGATATTTTCTGAATTTCAATTGATGTTTTCTGAATAATAATTGATATTTTCTGAATTTCAAATGATATTTTCTGAATTTCAAATGATATTTTCTGAATTTCAATTGATATTTTCTGAATTTCAAATGATATTTTCTGAATTTCAATTGATATTTTCTGAATTTCAAATGGAAAATCTGAATTTCAATTGATGTTTTCTGAAATTCAAATGGAAATTCTGAATTTCAATTGATGTTTTCTGAATTTCAAATGGAAATTCTGAATTTCAATTGATATTTTCTGAATTTCAAATGGAAATTCTGAATTTCAATTGATATTTTCTGAATTACAGTTGCAAAAGGTGTATTGATATTTTCTGAATTTCAAATGACGATTTCTGAATTTCAATTGATATTTTCTGAATTTCAATTGATGTTTTCTGAATTTCAATTGATATTTTCTGAATTTCAAATGATATTTTCTGAATTTCAAATGATGATTTCTGAATTTCAATTGACATTTTCTGAATTTCAAATGATATTTTCTGAATTTCAATTGATATTTTCTGAATTTCAAATGACGGTTTCTGAATTTCAATTGATATTTTCTGAATTTCAAATGACGATTTCTGAATTTCAATTGATATTTTCTGAATTTCAATTGATATTTTCTGAATTTCAATTGATGTTTTCTGAATAATAATTGATATTTTTGAATTTCAAATGATATTTTCTGAATTTCAAATGATATTTTCTGAATTTCAATTGATATTTTCTGAATTTCAAATGATATTTTCTGAATTTCAATTGATATTTTCTGAATTTCAAATGGAAAATCTGAATTTCAATTGATGTTTTCTGAATTTCAAATGGAAATTCTGAATTTCAATTGATGTTTTCTGAATTTCAAATGGAAATTCTAAATTTCAATTGATGTTTTCTGAATTTCAAATGGAAATTCTGAATTTCAATTGATGTTTTCTGAATTTCAAATGGAAATTCTGAATTTCAATTGATATTTTCTGAATTTCAATTGATATTTTCTGAATTACAATTGCAAAAGGTGTAGTAAAAATAGTAAATTCATAAAGTGCGGAAGTATAACCAAAACTGATTTTTTTTGAAGTGAAATTAATTAAACAAAACTTTCCAATTGTAGTAAAAGTAGTAAGAATTTCGAATAAACGAACACACTGAATGTGTCGCTGTGGTGTAATGGTTAGTACGTTGGACTGTTACACGTTAGCTTGCCGGTTCGAGCCCCAACCAAGGCAACATCAATTTATGAAAAGATAATACTTATACACTCAAAAAAAAAAGTCACTAAAGTCAGCAAAAAATGTTGCTGAGTCAGCAAATTTTTAGTCAGGAGCGTGCTTGCAAAAAAGTTGGTAATTTCAGCAAAAGGTTTGCTGAAAATCAGCGAGCTGATTTTTACCAAAAAAAAAAGTAATCTTCAGCAAACGTTTTGCTAACACTTAGTCGAAGGCAAATGAAAAAAATTCTTGCTAAAATCACTAAACTTTTTGCTGAATATTAGTAGACTGAAAAAAACTCAAAAAACTTGTAGCGAAATTTTACTTTAGAGCAATTCCATATGAAAACGATCAAAATTGGCAAATTTTTGGACGACCCCTCTCCGATTTTAAAATAAATAGTCTCAATCGATTGCCCAGCAAAAAATAATGTACCTACATATTTTTTTTTTTTTTATAGTGACTGGTTTAGTGGTGGTGTACACCACTGTCATGTGACAAAATTGAAGAATTCTTCATAAGGGACCTCATTGAAAGTTGTTTTAAAAAAAAACTACTAAAGCGATCGCAACGAGTGATAGCTCGTTGGAAAGGTATTGAATCAGGCTTTAATTGAAAAATAAAATTTTCCTAATTTTTCTCAGAAATTTACCTTTTTTCCCATGAAAATTAAATTTTCCCATGAAAATTAAATTTTCCGATTTTCCACAGAAGCTCCTAAATTTTCCGGCTAATTTTTTTTTTTTGGATTCCTCATAATTTTTGCTTTAAGAATCAGCAATAAAAAAATGGGCCCGACTCCTTGTTTGGACAGGAGAGGAGCATTTAAGAGACCACCTTGTTCTCATTGTTTTTATATTTTTTATAATTGAATTATTTGTAATTATTTAACATTATTTTATTTTATTATTAAAAATACATTTTAAAAATTATTTTACAGTTAAAAATACATTTATGAAGAAAAAATCAATTTTTTTTAAGAGCCCCAAGTTGAGTGTGTAGTGAATATGGTCTGCCTGCCTTCACAAGATCGGCCATAAATCCATGGATAATAGCAGCAGTGGCATGTAATGGCACACCAAACCCGACTGAGGCTACAGGTCATAAAATGTTTTGTAAATTTTTTAAATTACCAGGTAATAAATATTTCGCCTAAAATGACACGTGCAGAAACAAGTCATAAAACACGGATTTTCCATAAATATGGCGAAATATTTATTACCTGGTAATTTAAAAAATTTACAAAACATTTTATGACCTGTGGTCGGCTTATTGGCAGTAACCAATTAAGTCCCTCTTTAAAAAACATTTTATGACCAGTAGTTCACGCAAATTTTCCTATTAAAGAAAAGCAAATATCGCTTATTTTTGTTTTACCTATTTTTTACCAAAAAATAAATATAAATACTTCACATACTCTGAGTCAAATTTTAGTTGAATACTAAACGTGAAAGTGTTAAAGTGTTTTTTTTGTAAAGTAAAGAGTGAAGCTGTAAAGACAATTTAAAGTAAAATGAATAAATTTTGCTGCAATCCGTTTAACAAGAGTGGACATCGTTCGAAAAAGATAAAAGTAATAAAATCAACTGGTGTTTCGAAGCGATACATGAATGAATTAAATATACAATACGGTGAAGAAGCAGAATTCATTTGCCCCAAGTGTAAAATCGATTTGTCTCAACAAGCAAATGCATTGAAACAAATGCAACCACAATCCGAGAGTGAAATGACAATTGAACAAAATGTTTCATCTGATAGTGAGGCAGACATTCCGATGGTCAATATGTCTTTGAGTCCTTTGAATGAGGCTATTACCACTTTAGGTGAATCGCCTATTACAAAAAGAAAGTTGCGAAGTGAAAAATACAGGAAAGAGAAAAAAGGCAAGGTTATGAGTGCAATCGCGACAATATTTGATGAAGGCTCTGATAACGAATGCAGTCAAGCAGATGACGTTGATGACGGCAAACAAATGATTGAGCAGTTGAAAAGAAAATTCAATTTAGCGACCACTTTTCCGGAGAAATATCTTATTTTATCTGTGCTGCCTCAATCATGGTCTATACGCAAGATATCTGAACAGTTTCAAACATCTTTTTACATCGCGAGAAGAAGCAAAGAATTAGTTCGACAGAAGGGCATATTGGCGACTCCCACCAAGAAATTTGGCTCAAGGACCCTCAGCGAAGCAACGGTGAAATTGATTCAAGATTTTTACTGCAATGATGACAACAGCCGCGCCTGCCCAGGTACACGTGACTATGTTATCACACGTGAAGATGGAGAAAAAGTACACAAGCAGCGCAGATTATTATTATGTAATCTATCCGAAGCATACCATCAATTCAAAGAGAAATACCCAGCAGAAAAAGTGGGATTTTCTAAGTTTGCCATCCTACGACCAAAAGAATGCGTGCTGGCATTAGACAGGCACGGAACGCATTCAGTCTGCGTTTGCATGTTTCATCAAAACATCAAATTAATGTTCTTTCCATGCAAGAAATTGAAAGTATTTCACGGTGAAATTGAAACATATAGGGACCTCCTGTCGAAGTCGTTGTGCGCATACCCCACGGAAAATTGTCATCTGTCCAAATGCGACAATTGTCCGAAGATTGACGAGCTAGAGCAATATTTGGCGGAAAAGTTTGAACAGCTGTTAATTCAGGAGGTGCATTTCAAACAGTGGATAATTAGCAGCGGCAGATGTTCCCTTGAGACCGTGGTAAAGCAGATTCCGGAATTCATCGAGGAATTCGGATTCAAGTTGAATGAACTGAAGGCGCACCATTTCATATCCGAGATGCATTCGAAATTTCTAAAGGAAAGTAAGGAGAAATTAGCCCAAAATGAATTCATTGTGATAAGCGACTTTGCCGAGAATTACACTTTTCTCGTTCAGGATAAAATTCAGGCTTATCACTGGGCAAACGACCAGTGCACGGTGCATCCTTTTTGCATTTATTTCAAAAACGAAGATAACGAACTACAGACCGTAAGCCTTGTTGTTGTCGCGGAGAGTTTAGCTCATAATTATGTGTCCGTTTATTTATTTCAAATGAAACTGTTTGAATTCTTAAGATCAAAATTCGATGCAATCGACAAAGTAACGTTTTTCTCAGACGGCGCGGCTTCTCAGTACAAGAAAAAAAAAATGTTTACAATCTTTGCATAATTGAAGAAGAACAAAACTGCAAGGTCGAGTGGCACTTTTTTGCGACGTCCCACGGTAAGGGCCCATGCGATGCGTTAGGGGGAACCCTAAAACGCATGGCGACTAAGGCAAGTTTGCAAAGGCCATATACTGACCAGATCTTAAATGTACAACATTTGTTTTCGTGGATTCAAAGCAAGGAAATTGCCATTAACACAGTTTTATGCACTCAAAAAGAACACGATGCCATGGAGAGACGAATTCAAAACAGATATAATAATGTCAAAACTATAACTGGAACGCAAAAGTTTCATTGCTTCATACCAAATATTTCTGATATGTCAATTAATGTAAAGCGGTACTCTTCGTCTGCCGACGTGCTAAATTTAAAGTTACTTTAATTTTATAATGATGCCAAGACAATTGAAATTTTTAATAAATATTGTAATTAAGTATAAGCAGCAAAATAAGAAAGATTTTTTCTTCATAAATGTATTTTTAACTGTAAAATAATTTTTAAAATGTATTTTTAATAATAAAATAAAACAATGTTAAATAATTACAAATAATTATATTATAAAAAATATAAAAACAATGAGAACAAGGTGGTCTCTTAAATGCTCCTCTCCTGTCCAAACAAGGAGTCGGGGCCCATTTTTTTATTGCTGATTCTTGAAGCAAAAATTATGAGGAAACCAAAAAAAAAAAAAAATTAGCCGGAAAATTTAGGAGCTTCTGTGGAAAATCGGAAAATTTAATTTTCATGGGAAAAAAGGTAAATTTCTGAGAAAAATTAGGAAAATTTTATTTTTCAATTAAAGCCTGATTCAATACCTTTCCAACGAGCTATCACTCGTTGCGATCGCTTTAGTAGTTTTTTTTTAAACAACATTCAATGAGGTCCTTTATGAAGAATTCTTCAATTTTGTCACATGACAGTGGTGTACACCACCACTAAACCAGTCACTATAAAAAAAAAAAAAATATGTAGGTACATTATTTTTTGCTGGGCAATCGATTGAGACTATTTATTTTAGAATCGGAGAGGGGTCGTCCAAAAGGTGATCGCTTTCATATGGAATTGCTCTTTAGTTAATTTATTTGCTGAAAATTTAAATATAGAAATTGCGTAGAGTTGTTTTTCTTTATAATCATTTCCTTTGTTTGTACTATATCCAGACAAGCTGCGACATCTACATTTGTTTATCTGGTTGTCGTCCACGCTATAATTGCGCTTATCAGCAAAATTTTTGTAGCAAAATAAATTAGTATAATATTAGTTCAAAATTAGTTTAGTGCTAAAAAAATATAGCTAAAACTTTTGCTGAAAACGGAATTTCAGCAAAAAAATTGCTGAAAACTAGAACACTTGATATACAAGACGTTTTTCTAATTTTTCTACTAACTTATTTTTTTGAGTGTACATATCGTAGCGTGATCCCATAGCACTTAACCACACCGAAGTAAAATAATATAACAGTGCTATGAACTAAACAGCTTCAACAAAGTTCGCCAACTCTTCATCAGATGGCGCGCAACAACTGTTCTAAGATTCAACATCTCGCGCAATTACAGTGTTGCCATATTTGAAGCCCTTCATCTTTCACCACCTTTCACTTCTTCTCTATCCCCTTTCCAAAGAAAGCAACACGTTAACTAATAGGAAGAATTTCCTGAGTGTTGCTTCTCTTTTTTTTTTTAAAGCTTGTTTTCAATGATATCAACAAATTTTTAGCAATATTTGAGTTTTGTTTAAATTTCAATTCAATGTGTCTAACAAAGCTATATTTTTTTATTGAGGTTTTATTTAAAGATTAAGACATACATATGTGACAGCGCATAGACAAAGGGACCTAAGGGTAAAAAAATCAATTTTTTTTATTTTTTTTTTGATGTGGACAACATCTGAGCATCGTATGAGACCAATCCCATGCCCCAGAAGTGTTCCCTCCCAGAGATATGCGCGTTTTATGAAAGTGAAGTCGACGATTCTAAACGCAAATAGAAAGGGATTCGTCCACCATTTCATCCTAAAACAAACAGTAACAATGTTATCAGTTTTAAATTATTTTCGCGAATAACATAATAAGGTTATCTGAAAAAATTTTCGTACTAACAGAGTGATATTCACGATTTAAAAGAATTATAAATGAGTATTTATTATAATTCACAATTAATAATTTCAGAAAATAAAGCTGGATTCGAAAAACCGCGAGCAAAATTGATATCAAACTCATGGAAACAGCGCGCTATGTAGAAAACATTAAAAACAAACTACACAAAACAAGAGGTAGGGACAACCTACGCGCGTTTTCAAGGTTGACCAACACGTTCCTGACGTCGCTTTCAAATAAGACCAATACCAACACGCTCAGTGATGGTACACCAAAGTTACACGTATTTAAATCTTTAAAATGGTTCTCCTGAACAAAACCGGTTTTTACCCTTAGGTCCCTTTCTATTTTGCGCGTCACATATAGACATTTCATTTTATTATATGTACCTACCCAGCAAAACTTTCTATTACCTGGTAATAAGGTTTGTAAGAAGAAATTAAGGTATGTAACCTCTTACTTTGCTATTCCAACAGCTATTATTTTAACAAGGGCATGTCATTGGAGGTATGTACTTTCCAAAAGAGGGCTAGGTAACAACATAAGAACATGTTAATTTAATGTTACATGTTAGGAGCTACGTAACCACTTACATAACCGATACTGAGCACAATACTACTTACATAACAGCTTAAAGTAAGGCCAAAAAAATGTGTTACAAACAGGCCTGAAATAACACATTAAAATTATGCGCTCACTTACTATATAAAAATATATATTTCTTACAAAAAAAATTAAAATAAGACGTTATCGTGTTGGTTTTTTATAAATGCTAAAACGAAGCATATTCATATTTAATTAATATTTACTCAGATTAATATAAAGTTAACAAAAAACATAAAAATATTTCAGTCAATATGTATAAAACATATAAATTATTTGTATCGAATATTTTAAATAGAAAATAACACTCATGTATCGCATTACAAATAACTCCTTATTTTGAGGTATTTGAATACACCATCGGTAATAAGTGGCTATTTCTATTAAGTGATCACGTATCACATTAAAAGTAACTCCTTATTTTACGGTTTTAAAATATCCCATCTGTAATAAGTCGCTGCTATTATTTAGAACTCATGTTGTGTATTACAAGTAACTCTTTTCTTTGAGGTGTTTAAATATATCATTGGTAATAAGTTGCTATTACTACCCAGTAGTTATGCAGCATATTATACGTAAGACATTACAGTTTAGTTATGAAATAATGCAATGGTAAGGGGTATGGTATTACCAGGTAATGTGTTCTGTAATACCAACATATTACCAAGGTTTTGCTGGGTAGTATAACACTAACAAGTAATGTTCTTCTATTCTAATATATTGAAGCAATTTCAGTCTTTTTGAGTACACTGAAAATATTATTAAAGTAACTGACTGTAGTTTATTTAAAAATATATCCGTACATTTATTTTTAAATAATTATTCAGTTAAATTGAAAAGAAATATATTTTGCAACTGTTTTTGTCTTTTGTTTAAAAAACAAATTACATAGAAATACGGATTTTCTGTTACAGTTAATATTTTCATTTAAAATGTTTTGTTAAAAAAAGAAACCCTTTTAGATTCCTAGATCAGTTAAAAAAACGAAATAAACTAGCCTATGCAGAGGGCTGCCGGTTCAATCCCCGGTCATGGCAATACACAAAAAGTTTTTAATATAGAGACAAATTAACAATTAAATATTACTTTGATCAGTTGACACATAAACTAACCACTGACGAGTCTTTGTTTGGGTGAGACGAAACAACAAAAATGTTTTCTTCTTCCTATAGATCAGCTCTACACTCAAAAAAATAAGTTAGTAGAAAAATTAGTAAAACGTCTTGTATATCAAGTGTACTAGTTTTCAGCAATTTTTTTTTGCTGAAATTCCGTTTTCAGCAAAATTTTTAGTTATTTTTTTTAGCACTAAACTAATTTTAAACTAATGTTTTACTGATTTATTTTGCAACAAAAATTGTGCTGATAATCGCATTTATAGCGTGGAAGACAACCAGATAGACAGAAGTAGATGTCGCAGCTTGTCTGGATGTAGTACAGACAACGGAAATGATAAAAAAGAAAAACAACTCTACACAATTTCTACATTTAAATTTTCAGCAAATAAATTAACTAAAGTAAAATTTCGCTACAAGTTTTTTGAATTTTTTTCAGTCTACTAATATTCAGTAAAAAGTTTAGTGATTTTTGCAAGGATCTTTTTCATTTGCAATCGACTAAGTGTTAGCAAAACTTTTGCTGAAGATAACTATTTTTTTGGTAAAAATCAGCTCGGTGATTTTCAGCAAACCTTTTGCTGGAATTACCAACTTTTTTGCAAGCACGCTCCTGATTAAAAATTTGCTGACACAGCAACATTTTTTGCTGACTTTACTGACTTTTTTTGAGTGTACAAACTAAATATCATTTATTCTTACGGATTTTGTAATTATTTTTTTGAAAGTTATAAAAACGAAATAAATGAAAAATCATTACTATTTTAAGGATTTTGTATTTAATTTATTAACATTTGAAAATAAATGAAAAGTTCTTTTGATTTAAATGAAAAGTTAGTAGACCGGTTTTCAAGTGATTTTTCACATTTTCAATTAATTTAAACTTAAAACTATTTTGAGTGTAGCTTTCATCATCATTTAAAATGTTAGCTCCTGGGTTTAAGGGTAACGCTATTCCATTTATTTCGGTATTGGTATTTTAAGCGTAACGGTTTTGCAATTATTTCGGTAACGGTAGTGACAATAATAGAACTTTTAGTGTACATGCTATATCAAAAATTTTCAAAATATGATGTAGTTTCTAAAGGAAAACTTTAAAACTTTTAATAATAGGAAATTTTTATGTAAAATATCCACTTTTTATGCTACTTTTGAACCTCTAAACAAGGGATTTAGTACCCATTGTATAAAATAAATGTGTATTAGTTTTTTGTTCCCTACAGTATATCCAAGTTTCATAAGGATCTGGCTTACACCACTGTCAAACAAACTGGCGACTTCCCTAAAGAAAAAATTGTTGTCATCTACGGTAGTTATTCTGATGTTATTCTTTTCCTTTAGGTAAAATTCCTAAGAGCCCTTATTTAAAAGTCCTTAAAATCTGACGGTTTTTAGGAAAAATTTTCTACAATGCAAACGACTTTTTAATTGAGTTCTCCCTAGGTTCTCCAAGGATTTCCTTAAGAAAAGTGTCCTAAGATATAGATATCGCCATAGGACAAATTACAAAATTCTTTAGAATTTCATAGAGTTTCTTATAAGCTTATTCTATAGTTTGCTCGTTTGTCGTTTTGTTTCAAAAAATTCTCTGAATGTAAAGAGTGTTCCTTTCAAAAAAATTATTATATTCTTAGAGCTTTTCCTTATAAAGATATTTTCACATTCTGAAGACTTATTCTTATAACAAAAATATAAAATTTTGAAATTTATTGAAAACTAGCAGATTCTGAAGACTTCCTTTTTTCTTCTTTCATATTATGTATATAAAAATCCTTAGATTATAAGAATTTTTGCTTATTCAAAAACTCTTAAATTCTAAAGAATTTTTATGTTAGAAAAGTTTTTAGTTTCTGAGAACTTTTCATTTAAAAAAATTCTCAGATTGTGGAGACTTTTTTTATAGAATAGTTCTTAGATTCCGAGGACTTTTTCTTACAGAAATATTATCAGATTCTGAAGACTTTTTCTTGTAGAAAAATTTTCATATTATGAGAATTTCTTCTTATAGAAAAATTTATAGATTCTGAAGATTTTTTCTTATAGAAAAATTCTCATATTCTGATGACTTATTCTATAAGAAATATTCTCAGATTCTGGGGTCTTTTTCTTTCAGAAAAATTCTCATATTCTGAGAACTTCTTCTTTCAGAAAACTTCTCATATTCTGAGGATTTATTGTTATAGTACAATTCTCAGATTCTGAAGACTATTTCTATTGAAAATTTCTAGGATTCTGAGTACTTTTTCTTATAGAAAAATTGTCGGATAATGAGGACTTTTTCCTATAGAAAACTTTTTAGATTCTGAGGACTTTTTTTATAGAAAAATTCCCAGAAAGGACGCCTTTTTTACAGAAAAATTCTCAGATTCTTGGAAACATCTGAGAATTTTTCGATAAAAAAAAGTCCCCAAGAATCTGGGTATTTTTCTATAAGAAAAAGCACTCAGAAACTGATAATTTTCTACAAGAAAAAGTTCTTAGATCTACTGATTTTTCATAGTAAAAAGTTCTTACAGTTTGAGGATTTTTCTATAACAGACAATTCTGAGGTGTTGTTACTTTAGAAAAGTTCTGAAATTCTGAGGAATATCTACTATAGAAAAATTCTCATAGTCTGAGGAGTTTCCCTAATAGAAAAGTTCTCACATTCCAAAGATTCTTCAATGAGGCAAATTCTTAGATGCCGATGCTTTAATTTTATTGTAGACAAATTTTCAGGTGCTGGGGAATTTCTCTTATACAAAAATTATTTGGTTCGAGGTACTTTTTTTTAAATTTTTAAATTCTAAGGTCTTTTTCTGTAATAAGAAGTATTAAGGTTCTGAGATATTTTCTATAAGAAAAAGTTCCTAGAATATGAGGATTTTTCTTGGAGAAACGGTCTTTAGATTTTGAGTTTTCTAACAGAACAATAATTTGATTTTACAAATTCCCAAATTCTGAAAAAAATGATCATATTCTACGGATATTTGCTTTAAGGGCAATCTCTGATTCGAATAACTTTAATCATGGAAAAATTCTCAGACTCTGTGGACTTTTTTATAGCAAAATTTTATTTCTTGATAGTTTTTTTTAGAAAAAAAAAAATGATTTATTTATAATCCATAAGAAAAATTCTGAGGATTTTTCTATAAGAATAAGTCTTTTTTTTAATTTTTTTAATGAAAAAATTTTGAGGTCCTAAAGAGTTTTTTAATAGAAAAATTCTCTGACTTTATAATTTTTTCACTAAGAAAAATTCACAAATTTTGAAAAAATATTTTGCTTTAAGGAAAATCGCAGATTTGAGGAACTTTTATTATGAAAAAATTATCAGATTATGTGGTCTTCTAATTTGATTCTAGGGACTTTCTTTTAGAAAAAAAATTCCAATAGGAAATACTCTGACAATTTTTGCTTGATAAAGTGCTTAATATCCGAGAACTTTCTAGAAGAACCAGGGAATTTTCCTAAAGAAAATTGCTCAGAATTGAGGACATTTTTAATAAAATTTTCAGAAAAACACATAGGTTCTCAGACAATACAAACAGTAAAATTATCATTTCTGCAAGCCATAGGATAGCAAGGCTTTTGATAATCAGAAGGATTTTCTATATTCCATTTTCGTTTTTAATTTGCATTTCAAGCACGTTCTAAAGGAAACGGGAAGTCACTAATAAAATTAAAATTATTGTTTTAAAGTAAAAATAATACTAAAAATAGATAAGGTTTGAGATTAAACTGTTTTGCGTAAATTTTATATTTATTTATATTTTTATTGTATAATTAGGCCCTGTTTATCTATTACGATAGAAATTGACAATTACTTTATCAAAAATACATAGAAAACAAAAACAAATTTTCGTAACTTTGCTTTCGTTTAGACCATTTTCGTAATACATAAACCAGGGCTTATTTTGAAATGTCAGTTTTATTGTGGGGTAAAAAAAAACTGTGTTGAATTTAAAAACATGGTCGATTTGGGAAGTACAATTTTTCCATACTACTTGTTTTTTTGTATCCAAATTTACTTATAATACTAATAAAAAATAAAAAAATTAGCAAGAAAAATGTTCATTAATAGTGTGTTTCAATTAGCAAATAACTCGTATTTGAAAAAATAATAAAAAGGTAGTTTGCCAAAAAAAATTTCAATACTAGTTAATAAGTACTATTTATACTACCGAAAAATGGAACACTGTGTCATAATTTATTGTGGTGAATAAAATTTCTAACATCAACACTACTATACGTTCTTAATACCACTACATATAAGAATTAGGAACATTTTCTCATTTTTTCCTGAATGGGGCTACTATATTATATTATATTCAAAACGTTTTAAAAAAGGAGGGAACTAAGCCTAATTGGACCGATGTTTATTTGCCTGGAGTAAGCATCATATATGAGCTTTCCATGTCATTACAAAGTTTACATAGTATCTTCAAATGCAATAAAAAATATAATTCGTTGTTCTTTCTTCGTGTGTTATTTTCGAATTTCATTGCATATTTTTGCTCGCTTAGGCACAAGGTGATGTACCAAATTACGACCTGTAACATTATTTGATTACAAGGGTCTTTCGTTTTATATTGATAGACGGACATCGCTAAGTCGACTCAGCAAGTGATTCTGAGTCGATCGCTATACTGTATGGTAGGTCTACGCTCTTTATATTTTGCAGTTACAAAAATCAGCACAAACTCAATATAGGTATCATTTTCCACAGAATGGTATAGGGTATTGGTATGAAACTTTAAAACCCCACCATTTTTGTTTGAAGGACCAACACTCAGGGGATGTCCTCTATTAACGCAGTACATTGTGTTGGTATTAGGAAAATAGGTTATGAGGAGGAGTAAAGAGGGAGTAGTGTTTGTGAATATTTGATTTAAATTTCTCAACATTGTAAGTAACAGGGAAGACTTCTGAGGGGAGTTTATTCCACATACCGCTGGTGCGACTGATAAACGAATTCTCTCTGTAATGCGTCGTGCGATCCACTGGACAATCGACTACAAACGGATGTGCTCTACTTGATAAGCGATTATTACGAATTAAAACTTGGGCTTTGGGAATGAGTTCACTTATCTCAGCAGATCACTTCCCATGGTAATATCGATAGAACAGGGTCACACAACCCACATTCCGACGATGCTCCAATGAGTCAATAGAGCTGGATACCCTACTGTCATTGATAAGCGCCGACGCCCTCCTTTGCACACATATTCGATTTTAAACACCATTTTAACAATTTACATAAATTTTAAAAGAAATTCTCCTAAAATCAACAATATCGTTCAATTATAATGTCATCCGTATTTTATTTCCTCGCATTTTTCCGTACATCACATCCCAGTTTGTTAACACCCCTTGAAACCATGGTGAATAAATTTATAATACTTTGCAACAACTAAAAAACAAAAACACTTTATACTCATACTAGAAAGTATAAACCATCATTCTTTACCACAGGCAATTGGCTTTCAGTACAAGTTTAAGTGAAGGAATGAATTGCAAATACGACAGAGATGAGTTTTTTTGCATTTGAAATGTTTTGGAAGTTATACCATTTTGGCAGCGAGCCAAAATACTCAAAGTTTTCTTCTGTTAAGTTAGCGATTTTTCACGCTGAATTGTAAACAACCACAGGCTCTTTAAAAAAAAAATAACTTCCGTAACACCCGCTTTCGTCTTGTTCTTTATTTGCAATATATTTGCATTAGGGTGGCTAATTGTTGGGGATAATTTATAATTGCAATTTAAACGATGGATATTTTCATTTAGATTTTGATTACAATCAGAAAACTTGAAGTAGATAAAATCAGCCAGGGAAAATGGCTTAAAAAGAAAAATCGCACAAATGAAAAAATGCCTAAAAATTAACTGAGAAACTACTCGAAATCCTAAAAACAAATTTTTACATATAGCAAATGAAAATTGACTCAAAACCTATATTTTGCCCCAAATAAAAAAAAAAACAGCAAATTGAAAGAACAGAGTAATATTGTGGAAGGTTACAAAGCAAATTGTGGTAATATTTTCTTGTTGTTTTGTTTTTTTCTTTGATATTTGAAATGTTAAATAACGCTCCTGGGTGAGAGCAAGAAATTCTCATTGAGTTTGTAATTTAACAAATATTTGTAGAAAATCTAGAAACGCTGTCCACTGACGATTTCCTCAGGCAAGAATCAAATCCAGGTAGAGATAAGCTGTCAGGAATTTGACATTTTTGATTTTTTTTCTTAAATTTTGCCCATGTTGTTTATTTTTGTAGCAATATGTCGTTCGATTATTATTGGTTTGACCCACTAACCAATATTTGAAAAAAATTAAGTTAGGAATGGGTCATGTATACTGTAAATACCCTGTTTCTGATTCCGAAACCCGTTTTTCGATAACTTGTTTCGTATCTGAGATATTCAGCATCGAGTTTTCTCTATATCCGCAATTTTAACAAACATTGTTTGCTGTATACACCACTCTTTGGCATATACAGAAAATGTGGCACACAAAAACAAAATAAAATTACTTCATTATTGATGTGCTGCATTACCATCACAACCAAAAGCCCAAACCCATGCGCGGTTCCAGCAATTAATATAAGGGGAAAAATCATACGCCTCAGTGTCCAACTCAATGTATTTGTCTACGGTGGCGTATGATTTTTTCTCCTTATATTAATTGCTGGAACCGCGCATGCCAAACCACATAGTGAAAGTGTCAGTGGACTGTGGCAATGCTGTCAAACTTTGTTCTTGAAAAAGATTTAATATTTTTAAAAAATTCTTATTTGTTTTTTCGAAAGCTTAATAACTTTTAATTTATTGTATAAAAATTAATTAAAATTTATACATTTGGCATGAATGAGGGAAATTTTTCGTTGATCTTTTATTCTGGTAAATGAAAGTTTTTTTTAGTTTGACTCTAGATCATAAATTAATATCACTTTCTGTTTTAAATTATTTTCAAATTAAAGAAAGATGATACAATTTTCACAAGTAAATTACAAAGAATAAATTTTTTTTTTTGAAAGAATTCGACAAGACAAGACTTTTGTTTAAAATATATGCCGAAAGTAAGGTCGGAAATAAAAAAAATTATTTTTCATGTAGATTTTAAGAAAAATTGATATAAACATTCTTTATCGTTTTTCTCGATTCCGACTTTTTGCATTTGGGCCAAACCAATAATAAACTGAAGATGTGGCAATTCAGTGCACTATTCTATTGTAACATGATCTTAGAATAATTACACAGCACAACAAAATATTCAGGCCAAATGATTCCAACGCGAAATGGAAGTAAAATCAAAAGGGATTTTGCAAAGTTAACTCGGATTTTTGTTTTATGGCCTTTTAAAATATCTCTTTTTTAAATAGCGAAGGCGTAAGAAAGGCTGTTCATTTTTAGAGTTATCTTTTCAGATATTCTTTATTTTATTCAGAATTACCAAACACACCATTGACAATAATATAATCTTACAAATATAGAAACTAACCTGCAAAAATATTGCATATTGCCAAAAGCATACAACTCCTAATGCGGAAGTGGTATTTATACTGCTAGTCAAATTCACACCGAAAACACCATTAAAAAACTTAATGGAAGGAACTTCACAAAAAAGTCAAAATTTCAATAAATTGGAAAAAAGTTAAATAAATGTTAATTCTTACAAAATGTGTTTCAATTACTTATTTTAAATCGGTTAGGCAGTTCTTATGTTAATATTTATGCGTGCCTTATATTTTTGAACGCAATCTTTAGTTTATGAACAATTGAAAAAATTCGCGAAAGAACGAGTGAACTAGAAGAACTCACTACTTCAAAAATAAAAATGAATAAAATGATCTATGAGCTATTATGTCCAATTCCACCAATTTTTATTCAGATTATTGGTTTGCATTAACCTGTTCCATTTTTTTTTTTTTGGAAAATTTTGGAGTGTCCTCATATTTTTACTCACAATTTCTAAGCCTATGGACAGATTGGTGAAATGATTTAACCCCAACGAACACTATGTGTGAAAATGTTTCGAAAATAACACCCACATTGGAATCTGAGATTACGATCGAAGCAGAAAAATATACACCCTGATAACAGTGTATGACCGATCGACTGCAAATGTGGTTGTCGGCTCCGAATGGTTAGAATGTGGTAGCCGAGTTTTTCAGTTGCGACAACAGAAAACATATTGGGACAGGACTACTTTGACCGTGACAACGGAATTTAAGTTCTATTAAGAATTCGGTAGTCGCAACCGAAAAATTAATTTGATGCAACTGAAGCATTCGATTAGCAACAAATTGGGTTGTAAGCACCGAATCTGTTTTCTACATACAGGAAAAATAATGGTTTTGAATTCGAACAAAACCATTAAAATGAATTTGCCAGAACGGTGTTTTATTTGGAGTTACCTATAATTGAATACTACACCAAAAATATTTTACTAGGTATTAAAAATAGGGAAAATAAACTGAAAAACAAAAACTTTGTTTTTTATGAGAGTTCAGTAACCTGTCCTAGGATTTGTCTTGTGACATGTCACAAGGGGACAATTTCCCCCTTCTATGACAACGCCATGTAAAAGTGACCAGTCTATTTCATATAAGGGTGCCAGTTCGGTGACAGTTTGTTAAAATTTCCCTTAGGGTGGGTACAAAAATTTTGGATATACCGTGAACCGTTAAAAAGTTATTAGCAAATCAAATTAAATTTTTTTAATTCAATGAAAAAGTATTTGAGCTAATTAAAATGCAGCTTTCAATACTCGCTGCCGCATTATAAATTTATTTATATATATCGAAAATGTTTGCAGTATTTTCCTTTGCTCAAAATTCTTTTTCATTAGTTTATTACACGTTTTTTTCTATTTGATTACTTAATAACTTTTTAACGGGTCACGGTATATCAACAATTTTTGTACCAATGTTCTCAGCAGGGAATACATTTTCATTCCCAGCAGAAATTACTGCTTGCTTGGAAGCAGTTTTGTTAGGGAAAGTTGAGCAGTGAAGCGATTGCATTATTGATGATATCATGCCTGATTTTTGTTCGAGATAGCTCGCGTGAAAGCACTTGTTTCGAGATCCGAAAAGGCATGAATTCACCGCTTTTAATTAGTGCTCCTGTTTTTCTTTTAAAATGTCGATAATTCATGGAAGTGCATATTATAAAGCTTTTCAACTATTTAAAATCGTGCCTTCTCAAAAGCACAATATTCCTGCTTTTTTTCCGTGAAGAGAAAATGCCTCTTATTTTCAGTAAAACTTCTTATTTTCATTAAAATAAGTTTTTTCCGCATTTTAAAAAATTTTGATAAAAGAACCGAAAAAATATTTAAGCAATCAAAATATCCCAGTCAGAAATCGCCAGTGGTACAAAAAATCAAGCACTGGCATACCACTGGGTAACCACGTTATTAAAAATAAATGACTGGCAGAACACTCATTTGGGACGCTTTGCCAGCGTTTGCAAAAAGCGTTTTACCAGTATTTTTTTACAAAAATTTCAGTGGTTTATAAAAAAAACCACTGGCAAAGAATTGGCTTAGAGTGATATGCCAAGGTTTGCAACCAGTGGTTATCCAGTGCTACCTAGCCAATGCTACCAGGCGTACAAAAATCAATTCACTGGAAAACCAATGATTTTATAAAAATGCTGACGCCTCGTTAAAAAATGTTTGTAGTCGGAAGGTTCCGAGTTCAAATCCGGTTGCAAGCAAAAAAAATTTTTGGATTTTTTTTAATTTAAAATTTTTTTTGTTTTATAAAATCAATTTTTTTGTTTGTGGGAAAGCTCCTTCAAGACCAAATTTTTTTTGCCCTCCCAACACTGGCATACTAGTTACTAAAAATTGTTTGCCAGTACTAGCATTTTGGCACAGTAGTTGTCCAGCTATTATCACTCATTTATGTGTTTAGCCATTGGTTTTGCCAACGTTTAAAAATTTTGTTCCTCCAGTGCCTTTCCTAGGCTTTTTGAACAGTCGGTCCTTTTGTCTAATGATGTTATCATTTTGGGAATGGGAAAGCACTTTTTCCAGTACTTGTACCACCTGTTAAAGTGCTTTGCCTTCGCTTTCCCGTTTGTATTTTTCTGACTGGGATATTGCTCATTTCATGTCTTTTTAAAAAGCGCAGCAAAAAGCGATGTAAATAATTAATCAACTTAGGCCTTTCATTTGTGCTGTTTACGAAGCTATACATTTTTAGAAGCGGTAAAAGTAGCAGTAAGGAAGCAGTAAACGTTTTTACTGCTTCCACATTTTTGCTGGGTTGTGTGTAATAAAAAAGTAACTTTTTTGAAATTTTTGAAAAAAGTGGATTTTTGGACCACTCTAATGACTATCTTGCTGTATTCAGAAAACGCAAAAAAATGTTTTTCATATTAATTTTTGCTGTAGAATCGAATGGTAAAGTCAGATTCCCAGAAATGCAGCCGTGTTTGCTCTGCAGAAATAGTGCGGTTCCTATATAAAATACTGTGTAAAAACATCTCCAAAATTGGAAAATGGCGAAAAAATTGGGAAAAAATGTGTTTGCTGGAGAAATAGACACACATTTCTCAAGGTGACTTAAATAACATATATATCATTCGAAGGGCCTTAGCTTCATCTTTCTAAATCCGCCGAGAAACTTAAAATCGGTTGATATTCTACTAAGTTATTGGCTTATAAGTGCATGAAGGTGCGAAAAACCGGTGTTTTACCCGTAACTTGAGATTTTGGAGATGTTTGGCAAATTCTACAAACAGATTATTGTTGTACTCGACAACACCTACCAGGAAAATAGTATCACTTCCCAGATATTTTTTTTTGTCACACATATCTTGTGACATATATGGGAAAATCTACGAAACAGGTCGATTTCAGATTTTAAAAATGAAAAATTTCAAATTAGTGGCACCCATTTTTTTTATGGATTAACTTATTTAAAATGCATTAAAAACAAGTAATCTGTTCGCGTGAATAAATTTTTTTGAGTTATTAAGAACCCAGGAAAATTTTTTACAATCGGTAGCCAACCACACCCATTCTACAACTGGTTTCACTGCAACCGATTCCATGGAACTGATTTCGGAACGAGTTCCTGGGATCCCTAGTTCCAGAAATGATTCTAGGGCAACCGGTTCCACTTTGGAGCTATGGAAGTGGTAGCTTTTGGGACAATTTTAAACAAAAAGAATCGGTGTTAGAATCGACAGTAGAAGGGGTTGTAAATGAAAAGTACCCAGGAAAATTTTTTACAATCGGTAGCCAACCACACCCATTCTATAACTGGTTCCACTGCAACCGAATCCATGGAACTGGTTCCGGAACCATTTCCTGGGATCCTATATGGAAGGTGTGGGTGACGTAGAATCAGTTCCAGAACTGATTCCCGAACAACCGGTTCCACTTTGGAGCCATAGAAGGGGCTGCTTTTGGCACAATTTCAAACAAAAGGAATCGGTGTTAGAATCGACAGTAGAAGGGGTTGTTAATGAAAAGTAGCTATTGTATAACCGATTCTTTGGAATAGAAAATTTTCTTGGGAAGTTATAAACAAAAAACCGCACACATTTTCGCTAATAAGTATTTTTAAACTTTTGGATTTTTCGGGCATGCGACCACACGTTTTCAAGTAACCTTTCCGTGCTTTGTCAGAATTTGGTTTCCAAACTTTTCCAAGGCATCTGGTTTTTGAAAAAATTGAGGTCAAAGTTAACAAAAACCTTTTTAGGCTATTTTTGAGTGGGTTTTACACACTTTTACCTCGCGTTACAGAAAAAAGATGACACAAATGGTGCAGTCATCACGGTAAGTTTATTCGAAAACGCATAGTCGCGCTATATTCCATTATTGACTTTAAGTAATGTTGTTTTTTTAATTTTTCCGTCCGTCCGTCTGTCTCTCCATGTAATCTTGTGCGCATGCTACAGGTCGCAAATATTAAGATATTTTGATGAAATTTCGTAGACCAACTTATATCGGCCCAGAAACGAAGTCTATTGATTTTGATTTAAATCAGTCTATGTTTGGACCTTGTGCATATATAAAATTGCAGCACAAAATTGAATGGCATATCCACTATTTAAAGAATTATGTGATCAAATATGTCTTGAATGATACATATCTTCATTACTATTATTATGTGAAAGTGCTAAATGGATCGGATGATCTTTGTATTCTCTACAGCATATCTTTCTCCAAAAATCGCCAAAAGGTTAAATTCAAATTGAAGGCACCTCCACAGTTTTAAGAACTATGGTGTCCAATCTATTTGGAAAGTGCTAAACAGATTGGATTTTTTCAAGCTCTACATCGCTTTTCGTTTGCAAAATGCGCTAATAATTCAACTTTTAATTGACATCCACAGATAAAATAAATAATGGATAAAAATCTGGCTTATATGATATATATTGCCATTAGTATTGTTATGTGTAAGTGCTAAAATGATCGGATTATCCGTTTCGTTTCTACATCACTTTTAGCTCCAAAAATCTGTGAAAAGCTACAAAATTTAACCTAAAATGGCTCTGGATACCAAAATAATAGTACTATCCATTTAGCACTTACACACAATAATAGCATTACTGATACATACCGATCACGCAGAACTGCAACTAATTATTTCTCAAACTGCGGATGTGCCCTCCAAAAAATATAAAATTGTATGTTCTTCACGCGTAGACATGAAGGGATTATTATTGTCATATCTTCTTTATTTCTGAAGGCACACTAATTAATTTATCCTCATTTATTTTGTTTTTTGTCAGTTATATGTCAGTATCAAAAACTTTTCACTTACATTGTGGCTGAAATCGCAAAAATTAAAAACCTCTGAAATTACTCCTTATTCAAAAAACAGTTATAGATTTTAAAGAACTACCATTTGTTCCTAATGGAGGGCACCTATCTTTTTCAACAAGTGTGAGATTTTTCAACAGCAGAATTATTATCCACCAAAGGTTTGAGGCGATTTCCTCTTATGCTGAAAAAGTTATACCCAAAAGAGTTGAAAAACTTTTGAAAGTTACAAGCAAAATTAGGATAAATTAGGGTAGTTTTTTTCTTTATTCTATTTCTAAGATATCTTGAAAGAGTTATTTCTGCGGAATTTTGTGTTGATTGCAAAAATTTAAATTTAGAAATTTTGTGGAGAATAAAAGAAATGAATCCAAAAATACTCATCAGTGGAAAAAATATTGCGTACTTAAAAATTGTCATTGCATTAGAATCGCAAGAGCATGTATAAATCTTAACCTCTGTTAATTGTCCGACATTTCACCTATGAACATGTGGTAGGTTAAGTATTATGGGTAAATTTTGATATATAGTAAAAACTGGTTCAATAAATGTGAAAAAAATATACATAATAATAATTCGTATTTACGGAAATTTAAGGTCTTACCGGCGCCAATGAGAGGGCGTTTGACATTAGTTGAGCGTCTTGCATAGGGAATGGCCTTATATCTTCATATATCTCTTTTTTTCAGAATATGCGCCAATTTAAATTATTTGCAATTAAAAATGGCAGAACTGCAAAATTGTTCTGAGACACCTTAAATAAATGCATTCTGCTCCCACGAATCGTGGCTTGTTTGTACTAAAGGAATATCAATATTATGACCGATTCTAACAAAACATTCGCACAAAATCCAATATTATGTCATATTATTATAATTTCCCCCAAACAAAAATTAAAATTGGTCTCTTTAGAGAAGATATACATTATTAGGCAAGTTACTAAATATGAACATCATTTAGAGAGCATAATGAGATGTTGTAAGGTATTTATTTTAGAAAATAATTGGTCTACGTAAAACTTTTTAAAAAGTTACCAACATTAGTAAAAAATGTAAGTACTAACATGAATTGTAGGTTAAAAAATCTATGTTTAAGGCCTTAATCACACAAATTTCTGTAATTATATTTAATCAATGTTTAGGGTAGAATCAGAGATTAAAATTCGACAAGTTACTGTAATTAAGACCTAAACAATGATGTACTTCTTAATCATTGTTTAATATTACATAAGATACCAGGCCTTAATCTTGTAAATATTATCCTTTCTGGTATAACTCATTCTGTCTACATTAGAGGTCGTTAAAGCCGCTAAATTTTTAACATAGAATGTAATGAAAAAAAATGAATTTTTTTGATCTTACAAAAAAAAAATGGTAAAAATTAATTTTTAGAGGTAGGTATCTTTAAAATTTTTCTTTTTTTATATATTCGAATATATTCGAATCCATAAAAGATAATAAAATTGTAAAAAAATCTGTAATTAACATATCAAATTAATCTTTGAAATTTTGCAATATTTTTGCTGGGAGCCTAAAATTATCAAAAGTTAAATGGAATTAAAAAAAAATATGTTAATTGATTTTAAAATTTAAAAAATTTTTGTAATGCCCTTATAATTTTGTGTAAGAAAAAATAAAGAAAAGAACCAATTTCTTTATTTAACTATAAAAAAAATATTTTTTCCAAGTGTCAAAAAATGTGTTTTTGTAATTTCATCTTTTATGGGTTACGCAAAAGTTTCCAACTTTCTTAGATTTTAAAAAATGGTATAATTTTTTCGAAAAATTAAGGTTATATTATTAAAAAAAAGTATAAACTTTGGAAAAAACACTTAGGGGTTTTCATATAAACTCGTATTCTACTAGTAAACGGTGTAAACCGGGTATGTTTATGAGTTTAATGTCAAACTCAATACATAAAAAATATGGTTTGTATTTATACAAGGTTTACAAGGAATTTACGAGTTTATAAGAAAACCTCTATTTTCAATTTTATTAATAAATCCTTAAATATACCTAATTTTTGGTTAAAATCCTAAAAATTACCAAAGTTTGAAAATATACTGAAAAAAATTATGTTAATTGATTTTCATATTATTATTTTTGTTAGGAATAAACCTTTAGTTGTTATATTTGGGCCCATTAACTTATCTCGGGCAGTTAACTTTAACTTAGCCATGGGTAACTAACCAATACTAAATATTTATCACTAGGAAAAGTATGAAATGTCAGAATAAAAACAAAAGGAAAAACAAAAATTAATAACAAACATTTTTTTTCAATACGGGAAAATTAAAAATTATTCTCGCGGTTTTTTGTGTGTTTCTGGTCATAAAAAAATAATACACATGACCACGTCGGTTTTTTAAAATTCGCGGTCGCTAAATTGTGTCTTTTTGCCTGCTACTCGAGGTGATTTAATTTAATCCATTTGGTAAGTCTATAAAATAAAAGTGGATTATTTTAACTATTAATAAGTATTTCGTGCTGATCGAGACAACCGCGGAAAGATTTGCGCATAAAATTACAAAAAACAGTGGAAATTTTGTGATAGATTATTAAATTAAGGCAACTTATGTCATCAGCACATCAAAGTGAGTACACACATAATAATCCATGCATAAAAATACGAAAAATGTCAAAATAACAAAAAAATTTGTAAAATATACGAAAAATGGTTTATTTTACGAAAGTTTTTGTTGTTTTGACATTTATTTCGTATTTTTATGCATGGATTATTATGTGTGTAGAAAAATAACCGCTGTGCAAGATTTTGCATCTTTTTGTAATTGCGAGTCAAAACTGTGGGTTGTCCAGGGGTTCCTCACATACTTTTGCAATATTCGAAATATGATTGGTTCACACTTCGTTAATTCGCGAGTGATTGCTATGCGCCTTTTTTATATTTAAGAATTAAATTCATTAGTCTTGTACTTCGCGTGTACCAAAATTCTGCAAATCCTTAATAACATCATTTTTACCGGCAAAACTGTTGAGTATATAGAAAAACGTTATATGAACAGATTAAAGGAATTGTAATTTTTAATTTTTTTAAAATTGTTTGAGCAAAATCGGACTAGTGGTTCTCGAGTTATGTCAAAAAAAAGACCACCAAAGGTCAAATCGATATATCTCGATTCCTAGGGGTGACCCAGCGAAACGCCGGGACACGTATAACTTCTTTTTTACCGATATAACTTTCCCCGGTAGTTTGAACCCTTCCCGATCACTGACCCCTACCATTTGTCTCACAGTGTAATCATCATTACAAGTTTAATTTATTAAAATATGTTATGTAAAATGAATTGTTCTAAATTAGCCTTTTTGAAGTATCTTAACCACAGAAATTTCTATGGTTAAATTTTAGCATTGGTTAGAAGAAATACTTGGTTAAAATTTAGATAAGTTATTCAAAAAATATGTTTACCAGTGGTTAAGGCTAGTAGAGGTCTTAACCAGGGCATAAATTGAGATAAGTTAACGGGCCTTAAAAAATTTGTACCAATTTTTTTATAGAAATCAGGGTTGGCAGGCATAACCGCTAAAATACCGTTATCGATTCAAATCCCTTTCAACTGACTACCGTTACCGCTAAAATACCGTTACCGAAATAACCGAAATACCATTATCCTTAAAATACCGTTACCGAAATAACTGAAATACCGTTATAAATGAAATATCGATACCCTTAAAATACCGTTACCGAAATAATCTAAAATACACACAGAAAACAGATTCGTTGTGGTAACCGAATTCGTTGCCAACCGAATTTTGGTAGTCACATGTACTATCACATTATTCGGTTACGATTCTTAATAAATTTTGTTGTGAAGATTGAAATTTTCAGTTATACCTATCGAATTGCAAAAATTGATTTGGTAAACCCAACCGAATTGACAAAATTTGGTAGGTCCAACCGAATTTATAAATTCCTACCGAATGAAATATATTCTAATATATTCTTATATATTTTTGAATTTTTATTAATTAATTTCAATATTGATATGTTAATATACATATGTATATAAAAAAACACTCTTATATAAAAAAAATATATATTCCATTCTACGGAAGCACTCCAACTCGTTGTAGAAAAATTTTGCGCCGGTAAAAAAGCATTTCACAATATTGATAATGCACATTGGTTGGAGACGTTACCAGTTTTGGATTACCATTTCACCTCTATAAATGAAAGAATGGTTAAGAAAAAATTTCACACCTTCATATACATATTTTCTTTAAAGCCTTTGACTTACCACTTTAATTGATCTGGCTGCAGTCCAGAATTCCAACATTTGTTAATTTCTACATTTGTCAATTTGCTTTGCTCTTTTAACTTTTAAATACAATATTTCTTGTATTTTTGATGTCCGTGTATTTTTTATAAACAAAAAATTCGAATTGTTTTTATTTTGCATGTATGGCATTTGAAAATTTATATTTTGGTATTATTTTATTGGAATAATCAATTTATCGGTTACAGTTACCGATATTGTTAATATTTAAATTATTTGGTGTTAGGAGAAATTAATTTAGTTGCAGTTTTGCTCTTTTATTAGTTGTGTTGACCAAAGTTGTATCAACAATTTTATTTTGCTATTTTGGATAATATAACCAAAAATCTATTTAAAGATACATCTGATATAGTATTAACATTGGTTAATATGGCCAATATTCAATACAAAACTGTTAGTAAAGAACTAATATCAAATTTTTGTTTCACTTCGGTTACTAAAACAGACATTTAATTGCTATAGCTAGTAAAAGGCAAACAGTGTGACAATTAAAATTTTTAAAGTAATTGAGACCACAGAATTGATTTTAAACCTTTTATTTTGGCCTTAATTGGTTGTAAAGCCAGATTGTTGTTACAAAAATAACATTTATTTAGTTACAACTTCTAATTTTATATTATTAACGCAGACTTTTTAGTAATACAATTGATAATATTTTGCTGATATTACAATCATGTTGTAGGGGTAGAATTTTGGTAATCATAGTTGATTTCCAACTGATTTATTTTCTGTGTGTAGCGTTACTCTTACCGATAACCGCATCGATTCGGTTACCATCCATGATATAAATAAAAAAAAATGTTTTTTTTTTGAAGACTCTTCTTTATATCTCATTTACGTAACAAAAGCTATATATATTTAATTTTTTAATTAAATTACCAGCTGATAAAAGAAAGCAAATCTATCTTTAAACTTTAGGAGCAAATTCACTAAAGTATCACCGCTAAAAAGACTACGAGGAACATTTTTGTGGAACATTCCTCGTAATGTTTTACATAAGTTCGCTGAACACATCCTATAAATAAAATGGAAGATTTCCATGGTTTCTCCCTAAAATCCAGGTTTGTGGGACATTTCAGCGCCAATTCTGAATAAGTACGAAATTAACCCTTAAACACATTTTAAGTTTTTACTTGTTACTGGCACTGCAGTTAAATTTTTATTGCTGATGTCTTAAAAGACTTATAGTAGAATTTCATGACAAATATTTTTGCGGAACATTTTAAAACTCTAACTCCTAACTTACGGGTCGTTTTTGTCCGTTTTAAAAAGGGGCCAAAAAAGTCCCTTTAATTGAAGAGTTTCACAAATATTCCTCGTAGTGTTTTACATAAGTTCGCTGAACATACCCTATATCTAAAATGGAGGATTCACATGGTTTCCTATTTTAATTCTATTCACATTTTTTTGTTTTAGAAAAATCATTTTAAGCGTTTAAAACGCATTTTTTATGAGAGGCAATTTTACCCAAATTTGGCACTTGACCTTATATTAATTCACATGCTAAATTTCATGGCAATCGGCTTTTTGCAGGTTTTGTGAGGATTTTAAGATAAAGGATATCTGACAGGACTTGCTTCGATTTTGATAAAAATTTACACAAACGTTTCCAGTTTTATGTGTATCTCAATGCATACTTTTTGTAATTTTACTTCCATTTATGTAGCTAATATAATATTTTTAAATTTCAGGACCTATGGGAAGTGGGCGTGTCCTTGGCTCGATATTTCTAAAAATTAAAATTTTTCTTAACTAGGGAGTCAGTGTACCAACTTTCAAAACTCTGTCTCCACTCCTTCTATTTTGTCCAATCGTTATATGGGATCAAAGCACTGTGCGGCGTACTGATTTAGGTCGTACGTTTCGATGAAGCTGAAAATCAAGGTTCGATCCATGATCTTTTTGAGAGAAAGAAATAAAAAGAATTAAATTTATTTCGTTAGGATATTTTGAGGTTAACGACAATTTAAGTTATTTCGTTAAGCTGGCCATACACTTGCAATATTATTGTACAACTTCTCGCTTTAATTCTTTATTCTATTACCATGTGTGATGGTAGGGTTAAAGGGGTTTTAAATTGTTATTGGTATTTTAGAGTTAGTGTTTGCCAACCATGATAACAACGAAATAAATGGTCTCGAACAAGAATAAGTAATTTATATACATATATAGCCAGAGATATATAATATGGAGATGCAACATCGATAATTTTTTAAACAAACTGTAGATGTCGCTAGCATGTGGGAAATTTTGTCAAAGGAGGATTTTATTTTGGGAAATTTTGTCAAGGGAGGATTTTTTATGTCAAATGAGGTTTTATAGAGTTGTCAGGTAAGGGGATTTGGGCCCAAATTAGGGATTTCGACTTCGTTTTAGGGACAGATTAAAAAATTTGTAAATTTAAAATTTTAGGCCCAAAATAAGAAGAATTTTGGTATAAATTATATGCGTACTAGCGGACAAGCCCGCTAGATTTAGCGGCGTGCCTTAGGCCTAGCTTTTGGGATGTCAGTTAAACCGAAAACAAATTTTGTCGTATTGGGCAAGCCCGCTACGTTGTTAGCGTACCTTAAAGTTTAAAATGTAATTTGTTTTGTATAGGAATTAAATATTTTTATGAAATAAAATAAAGTGTTTTTTATTAATGTGAAAATCTTCAAAATAAAAGTCCCCTTCGATGAGAATGCTTATTAGGACTTTATATAAAAAATAAATAAATTAGAAAATTAAATTATTAAAAAAAACAAATTTTTTACTTTTTAAGTAAAAATAAAATCAAATAGACACACTTAATAATTAACAATAAATAACGATGACGATGTGAGAGCTGTGGTGTGGAGATTTTTTTATCCCTAATACAGTGTCCTCCTTCAATATTCCCATAGCACTTAACACCACCGAAGTAAAATAATATAACAAGGCTATGAAATAAACAGCCTCAACAAAAGTATTAGTACCAATATTTATTAAAATTAATTCCCGTTTTCGCTCAATTTCGTAGCTTCCAAAAAACGAAAATCGTTACATCTTCTTAATCAAAGGCACAAACAATTTCGTTTTTGGATTTTATTTATACTTTGGTGAAAAAGCATAGGCCGGTTAGAGGGTAAAATAAGTCAGTCAGTCACTCTTATATGTAAACACTATGACTCTCTTTGCGATTTGTTTATTATCATTGCGAATCCATTCGTTCCCCGTTCTGTTTTATTTCGTTCCGCATTCCATTCCATTTTGTTCTCTGTTCCATTGCCATTTTCTCGAGTTTCAATTCCACTTGTTCCCCTTTTAATTTCCCCGTTCTTTCCGGAAAGAGTGTTAAAAAAGTGGCCGTGGGCAAATTTTCTTTCCCAAAAGTGTGTTAAAAAAATGTTTCCACAAAAAAGTGTTTCCACAAAAAAAGTGTTTCCAAAAAAAAGTGTTTCCACAAAAAAAAAACGTATTTCCACAAAAAAAACTGTGTTGCCATAAAAAAAAAATGTTTTCACAAAAAAAAAGAGTTTTCACAAAGAAAAGTGTTTCCACAAAAAAAAAAGTGCTTCCACAAAAAAAAAGTGTTTCCATAACATAGTGTTTCCAAAAAAAAGTGTTTCCACAAAAAAAGTGTTTCCACCAAAAAAAAAGTTTTCACAAAAAAAAAGTTTTCACAAAAAAAAAAAGTTTTCACAAAAAAAAAGTGTTTCCACAAAAAAAAAAGTGTTTCCAAGGCCTGGTTGTCATAGCAACACGAAAATTTTATATGTAGGGACACCATATCTCCGGTACCACTCGGCCAATTTCGTGCAGACTTCGCATAAACCATCTACAGACCATCCTCAGAAATCCGTTGAAAAATAAAAATTTGTATAACGATCACACATTTTACTTGGGAAAAACACACCATCCAAAAAGTGTGCGTATAACGCGTACGCGTAGACATTTTTCGTCATTTTTTTTAAGAACTATCAGTAAAAGTAGGCCTTTCCAACGCATGTATTCGTTTGTAAATGGGTTGAGTGGCTCTCGAGTTATAAAATGACGAACATATATCAACTTATTTTTATATATATAGATTATTTCAAATTAAAGTCAATCAAATTGGGTCTGTTAAAGAATTTCAAAATTTCTACAAAATATTTGAATTATAAAAAAAATGTTCTCCAAATATTTATAAACCTTGAAATAACAGCAACCAAGCTCAATAATTAATCAAAAAATTTTCTATTTTCCAAATACTGAAATTGTTGCATCCAAATTACGCAGAAAAAATAAATTTTTTGTAGGCTCAAAAAGTACCAGGGGTTTTCATATAACCTCTTATGTACCTTCTGAATCGAGCCCTAGAACTTACACCTACTAGATTTACACTTATCCCAAAATTATTGAAAAGTACTCGTATTTCTTTTTTTCTAAATAAAATTTTAGAAAAAATAATTTTTTTCACCATAATGAACTTCGTGTGAAAATTGTGTAGAATATTTTCTCTCGAAAATTTAATATACGACTTTTATTTTGAAACGGTGAGATTTCATCTTAATTGTGATTTGTCTTTCGTATAATAAATTTTTTTTTTACTTTCACAATTTTAACAAAGATTTGAGGCCTTTAAGTTCGAGTGAAAACATAAATATTTCTTCGTAAAATATTCAATTTTATTTACTTTGCTCACTCATTCCTTAATAATTTTCTAAACTTAAGAGCGATGCTAACTTATTTCCTATTTTTTTTTCTTTTGAGTTTTTGGGGATTTAAACATTTAAGATGGGAATAAGCTAAAACTTTTCGGGCAACACTGCTCCCGAATAAAATGAAACAGTATTGCCAGAAAAAACAAAACAGCAGTCAGCGCCATCTGTTGCATTAAAAACCGGCATTGCCATTCAGCAGGACCATGGGAGACCCCTGCATATAGCAGAATTATAGGTCGAAAAACTATTTTTATTTTTAAATTTTAAAAGCTATTTTTTTTCTAAATTTGTTTATAAAATGTTTGTAAGTTAATTTTAAGACCTTGTTAAGAGGGAGGTCCCATAACTACCTAACCTAAAGAAGAAAACACAACAAATTTGGGAAAATAGTTTCCTTTTAGCTCGATACACTTCTCCCAGAAATTTTTAATAGCTTCGATACCGTTTATAGTAAAAACTGTCTAGCTCCTCAAAATAGCCATCAACCACCTCTTCATTGTTGGCAACTATTTTACCACAGAACCATTTTTTCAAAAAATAATCCGAGGGAGCTAAATCTGGCGAATAAGGTGCGCGATGAAGTCGAACTTTAATTCATTTATTTTGGCCATCGGAATAGTGTATGTGTGAACTGGTGCATTGTCTTGATAAAAAAACACTTTCTTTTTCGCCTTTACAAATTCACTGAGAATGCTTAATAATGACGGCTCCAAAATAAATAATAAAAAAACAACATGGCGCCTTCAAACTTAAAACATATCCCAGCAAAAAATTTTCAAAATAGAGAATCGAGTTGGGAATCAGGTGTTTTTGGTAGAACGCCTTCCCAATTGGATTACTAACTTGTTTCTTTTAAAAAGGCGTGAGACTAAATGCAATCGATTCTTTGGAATCGCAATGGTAGCTAGTTACTATTTTTCTTACAGAACACCTTTGATTTTTAGTAAAAGAAGGTGTTCTAATAATAAAAAGATTAAGCGAGTTTCTAAAAATAGATATTCTCAAAATAGAATTTACGAATTAAATTTTAAAATAAATAAAAAAAAACTTAAACATGTGTTTTGTTGGGATTTGATCCCTGGCTTTCTGCGTGTCTGGCGGATACTCTTCCACTGAGCCACCGTCTTGCGTGATAATTTATAGCTTAAATCAGATTTTTTTTTTTATAATTACTTTATACTTTTTAGCACAAGCTTGTTTTTTTGATAAAAGAGGTAGTTCTTTAGAATTTAAATATAAAGCATTACAATACACCTTGCAAATTACAGAAAAGGGCAGCGAATATTTAAAATCGCTGTATGGTTATGGTTAAACTAATAGAATTTGACTTATACTAAATTAGACAAATACTAAATAGCATATCAGTTTGGTGTATATTTATTATATTAGCTGTACTTCCACTCTTACTTATCAACATTAAATAAATAAAATATAATAAAATAAAATAAATTAAATAAATTAAACTAAATAAAATGAAATAAATTAAATAAATAAATTAAATAAATAAAATAAATTAAATAAATTAAATAAATTAAATAAATTAAATAAATCAAATAAATTAAATAAATCAAATAAATCAAATAAAATAAATAAACAAAATAAATTTTAATGAATTAACTAAATTAAATAAATTAAATAAATTAGATAAATTAAATAAATTAAATGAAAAAATAAATAAAATAAATAAAATAAATTAAGTAAATTATATAAATTAAATAAATTAAATAAATTAAATAAATCAAATAAATTAAATAAATTAAACAAATTAAACAAATTAAATAAATTAAATAAGTTAATAAATTAAATAAATTATTAAATAAATTACTAAATAAATTATTAAATAAATTATTAAATAAATTACTAAATAAATTATTAAATAAATTATTAAATAAATTATTAAATAATTTATTAAATAAATTATTAAATAAATTATTAAATAAATTAAATACATTAAATAAATAAATAGATTAAATAAATTAATAAATTAAATAAATGAATAAATAAATAACAACAAAATTTCAATTGTCCTAACAACGATATCTGAATGTTTTTATGTGTAAATTTCGAAAGGAAAAGTTCTCAGAATCAGAGGGTTTTTCGAGAGATAAGGTTCCCAAAACCTTAAAATTGTATATAATCCATTTTTAATGGAAAAATTAGTCAGAATGTGAACGTTTTTCTATGGCAGAAATCAATCAGATATTAGCAAAGAGAAAACATATTTGTACTGACGGCACAATTTGTACACTCACTAAAGTTTGTCGGTAGAATCTACTGAAAATGTCAGTTAAAACAAAGTTATATGCAGTTAAAAAGGTGACAAAGGCATTTACATTTCAAATAACTAAAAATTTTGTTATTTTAAACTGTTGAAAAATAACTAACAAATGCATTAAAAATAACTACCAATGTCGTAAAATTAACTGAGAAATTTTTACTACAAAAATTTCAAAACAACTGACGAAATCGGTAAAAACTGCTGTTTTTTATAGTCAATTCTGTTTGTTTATAAAAGTTATATTTTAATAAAAAATAATATTTTTTTTCTTTCGATTACAAAAATATGTGTTATTACTTCAGCCTATTTAAAACTCGAAGTAAAACTTTCAAACCGTTCTCCAGTTGTTATGCTTTTATGCATTGGAGATACAATACAAGTTTCTGATTTTTATTTGCGAACTAGAAATATATCAATAATAACAAATATAACTAAACAAGAATTTTTAAATAAAAAATCAACGACATTTTTTATTTTTTAATTAACTACCAAAAATAACTGTTTGCTGTAAAATTACTGTTTTGGTAGTTGTTTATTATGATATTAAAAATAACTACTTTAAACAACTGTTGCAAAATTACAGTACTTTTCGTTAGTTGTTATCTTAAATAACTGTCATAAAAGTTGTTTTGAATTTTTCTATAGAAAAACAACTGTAATTTCCGTTAAAAATAACAACTACTGATTACTACACAAACAACTGTCAAATTTTTTGGGTGTAGCCAATCGATTATACTAGTGGAATATATCGTTTGTATCTATCAGAAAATTAGTTTTTACAATGTAATTTATTTCCGAGAACGGAAATTCGCTGTCCTAAACAAAAATTCGGTAGTATTACCCGAAAAAATTTGTTGCAGCAACTGAACCATTATATTGGCATTATAATTGTTTTTTTTTGGTTATATTTTAAAAAATTTGTACTGATTTCAAGTCAGAAAAAAATGGTATGTATGAAATGAAAAAATATAGGGTTTTGTTGGCCTATTTAAACTATTTTGCCAAAAGATTTGTTTTGGACGTTTTGCAAAATAAAAAGCACTAAATTAAAATTAATAAATTAACTGACAAAATCGCAAAAGACAATAGATTTTCCTTTTATTTTAATTCTCAATATAATAACTTAAAAGAAATTTTAGTAATTTTTTATATTTTGTTTTGAATAACTGCTAAGAAAAATTAAAAAATATATTTATTTGTAATGTTACTATTTATTTAATCGAAAACAACTTTTCTGGTTTACTTTTTTAATTTCCATTGAACATTTATTTACTCTTCATACAGTGATTGTGTATATCAAAAATACTATTTGTGATAAAGCGAAAATTTATTGCAAAGAAATGGGAAATAGTCCTTTGAAAATTAAAATGCCGTATTAGCACAAAATTTTTAAAATAATTTGTTCGCTGTTATGTTTAAAACTAAATAACTTCTCTTTTCAAAATCTAGAACTACTTCTTAATTTGTTGTTTTGCTACCAAAATGTAAACGGTTACTTTCTAAGATCAAATAATTTAAAAAGTAAACTATTAATTTTTGAAAACTTTTGTTAGTAAATAATTATATTTGAATAAATTTCATGCCTTGTTTGTTTTGATTTTTAGAATTGATTACAAACCTCTTGCTTTTTTTACGATCTTGTTAGAATGTGTTTGGTAATGCAGTAAAGAAATTAGGCAATGAGATTTGTAAGCGGTTATATGGCAATGCCTTGGTAATTTTTTCCTGGGATGTTTTATAAAGTTACCACTTTTCACTCAAGCAATTTTTAAACTACTACCGCCATCTTTACGTCCGGTCGGGTACTTCGAGGATCGTCCTCATAGTTATTTTTAATGCATTTTGTAGTATTATTCAACAGTTAAAAATAATTACAGTTTTATTTATTTTAAAAAAATTGCTAACATTAAAAACTCTAGGCTTTTTCAAAAAATTTAATAAAAAATTCTGACAAATATTTGAATACATTTGTTGCCTTTCAGCATACATTAAAACAAATATGAATGAATCTGTAAAGATTGATTACTATTTGTTTAAGGTTTAAGGGAAGATCAAATTCTAAGTTGTCAGATTTTATTTGCGAAATTGAGATGTGTTTGGTTTAAAAATAGATTTTTTACCTTTGTCGCAACTTTCTCCTACAAAAATAATCTGACAACTTAGTGATAACATTTTCCCTTCCTTTAAAATAATCGACATGAATAATAAAAAGTTATTTAAAACTCTTGTTTTAAAAGAAAAGACGGGCGAAGTAACTCTCTAAATTTCACAACAATATAATATTAGGTATTAATAGCATTTACATGGTTATTCATAAAAAACTTTATGTCTTATTAGAGGCTAATTGAACGATTTTTGTTGTTGTTTTGCATGTTAATTTGTTTTATTAAACTGTAATAAAATTCAAAACATTTTTTTGAATACAAGCCTTAGTATTTCTTTAAATACTTTAAATAATACAATTTATTAGTTTGGAAGTATCGTAATAAAAGTAACGTATCATTCTCATAATGAATAAAAAGAGTATAAAAAATAAAAATATTGTATTTTTTATCCTTTTCTTGTGCATAGAATTAAATGTCAAGTAATAAAATATAAAATTTCTATTTTCAACAGAACTTTTTTACGATTTTACTTGACAACAGTTTCAATGCATAGAAAAAGGATAAAAATATATTTCTTTATTATTATTATTTTAACACATTGAATTGATTACAGATACGTTTTTTTTGCTTTACGATTAGACTAACGAAGCCTTATATGTTCACCTCTGCACAACCTCTCAATTTTAGAAGTCAAATTTGACAATATATTAGTAAAATTTACCTTTTCTTTATATCAATCGACGTGAATAATCAAAAGTTGTTTAAAAACTCCCATGGCAACAATTTTGTATATTACGCAGAAAACCTTTCTCAGCGAAGCCTGCTTCGGATATGCCATGTAGAAGAAAACCCATAAGTCCGATCGAAGGCCGGCTGGGCAGAAAAGTTTTACTTACTAGCGAAGCCAGCTTTAGATATACCACAAAGTTGAAAATCACTGAGCCCGACCAAAGGGCCTAGGCTTAGGAACCCCAGGCCGTCTACATGATTATGACTATACGACAAAGGAGATTATGTCCTTTTGTAAAACGATCTTAAATCCCTTGGGCAATATGTCCATTTTTATCTGGGGGTTATGCCCAAAATCATATTGACTATAAAGAAAATTTTTTATAGATTTTTGGTTTATTGAAGAATAATTTGGGTTTCTATTCCAATATTATTAGTGTCCTAGAAACCTTTTCGGATATAGCCATTAGATAAAGATATTCTTTCAAGATTGAAATTATTATAAAGTTGTATTTTTCACTTTTTTGTATCTGTGTTTCTTTCCTTTAAATTGTCCTCATAAAAAAGTTCTTCCCTAATGTATATTTATACTTAATAGACACAACAACTCAAAATAATTGGCTCTGATTACTTTTGTTTTCTTTTATATTGTTAAATAATATTATTTTCCATTTTCTTCTGGGTGTTTATATTCAATTTTGTATTCGGGCACTAATTTATATTTTATTGGCGACTAATTTAAAGTCATGTGGATTAAAAAGTTTATATTTAGTTTGACTAGAAAAGGAAATTACTTTTGATTTTATTATAACAATAACAAGGAATGCCGGATGCAAGCGAAAGTCTATGGTTAAATTTTGAATACGATAGTATGGAATTTTTTAAGGATGTATGCTGGATGATTTTGGCTCACAAAAGTAACTATGTAGCTGCACAAAATTAGGTGTGAAGTTTGGGTAGTATTAAATTGTTTTAACTTTTGTGAATAGTCATACAACAATTGCTAAAAGCAACTTTGTATAATTTCAGGTCCACCCTTCTATACGGTGGTAATTTTCAAATAAACAACCTCGCTCTTCAATAGTTTATTATGAAATTTAGTATTTTAATTATGTTTTTGAAATAATATTTTAAGATAAAATAAACTTTTAGCGAATATAAACTTTCCGTCTATACTTTTAAAAACGTCTTTTTAACGACTGTTCGCTCTTCGTCTGTTAATTACAATATTTCCATTTATATCAATCCCACTGTTTCGTCTGTTTGTCTGTGTGTCAAACAATACCACCATTTTCCGCAGATCCCACATTAACAAGGGAATCGCAGGTGTATCCAATTATTCGATCTAGGCGGTTAACCGGTTAAGACATTGTTCAAAATATCATTTAAATTGACAAATCGATTAATCGACAAAATTGGCGATTAATAGTTTAATGCTAAATAAATGTATTTCTTTTTCTTATCAATAAAAGCTCAAATTGTTGTTTTATTTTTGTTAAATATTAATTTAAGTTGACTTAATTGGCATATAAAGTGTTAACTGTTGGACGGTTAGGAAATAATTAAGACAAAAATCGTTCTCCATTCTGACTATAAAACTGGCTTTAAGATTCTACATTATGTTTCTTTACAAATTCTGAAAATTCTTTAAACTATCCTATTAAAGAATTTTGAGAATTTGTATAGAAACATAAGATTCTAAATCTTAAGGCCAGTTTTATGGTCAAAATGGAGAACGATTTTTGTCTTAATTATTTCTTAACCCTCCCACGGTTAAGGATGCCTCAGTGTAGATATAAAAAACGGGTAAAAAGGTTAAAGTCGGCCAAGCCGACTATACAATACCCTACACCAGTCTGGTTAAAAGCCAACTAATGTTTGGATCCGAAATTCGAATGGGTTAAAATGGGACTTGTGTCAAAATTTTCTATAAAATCATAAAAGAAGAGAAAATCGAAAATATAGCCCATATGGGCGATAGGTCCAAATATGGACCGATCCTATCTAGAATCAATAGGCTTTTTCCTTGGGACCATATAAGTCAGCGAACCAAATTTCGTTGAAATATCCTCGTATTTGCGACCTGCAGCGTGTAACCAAGCCAATTTTGGGGTGACCCTTATATGAGTACTAGGTCTAAACATGGACCGACTTTAACCAAAATCAACAGGCTTCGTCCTTGGGCCAACATAGGTCTGTGTACCAAACTTCATCAAAATAGCTTAATATTTGCGACCTGCAGCGCATAAACAATATAATTTTGGGGCGACCCTTATATGGGCACTACATCTAAACATGGACCGATTTTACCCAAAATCAATAGACGTCGTCCTTGGGTTGACGTAAGTGGGTGTACCAAATTTCATCATAATATCTTAATATTTGCGACCTGTAGAGTGCGCACAAGAATGCATGGATGGACAGGCAGACGGACGGACGGACAGACGGACATCGTTAAATCGAAATAAAAAGAAATTCTGAGCCGATCGGCATACTATAAGGTGGGTCTAGGACCAATATTTTTTGGTGTTACAAACATCAGCACAAACTTATAATAACCTGACCACATAGTGGTGTAGGGTATAATAAAATACCGTTACCCCTAAAATACCGTTACCGTTATTTTTAATATTCTGCTTTTGGTAATTGCACGTGGTTATTGAGTATTTTTCGTACTTTAAGTTGGTAAATTGGTTCTGTTTTTCATCTCGTTTGGTTTTTGTAAAAAAAATTGCGGAATGAATCGAAATAAGTGACTACCGTTACCGAAACAACTGAAATATCGCTAACCTTAAAATAGCGTTACCGAAATAATCAAAAAACCGTTATCCTTAAAATACCGTTACCGAAATAACTAAAAAACCGATATCCTTAAAATACCGATACCGAAATAAATGAAATAGCGTTACCCTTAAAATACCGTTACCGAAATAATCTGAAATAGCATTACTCTTACCGATAACCGCATCGTTTCGGTTACCATCCATGATTATAACTGAAGTAATTCCGATAGAAAACAAAATCCTATAAATTTTCGCGAAGAAATTTATCGTATGCACTGTACGGTTTGGAAGCGAGAAAGTGTTTAAATTAAAATTTCGTAAAATTCCAAAAAAATTATTTTTTAAAACGAACACTGCACGCAGAGAAAAGATATGGTTGCAATATGATCACGGCTACAAAACTATGATCCCTACTGCCAGACATGGTTGTTGCAATCATACTATTAATGTATTAATCATACTTTACAAGTTATATGGTCGTCTGTAATCATTTTATAGTTAAAATCTCTCCTTTTTTCGCTTATCATATTTTTCTTTCTGCTACAATCATATATTATCCGGACAACCATATTCCTCTCTTCGAATTACAATCATATTATTATTTGTACTGAGAGATATCATGTTCACAATCATTGGTATGGTTTCGACAACTATAAGATGGTCAGTATATCTTTTTATGATCGTCAGTTAGCGTCATTCTTGTTTCAGATTTTGTGAAAAGAAGTTATAAGATGTAATCAAAGAAAATAATACATAACAAAAAAAAAAAAAAAAAAAATAGCAAACAACTTACTGATATTCACTTTAATAGTGACATTGTTTGTAGAAGAAAGAATTCGGTCTAACCAGGAACCTTCAAATTAGATTTTACTTTGAAGTGCTCAGTGTTATAAAATAAGTAAAAAGTGATAAAAAAAAAAGTCTACTCACGTAGAAAACTTTTGTACGAAAATCAAATTGAAGAAATGTACAAAATTGAAGAAAATGTAAAGAGTGCACCAAATAATCATAATATGTTCCTAGTGATCATAATATGATTCTAAGTGATCACAAAATTTTCGACAGGACAATAATAGGATCACTGGGAAAATATTATGATCATCAAGAAAATATTATGATCATAAGGAAAATATTATGATGATTTTTGGATGTATCGTGAAATTCAGCTTCAGCAAAATACTGGGAGAATACTATAGGGATTATAGGACAATAATATGATAATATGTAGGATTATAATATAAGAATATTGGCAGAATTTTACAATCATAGTGTGATAATTTATTGACTATATTATGATAAAAATGAGGTAAGAGTATGATTGGGCCAACTATGGAATAACATGATTGTCGCAATCATAAACCTAAAAATGTATGATGCTCTTAGAATATGATCATCCCAACCATGTTTTTTCTTTGCGTGTGTGTTCAAAAATCTAAAAAATATACTTAAGTTCAATGAAAACTTTTGAGAATGAACTCAAAGCTAGATAGATTAAAGATTGAACTTTTATAATAACCCTACGGGGAATGAGGAGTCAATTGCCCTCCAAGGACCTATCCCGTGACCGGTCCACCGGAGGCATATTACTAAATTTGTACACTAATAGAAAAAAGTCCATAAAAAATTTAGTTAAAACTACTAAAAATTAGTTAAAAATGATGCTGCAGAAAAAAAAGCTAAATTAGCAGATTATTTTTGCTAAATATTAGTAATATAGGAACAGCAAAAATAAAACTGTTAAATATACAGAATTTTAGTTATATTTGAGCTAAATTTTTTTAAATGGAGAATAGCAAATTAACCTGCTAAAATCAGCAAAAAAATTTGCTAAATAATTAGTAGCCTAAAAAATCACCAAAAATTTAAAATTTTCAAAGTTTTTTCGATTTTTGTTTTTAATGCAAATAAAAATCGAACCTTTTGAAAACAGCAAATTACAATTTTTTAGCAAATATTTTTGCTGATTTTAGCAGAATATACTGCTATTTGCATTGAACTAAATTTAGAAATAGCAAAAATTTTGTAGATTTAACAGTTTATTTTTGCTATTTTTAGTGTAAAATAATTAGCAAAATTTTCTGCAGATTTTACAGTACAATTTACTCTTTTCAATTAACTAAAAGTTAGCCTAAATATAACTAAAATTCTGTAAATTTAACATTTTTAATTTTGCTGTTCTCATTTTACTAGTATTTAGTAAAGAAAATCTGTTAATCTTAGCAGTTTTTTCTGCAGCATCATTTTTAACAAATTTTTAGTAACTTTTTCTGTTATTTTTAGAGATTTATTTCTATGAGTGTAGAAATATGAACCAAAGAGAATGAATTAATTTTCTAAGTATTTTCTGATCCGTTACTTTCACTGTTGCTTTTAAAAAACTTGACCGATACCGTAATAAAAAACAAAATTCGCGGCATATTTTTAAAAATATTTTTTTATTTATTTTACTGTTTTTTTTATTTATTTTTCACTTTATTTTCCACGATTTTCTTATTTTAGCTCTTACTTTATATTTCTATAATTTTTTGGTAAAAAATTTTAAGTTTTGTAATTTCAACGTTTTTTAATGTTAAAGCTGTTTTAGTTTTAACAATTAGTATTTCATTTAACTTTTCTTTTTAACTTAAGGGGAATTTTTAAAATTATTAATTATATTATCAGAGTTTTTGAAGTAATTTTGTAACTTTTAATTGATTTTTTAATTTAATTATGGCCAACACAAAATACGAGTCAACTTGCCATTAAAGGACCTATCCTATGACCGCTCAATCGGGGGCAAATTCAAGGCACTTCCACTATATTTGTGTGTGTGTTACTGTTGTTTTATTTTCTATTTTTTTCTTTTCCATGTTTTTTTATTTGCTGTGTGTGTGTTTGTTTTTCTTTCTCTTTTTTATTTGAACAGAAATAAAAAACATATAACTTAACCATCAGCCAGCCATCACGCATAAGCAACATTAGCTCAGACGGTAGAGCGTTTGCTTAACAAGCGGCAGGTTGTGTTATCGAGCCCTACTCTGACGCCAAGTAGATTTTTTTTAATTCTCAATTTTTTATTAGTTTATTTGAAAGGCTATTTTTAGACACACCACCTTACTGTCACAAGGTGTCTAAACTGTGGCAATTGGTCATTTCCAATGACAAGGCCATGTTAAAGTGAGGTGTCTCTTTCAAACAAAAAGGCCGATCAAGGACCGGTCACTGGCCCCTTGGGACCTATCCTGCGTGTCACTTTGGACCGGTCCCTTTCCCCGTAGGGAAGTTGTTCCTTTGGCCCAAAGCTCATAATTTTCTATCAGGATACCTTTAAAGAACATCATCTTACAATTAGCTTGAAAATGAATGGGCGGATGTTTATGAAATTTGGCAGGAAGAATATAATTGCAAGCAAATACTCCCAACTCAAAACGGCAGTTCTTAATGAGAAAAAAATGTAAAGGACACATATTTCTTTTTAGCTGCCCAAACTCATATATTAAGGGTTAAAAAATAGGATAAAAAACGCCCGATTTTTAGTTTCTCGTTTTATTTAATATTTCTTCGAATGTAACTATAGGAAAATTTGGTGTCAAACGAAAGGTATTTGCGAAGCCTTCTAATCAGTGTACAAAACATGCTTAGTTGTATATCCCATAACACAAAACATCAAAATTTTAGGTGGTTTTGTATGGCGATGTATACAGGGTTAACGGTAAATTTCAGATATATTAATCCTTATTATATTTAAGTGAGGGGGTGTTTCGGCTTTTTTCCATATTCGGTTTGAGACGAATTTTCCCGAAGATCAATATTTTTAAAAATTTGGGAACCTCTGACTACTTAACATCCCAGCAAAACCTTGGTGATGGGTTTGACCTTTTTACGCATTGGCTGGCAATGTGTACCCCTTTACCCTTGGTTTTACTTAGAAACCTAAAGTAATACGTTGCTAATATTGTGATGCATCAATACTTATGTGGAAGGTATGAAATAATGAGTTACCGATATGGAGATATATCACTACTTATTTAGAGCTTTTCAAATAATATATTACCGATATTGTGTTTTATAATAGCTTGTTATAAGGGTAAAAATAATAAGTTTTTGGTATTGCATAATATAACTACTTATTACGCAAAAGTACGATTTAATAAAAATTTAGAATCTAATTACACTGCTCGGATCGTTGTACTTTTAAACAAAGTCATTACTGGTAACGTCTTATTTTATTTCCTAAAAGTAAGCAATGAAATATGTACCAATGTGTAATGACTTACTTCACTCTATAAAAGTATGTACTTATTTTAGCTAACTCGTGAATTTAATATTACAAGAAACAACTTATTTCTGTACTTCCTTCGTAATCACTTATTTTAGCCTGTACCGGTACGATTCAGGCAACCATTTACCACCAATGACACCGCCATGTTAAAATAATGTGTTATGCGACCAAAGTGTAAGTAGTTACAATATTTGGTTTCTTATTACATTTCCCTTTACCTGGTAATATAATGTTTTGCTGGTATATGCAATATGGGTATCAAACTTTCTCTTTTTGACAAATTTATCCAAAAGGGAACGCATAATATCACTTTTCTAGCCCAAAACCTTATTTAAAAGAAAAAAATTAAAATGCGTACAGTTTTAGTCTGAAAAATCGCAGAGATACACATATTTTTATATTCCCAAGTAAAAAAAAATGATATGGAGCCATATGAAGTTATATTTAATTATATATAATCTTTTATGTAATTAGATATAATTATATCCGAAAAATGAGAACATCTTATAGTATCATATTGTATCGAATTGTATACAATTGTATACAATTTGGTACAATTTGATACAATTTTATGCAATTCGATACAATTGTATCCGAATTTTGTCCTCATCCAATTACATCAAATTATATCTTTTTGTATAAAATTATATAAAATGTTATAAAAGTGGACATAGTTTGATACAATTATATCTAAAAATTGACCTTATACTTTAGATCATATTATATATGACCACATCTAACAATATACAAAAATTATTTTTTTTAATAAAAAAGATATGCAATGTCTGGAGATCAGACCTGGGGGATTTCAAATACAATTGCAAGTAAATGTAATTGAAATTAAAAAAAACTCAATTATATTTCATGAAAATTTTCAATTACAAATTTCAATTACATTTAGAATTAGTGTTTTTTGTTAAAATTTTGTAGAAAAAACTGACTGGGATAAGTTGGATAGGCGTGGATAAGCATAAAAAGAATACGTCATGTTGGGCTGTCCCCTCACTTGTGCTTTTTGTCATTATATCTTTTCCGAAAAAATGTAATTGTAATTGACATTTTTTCAATTACAATTATATGTAATGTATAATTGAAAATTTTCAATTACAAATTACTTGTAATTGCTTTTTTTTTAATTACAATTACAAATAATATGTAATTGTAATTGAATTTTTTTCAATTACAATTACATGTAATTGTGTAATTGCATGTGTAATTAATTTCCAAATATAATGATTAACCCCCCAGCAAAAAAAATTGGATGTAATGCTTTACAAACTACTTCTTTCACTACTTAACATGTATCCGTTAGTGGATTTTTTTAGAAGTAATTCTGCACAACTTCAAAAAAATCACTTCTTTCATTGCTTCCAAAGTATCCGTTAGTGTATTTTTTCAGCGTTTTTAGAATTACTTCTGAACAACTTCCAAAAAATCACTTAAGTATTGCTGCTAAAGAGTAATTGCTCTAAAAGTGATCGTAAAAAGGGATTTTGGTATCATTTGGCATTTCCAAACGGAGGGTCCCGGGTTCGATTCCCGGCGGGACCAATATTTTTTTATTTGGTTTTTTTAATTTTTTTTTATTCTATTAATTTTTTTTTAAATATTTTTAAGTAATTTGTTTAAATTCAATATTTTTTAATTTTAAAATTTTTAAAAATATGTATATATAAAACAAATGGTGAGAAATTGCTTTTTATGCACCTGTAAAAATAGTACTGAAAATAATATTGAATTGGAGTGCACCTTTTATACTTGTTTAATAAGTACTTTTATTGAAGAGAAAAACGAACAATATCTAGCAGTAACAAAGTGGTGTTTTTATGCCAGTCAACTTTCATATCAAAGAATAGCTCAGCGGTAGAGCGCTAGACTAGCAATCGTGAGGTCTCAAGATACCCGGTGGCGGCAATAAAAAAACTTTTGTAAAATAAAAAAAATATAATTTTTTTTTGTAAAGAATTTTTTTTAAATTTTTAATTGGTGAAAAAGAGCTTCCTTTGCACTCGTTCAAAAAGTACTGAAAAAATGTTAAAGTGGGAGTACTCCTCTCCTATGACAACTCAATGTTAAAATCATTAGTGTTTATGTTAAAAAAGAAGTACATCTAGATCATCAATTGCAGTGCTTTTTCTACTGCTTCGGCATCTCTTTTTTTGCTGGGCCAAAGGTCTGCTGGAGATCCTATAATTTCGATAAATCTTCCATTACTTTTATCCAGATTTACCATGATATTGCATTAAACATGAACAAAATTTTCTTTATTTTTAGTAACCCGAGTAAAAAAGTTTTGATATAATCATATATTATTTTATGTAATTAAATATAGTAACTTATAGTTAGATATGGCCACATATGCTTTTAAATTGAAGCATATAGACTTTTATATAGTCATATATTAAATATTTTTCCTCAAAGGTTTTAATATTGAGACATATGTGATTTTATATTATTACATACTGGCCTACATATAAGTGTATCTGCTATATATAAGTACACAAAGTAATATATAAAAGATATAATTACATATACGTTTATATATAATTTAGTATGACACTATACATAATAATATAAAACTATATATGGATCCATTTAAGAAATATTATATGATAGGTGTTATATATTATTATATATTGACGCATATGAACCCATATATAACTTAGTATGGTTTCATATCTACAATATTTCATGATTTCTTTTATATATAACGATATAACGTTCCTTATAAAATCATCTATAATTATATATCATCCCACATTAGCAATTTCAAAGTGATTTTATATAAAAATATATGTATAAGGTCCTTTTAAAACCGTATTGTATTAAATGTGGTTCCATATTAAAAATGATTTTGAACTAGTTTTAGATTTTGTAATTACTAGGGATTGGCGCATGACACGATCGTGAGTGAAGTTATTCACAAGTGATCGTGAGTAATAACTACTATATCAAAGTAATTCGCCCGTGAGCGTGAGAATATATAATTCGTACGTGAGCGTATATATATATATTTGTTCCTTTTACTCCTGCAAGGAGCATAGGGCCGCTAAATGTACGTGAGCGTGAGTAAGAATATATAACCCGTGCATGATTCGTGTGTGAGTTTATTTTTTGCATCATATGTTTTTAGTAATTTTTACTGTTTTGCGTGAGAATTTTCTGATTGTGAGTAAGTTTTTAATATACTCATGTCTGCGTGAGTAAGACACGAAATGCTCGTGCGTGAGTAATTTGTTTTTGTTTAGGAGCGTGAGTCAAAATGGCTAACGCGCCCATAAAATTAACAATACTGAAGCTTTAATATGGAATTCTCTATACTATAACGCACACTTGACTGAAACTCTTATATCTTGGTTGTATATCACAATCCTATTAAGTTAAAAATTTCAGTGTTGTTAATCTTATTTTAAAATAACTAAAAACAAAGAAAAATTTGTTCATGTTTAAATCACTGTCAGGGTAAATCTGGATAAAAGTAATGGAAGATTTATCGAAATTATAGGATATCCAGTAGACCTGGGGGTTAATCATTACATTTTGTAATTAATTACACATTCATTTACACAATTACATGTAATTGTAATTGAAAAAAACTCAATTACAATTACAAATTATTTGTAATTGTAATTCAAAAAAGAACAATTACAAGTAATTTGTAATTTGAAAAATGTCAATTACATTTTTTGGGAAAATAAATAATGACAAAAAGCACAAGTTAGGGGTAATCCCAACATGACGTATTCTTTTTATACGCATCCATGCCTATGCAACCTATCCCAGTCAGATTTTTTTACAAAATTTTAACAAAAAACACTTTTTAATTCTAAATGTAATTGAAATTTGTAATTGAAATCACTTCCAATTACAATTACTAGTAATTTGTAATTGAAAATTTTCAATTACAATTACTTGTAATTTCAATTACAAATTACAAGTAATTGTAATTGAAATCCCTCAGGTCTAGGGTTTTTCTTTTCCCGGACTTTTTCATTTCCCGGGACAGCGGAATTTTTTACAGAATTTCCCGGGATCCCGGGAATTCCCGCTCGTTAGGAAATAAATAAATCCGACATATGTTCTACTTGAAAAACTCGATTTCTATTAAAACACCGTCCGACAAAATTCATTTTTTGGTTGTACCCATGAAAAAATCTACTTAATATATTCTGAAAGGAATTCTAACATGATATTGTCATATTAGATTTTATTTGTTGTTTCAAAAAGGTTGATGATTTTCATGATAGATAATACAATTGTTTCGTGGGAATCACCCCAACTCATCAGTTGTCCGCAATAAGAAAACTATGACTGGAACATACAAACCGAGACATTACATAAGGTACTAAAATTCAACGTGACGAGAAACAACAAATAAAACCTAAATGACAACATCATATTCAAATTTGGACTTGAGGTAGAAGAATATTCTAACTAAATATATGAAAATATAGAAAGTCCGGAAAAACATTTTTTGTATTTTTTAATGCAAAAATTAAAATAATTGTATTCTTAGAAATATATTAACTAAATATTAATTTGCGGTTTAAACGGTTAAACGAATTGAATATATTGGAGTTGTTAAGTGGTACAAACTGGTGTCGGACCAGTTTTATAGCCAGAACTAATATCGATTTTATTGCTTAAATATTTCTTAAATATGGAATTTAAAAATTTCTATTTCTAGATATTTTGTTTCTATGCAGATTTTCAGAAGTATTCGTCTAGAATTATTTTCATTAAAAAGTGTAAAAGTGAGTATTTTTCACACCAATATTTAGGTAAATTCGCGTAAATACTTTTATAAAAATATTCACCAAATTAATATTAGATAGTTTTTATACCCTACACCACTATGTGGTCAGGGTATTATAAGTTTGTGCTGATGTTTGTAACACCAAAAAATATTGGTCCTAGACCCACCTTATAGTATACCGATCGGCTCAGAATTTTTTTTATTTCGATTTAACGATGTCCGTCTGCCCGTCCGTCTGTCTGTCTGTCTGTCCATGCAATCTTGTGCGCACTCTACAGGTCGCAAATATTAAGATATTTTGATGAAATTTGGTACACAGACCTATGTTGGCCCAATAACGCAGCCTATTGATTTTGGTGAACATCGGTCCATGTTTAGACCTAGTGCTCATATAAGGGTCCCACCAAAATTATATTGTTTATACGCTGCAGGTCGCAAATATTAAGATATTTTGATGAAATTTGGTACATAGACCTATGTTGGCCCAAGGACGAAGCCTATTGATTTTGGTGAACATCTGTCCATGTTTAGAACTACTGCCCATATAAGGGTCCCCCCAAAATTGGCTTGGTTACAAACTGCAGGTCGCAAATATTAAGATATTTTAATGAAATTTGGTGCGCTGACTCACATTATAGAAAATTTTGACACAAGCCCCATTTTAACCCATTCGAATTTCGGATCCAAACAATACACCAGACTGGTGTAGGGTATTGTATAGTCGGCATGGCCGACTTTAACCTTTTTACTCGTTTAACTTAAATTGGTATTTTTTGAATAGACATTTTTTATGCCACAACTACTTAAAAAGAAATTATTTAATTTTCATAGTTGCATTTTAAATTAACATATAAAAAATCAAAAATAATTTGAAAAAGCATCTGAATTGAAATCAAGCAAAAGCAATTGAAATTTAAATGAAATTATTTGAATTAAAAAACTAAAAATCAGTTGAAAATAGGAAAATTTTACTAATTTTTTTAGTTTTAATGCAGAGGTATTTGTAGGTATTTGGAACTGAAATACTAATGTTGAAATGTTGTATATATTGCTTTATTTGAACAAATATCATCATTTTAAAGAAACAAATTTTTCGAAGCACGAGTAGGTACTTTTGTTGGTAAATAAAATTTGTATTGGGTTTAACTGATAAAATTTGTATTCGGTTTAACTAAACAAAATCAACTGACATCCAAAAACAATTTGGCCAAAATAATATTTCTTATACTAATTCAGTTTATTAAATTTTAAATCCTATCTTTATTATAAATATTTTTTATTTAAATTAATTTCAAAAAAATCAATGCTTTAAATTTAAATAAAGCTTCAAAAATTGCATTATATTCTAGCTAAATCTTCTATAAAAGAATAAAAAAATCCCGGGAAATCCCGCACAAAATTCCTGGGATTGCGGGATCGAAAAAAGGGCGGTATTCCCGGGAATTCCCGGGACCCTTCTCAGGTCTGATCTCCAGATATTGTATATCTTTTTTTTTTTATTTAAAAGTATAATTTTGTATATTGTTAGATATGGTCATATATATTATGGTAAAAATATAGGGTTAATCTTTAGGTACAATTGTATCAAACTATGTCCTCTTTTATAACATTTTATATAATTTTATACAAAAAGATATAATTTTATGTAATTGGATGAGGACAAAATTCGGATACAATTGTATCATATTGTATCGAATTGTATCAAATTGTACCAAATTGTATACAATTGTATACAATTCGATACAATTCGATACAATATGATACAATAAGACGTTCTCATTTTTCGGATATAATTATATCTAATTACATAGAAGATTATATATAATTAAATATAACTTTATATGGCTCCATATCATTTTTTTTACTTGGGAATTTTAAAAAAAGTTAACAAGACTGAAATTTTAAAGTTAATAGGATTATGTTATACAACCAAAATATAAGAAAAATAGTAAAATATTACAAAATAGTAAAAATTACTAAAAATATAAGATGCAAAAAATAAACTCACACACGAATCATGCACGGGTTATATATTCTTATTCACGCTCACGCACGAATCAAGTACGAATTATATATTCTCAGAATCACGCACGAATATAGTAATTATTACTCACGATCACGTGTGAATAACGTGACTGACGAACATTTCTAGTCACGCGCCAATCCCTAGTAATTACTAAATCTAAAACTAGTTCAAAATCATTGTTAACATAGAACCATATAATATAATACGGTTTTATATGGACCTTATATATTTTTATATAAAATCACTTTGAAATAATTGCTTATGTGGGATGATATATAATTATAGATGATTTTATAAAGAACGTTATATTGTTCTATATTAAAGAAATCATGAAATATTGTAGATATGGAACCATATTAAGTTATATATATGTTCTTATTCGTCAATATATAATCATATCTAACACAAATTATGAAATATTTCTTATATGGCTCCACATATAGTTTTATATTATTATGTATAGTGTCATACTAAATTATATATAAACGTATATGTAATTATATCTGTAATATGTTACTTTATGTACTTATATATAGCACATGCAATTATATGTAGGCCAGTATGTAATAATATAAAATCACATATGTCTACATATTAAAACCTTTGAGGAAAAAATATCTAACATAGGACTATATAAAAGTATATCTGCTTGAATTTAAAAGCATATGTGGACATATGTAACTATAAGTTACTATATGCAATTACATAAAATAATATATGGTTATATCAAAACTTTTTTACTCGGGTTAAAATGTTTTTTTGACTTTTTTCAGTTAATTTTTATATATAGAAGTTTTATTTTGCATTATTCTTTGCTTAATTAAAATTTTAAAATTTTTTATGGTTTTATTTGTTTATCATTACACTAGCTGTCCCTTTTACAATTTTCCGAATTTGATAATAAAAAGAGAAATATAAATACACTCTTTTGAGCACTCTAATTTATCTAATTTTCGAGTACGGGAATGCTTTTTGGTAAGAATGGTTCCCTCGGTAATATAAAGGAACAGACCTTTTATATGATAATTCAGCAGGAAAATTAAAAGACAAATTTCTTTTATAAATTGCCTGATACTGATAAAGAAAGAAAGAAAATTTCAATATACAATGACAATGTTTTTTTATAAAGTAGTTAGTGCAGAAAATTTTATAAAAATATCTATAACAGCGCAAAAAGGTAAAGGTTTTTGAAACTTTTTAAATATTACAATTAAAAATATCTAATAACCATTAAAGAGAATTTAATTGTTAATGCATTTTCGAAGTTCTAAACTAAATTATATATTTCAAGAGTAATTTTATTTCTAGGTGACTTCAATTTTCATAAATTTTAGATTTTGTCTATACTTAGGTCGGTTTCGCAGTAAGCATTTTTGGATTTTTATATCTTTGTCGCGCCCTCAGGTGGTGGTATAATAAATTCAAATTGAAAACTTGATGTTTTGTACGAACTTAAAGCAATAAGAAAAACAATTTTTTTATATTTTGATAATACAAACTTCTGTGAAAAATTTGCAAACAAGTTTAATAATTTCCTTCGCAATATTTTTAATAATTTTTTTACTCTGGTTGCTCAAATTTCTATGCTTCTTTGCTAGTTGAAAGAAAATATCCCAATTTTGATATTTTAAAAACGGATTAATTTTCTGCATACTTACAATTTTAAAAATACGGAAACTCCTTGATTCGATTAGTCAATTTATTTCTTAAAGTATGTACTGAACGGAGAATTTTTCTTCTCTTATATATTTCTTCAAATGTTCTTATCGAAATTAGCATGTTCCTTTTATTACTCTCATCTTCCTTAAATTTTTAATTATTTTTTGGAAAAAGTGCTTTAAAGAAAAACCAAAAATGGTTTTTGTAAATCATTATAAGGCACAACCCTAGACTTAAAATACTGTGTCTGAAAGTTTTATTACATGCTTTTAACAGTGAAATTATATTTTAACACTTTTTGGACAAATTTTTAATTTATTTGTCCGGTTTCCCGATGGTTCCAACACGAAATGAAAGTAAGTCTTATACTGATTTTAAAAAAATAGTAAACAAAAAAATGCACTCAAAACTAGTTAAATGGGGCCATGCACAGAAAATCCTTTTTGCTAAATATTAGTAAGATAAGAACAGCAAATATGCAACTCTTAAATATACGAAATTTTGGTAATATTTGAGTTAAATTTTGTTTAATTGAATTGCAAATTTACCTTGCTAATATCGGCAAAAAAATGTTTGCTCAATATTAGTAGACAAAAAGCAGTAAATAAATTGTTATAAATTCAAAAGATAATTTATCTTTAAATTTAATTGAGTTGAATACAAATAACGGTCTCTCCTGCTGCAATAAAGAGAAACATTTGCTAGAAAATAGTAGACTGCTTTCTGCAGTGTACATTTTTATTCGCATTAAGAAAATCAAAAAAAAAAACTTAGAATTTTAAATTGTTTGTAGTGGTTTATTCGGGGTAAATCGTCATTTTCGATTAACTAAAATATAGCTGAAATTTTATAAATTTAACAGAGTTTTTCTTGCTGTTTTTATTTTTCTAATGTTTAGAAAACAGATTCCGCTGAGTTCAGCTGTTTTTTCAGCAAAAATTTTAAATACTTTTATATTAGTGCATGAACAATTGAAAAAATTTCTCGAATAAACGAGTGAACTAGAAGAATACACTAGGTCAAAAATAAAATTGATTGAAATGAACTGTGAACTATAATGCCCAATTCTAGTTATTTTTATTCCGATTGTTTGTTTGTACAACATTTTTCTTTTTGTATTAAAATTTTTGGGTCTCCACACATTTTTATTCACAGTTGCTAAACCGATTTCGACAATTTTTAACACCAAACTGCTAATAACAAACAATTTGAATAAAAATAAGCAACTGATAGTCTCTGTTACGTGAACGTGATTAAAATAGACACATGTTTCAAGAGGCCTTTAAATATACAATTGAACGCGTTCTCCAGTGAATTAATTCATTTGATTTAATAAAAAGAACTATAGCAATTGAATTCATTCGTAACAAAATAAATCGAACGAAAATAAATATGAATTAATTCCATTCAATATATGATGCATTTTGAATGTACGTATAAGAATAAAAAGCATACGTCTTGCTGATGGTAAAAATATAGTTGCTGTTAAATCTCAAGCTGACAATGAATGCCCAGTAAACAATTTTGGGTGGAATAATGTAAATAAAAGAAAGCGTAAACAAGTTGTTATTGGAGATTAACAATAAGCGCATTTTTTAATCACCTGGATTTAGATCTAGGAAAATTGGATTTATTTATCTGGGTTTACACATAACAATAAAAACACAAATATATGAAACATGCTGTTAATTGAATACGAATGAAAGTTAAAAAAGAAACAAAAAAAAAACAAAAGCATTTGCTTTAAATTTATTGTATTAAATATGTTTAGAAAAAAACTGCACTTCTGTAAATACTTATTTTCCATCTTGGATATGGAGAAATAGCTGAAATAGAAATGGCAATTTTTCACGCTACGGTAAATAATTTAATTAAATCCAATTAGTGAATATTAAACATTGCAGTGAAGTATTTTAATTATTATTATTATTCTTTATTCAGTCTATGGAACATCATATCCTTACAGACTATGATTAAACTATAAAATAATTATAAATATTAATTAATATTATACATGTTTTAAGATATAGGCTTTTGAAAGAACAAGAACGGACACACTTTTACATTAGTAGGCCACAAGAAAGGCTCAAATAGATTATCATATAATTCAGCGGAGATCCCAATTTTAAAAGAAACACTCCTCAATGTGTTCTGCTCAATTTCCTTTCTAACCAATTTAAAACATTTTAGATGGGTTTTGGAAATATTAGCACCTTTTGCAACATAACTCAGGATTTGTTCTGCTGTTACGCTGGGCTTAAATGAGGAAATATGCACCCATTTTTGATTAGCGATAACTTCTAAGTCTTTGGAATTATTATCTCCAAACACCACATGCTTACGTTTCTTTTTTTTTTGTAGTTAACTTTAGTCCATCCAGTATTGTTAACTGGGATATTACTTTCTACTTGAGAGTAAGCAGTTGAAGCTGAGCTAACAGTATTGTCAGCAGTGTTGCCATTTCAGTGCTTTTCGGGTATTTTTTGGTGCTTTTTTCCTTCTCGTACCCGGTGATTTTATACAAATACCCGTTTAAAAAAAGCGGGTATTTACAGTGCTTTTTCAAATTTCTGACAGTGATTTTAGTGCTTTTTGTACAGTACATATTTTTGGTATTCGTTCGCGTTTTTTTAAATTTTTCTTCAATTTTCTGTCAAAGTTGAAAAAATAATACGAACTATACAAAAAATATATTTTTCCAGTGTTTGTAGTACAATTTTAAATAGCAACTTCGTTATATTTAAACTTCAATATTTTTAAATAATAGTTTGGTGCTTTTTACCGCTTTTTTAGTTATTTTTGAACATTTTTTACACGATTTTACAAAACTAAAATGTGATTTTAAAATCTGGACTTAAATTTTTCAAAAAATGAATATCGTGCTTTTTACCCCATTTTTTGTAAATTTTTACCCTTTTTACCCGTTTTCACAATGCTCACGGTGCTTTCCTGCCTGCAAGAGTTGGCAACACTGATTGTCAGAGAACAACAAATGCTAGCTCTTCGTTTAGAATTTAAAACGGCATTTGCAGTGTTGCCACCAGTAAAGCAAAAAAATACACAGCCGTAGGTCAAAAATTATCCAAAACTGTATGAAATTACACAAAAAATTAATATTATTTTTATTAGTTTAAAATAATCGTTATTTTTATAAAAAAAAATAATACATGCACATATGTATGTGGCCCTTTGGACTCTCCTGCGCACAGTGGGCCAGAATCAAAATACAATAATTTGGAAATAATACCGGCTGGCTACGTTGCTGTGAAATTTCACACTGTCAGAGAGCTTAGACCGAACGGGATCTGTGCCACTCAGCTCCAAAGAAAGGCACCACTAAAATGTGAACATTTTTAAAGCTTGCAATTTTTCAATTTATCAACAGATTTTAAAGATGTAAAAAAAACTGTCATTGGTAGAAAGTTCGCAAATGCTGTTTGAATTACATTCTACCAATATGTTCTTAATTTGTAGAAAATCTGTTTATATTTAGACACAGGTTACCTACAAAGGTCTTATAAATTAATTATAGAGTGCCATTTATAGTAAAAATAGCCTTTGCATATTAACTAAGACTGAATTAATGAATTATTTAAAAGAAATTTTGATTGAGTGGGGCACTGTGCTGCCGTAAGAAAATTATTATCTGATCAAATCCCTCAAATTTCTCGCTCATGAGAAAGTCACAATCATAACAAAACCAAATTTCTTTTGCTTAATTTCAAATTGTCTTGCCAGCCAAGACAAAAATATTTATTTATTTTACATTCAGTTTAACAAATATTTTCCAAAATATTAGCATAATATTGAGTTTATATATGTACAAATAATATAAAAAACTACTCTTTTGACTTCCCCCAACTAAATTGGGTTTCGCGTAGAACAAATTTACTAAAATAATTAACCAGAAATTTAAAATTTGTGCAAGATGTTATAAAAATAAACTTATTTTATCAACTGTGGGACTTGAAAGTATGGAATTAAGTAAACTTTTTAGTAAACAGCGAAATTACACAAAAACTACACAAAAATGTCATTATTCAAAAATTATCCAAGGAATGTGTAAACAGTCCCGTTTTTGAATAATTATTCAAAAAGTGGCAACACTGGGCATTTGGCTCAGTAGCAGCAATAACATCATTTGGTTTAATAGTAGCAATAACATCATTATGAATATCATCATCATCATGTAAAGAAAGACAAAGACTAGCTCTACGTATTCGCATATTAGAATTTAAAACATTATTACTTGGTTCAGTAGTATTAACAACATCTTTATTAAAAGCATAATTAGCAGAACTTGAAGAAAAGGAATCACTCAGAGTTGAACGACCTTTTTGTTGTAAATCATTATTTTTTGAATTTAAGCTTGACTCAGCATGTATGTTTTTATTTTTAAAAGAAGCACTCTCAACTGCATTGTTGTTGTATATACAGGCATTGAATAACTTTTTTAATTCTCTTACTTCATTTGACAAAATTGTTATCATAGCAATTAAATTATTAGATCCTTTAGCGCATTTATTGCAGTTATAAACAATATTATTTGATGAAATTAAAACATTAAAATCACGATCACTATTTACACCAGAACACCCTTTATGGAATAGACCACTGCATGTTATGCATCGAATAACTATACTACCAACAGCTCTAAAGCAACTAACACAAGCTGTATTAGACTGCATTAAGAAGAAAAAATAAAAATGAACTTGTTTAAACGATAATCACTACTGAACTGAATTGTGTAGAAAAATAAAATGAAGTGATGAAACTCAAAATAAAGGCTATTTTTGCTGTTTTATATCAAACGTTGTTAGCCTGCCTTAAAGTTTAGGCACGCTAACAACGTATTTTTAAATTCGACAATTTTTTTTAAATTCGCTTTTTATTTAAAGTACAGTTTTTATATAGTAACCACAAATAAATAATTCTGCACAACAATGGGTTTAAAATAAATAAATATTTGATCACTTTTTCTCATGAAAGTGGATTATTAGTAATGAATCCATAATAAATTGCAATATACGTGTGTATGTTAAGATAATTTGGTAAAGTGCGAACTTAGGTAGATAGACCCGTAAGTAGTTTTGTTCATTTGTGTTTTGAATGAAAATAAATAACGTAAAGCAGGGTTGTTAGCGTGCCTTAAAGTTTTTTTTTTAATTCCAGTTTATGTAAAGGTAGACCTGGCAATTCAAGTAAATTCACAAATTCAGTTGGAAAATTTACTGCGTCGGTTTCTTCCACCGGTGCTTTGTTACATGAAGTTTAAATATCGGAATATATAAGTTCCATTCCTTTTCTAAGGTTTTTTCTCTTTTAGAAAATTTGTTTAAATTTTTGGAGAGTATGTTTCAATGCTACATAAGTTTCATATTCCGTGGATAGTGTTTGAACAGGTAATTCCCTCTTCCAATCCATTTGCATTGTCTATAATTTCAATTCCACTCGTTCAACGTTTATATCCATTTCGTTCAACTTGTGTAGTGTTTCAATTCCACTCGTTTCCTATTTAGTTTCTTAATTTTAGTGTTCCATATACACTTGTTCTTTAAGTTTTAGGTTTCTAGCTAAAGACGCAGACGTTAAGAGGGGGGGGGGCAATTTTCCCCTTTTGAACCACCATTTTTACCACGTTCCTGTCCAAAGTCCTAGAGATGCCTTGTCGATAAGTTAGCCCATACTCCAAGGAAAACATATTATATATTACAGGTTTCTAGCCGAAGGGTTCGGTTAGGCCATCAAGGGGGAGAATTATTCCGTTTTTACCCCTCCCGGTAGGAATTTCCAAAAATTCCGTCTTAGAGGACGTCTGCTTTGGAGGAGGAAATTACTACATATATAATTTTAGGTCTCTATATCCAGAAGTTTGGCCAGGCCGTCAATGGGGGAAGTTTTTTCCCTTTTTACCCCTCCCGGTATGAATTTCCAAAAATACCATCTTAGGGGACGTTAACGTTGGAGAAGGAACCCAAATACCGAATTTAAGATCCGTTGTTCCAGCAGTTTGGCCAGGCCGTTAAGGGGGAGACTTTTCCTGTTTTTGACCCAACCTGTAGAAATTTCCAAAAATCTCATCTTAGCAGATGTCTACAATAGAGGAGGAACTTTAATACCAAATTTCAACTTCCTACCTCCAGCGGTTTGGGCTGGCCTTTAAGCGGCACTTTTCGCTTCATTAATCCCAATTTTTGCAATGTCCCTGTCCAAAAAGCACCTTCCCGGTAAGTGAGCCCATACTCCAAGTAACATATGTTTTACATTTCAGGTTTCTAGCCAACTTTTACTATTTGTGCCCCTCTGGGTAGGAATTTCCGAAAATCCATCGACAGGGAATTTCAGCTTCCTAGTTCCAGCAGTTTGAGCAGGCTGTCAAGGGGGACACTTTTTCCTTTTTTGTCCCTCCCGGTTGGAATTAGGCTGGAAGAGGAAACTAAGTACCGAATTTCAGCTTCATAGTTCCAGCAGTTTGGACAGGTCGTTAAGGGGCCACTTTCCCTTTTTGAGCCCCCATTTTATAACGACCCTGTCCAAAATTCAAAAAAGTATCTTTCCAATAAGTTAGCCCTTACTCCAGGGAGCCACATTTTAAGTTTCAGGTTTCTAGCCGAAGGGGTTTTTACAGGCCCCCAAGGTGAGGCTTTTCTTCTTTTTGCCCCTCCCTTTAGGAATTTACAAAAATTCCATCTCCGCGGCTATCTGCGATGGATGAGGAACATTCATACCAAATTTCAACTGCATTGCCTAAGCGGTTTGACAGGCCGTTAGTGGGGACATTTTTCCCTTTCAACCACCATTTTTACTATGTTCCTGTTCCAAAATAGAAAAATTACGTTACCGGGGAGTTAGCCCACTCCAAGGAATACATATTTAAAATTTTAGGTTGGCCAAAAGGGATTGGGCAGGCCGTCAAGGAGGAGACTTTTCCCCTTATTTCCCCTCCCGATAGGAATTTCAAAAATTCCGCCTAAGCGGAAGCCTACACAGAAGGAAGAACTCACATTCCGAATTTGCTTTTGGGATATCCTATAGGGAATTAGTCGATGTCTACTACAGTGGAGGAACCTTTATACCAAATTTCAACTTCTTACCTCCAGGGGTTTGGGCAGGCACTTTTCCAACTTGTGAGACTGTTTATTGGGAGACTTTTCCCCTTTTTGCCCGTTCCGGTAGGAATTTCCAAAAATCCCGTCTTAGCGCACGTCTATGCCGAATATTAAGAAACCTTGTTTTAGTGGAGATATCCGTGGGGGGAGGAAAAAAGTAGTTTTTTTGAAATTATACGTATATTATTTTAAATGGTACTTTTTGGAAAAACGAAATTTTTTGGAAAAAGATACTTTGTTTTTACAAAGTACTTTATTTGTACTTTTTTTAGAAAAGGTATTTTTTTTTAAAAGGTATTTCTTTTGGAAAAATGTATTTTTTTTGGAAAAATTTATGTTTTTTGGAAAAAGATACTTTTTTTGGAAAAGGTATTTTTTACTGGAAAAATGTATGTTTTTTGGGAAAAGGAACATTTTTTTAGAAAAAGGTACTTTTTTTGGGAAAAGGTACTTTTTTTTGGAAAAGGTACTTTTTTTGAAAAAGGTATTTTTTTGGAAAAATGTATGTTTTTTGGGAAAAGTTACTTTTTTTTTGGAAAAGGTACATTTTTTTAGAAAAAAGTACATTTTTTGGAAAAAGGTACTTTTTTTGAAAAAGGTACTTTTTTTTGAAAAAGATACTTTTTTTCTGGAAAAAGGTACGTTTTTTGGAAAAAGGTACTTTTTTTGGAAAAACGTACTTTTTTTGGAAAAAGGTACTTTTTTTGGGAAAAGGTACTTTTTTTAGAAAAACGTACTTTTTTTGGAAAAACGTACTGTTTTTGGAAAAAGGTACTTCTTTCGGGAAAAGGTACTTTTTTTGGAAAAAGGTACTTTTTTTTGGAAAAAGGTACTTTTTTTGGAAAAAGGTACTTTTTTTGGAAAATGGTCCTTTTTTTGAAAAAAGGTACTTTTTTGGCAAAGGTACTTTTTTGGAAAAATGTACTTTTTTTGGAAAAAGGTACTTTTTTTTGGAAAAGGGTGCTTTTTTGGAAAAAGGTACTTTTTTTTGGAAAAAGGTACTTTTTTTGGAAAAGGTACTTCTTTTGGAAAAAGAACATTTTTTTTAGAAAAAAGTACTTTTTTTGGGAAAGGGTACTTTTTTTTGGAAAAGTTACTTTTTTTGAAAAAGGTATTTTTTACTGGAAAAATTTATGTTTTTTGGGAAAAGTTACTTTTTTCGGAAATGGTACTTTTTTTTTGGAAAAGGTACATTTTTTTAAAAAAAAGTACATTTTTTGGAAAAAGGTACTTTTTTTGAAAAAGCTACTTTTTTTTGAAAAAGGTACTTTTTTTTTGGAAAAAGGTACGTTTTTTGGAAAAACGTACTTTTTTTGAAAAACGTACTTTTTTTGGAAAAAGGTACTTTTTTTGGAAAAAGGTACTTTTTTTGGAAAAACTTTTTTTGGAAAAACTTACTTTTTTTGGAAAAACGTACTGTTTTTGGAAAAAGGTACTTTTTTGGAAAAAGGTACTTTTTTTGGAAAAAGGTACTTTTTTTGGAAAAAGGTACTTTTTTTGGAAAAAGGTCCTTTTTTTGGAAAAAGGTACTTTTTTCGGGAAAAGGTAATTTTTGGAAAAAGGTACTTTTTTGGAAAAAGGTACTTTTTTGGAAAAAGGTCCTTTTTTTGAAAAAAGGTACTTTTTTTTGGAAAAAGGTACTTTTTTGGAAAAAGGTACTTTTTTTGGAAAAAGGTATTTTTTTTTGGAAAAGGGTACTTTTTTTGGAAAAAGGTACTTTTTTTTGGAAAAGGGTACTTTTTTGGGAAAAAGTTACTTTTTTGGGAAAAAGGTACTTTTTTTGGGAAAACGTACTTTTTTTGGAAAAAGGTACTTTTTTTGGAAAAAGGTACTTTTTTTGGAAAAAGGTACTTTTTTTGGAAAAAGGTACTTTTTTTGGAAAAAGGTACTTTTTTTGGAAAAAGGAATTTTTATTGGAAAAGGGTACTTTTTTTGGAAAAAGGTACTTTTTTTTGGAAAAGGGTACTTTTTTTGGAGAAAGGAACTTTTTTCGGAAAAAGAAATTTTTATTGGAAAAGGGTACTTTTTTTGGAAAAAGGTACTTTTTTTTGGAAAAGGGTACTTTTTTTGGAGAAAGGTACTTTTTTTGGAAAAAGGAATTTTTATTGGAAAAGGGTACTTTTTTGGAAAAAGGTACTTTTTTTTGGAAAAGGGTACTTTTTTTGGAGAAAGGTACTTTTTTTGGAAAAAGGTACTTTTTTTTGGAAAAAGGTACTTTTTTTGGAAAAAGGTACTTTTTTTGGAAAAAGGTACTTTTTTTTGGAAAGGGTACTTTTTTGGGAAAAAGGTACTTTTTGGGAAAAAGGTACTTTTTTGGGAAAAAGGTACTTTTTTGGGAAAAAGGTACTTTTTTTGGGAAAACGTACTTTTTTTGGAAAAAGGTACTCTTTTTGGAAAAAGGAATTTTTTTTGGAAAAGGGTACTTATTTTTGGAAAAAGATACTCTTTTTGGAAAAAGGTACTTTTTTTGGAAAAAGTTATTTTTTTTGGAAAAAGGTATTTTTTTTTTGGAAAAAGGTACTTTTTTTGCAAAAAGGTACTTTTTTTGAAAAAACGTACTTTTTTTGGAAAAAGGTACTTTTTTGGGAAAAAGGTACTTTTTTGGGAAAAAGGTACTTTTTTTGGGAAAACGTACTTTTTTTGGAAAAAGGTACTCTTTTTGGAAAAAGGAATTTTTTTTGGAAAAGGGTACTTTTTTTGGAAAAAGATACTCTTTTTGGAAAAAGGTACTTTTTTTTGGAAAAAGGTATTTTTTTGGAAAAAGGTATTTTTTTTTTGGAAAAAGGTACTTTTTTGGAAAAAGGTACTTTTTTTTGGAAAAAGGTACTTTTTTTGCAAAAAGGTACTTTTTTTTTGGAAAAAAGTACTTTTTTTGCAAAAAGGTACTTTTTTTGAAAAAACGTACTTTTTTGGGAAAAGGTACTTTTTTTGGGAAAAGGTACTTTTTTTGGGAAAAGATACTTTTTTGGAAAAAGGTACTTTTTTTGTCCCCTTTTTGCCCCTCCCGATAAGAATTTCCAAAAATGCCGTCTCAACGGACGTCTACGCCGAAAGAGGAAACTACATACCAAATTTCAACTTCCTAGCTTCAGCGGTATGGGCTGGGCGATGTTGAGTCAGTCAGTCAGTCAGTCAGTCAGTCATTCAGTCAGTCAGTCAGTCAGTCACGTTATTCTTTTATATATAGAGATATAATAAAGAATTTCAAGTTACAATAAAATCCTGCATCTTTGTATTTATTATTAAAAATTATGGTGAAAGATTCTGTTAAAATAGGTGGAAGGTAACTCCATCTAATGAGTACTTTGAGAACTAATTTTTGGATTTATTAAATCCAAGTGATTAAAAAATGCGGTTAATAACGTAGTTTTAAATGTTATTCATGGTAAAAAATGGGTTTATGTATCTTCATCTAGTCCGAAAGTAACGGTTGATCAAATAACAGATTATATTGTGAAGTATGCAAACATTCCAAAAAATCATCTAGAATGCTACAAATTGATCAAGATGGGTACAGATCTCGACAAAAATTTCATTTAAACTTGGCATTTCGGTTGCACTTTATAAGGAACTTTTAAAGCCCTCTCTATGGCCGGCTAAAGTAAAAGTTTGTCTATTTAAATTTTTTATAAATAATTTTTAATTGTAGCATTTTTATACGATAATTCACAAATATTTTCGTGTGTAAATTATAAATTTAATAATACTAAATTGTTTTAATTTTTAATATTTACTTCAATGTTAATACTTCATTTTCAATCAAGATAATAATTAACCCTCTAATGCTCTTTCTTCTGATTACGATAAGATTTAAACCATCTATTTGGCATTGAAAATCTACTATGGAACAAATATTAAAATTTTAATTTATCGCTTTATTTAGGCGATATAGCACAACAAAGGTTGAAGACGTATCTTGAAACCCAGTAGTCAAATAATTTCGGTTTTTGCTGTATCAATAAAATAAAATTACTTACCGAAAATTGTTGATCAATTGTTGTTATTTCAAAAGTTATGGCGATTTTCGCTTTTTGAAAATTACAAAATTTGGTTAATTTGGCACTAAACATCAATAAATTTTGACGAAATTAGTTACTACTACCTCTGATTATATACTCAATTTAATTTCAAGAAAATCTGTTGGCTAGTTTTTGAGTTAGAGAGATATTTGTAAAACGTATCCTGGCGTTATCCTGTGAGTCCTGGAGAAAAATTTTATTTTATTTATTTAGGTCTACTGATTTAAATCTTACAGACTAATGTACATATATTTATTATTTAAAAATAAAAAATATGGGTGCCTACATTAATTAAAAATCTGAAATAAATTTAGTTTGAATTTATCCTTATCTAAATTAAAATCCAATAATGATGAAAAACTATTAGAGGCTCTAAACTAGCTTTGTTATTATCGGTAATGTACGCCAGATCGTAAATATATTTTTGGCAATTTTTCAAATATTTTTTTCTGTTTTAAAAAGTTAAATTTTTCAAATTTTAAAAATTTTCAATTTACATGCTTCTTGCTTGAAAGCCGTTTCTTATACAAAAAAAGTTTGAAGGCAAAAAAATTAGGTAGTTAAGTTTTTTATGGATATAATACAACTTGTTTAATAAAATATTAGCTGTATTTTGTCTTATGCCTATCAACGTTAAGTCTTTAAAGTAAATCTACGTTAAACCGATTGTAGTATAAAAATTTTTTAAACAGGTTATGTTTATAATTTTTCCGTTATAATCGAACGTACGTCAGCAAAAGTTCCTGGGAAGTAACGCGAATAGGTTACGTTAGATGTGAAAATGTATAAACGTTGAGTTTGCAACGTTGATAATTATCCATGTTGAAAGTTAACGTGCATACGAAAAGTAATGTGTTAGTTTTTGTCTTAAAAGCGTTTTTATGCACTTTGAGGTTTTTATGAGTTAACGGATATAGTTAAGTCGAAAACACAGCTATTGTCATTTAGCCAAAATCTATTTAAAATCTGAAGACCGCCTTTTGGCGGCCTTGGGCAATAGAGGGTTAAGATACTAAAGTGTCTTTGGTACGATACTAACCTTAGTAAAAAACGTATTTATTGCGATAATTTTAGCAAATGGAAACTGTTTCGCTTGAAATTTTGCAGCAACAGTTTTTAGAGGTGACTCCATATTATACTAAAAGTTGGACTTTGGGGACATCTTGGAAAGCTATGCTGTCATACAAAATTTTTTAAAAATCACGATTTTAACGTATAGGCCGCTATAGATGAATACATTTTTTTTTATCGAAATATTTTTCTTTTAACTGCTTTCTTACTAAGGCATTGCATTTATTGAGGTCGATTATACATTTGGCGACTAAAGTCGCTGAAATAGCAAAAAACCATAAAAACCTAAATAAAACGCTAAGTAGTGGTTTAAATATCAACATTACCACATCGCATTTGTATCGTAAATATGGCCACAGGTCCTGTGCTTACATTTTAACACAAAAAAATTTACATTAATTGAATTTGAAAAATTTTTTATATAAAAAACTGAATGGACAACCGCCAAACTTTAAAGACATTTAGCGAAAAATCTGTACCATTGATCGAAAAATAAAGTACGTCATTGTAATCAGCATGTCCGATGTATATAGAATTGATGGTCAGAGCTCTATTAATTTTTAAGAGTCAAGATTTTGTCATGCAGTGTTATTTTTCACAATTTGTTAGATACATAAGTTTTGGATTTTGGGAAATTTAATTACTTTAATGCAATTAATGTATTTCCCGATGAAAATAAATTTAAGATTGTCACAACTTTGTTTGATTCCTGAAGTTCCAAGGAAATTTTAAGTTTTAATGAAGTTAAAGGGCTTACTTTTGCATTTTAACTGCTTATTATACATTCTGTTTTTTCGAGCTTTATTTTAGAGTTTTTTTTTTGGTAGCCTTAGTAATTAACTTTGAAAGAATCATGATACTGAAAAAATAATATAAAAGTACATTTAATATGTTAGATGTCTTACTTATGCTTTACGTTATAAACACAGGAAATATAACTTATTTGATCCTTTTTCACTCTAATGTACGAGTATGTATAATAGAGTGGGCCGAATTTTGCCGAATTGCAAATCTCGAAAACGGGGGGTGCGGAAAAGTTGCGTATGCTTCCATTAAACAGTAAAAAATAAATATTTCGAAAATCGGTTCACGTTCAAGGTCCCCGCAAAGTTGTTGAAATTTCGAAATTTCGGAAAGTTTAAAAAAAAATCCTTAAATTTTGTTAAAAAATATTTGTTGTTGTGATATATATGTGATGAGTTTTCAACGTTGATAATTATCCGTGTTGAAAGTTAACGTGCATACGAAAAGTAATGTGTTAGTTTTCGTCTTAAACGCGATTTTATGCACTTTGAGGTATTTTATGAATTAACGGATATAGTTAAGCCGAAAACACAGCTTAAGTTATATTCAATTAAATTTTTTATATACACTTATGTGGCATAGTGTATAAAATATTTTTCAAAACTTTTACAAAAAAACTATTAAGTATTTAATTTTATTCTAAAATATTCTTTTAATACAACAAAAAAATATAAAGTAAGAACATTGTGTGGACCAAAAAGAGGATACTTTTCGAGCATTATGTCCGAAATCTCGAGATCCGATCACACTATTTTATATTTATTATCAAAATACCCAAAATTATTAAAAAAGATGGACCAGTCATAAAAATGTTATTTTATGTTGATCCAAAACAATAAATGGGTAAAATCTCTGATCACTTAATAAAAAAAACAGTGATCACAAAAACTAATCACTTTTGACTGTGAAAATTTTTACAACTTTTGTCGCAGCGTCCTTGGAATACCTTCAAAATTTTTAAACTTTTTTACACTCAAATGAAAGACAATTTTATATAGATAGAAGATTTAAACATGAAAAAAATTAAAAACATTTTTAGACTTTTTGAAGGCTCGACTGAAAAATGAAAAAACGTGTTTTTCACCAAAATTCAAGTAGTAATATTTCAGAACCCCTTGGGCCGATTAAAAATTTTTTATTTTTTTTGGATTCAGCGAACTATAATTTATTAGAAATAATATATCACAACAACAAACATTTTTTAACAAAATTTAAAGATTTTTTTTAAACTTTCCGAAATTTCGAAATTTCAACCGCTTTGCGGGGACCTTGAACGTGAACCAATTTTCAAAATTTTTATTTTTTACTGTTTACTAAACGCATACCCAACTTTTCCGCACCCACCGTTTTTGAAATTCGCAATTCGGCAAAGTTCGGCCCACTCTAATGTATAATTTATTATCCGGTTGCTTCGATTAGAAATATAGTAAAAACGTGCTTCCGGTCTTCTTACAAAAACAATAGAATTGATAAAATTCCGTTATTGATGGCATTAAGTAGTTTGCAGTACATTAGGGTGTCCCAATATTATCAAATTTACGAATAGCGTTAACTATTTGCAATCAAACAATGCGTAATTTAATGTCGATTACGGGAAAAATAGACATATATAAGCATTTATGTAAGTTGGACGTTTCGAGGCAAAAAATTGGAATGTTTTTTTGGATATCGTTTTGTAAAATAAAGCTTATTAAAGCAAAATTCCAAATAAATTTTAGTGCATAAATGTTAGCCCACAATTGCATTTTTTGGTCATAAACTGGAAATATTTTTAGTAAAGATTATAAACAATCTGTTTTCATTCATTCTCTCTTAATATACAGGTCTACAAGAAAACGGTATTAATACAATAACTCGCTTAACTTTGCAGTGGATTTACAATAATTGAGGCGTGCTGATTTCGAATTTGCAACCAGTTTCTTCAAATTAGCTCTAGATTTTGCACCATTAGCGGTTTACTTTTTTCCATTTCCACCGATTATTTCAATAAAAAATTTATAATTTAGTAACTATCAGGCATATCACAGACTTGAATTTCACTTGAAAGTGAAATTGAAAACGCAAATTGCTTCTCCAGAAGTAAATGGTATTTTTGCATATTTAGACCAAATATAACAAATAAACATAATTAATTATAAGTTAAGAATGCTGTTTTCAATAATTTCACTTAAAAAAGTATTTGTTAGAGAGCATATTTAAAGTTTTAACACATATTTCGCATAAAATTAATATGATTTCGATGTACAATTTCGTAACGTTTTACTTTTGCTTCTTCAGGTCTTTTGCGTTTTTAAATTCTAAAATATTAAAAAAATAGTTTTTGTGGTAAATTCGTGTTTCAACTGGTAAATTTTAATATAAGTTGCCATTTGTAATTAAAAAATACAAAATTAAGTTTTGCTAATCAATAAGAAAATTTCTGAATTTACCAACAAAAAGCATTTTAAATGTAAATTTTTTCAAGTGAAATAGTTAACGACACTTTAGGGAATACATACCAAGCAATATTGAAAAGCTTTTATGAGTTTAAGCTGCTCTAAATACCAAATCCACTTTGGTTTTTGAAAGTGGAATGAAAACGATTTTTTTTTCGTTTTACGTTTTCTGGAGAAACTTTTAACGTTTTAAGTACCACTATAAAGCCTGTAGCATACTCGATACTTACCAGAACGTTTTATTTTCAATACAAAATAATCTGTAGCACCCTAAACTGCAAATTCAGAAGGAAAAAAATTGCTTTCTATCACTTTAGGAAAAAAATTGCGGAAGGGAAATTGCGAAATCAAATTAATTCCGAAAAAAAAACCTGTGACATGCCTGTATAACTTCAGAAAGAAAACCCTTTATGCGATTTAAGATTAATTCCATGCCCTATTTTCCAAACTTAAGTGTGTATCAATATCTGAATAACTTTTGAAAATAAAGTCGCCCAAAATCAAAATTTTTTAAAGTTTTTTTTAGAAAACAGGCTCCAAAAGTGCATATAATTTATTTAAGCACTATGCTATATATAAATCAAAATTTTAGACCTTTTTTGCCGAACGCAGGGTTCGCCATTTTACATTTTTCGTTATATCTTTGGCATTTACAGTCGGACCATAAAGTATGAGGCATCGATGTTTTTCTCTCAAGGGGACCAATGTTTTGCTCTATAACGAAAAATAAAAACGGCAACCCCTACATCCGACAAAGAAAATAAATTTTTTTTTAGGAATAGCCTTGCGAAAATACTTTATATTTTTTCGCCTGTAATATGGTACGGTCTAACGAACTCGTACAACAAATCAGTAGACATGCGTTGCTAAAATGAGCAAAAAAAAAAATACCGCAGGCCCGAGTAAAAAAGATGTAATATAATCATATATCACCATATATAAACCCATATATACGTCCATATCTAATTTGATCCGAATATTGGAATATATAATTATATCAAGCGAGATAAGCATGTTATCTAACCTGATACAATTTGATCCGAAAAATGGGTCTATCTAACTGCATCAAATTATATATAAATACATATAATTTGATGAAGATTATCAAAGAAAATTTTAGTATATATTGTTGAGATATCTTATTTCATTCGTATTAAATATTAATGCTTAATATTTAGAAAAATTTTTCCTAATAAACTTGAAAATAGCTGACAAAATAAAACATTACAAAAATTTGCCGGAACTTTTTCTAGGTTAGAGTTTTGGTCTTTCTTATAAAATGTGTCTTTCTTATAAAATAAAAAAATTAACTTCCACAATTAATTTTTTTTTCACGGAAAAATAAATGAACTTAAATCATATTTATTTCAACATATGTTTGTCTAATTTTTATTTTTAAATTTAAAATTAAAAATAATTATTTCGACCTTTAATTCCACAATGAAAAAACAAAATTTTTTCTTTTTTATTTCTCTACAATTCTTTTTAGATTTTTATTTTTGATATTTCGTTACTCCATTGTGAAGCATCTTCAGGATGATCCAGATCCACAATTTGTGAGTTTTTTTTTTAATTTTTATAGTGCAATTAAACTTTATAAAATTTTGTATAATTAGATATCATGTCAGATATAATTACATATAAAACTAATACAATTTTCTATTAACTTTGATATATATTTTGATATAAGATTGCACAGGTAGAAAATTACAAAGGAGCCAAAGCACCGAACGCCCAAATGATAACACCGTCCCACGGTGCTTTCCTGGCACCCAAATGATAACACTGATCTATTTAATTCTTTGCAAAGTACTGAGATGGCACCAAGAAACACAAAAATCAAGTGTTTTCTCTGCCACCAAATTATGAGCCCTCATCACTGAAGAATTTCAAATTACTCTAAAAACAGATGATTATTGGAGTTATTGTATTGTGGAGTCAAAAATTATTTAAATATTCACTCGCTTCTTTTTCATGATTATATATAATGTCATATCAAACATTTTTATAAAAGCAAAGTGTTAATATAAATGTATATGGTTATATAAAGCCACGCATATAAACATTTATTAATATATCAAATCATATAAGATTATATGAAATCTTTTTTAGTCGGGGGGCTCAAAATAGTTAAATTTCCCTTAATAGGAACATTTTTAGTATCCATTACAGACTTTTTTGTTACAAGCTTAAATAGTAATGAATTTAAATCAAAATACTGATATATTTCGAAATGCTTCAAGTTTTTATTTTTAATATTCTGTTGAAGAGTGATGTAACTTTTAACCACTCATTTGTATTGTGGGTTAGGTATAGGGTATTCAATTAATCGGCTTTTTATTTTAATCGATTAATCGGGCATATAATTATTTGGGTTTTTTTCTTAACCGGTTAATCGAACAAAATTTTAAAATTAATCGATTAATCTAAAAAATTTTCTGTAAAATAATATACATACACTTGTTGTGTTTTTAATAATTTTATTTAAATAAAGGAACAAAAATAAATTCAGTGACTCTTCTGAAATTCATAAAAATAAAATAAATTTAATAATTGAGATCACATTTTGTCAATATTTGTATTTTCTCTGTCCCCGCTTTCACATATTAAAATTGTATCCAAATTGGGGAGAACCACATCCGAAAGAAGAATATAAGACCCCGTACATTAATTTGTATCTCTTTCGTATGCATTGAATAAATAAAAACGTAAATGTAGTGAGGAATTTTGTTGAGAATTGATTATCCCTCTAAGTTTCCGTATCTCCATCACTTTATTTTATGTTATTAATTCAGAGTGCTCACTAAACAAGCTTTATTACATTGAGCATTAATTATAATTAATAATTCTATTAATCATTAATTACAATAAATATAAATGCTTTCATTTAATATCAACATTTAAAAAGTCGCAAAAAATAATTCAAAATTTATTATACGTAAATGGATAGCACTACTTTACTAGATAAGTCACAACAACAGGGTAGTAATTCGGAAGATGACAAAGCAAACTGTGATAATTTTATGTTGTTTCTGTTTTTTCTTTGGGATTCTTTTGGAATTCTCATTGAGTTGAATTTAACATATATTTCTAGAAATTCTTAAAGGTCGTCCCTTAATTATTTTCTTAGGCCAGAATGAAATCCGGATAGGTATAAGCCTACAGCAAATTATTTATCACAATTTTTAAAAAAAAATTTGAATTTTTATCACATTTACTTTAATACAAAATTTATATTTTTTAAACATTTTTGTAATTTTCTGCCAATTTCGATTAATCGATTAATCGTATGAAATTATTCGAATTATTCGTTATTCGAAATTTGTACATTTTAAATTATTCGAACAATTTTTGAGAAAAATAAAATCGAATAACGATTAATCGATTTTAATGTTATATAAAAATAATTGCCCCCTGATTTTAAGCTTTAATTTGCAAAATGACTGAACGATTTTGCAAAAAACAAAAAACTTTTTTGTGCAAAATATCAGACTAAAAACGCTTGTAAAAGTCTATAAGTTCTCTCCAATTTGTTTTATAATATTTTCCCATAATCAGCTTAAAATTAGACATCGTTTGCGTTAACTCGATTCAAAATTCGGTACACCCTACCGTACATGTACAGTACTAGAGCGGCATTGTTTGTAGTGATAATTTTTTTTTATAGTCTCCATTTATTCTTCCGACTATTGTAGCACAATTCTAAAAGTTATTCTTAATATATTTTATATGTAAATACCGCTGCAGATATATTTAAAATCAAATGAAATTTCACTTGAAAACAGGACCACTAACAAAATTTTATTAAATTCAACTTATATTTGCTTTTATTTTAGACTGTTAATAAAATGAACCACAAGTTAGTAAAAACATATAACAAAAATTACTTACATACACTCAGAATAGTTTGTAGTTTAAATTAACTGAAGTAATTTAAAACAAATTAAAAATCACTTGAAAACCGGTCTACTAACTTTTCATTTAAATCAAAAGAACTTTTTATTTATTTTTAAATGTTAATAAATAAACTACAAAATCTTTAAAAAATAATTATTTTTCATTTATTTGGTTTTTTTAAATTTCAAAAATTAACTACAAAATCCGTAAGAATAAATGATATTTAATTTATTTCGTTTTTTTAACTGACTTAGAAATCGAAAAGGAATTCTTTTTTTAACATTTTAAATGAAAATATTAACTGTAACAGAAAATCTGTATTCATATGTAATTTACTTTTTAAATAAACTACAGTCAGTTATTGTAATAATATTTTCAGTGTACATTTCGTTTTGGTTTAGGTACTCTTTAAAAAACAAAATGACTGTCAAAAATGAATGTTGCGAACTCTCAGTATTTTATGTTGCTTTTTTTTTAATGATTTGTAGTTAAAATTTACATTCCTGCTACAAATGAATGTTATTTTCACTTAAAACAATAAAACTGAGACACTACTTAAACAACTAACAAATTCTGACTGCAGAAGTTCCCCGAGTGTATGTAATGCGAATTTTAAAAAAATCGGATAACCCTTGCCAATTTGGTATTCTGAATACGACTATCTTTAATTTTTTTAATCGGACCAGCGGTTTCCAAGATATTGCGACTTGATTTTTAAGGAAAATTACTTTTTTCCTTTATTTTAGAATTTTGTCAAATATATTCTTAAGTGCTTATGTATAATAACTTGAAAACTTTATAACACGTTTATAAAATGAATTTTGTATTAAAAATTTACGCTGTTATTCAAAAAAAAACTTCTTAATTAAGCTTTAGAACATGAATTTGCTAAAGCATTCAATGGGTCATATGAATAAAATTTAGCAATTACTTCGAAGTAATTACTTTGGGCTTAGGAATGGCTTTTAACTCCAAATTTACCAATTGGCTGGTAGAATAGGATGAAATCTAAACGAAAATTAAAAAAACTAAATTTATAGTCTACTCCCATGCAGACTAGATTTGTGAAGTAATTGCTTAAATTAACCCTGTATTTCCCCCTACACTGAAAATATTATTACAGTAACTGACTGTAGTTTATTTCAAAAGTTATCCGTACATTTATTTTTAAATGATTATTCAGTTAAAATACAAAGAAATATATTTTTTAACTGTTTTTGTCGTTTATTTAAAAAATAAACTACATACAAATACGGATTTTCTGTTACAGTTAATATTTTCATTTAAAATGTTTTGTTAAAAAAATAATTCCTTTTCGATTTCTAGGTCAGTTAAAAAAACAAAATAAACTAAATATCATTTATTCTTACAGATTTTGTAGTTAATTTTTTGAAATTTAAAAAAACGAAATAAATGAAAAATCATTATTTTTTTAAGGATTTTGTAGTTTATTTATTAACATTTAAAAATAAATGAAAAGTTCTTTTGATTTAAATGAAAAGTCAGTAGACCGGTTTTCAAGTGATTTTTCATTTATTTTAAATTACATTTTCAGTTAATTTAACCTACAAACTATTTTGAGTGTATTAGTAATGTAGGATTCTACTTGTACCAAATTATACTTATTTCACGAAAACGAAACAGACAAAGTAGTTTTAGAATTTTGTAATATTTTGTCAAACTTTTTTATAAATAAAAATTATTATTCATTTGTAATTTTCCAAATACGGGTCTTTTAATTCTACAGTTTTCGTTTTCGTGAAATAAGTATAGTAAAAGACAAAACCTAATGCGTTTGCAGAAAAGCCTACAAGGACCGGCGCGAGAATCTGTGGTTTCCATGCTTATTTATCCAAATGACGTTCCGAAAATAATTGAGGAGCTAGAATTTCGGTTTGGAAGATCAGATTTGTTAGTTCGCTCTCAATTAATGAAAATTCAACAGTTTCCTGCCATAAGCCCCAAAAAGTTAAATCAATTCGTCGAGTTCTCAACTAAGGTAAGGAATGTTGTAACCTTCCTCCACTCTGCCAACTGTACTCATCACTTGATGAACGTTACTTTGTTTGAGGAAGTAGTCACCAAGCTTCCAACGGACCAACAATTTGATTGGGCTCGTCATGCTATACAAATAAAGCCATATCCAACTTTGGTCGACTTTTCCCATTGGTTGAGCGACGTTGCTAAAGTAGTTAGTCTTATGCCAAGTTCTTCACAATTAATCCAGCCAAAACAAATGATGTTAATTGACGATTCCAAAAAATTGGAATGTGTAATCTGCAAGGGTGAACATTTTATTATTAAATGCGAAAGTTTCCTCGGCATGCCCTTAGCAGCTCGTTGGACTAAAGTAAAGGAATTGAAGTTGTGTTTTAGTTGTTTGTACAAAGGCCATGGAACATCAACATGCCGTAAAAAGAAGCCCTGTTCTATCGAAAATTATAAGCGATCTCACCATAAATTGCTACATGAATATACGAAAAAGGCGGCTGGAGAAAACGCTCGACGAACACCAGTCATCACACCAGTTGTTTCAACTCAGTTGCAACCGATCTTGAATTGTAGGACACAACAGGCAAGTATTTTATTCAAAATTCTGCCTGTAAAAATTTCTGGTCCTGCTGGTTCTTTAAAGGTTTTCGCCATCTTTGATGAGGGTTCATCCGTTTCTTTAATCGACGAGCAAACAGCACGACAACTTGGCCTTAATGGAAAGTCATCACCTCTAAAACTTCAATGGTATGGAGAAGAGGCAGTAACCGAAAAGTCATTTAAGGTACAGTTCGAAATAGAGGGCATACAAGAATCAGCCTCCAAATATGCTTTAAGAAATGTTTATACAGTTGGGAAAATGAAATTACCAAATCAGTCATTCTATAAGTCAGATTATCCACAATTTTCTTCATTGCCTTTAAAGAACTATTCGAACACATTACCAGTTGTATTACTTGGCTTAGACTTTGCGCGTCTAGCGGTTCCCTCATGTGTTAAAGAGGGTGGTGATTTCGAACCCATAGCAGCACAAACAAAGCTTGGTTGGGTTGTATATGGACCAACAGCTGCTAATATTCCACATAATCTAAAAGTTTTGACAATTATCAGTGATGATATACATAACATAGTTCAAGAATTCTTTGCCACCGAAAGTTTTGGAGCCAATCCTGAGGGCGAGTTGCTTCTTTCAGATGAAAATAGAAACGCCAAAGAAATTATGCAGAAGACAACAAGAAGAGTAGGTAATCGGTTCGAAACTGGACTTTTGTGGAAAAAATATCCTCCAAACCTGCCACCAAGTTTCGAAATGGCAAAGAAGCAACTATTCACAATAGAAAAGAAGATGGCTCAAGATCCACATTTTGCAGCAAAATATAATCAAGAAATGGATAAATATCTTCAAAAGGGCTACGCTCGTAAGTTAACCGATGATGAAGTGAAAGAAACGAAATATCCAAGTTGGAATTTGCCTCATTTCGGAGTGGTAACTCCACATAAACCTGACAAACTGCGTGTGGTATTCGATGCTGCTGCAAAAGTTGGTGAAGTTTCTTTAAATTCAACATTGGTTCGAAGTCCGGAACAGGCACAGCCATTGCTTGGTATATTAATGAAATTCCGGCAAGGGAAAATTGCAGTGGCTGCTGACATAAAAGAAATGTTCTCTCAAATCAAAATACGTTATGAGGATCAACATTCACAAAGGTTCTTCTGGAGATGCGGAGATTCGGGACAACCGATTCAACATCATGTCATGATATCAATGACATTTGGTTCCATATGCTCTCCTTGTTCTGCTGAATACATAAAAAATCTCAACGCCATGCAATTCTCGGAAGAGTTTCCTGAAGCAGTTACAGCCATCACAGAAAAACATTATGTAGATGATTTTGTTTGCAGTTTTCACAATGAAGAAGAAGCTTTGAAAATTTGTCAAGATGTCGTGCATATTCATAAACAAGGAGGATTCGAACTAAGAGGGTTTGTCTCCAATAATGCCACCGTTGAATCATTTATGAATAACACCATACCAGAAGTCATGACAACAATTAAGATGGAGAAACAAGCGTCTTCAGAAAAGATTTTAGGCATGTACTGGAACAAACAAGATGACACTTTTGAGTTTCAGACCCAGTTTTATTGCCTTCCGCCTCAAGTTTTGGAAGGAGTTGGTGTGCCAACGAAACGACAACTACTTAAAGTGGCTATTTTTGGCTGTTTTTGATCCTTTTGGCCTGATTGCCGACTTCTTGCTACATTCTAAAGTTCTGGTTCAGAAAAAGTGGGATTTTAAATTGTCCTGGGATGATTATATTCCAGATGAACTCCACAAGAGATGGATAGCTTGGTGGAACGAATTGAAAGAGATTCGTAATTTTAAAACACCTCGCTATCTATCACCAAATCTAACAAGAAGCCACAACATTCAACTTCATATTTTTGTGGATGCAAGTCAAGATGCTTTTGCCGCTGTATGTTACCTTAGAATTGTTTATGATGAAGGCATTGATGTATCGTTTGTAATAGGAAAAATTCGCTGTGCACCCAAAAAGCTTATGAGTATACCCCGCTTGGAGCTTCAAGCCTCTGTTCTTGGTATAAGATTGTCAAAATCAGTTACCCAGAACATCGAATTTGAAATATCATCCGTCTATTATTGGTCGGACTCCCAAACAGTATTACGTTGGATTTACTCTAAGGAACGTCATTTGGATAAATAAGCATGGAAACCACAGATTCTCGCGCCGGTCCTTGTAGGCTTTTCTGCAAACGCATTAGGTTTTGTCTTTTACTATACTTATACATATCCGTCGTTTCATTGAAATTGGCAATAAACAGAGGCCAATCTTCAGCAAGGCCGGAAAACGATGGTAAATCATATAATTTATGTGTTGAATCACAGGAGACCACAGCATTGACTGAAAAGATGATGCAATTAATTGGCCAAAAAATACTATAAGCACGCCGAGCTATAGTTTAGAAGAAGAGTTGAAACCACAACTTATGGTAAGAGAGATGCAGCAGTGCGACTTATTTGATTACGAAAGGTTTTCTTCTTATGTTAAACTGCAGAGGACTACTGCGTACATTTGTCGATTTGCAAAACGACATGGTAATAAACCAAACCAGCTAACGGTTGCCGAATTAGATATTGCAAATAAACTTATTTGCCGCAAAGTACAAGAAGAGTGTTTCCAAACCGAAATTGGATATCTTAAAACCTACCAACCTGTCTCAAAGAGTAGCTCAATACACTCATTGGTGCCATATATTGACAATGATGGTCTGTTGAGAGTCAATGAGCGCCTTGCTGAAGCACTTTATCTACCATTTGACGCCAGGAGACCGATTATTCTTCCTAAAAATCATCCAGTTTTCAAGCTTATCGTGCAATATTTCCATGAAAAAAATCATCATCAGAATTCATTGCTTACAATGAATGAAATACGTCAAAAATACTGGATACCTCACCTTAAGTCCTTATTAAAGACGGTAATACGTAATTGTTTTATTTGTAAATTTGATTCTGCCACACCACAACAACCAATTATGGGCCAATTACCACTTGACCGTGTTACACCATACGTTCGTCCATTTTCGTATACTGGTGTCGATTTGTTTGGACCATTTAATGTAACAATTGGTCGTCGTAGAGAAAAGAGGTGGGCCGTGATATTTACATGTCTGACTGTTCGCGCCGCTCATATTGAAATAGCCGAAGATCTTTCAACGGAAGCCTTTATACTTAGCTTTCGAAATTTTATTAATCGCCGCGGCACTCCAGTTCGTATAAGAAGTGACAATGGTACAAATTTTCTTGGTGCTCAGAAGATGTTAAAAACCGAAGATCGCTTATTGAATGTTGATGAAATAAACAATGAAGCTGTAAAACGTAACATAGAGTGGATATTTAACTGCCCAGCAAATCCAAGTTCAGGGGGCTGTTGGGAACGATTGATAAGAATAATAAAGAGACTTTTACAAAAAACTTTAAAAGAGACCGCACCCCGTCTAGAAACTTTTAGAAGTGTACTTATTGAAGCAGAAAATGTCATCAATTCTAGACCACTCACAGATATTCCCATATCCTCTAAAGAAGAAGAACCTCTGACCCCAAACCACTTCTTGATGGGATGCCTCAATTCAACCCAAACGCCGAACACAACAAATGATGAAATATGTCTTCGAAAACAGTGGCGCATCGCTCAAAATCTTAAAGATCGTTTGTGGAAAAGATGGGTCCTAGAATATTTACCGCAATTAATTTGTCGATCCAAATGGCTGAAGACAGTTGAACCACTGAAACTAGATGACATTGTTTTAGTTTGTGATCCAAGTTTGCCTCGACACCAATGGGTTAAAGGTAAAATTATCAAGATCTATCCTTCAAAAGATGGACAAGTACGTTTCGCAGATGTGAAGACTAGCAACGGAATCACACGCCGACCGGCTTCCAAAATAGCTGTACTTAAGGTGAATCACATTGATTCACGAGTGGGGGAAATGTAGGATTCTACTTGTACCAAATTATACTTATTTCACGAAAACGAAACAGACAAAGTAGTTTTAGAATTTTGTAATATTTTGTCAAACTTTTTTATAAATAAAAATTATTATTCATTTGTAATTTTCCAAATACGGGTCTTTTAATTCTACAAGTAATATCTATTTTTTATTCATATGAGCCATTATCTGTATTAAACCTTTGTTAAAAAATTAAATAATTAAATAAATTAAATAAAATTAAATTTTTCTAGTTTAAATTAGTTGATTTCAATGAAATCAATCAACTGAAGCTCAGTAAGGGGTATTTCACCTGGGACTCAGTTGAAAATTTAGTAGCCAGGTACTGAGAAATTTTGTCGGTGTACTTATTATGCGAAAGTACGATTTAACTACACTCTTATTAAATTCTGTTGAAATTTACCTAACTTATAGTAGGAAACTGTACTCCTACTATAAATTGGGTAAAATTACTCTATACGTGTAATTGGAAAAATAAATACGCATATTATTTTTATTTTATTAATTGTGTTTTAATATTTATAATTAATTTGTTTAAATTCAATATTTTTTAATTTTTAAAAATATGTATGTATAAAAAAATTATGAAAAATTGCTTTTTATGCACCTGTAAAAATATTACTAAAACAATATTGAATTGGATTGCACCTCTTACACTTGTTTAACAAGTAGGTAATTTTATTGAAGAGAATAAGGAACAATTTCTCGCAGTAACGAAGTGGTGTTTTTAAGCCAGTCAACTTTCATATCAAAGAATAGCTCAGCGGTAGAGCGCTAGACTAACAATCGTGAGGTCGCAAGTTCGATTCCCGGTGGCGGCAATAAAAAAAACTTGTAAAAAAAAAATATATTTTTTTTGCAAATAATTTTTTTTTAAACTTTTACTTGGTGAAAAGAGCTTCCTTTGCACTCATTCAAAAAGTACTGCAAAAATATTGAAGTGGGAGTACTCCCCTCCCATGAGTTGGTGCATGTTGACCGTAAGCTTCTACCAACAATCGATAACTTTCAGCAGCCGTTTTCTTCAAATGAAAAAGGTTAAATTCCCCGCAAAACATCTTTTTTAGGCACAAAATTCGACATTATTATAGCGATTGAAAAAATGTGTGTTTTCACTTTGGCGTCCATCGAATACTGAATTATAACAACAGATGTTTGTTATATTTGTTATTATTCTCACAAACCATATGTGACAGTTATGCCATATGTTGTCCAAATCGACATTATTAACTTGTATATCCAATAAAATCACTAGTGTTTATGTTAAAAACATCTATATCATCAATTGTAGTGCTTTTTCTACTGCTTCGGCATCTCTTTTTTTTTACTGGGTATAATTAATACTATGTAATTTTAACCACAATTCTGATATAGTGAAAAAATTATAATAACTGCAATAATTTTCCAACTGATGTACTAAATTGAGTATATATTTTAATGCGGCCTATAGACTACTCAAGTTACTTGCACAATAATGAGTTTGTGCAGGTCAGTTGAACAGTGTGTGGCCTGGCTTGTGTACTTGTACAAGTATATTTTTAGACTTGAGTAAAAATCAACACGATTTTGATTTTTACGCAATATTTTAGAACTTGTGCAAGTCATTTGGGCAGTGTACTTATGCTGAAATTAGCACAGTTCAGCAGTAATTTTTGAGGAGTGAACATCATAAATACGGATAAAAAAAATTAAAGTAAAAAATGTTAATATAAATTTATTAACATCACCAACGAATTTCAGGTATTTTGGCCTGCACAAAGTGTAAAATAAAGCTTTTAAAGACTAATATTTCCTCATAGTATAGTATTTCCACAATCCGCTACATGTTTCTGCTGCTATGTGTAAATTAAAATGAATATTGCACAGTTTACTTGAGTGGTGTGTGGCGAGTAAGGTGACTTGAACAAACTCGTTATTGTGCAAGTGAACACGAGGAGATGTAAATACGATTAGTAAATATTTCTAAGTAACTCACGAGAATAGTAAGCAGGTGAGTCGGGTTATTTCGGGGAAACGAGGGAATATGGTAAATACGATTAGTGACTCACGAGAATAGTAGGCAGGTGAGTCGGGTTAATTTGGGAACTGAAATCGGGCTGGCTTATTCTTGTATACTTCGGCCGCGGGACGAAGTATAGTAAAACTCCAACTGGATTCAAGCTCGATTAGGCCATACAACTTTTCCATTATAAGTAATATGTTTTATTAACCTAATAAGAATTATTAGAATATTTGCCCATTCAAGTGAAAATATATTTTTGGTTAGGGTTATTAGCATTTCCATTAGGTATATGAATAAGTAGGTTATTTGTAACGACACGTTACAAGTTTGTAAAATATTTATGGGCATGTTATCCACTTTACTCCATTCACTACCGAATTCGAGCAAGGCGTTCCAGGATTTTTGGAATTTGGACACTGATATTTTATCCCAGGACGTAGCTAGAATCTGAACTGCATTTTTGAGATTGATGTTTTTTAGTTTGAGCTGCAAATTTGTTCCCTTCTCGTCAAGCAAGTGGGTGAGCAGTTGTTTTTTATAATTTAATTTGATTAAGTTGATAATGTTTTGATCTAACGGTTGAATAGCGCAGTGCAATTGGGTGGTAGAGTTATTGCTATAATTAAACCGTCATCACTTTTTAGTTCCTCAACTGGGTGACACGTCGTGTTATCTAAAAGCAAAACTGCTTTTTGCGGCAGAACTTTTAAAGCAAAAAATTCACGGACCGAAAAAATGTTTACTTATGAACAACTTACTATTACTAATTGGTGAAAATTAACTTATGTGGGAACAAATTCGTGATGGAATCAGTCCTTGAATATAAATGATGTCATCCAGGCGTTATTACTGGACTTGTATATTACAGGATTATTGAAAAAGCATTTAAAGCTGCGTGGGTTTTTCGATTTTCCAACAACCAAAAATTTCAATTTGTCTGTGCCATTCGCATTTGAACAGGGCAAAAAAGTTATTCGCTCTTTACAAATTTTTCTTCCGGGAGCCGTTTTCCCATTACATGTGACAAGAGTGTTTTGGAAGCATCATATAATATAAACCGGATTCGTCGGCATTGTAGATTTGGTGAAGAGTCAACCCATGCTCATCAACGTAATCCTTAAACTCTTTTACAAATGGATCAATAAGATGAGGTTTCGAAGACAATTTATCACCCGTAATTTTTAAAAATCTAATTCCATGTCGACGCTTAAAATTCTTCATCCATCCTTCACTGGCATTGAAACCTGAATTGGTTTGATTTAATTTTGGAATACAAATCACTGGCTTTTGATCGTAAAATCTCTGCTGATATTGGAACATTTTTTAACCTTTGTTTTACAAACCACTTATAAAGCATTTTTTTCATTCTTGGGTACTCAGCTTTCTTTAAGGTGCAACGTTTGCCAGGGCCACTTTCTGTTGTACGTCCGAACTTTTTTAATGAATTTTCATCCTTTATAATACGGTAAACCGAAGACTTAAGCAACTTGTAATTCACGCAAATTGAATTTATGGAATCTCCACTTTTAAACTTTTTTAAAATCTCTAATTTTAGAGAAATCGTTGGCTTTAAAATGTGTTGAACTTTTTCCATATTAAGAGATGTATTTACACAATAAATGCCACGAATAAACTGACAAAATTGAATATCAAAATCATCCAAAAAGGTTAATATACCAAAAGACGGTATTTCCCTTTTTTGGTTATATACATTGTAATCAAATTTAAAAAGACAGACAAAAGTCGCGAAAATGGAACCCATTTTTCGTAAACTGTCGCAATTATAGAACCCGCAATGTTAAACATTAAGCCGTTGCGATAATGGGCAGTCGCGAATGCCGAGCTTGCACTGTATATGATGTATAGCTCTCACATGTAAGCATATTTTCTGAAGGTCTTGTTTAGCGAATTACAGAAATTTATCGAACGTAGACATATGATCAAAAATAAACTAATGGCAATGATTCGAAAATTCTTATACACGAGGTTTCTCAATTAAGCTCAAATATACCTCAGCTCCAAATACACCAAATTTCATTACGATCGGTTCAGTAGGCAGACTTATTTCCAACATTTTTTCAAAATCCCCCACTGTGCTTCGGTAGACCAAAGCGACTCAGGTTGCCTGCTTAAGGCGACTTCGTTTGAATGCTTCACCCCGACTCCAGTTATTTTCTCCACAATGGCTTAGTCTAACTGAGGTTGACTGCTCTACAGCGAGTTAGCTTCCCTGCTCAAGCCAACTTAGGTCGACTGCTCCACGGCCATTGCCGACCATCACTGCCGTTTGTTGTTACTGTGACGAGACAATCATATGCATAGAATCCTGCTAGTTTGCCATCATCGGATGCCTAGAACACTGTTGTTGTATTCCTGTTAGGAGACTGTTCAAAACATGTCGTACATATTATCTTCTATTGCCACTACTATGAGCACATCCCGCTTGCCAACAACCCTTATAAAGGGTGGTCCAACCATAACGCACGATATTAATTGTAAATAAAACAAAAGATTTTAGAGAATTAATATTTTTTATTATGATAGAAGGATCTATGACAATTATGTGTGAAGCAAAATATCGGCCAAATGCTCGCCATGGCTTCATACCTCTATCCGATGGTCCATATTTTCAATGACTCTGAGACATAATTGAGGTTCAATGTCGTTAATGTGCCGAATTATCTCATCCTTTAGCTCTTGATTTATTGATGTACATTTTTTTTTTAAATATCTCAAAGAAAGAAGTCCAACGGTGTCAAATCATATGATCGTGGCGGCTAATTATTATCGCCACGACTTGAGATAACACGGGCATTGAATTTCTCGCGGAAAAGAGCCATTGTTTCGTTGGCTGTGTGGCAAATGGCAGCATCCTGTTGGGAGCACATATCGGCCAGGTCCATATCCTCAATTTCTAGCCACAAGAAGTCCGTTATCATCTCGCGATAGTGAACACCGACGACAAGTCGAGGTTGACGGCTATTATGCCACACTATCGCGAACAACAGCAATGTTTTCCGCAGCACGAACTGGACGAGCATGCACAGGTGTTTTCACATTTCCTACAGACCGGGTTTGCTGAAATTTGCGCACAATTCTCCCGATTATGGACACATCGATTATGCTGAACAAAGAAGTGCACGAAATACATTTTGATTTGAACGCCCATTTTCGTAAAAGGCTTCAACAATCTTAACGCGCTGCTCAATTGTGTACCTCTCCATGGTTGAATTTTTCAAACACTGAAACAAAGAAATGTCAAATTAAGTTGGGCAAAAAACTAGACGTCAAGGTATGACATTATGGTTGGACCACCATATGGTTGGACCACATAAATGCCATTTTCAGGACACTCTTAAAAGTTTTGAATTTAAAAAAACTATCACTGTTAAATGGCTCGAGATAATTGAAAATAGTTTTCACTCTGAAATTTAGAAAGGTCATGCCAATGACACAGTAAAATTTCAAACATGTTGTTCTGATAATGAAAAACTTATTAGGGAAAAACAAAAAAAAGTCAAGGTAAAAAATTAAGATTCTGAAATTCAAAGTTAAATATTTTTTAAACTATAAGAGCTACTATGGTACTTGAAGCATGTTTTTTCTTTATCTTATAACCTTAATTACAAAAAGTCTATAATCAGCAAAATCGGTTCACACTTGTAAAAGTTGTACGGCAATAAAGTTTTTGTATACCCGAGATGGTCAATTTTGACACCCTGTAGCACACCCTGTGATAAAAAAGGTGGCTACAATACTAATTTTCTAAAAGCCTACATCTTTCTCTGCAGTTCTTGTGAACATTTTTTCCAATTGGGTCAGTAGTTTAGAAGATCCATAATTATTACCATTTTTTTGGTTTGGAACCACTGTGCGCCAGGCGTGACTAATCTACCTTAGCCCTTGACTAAAACCCCGTTAAAGTGCTTTTAGTTAAATCTTTAAAGTAATAAATCACTAACATTAAAAATTGTTAAACCCGACAAAAATTCGAGAATACATCTTTCATCTCAGCTGCTCATAAGATGAACAACTTTTGGTTGATAATAGAAGTCGACAAGAGAAATAATAGAAAATTACTATAAAAATGTAAAATTTTGTGATTTGTAAAAACCGAATAATTACTTTAAAAGTTAGAGCTGTTCAAACCTGCCTCTCAATTTTGCTTAAAATATCGAGCGACAATACAATGTGAACTACACCGAAACTTAAAAAAATATACATACCCAGTAGCGAAAAATAGTAGTTCAGAACCAGTTATGTACTAGTTTATTTGAACCAGGCAACTAGTACGAGTTCTACCGCCTTTCCATACAAACAACTGTATACTTTAACATGGAGATGTCATAGGGATTGGGGCAATTGGCGTCAAACTCCCACTTTGGTACTAGTTGTAGAACTAGATTGGAAATTACAATTTAAGAACAAAAAATATGGAGCGAAACTGGTACTAATGTGACACTCGCGGAACCAGTTCCGAAGTGACTCTTTAGAAATTGTACTGCACCATTTGGTTGTATAGATAAAAAACAAACGTCTTTCTTTGATGAAGCGCAGATTAGACCGATAGTTTCCTCTTACTGAGATAATTATATCGATTTACTAAATGAAATTTAATATATTTTGTGTTTATTTGCAAACTCAGAATGAATTATTAAAAACAAACGTAACCAAAACTAGTATTTCAAAACTCGAATTTAAATTAAATTTTTTGAAAAATCTCTTCATAGTTCTAACCTAGTTTCTTGACATGCAATAAAATGATAGCAAGCAATTGTCAAAATGCTCTCATCTCAAGTGAAGACACTCAATTTAAATTTTATTGCAATATCATGATATCGCTGACATGCCATCGGATCTTGCAATGATGCCAGAGATCAAATGTCACTTTTAGTTTTCATTTTAATTTTGTAATTGGAAAACAACAAAAAATTTGGTAAAAAGGAATGGAAAAGTGTTTAGTTTTTTATTATTTGTCGGTAAACATTAATGTTTCATAAAATTTTGTTTTTTTCGAAGAAAAATCTATGATATTTCTTATCCATGAAATGGTCAAGTGTTCTCCACCACTCTGCAATTGATATCATTTTGACGTTTCGCTGCCATGGTTTTGACATTTCATATCATATAATTTATTGCATTTGAAGACACCGGGTAATGAAACTATTAGGTACACAAATTGTTGAAGATTATTGTATTAGGAAGAAAAACAGGAAGCTATACTGGTACACATAGAGAAAAAATGTGTCATTTTCCAACTGAAATTCGGTTACATCTACTAAAATAGGTTGGTACAACTGAATATTGGTTATCACAACAAAATTCGGTTTATACAACTGAACTATAGTTGCAATACTCAAAATATTTAGGAATCACAATCCAATATGGTTTCACCAACCGAATTTGTTGGTTGTAGCAACCAAAATAGGCTTAGTAATTCGGTTGGCAATTTTTTTTCCTGTGTGTAGTTATAAGAAATTTACTAAACTAGTTTTGGAGTGACTCTTTGGCACCAGTACTGTACCAGTTAATTTACACCTCAATTCAACTCACAATAAAAAAAATTTAAGTGTTTTTTGCAAACTCTGATTTTTTTTTTAAATATAAATGCAAACAAAATAATAATTTTAAATCTCATATTTTAATTCAGGTCATTTTTTAAACAGTCTCTATATAGATCATATTTAACTAGTACACAACTGGTTCAAAATGATTATTTTGAGAACTAGTTCTGTAATTACTAGTAAAAAAACTAGCACTCTTTAGACCTAGTTCGACCATTTGCTACTGGGTATGACCATATAAATTCCAAAATCTGCTAAAATCGTTTCGAAAATTTTTCGAATGGCTCTACCATACAAAAATAAAAGAAATGTCATTTTTTAAATTAATTGATAAATACCGAGGTTGGTTACCGAAACGAATAACGGTAAGGGTAACGGTGTCAAAATTTGTTTGTTCCGATAACGGTAAAGGTAACGGTATTTAAGACTGTTTCGGTAATGGTATAGCGTTATCGAAACAGCAATACCGATACGTACCGGTATAATAAATCATGTTAAAAACATATAAAAATAAAAAAACTGTTGCCTATTTTTTAATTTGAAGTGTTAAAAACGCTGGTAGTTTTAATAACTAAAATTATTAAAAATCTAACTTTATCTATAAATTTTTTTGTAAAAAAAATCAAGATTATAAAATAAAAAAAGTCGCAAAATTGTAATTTTTATATAATTTAATAAATACCGGTAAAATACCGGTAACTACCCATAGAAATAACGGTAGAGGTATTGGTAACGGTATTCAATTTGAAACGGTATTTTAACGGTATTATAATGATAACGGTAACCAACCTTGATAAATACCGACAACTATCCATAATAATAACAGTAACATTATTTAAAATATTCTTACTCCCATTAACAATAAACAAATAATCTAAAGTTAACACAAACTGAAAGTTAAAAATTCAAATTTGTATGAGATTTTACATCTGTAACTCTAAGTTAGCTCAACCTTTAGGTTAAATTGTTTATTGTTAATGGCCCTTAGAGGTATCGATAACGGTATAGAATTTGAAATGGTGTTTAAGCGATAACGGCATTATAACGATACGGTATCCAAATGTGCTTACAGATTCAGACCTCACTGCTCACATCTCTCTTCCATTCGTGAAATTTCTAAACAAAAGCAAAACAAAATAAACGCACTTTAATATTATGCCTTCTGCAAGCACATCAATAAAATTCATAATCTTATAAATTTAATCAGGAGCAATACACCATTCACCAACAAGAAAAGTGTTTAAATTGTTTCAAATCAATCTTCTGCAATATACAATACCATAAACAATTTATATTTCCAAAAGGCATTTTTGATGGTCTTGCTAAAAATCTAACGTGTGAAATATTTCCACAACATTTGTTAAGGCATTTCCATCATTTGTTATTTCCGATCGTTTAAACAGCAACAATCGCTTAAAAAGCAACAACAAAGCTAGCGACTACAGCAACAATAGCCACCAATTTACCGGCAGCTTTCAGTCAACACTCAACAAAACAAAACAAAAACTAAGAAAATAATAAAAGTGGCAGCATTTGTCAAAATATCATAACACATACATCCATCCATAAACGACCATGGCAACAGCCCCAAGAACAGCAACAACAAAGAAAAAAAACAAATTGTTGTAACAAACGAGTTTAATTTTTTTTGGAAGTGGTCTTGTTATGAATTTTCAAATACTTCCCGTTAACAAAACGCAAAAAAAGCATAAAAAACCATTTGATATAATTGTAAACACGTAAGCCATGCAAAAGTTGCACTGGTTTGTGTTGCCTTGGTAAATGCAGTGGTTGTTAAACCAATGCAGCCCAACCAACAAGTAGATTGCTAGGTATTTGCACCCGTAAAGATTGCGTGCAAGAAAATGTGGCGCTAATATAGTATGTTGTTGCTGCTGCAGCTCCATCACAGGTTGTGGTTCTGGTTTAGTGCTGTTGATGGTTGAACAAGGCAACCATGTGCGAGAGGATGCATACAACAGAAGCAATAACAAACACTAACAATCGACAAAACAACAAACAAATTCAGTAACATTAAATCATTGCAAAGTGATTTGAAAGCATCACGTTTTCTTTTTATAGGTGTGTTTCTTTACTTTTTGGGTAAAGTTCGATAAAATGAGAGTTAACAAGAAATACTATCACGAAATGACAAAAATGCACAAAAGTAAACGAACGCGAAAAACCATATTTGAAGCCCGAAAAACAAACGTCAATAGACTTGTGCATTATAGTTCGTTTTGGTGAGCGCTCTTTCTAGTTCTTGTTCAATTTGCTGTAAAAATCTAGATATATTTTCTAGTTAAACCCCTTTTTAAATCAAAAATTTAATAAAAATTTCCTTTTTAGGCATTTCTATTTACAAAAAGGAATACATAGTTCATTAAATTTGGAAAAGATTTTAATATTAAACAAAAGCTTCGATTTATTTACATATTTATCTCTTTAACAAATTTAAACAAGCGTCTTCAAAAAATTGTCGGTAATTTTATGGAGTTGTAACATCACCGATAGGCTTTTGCAACTATTATACTAATTTTTGTAAATGATAAACATATTTTCTGAATGAGTGAAATGACCGATTAAACTAAAAGAGCTATTAGTTGTGAACTAGGTTTTTGGTTCAAATTAGTGAATAGTTCAATTGAACTAGTTGAACCCAACTGATGATATAACAGCTGATAAAAACAATTTATCCAAATTTACACGAAAAAAAAGTCTGGGCTTTTTCGTGCAACAAGAACAAGAATATTACGCTCTCATGACAGCTCTCATTTACCAAATTTGTATAGTAAGAAAACGCTTTTTGGTAAAATTGGGATCCCGCGGGATCCCAATGTTGAGTACCCGAACACAGCTTATGTTAGATTGAATTACTGGTGTTGGGGTAATGATTTAATAAAATATTATATTCGCTATCGAAATTTAGAAAATTTTATATATCGTTGGTTTAGTCGGCAAACCTGTCAAGTCCAATTTTTATGCAAATTGAGTTTTTGATGTAGTATGCTAGTGTAACTCAAAACACATCATTTACAAAAAAAAATGTCATTATGTTGTTATACCCTACACCACTATGTGTTCAGGGTATTATAAGTTTGTGCTGATGTTTGTCCGTCTGTTCGTCGTTCTGTCCGTCCGTTCGTCTGTCTGTCTGTCCATGCATTATTGTGCGCACTCTACAGGTCGCAAATATTAAGATATTTTGATGAAATTTGGTACACCGACTGTTGGTTTTCGTTCTTGTATTTTTTTTACTTGTTTTTAAATAATTTTCTATTTTGTTCATATCAACTTTTCTGTTAATTTTGTGTTTTTCAAATTGTCAATAATTTTCATTTTTATTTGAATTTGTATTGTTAAACTTTAAAAAGGGTCAACAAATGTAAGCATTTTTGGTATTTTATTTTATAAATTTTGTAAATTTAAGAATCCTTTTTTGTAGTGAATAAACACATTTTTCAACCGTTTATCAACCCCTTTTTTAAAGTTGCGAAATTTAACAACTTTATTCAATTTGTGGTTTTTACGATATTTGATTGCTGGTCCTTCCCTCTTCCTGAATCCATGTGAGGGAACTATTTGAAAACACTTGGTGTACCAATTATCTCTTAGTGCTTGGAATATTGGAATATGAAATTAATTGGATATTAATTTCGTTATTTATGAAGTTTTTGTGTATCTTTGAAGAATTTTGAAGTCTGTTTTGATATATTTTTTGTTTGAACCTCAGCTGAATGCAATTAAGAAGCAACAGGATAATAGCTAAAATGCCGATAACACGATCACCTCAACGGGATCAACAATCCATTAATAATCCGTCCAACGACCCCAACAACCCCTCCACTGCTCATAGTAAACAAGATGATAATTTGTCCAATTTTCTTATCGTTGAGGAGGATTCGCAAATATTTAATTCAGAAAACGTAACTGCCGCCGCTCCAAGAAACGTAGAACAGGTAACATATAATTTTACTAGAGAAATGGAGGAGATGCAACTCGTATTTTCGCGACAAATCAATGAAATGCTAACTATATTTCAAACTAATAACGTAGAGATTCAAAAATCGATTTCTTCCTTGCAAAATGAAATTAGATCCGTAAATTCCAACACTATAAACCACGCTAATAACGTCCATGATAGTGCTCAACCTTTAACTGACAATAACGTAGTTAATACTCCACCCACTGTTACTATTGCACCATCTAATTCGACGTCATTTCATAACGTCATTAGCACTAATTCCTTTTCGAATCCCACCATGTTAGTCAATTCGGTACCAGAATGTAATAGAAACGTCACTTCAAATGATTCTGCTCTTCACCCAACTTTTCATATTTCTACCATGCCACAAATATCGACTACTACATCTTCCCCGAATTTTGCTTCTTCCTCACAATCTGGACCGATAATCGTACCCCACCGTCAGAAGAAAATATATGCTTTACCAAAATTTTCTGGTTCGGCAGAAGACTGGCAAACATTTTATGAGGCTTTTCAAAGTTCAACTGCCGAATTTGAATACTCTGAACTTCACAATATAATGCGTCTCCGCGATTCTCTTGAAGGAAATGCTCGTGAAACCGTTGAGTCACTGTTGTCAAACTCAAAAAATGTAAATGCGATTATAGATATTTTAGCAGAAACGTATGGACGACCTGAACAGTTGATAAAGTCTCAGATACAAAAGATACGCTTGTTGGCTTCGGTAGAAGAATCAGACTTAGATTCCCTAATTGTATTTGCTAATAAGGTAACCAATATGACGACATTTTTAGAGTCAGTGGGAGGCAATTATCATCTGGTAAATCCTATGTTACTTTGCGAACTCGTATCTAAGCTACCTATGTCCAGACGCCTTCAATGGGCTGACAAATGTTTGTCTTTGGGTCGAATGCCCAGTGTACTGGACTTTTCAATTTGGCTAAGCAGTGTACGAAAAGTCGTCAATATGGTAACAGACTCTCTTCCTCTAACAAATGATAACAAGAATTATGCTTGTGTATCCATTGAAAATAGGAAATGTAAACTTTGTGACAAACGATGTAAGTCACTGGCCGATTGTAACGAGTTTTCTAAGCTGTCACTGGTATCCAGATGGGATCAAGTTAAAGCTCTAAAGGTTTGTTTTTCGTGCCTAAAGGGTGGACATCAGGAAGTAAATTGTTTTTCGAAGAAACAATGTGATCAAAACTCCTGTTCTCGTTTTCACCATAAGCTTTTACATAAAGATCAAGTGTTCCAACCAGTGATTTCGTCATTTTCCGCAACCGACTCTAGCATTACTTCATCTAATAACACTCAAGCTCGCAGCTGTTTAGCTGACGTTAATATAAGAAAAAATTCCGTTTTGTTTCAAGTAGTTCCTGTAAAACTATATGGTCCTCATAAAAGTGAAGTCATTTATGCCTTTATTGACGACGGGGCAAACGTTTCTATGATTGACGCAGAAGTAATCCATAACTTAGGAGTCACTGGTCAGAAAGACGTTTTAGAACTCCATTGGATAGATAATCAGATATCTCGAGAACAAACACAAGTTGTCAGTATTTCAGTTAGTAGTGTTGAAGATTGTTCTGAGAAATACATTATGAACAACGTTTATGTATCTTCTAAGCTAGATTTGCCTCGCCAAAGTTTTAATTCGTCAACTATTTTCGAGGATTGTAATATTTTAAGTCTCTCCGGAATTTCTGTCCATAATTATAACAACATAAAACCCAAAATGATCATTAGCTTGGCCCACGCCTTTTTAACAGTTGGAATCGAGAAACCTAGAATGTTATCGCCATCAGGACTTATTGCCATTAAAACGAAACTGGGTTTGATCGTCTATGGACCCGTTAAGCAGTCTAAACAAAAACTTGTATCATGCCATTTATTTAAATCCGAAAAAGAATCTGAATCGTTTATAGAAATGGAAAGTCTTATGAAAAGTTATTTCGGGTTAGAAACCTTTGGAGTACGAACTCCGGTTAAGTCGTTTTTGTCTAAAGAAGATCAAAGAGCCTTAAACATCTTAAATACTACTACAAAACGCTGCGGAGAAAGATTTGAGTCTGGTTTGTTATGGCGTGATGATTTTCTGGCATTCCCTGATTCTTATGGAATGGCGTCAAAACGCCTACTTACTGTGGAGAGAAAGATGGCAAAAGACCCAAGTTTTGCTAAAGAATACTGTGCTAAAATAGATGAATATGTTGAAAAGGGATACGCCAGAATAATGTCTGATGAAGAAGCTATGATCCGTTCAAGAAATACCTTTTACCTACCACATTTTGGAGTTACGAACCCTAATAAAAAGAAACTAAGATTCGTTTTTGATGCTGCTGCTGAAATAGAAAAAGTCTCTCTAAACAAAGCTCTTCTACCTGGCCCCGATATTAATCAACCACTACTAGCGGTATTGTTTAAATTTAGACAGTCGAAAATAGCAGTATGTGGTGATTTGAAGGAAATGTTTCACCAAGTTATTATTTCTAAAGAAGACCAGGATGCACAACGTTTTCTATGGAGAGACGGAGATCCTTCAAAGCCAATCAAAACTTATGTTATGCAGAGAATGACATTTGGTGCTACCTGCTCTCCAACGATGGCTCAATACGTAAAAAATAAGAATGCCGAAGAATTTGTTGACACATACCCACGAGCTGTAAAAGGAATAATTGAGAATCATTATGTAGATGATTATGTTGATTGTTTCGATACTGAAGAAGAAGCAGTAGAAGTTGTTCGTGCAGTAAAGCAAATTCATAAATGTGGAGGTTTTGAAGTGCATAATATGTTGACCAATTCAAACGTCGTTGCAAAAGAATTGGGTATCGTTGATAGTAACGGTACAATTGATGTAGGAAAAACAGTAGAACGTATTCTTGGTATGCACTGGATGTCAAGCTCAGATGAATTTGTATTTATTCTAAAATTTCACAAGGTTCCAGAAGACGTTTTAAACATGAAAAGAGTACCTACCAAACGGGAACTACTTAGTATTGCCATGTCAGTATTCGATCCATTTGGATTTGTTGCAGATTTCATGGTTAGTATCAAATTACTTATGCAAGAGGTCTGGAAATGCAAAATAGAATGGGATGAAAAATTACCTAATGAAATTAGTTTAAAGTTTAAAAATTGGATGAAAGAACTGTATAAATTGGAAAGATTTAAAATTTCAAGATTTTACTTTAAGGATTGTATCGAAAAAAGATTACAACTACATATTTTTTGTGATGCAAGTGAACAAGCTATGGCAACCGTTGCGTACTGGAGAATGGAGTATTCAAACGGCGTAAAGATTTCATTTATAGCTGGAAAAACCTCATGTGCACCATTACGTTTTCACTCAATCCCAAAATTGGAGCTACAAGCTGCTGTAATGGCAGTTCGATTAAAGGAAAACATTCTTAAATGTCATGAAATATGCGTTAACGAAATACAATTTTGGAGTGATTCTCATACGGTTATTCGTTGGATACAATCAGATCATCGAAAATATAAACAGTATGTCGCTAATAGAGTATCTGAAATATTGGAATCTTCAGACGAAACTCAATGGCGCTGGTGTCCAACTTCGGATAACCCAGCTGATAAAGGAACACGATTCGTATTACCTTTCAAATATAATCCGGAAGGAATGTGGAAAAATGGTCCAAAATTTCTTTTGGATGGGGAGGAGGAGTGGCCTTTGAAATGTGGCATGACAAAAAAGGAAGATAGATCAGAAGATGAATTAAAGTCAAAATTTTTCGTAATGAATTTAACTAGCTGTACAGATACAATCGACAATATTATAAATCGTACATCAAGGTACGTCAAAATTCGGAGACAAGTGGCATGGATTTTGAGATTTTTGAAGAACCTACATCAAAAGCATATTGGAAATACTATTATTAAGGGGGAATTAACTGTTGAGGAAGAAACGAGGGCTGAAATTATTATTTGTCGTAGCATTCAGAAGAAGTATTTTTCCGAAGAATACAATTGTTTAGAATCGTCTAAGCCAATTCCCAAGTCTAGCGATCTTTTGACATTGAATCCATTCATGGATGTCATGGGTGTTATAAGAGTTGGTGGGCGAATTGACAATGCTACCATCCTTCCTGAATACACAAGACGACCGATAATTCTTCCAAAAACTCATCGCTATTCTCGAGTTATAATTGATCATTTCCACCATAAAAATTGTCATCAAAACTCTTCTAAAGTAATATGCGATGCTAGGGAAAAATTTTGGATTCCATCAATTCGAAGATTATTAAAAAGTGTGGAAACTAAATGTGCTCTCTGTAAAATGAAAAAGGCAAAACCTGAACAGCCTCAAATGGGTATTTTGCCTATAGATAGAGTAACACCTTTTGTTCGCCCTTTCTCGTACACTGGTGTAGATCTCTTTGGCCCGTTTGATGTCAAAATTCATAGACATACGGAAAAACGTTGGGTGGCTTTGTTTACTTGTCTCACAGTAAGAGCTGTTCACTTGGAAGTGGTTAATGATTTGTCATCGGATGCATTCTTAATAGTTTTAAGAAATTTTATTAATCGACGTGGGGTTCCTCTGCAAATACGTAGCGATAATGGCAGAAATTTTGTTGGCATAAGGAAAGAACTAAAAAATGAAGCAAACTTCTTAGACCACAATGAAATGACGCGCATATTAACACCTTTGGGCATCAAATGGATTTTTAATACACCTTTTGATCCTAGTTCTGGTGGAGCTTGGGAACGACTGGTACAATCTATAAAAAGGGCACTGGCAGTATTATTAAAAGAAGTTGCTCCAAAGCTGGAAGTTTTCCGAAGTCTTTTGATCGAAGCGGAAAACATAGTCAACTCCAGACCACTGACACATATTCCGCTGAATCCTCAAGAACCCGAACCACTTACGCCTAATCATTTTATATTGGGAAGTACTAGTTCTACTCAAACTCCAGCTGAGTTCGATATCCGATTAATCAACTTGCGAAAACAATGGCGTGTTCTTCAGAATTTAAAAAACAGGTTTTGGGGTCGATGGATAACGGAGTATTTACCAGATTTAACGCGTCGTGTCAAATGGTGTTTACCATCGAAACCATTACAAGTTGGCGATATAATACTCGTGTGTGATTTAAATATTCCTAGGTCAAAATGGAAACGTGGCCGCGTAGTAAATACGTATAGTGGAAAAGATGGAATTGTGAGATCGGCTGATGTAAAAACTATTGATGGAATCTTTAAGAGACCTACATCAAAGCTGGCAAAACTCGATTTAGATGTTTGATTGTGAATTTCCCCCAGTCAATTCACGGGAGTGGGGAATTGTTGGTTTTCGTTCTTGTATTTTTTTTTACTTGTTTTTAAATAATTTTCTATTTTGTTCATATCAACTTTTCTGTTAATTTTGTGTTTTTCAAATTGTCAATAATTTTCATTTTTATTTGAATTTGTATTGTTAAACTTTAAAAAGGGTCAACAAATGTAAGCATTTTTGGTATTTTATTTTATAAATTTTGTAAATTTAAGAATCCTTTTTTGTAGTGAATAAACACATTTTTCAACCGTTTATCAACCCCTTTTTTAAAGTTGCGAAATTTAACACCGACCTATGTTAGCCTAAGGAAGAAGCCTATTGATTTTGGTTAACACGGGTCCATGTTTAGACCTAGTGCCCATATAGGGGTCCCCTCAAAATTATATTGTTTATACGCTGCAGGTCGCAAATATTTAGATATTTTGATGAAATTTGGTACAAGACCTATGTTGGCCCAAGGACGAAGCCTATTGATTTTAGTTAACAGCGGTCCATGTTTAGACCTAGTACCCATATAAGGGTCCCCCAAAATTATATTGTTTATACGCAGCAGGTCGCAAATATTAAGATATTTTGATGAAATTTGGTACACGGACCTATGTTGGCCCAAGGACGAAACCTATTGATTTTGGTGAACATCGGTCCATGTTTAGACCAAGTGCCCATATAAGGTTCCCCCAAAATTGGCTTGATTACAAACTGCAGATCGCAAATATTAAGATATTTTAATGAAATTTGGTGCGCTGACTCACATTATAGAAAATTTGGACCCAAGCCCCATTTTAACCCATTCGAATTTCGGATCCAAACATTAGTTGGCTTTTACCCAGACTGGTTTTTGTGGAAGAAATATTCTTATATTCTTAGTGTATATATATATATATATATATATATATATATATATATATATATATATATATATTATGATGTTTATAATCAAAGTATAAAGACTGGTGTAGGGTATTGTATAGTCGGCATGCCCGACTTTAACCTTTTCACTCGTTTTTCCTTGTTGTTATGCAGTGGTAAGCAATTCTGTCAAGTCCAAAAAAACAAACAAAACATCGAAAACCACATGCTAAGTCCAGCTGAAAACAACACACATTTTGTTTCAACAAATTTCTTCAATGGAATTAAATGCGACTTTTGTTTATTTAAAGATTAACTAACTAATTATTTAGTTATTTTAACTTTTAACTTGTACCCAGTGTACAATTTGAGTCCGAAAAGACTCATAAAAGAGCCCTTAGACCTTCTGAAATCATAGATATATGAATGTGTTTTTCTTCACCGATGAAGCCTCTTTTGAGCGCACTTGTATAACTCATAAAAGACTCCAAATTATGAGCATTGCTGGAAAATTTTGAATTTTCTGAGCCATTTATGAGTCATTTGTGACAAATTTTTAAGTAATTTATGAGCATTGAAAACATTTTGAATACGCTCATAAATAAGAGTCTATTATGTTTCATTTATGACTCTAAGATTTGAGCACTCTGAAAATGTTCGTCTTTCAGAGTCTTTTATGAGTCATAATTTCTGAGCGCTCAGAAAAATGTTGGCTGGGTAACTATTACTTATAAATTTTTTCAGGAAAAACATTAAGGGTTTTCACAAGGGGTGTGCTATTTGTTGTATCGTCCTAACAAAAAACAGAGTTGTTAAAAATTAAATTGAAAAAATACAACATTTGAGAATAGCACGATACAACATTTTTACGTATGTTTAGTCTCCTATGTTTAAGTGTGCTAACAGATAGAAAACTGAATAGAAAATCGTTGTTAAACACAAATAAAAATTTTAACAACTCTGTTTTTTGTTAGGACGATACAACAATACAACACATAGCACACCCCTTATGAACAACCTAATTGTTAATTTATTAATTTTATTAGGCGATTGTCATGAATTCTGCTGACATAAATAAAAATAAAATAAAAAAAAGAAAATCTGCTAAGTCCACAAAGTTGAAAGAAAATCTGGTAAGTCCACATTTAAAATAGACAATTATAAAGAGAAAATCTGCTAAGTCCAAAAAGAGCCTATAAGTCTGCAAACTTTTATTTTGGAATTCTATGATTTTTTGTGTTTAAACAAGATGAACTAAAGAAAAATTAAAAAAAACGGACTTGACAGGTTTGCCGACTAAGCCAACGATATTTGATTTTATTGCATGGATGGTAACCGAAACGATGCGGTTATCGGTAAGGGTAATGCTATTTTAGATTATTTCGGTAACGGTATTTTAAGGGTAATGCTTTTTCATTTATTTCGGTATCGGTATTTTAAGGATAACGGTTTTTTAGTTATTTCGTTAACGGTATTTTAAGGATAACGGTTTGTTGATTATTTCGGTAACGGTATTTTAAGGTTAGCGGTATTTCGGTTAGTTGGGTAACGGTATTTTAAAGATAGCGGTATTTCGGTTATTTCGGTAACGGTATTTTAGGGGTAACGGTAGTCAGTTGAAAGGGTTTTGAATCGATAACGGTATTTTAGCGGTATTGCCTGCCAACCCTGTTTTATTGCTATTCCTGTTCACTGTCAATGAAAATCGTGAAGTTCCTTGAGTAAATTTTGCCTCTTGATGCTACATTCGTTTTTTTAAGAATTGCATTAAGTTCACTGGTAATTATCTGATTGATACTTGATACCGTGTTATTAAATTAGATGCTTTTCCAATGCTACCTGTATATTACTTCCAGTAAAATCAGTGAATCTCACTAAAAGTATTTATTAAATTTACTATTCTGTTTACGACAGAACTTCCTACTTGAGTTGAGTTTGTTAAGAATTAGACAAACTCAAAAAAGTTGAAGAGGTTAATGCTTGCCTTGGGTATATATTTTTTCCTAATGAACTTGAGTATTGTTACATTTGCAGGCAAGAGAAAACTGCTGGAGACTGAGCAAAAGCACACCTAATTTGCTTAAATCATTCTTGCGTATTTTGCTCTATCTCTAGCAATTTTCTCTCGCGTGTAAATGTGCTTTAAGAGTAATATTTAGGAAATAATGAAAATGGTCTCAGTTCTCATCGGTATGAACTTTAACTGAAAGGTGCGATCACCAGAAAAGTTTTTCTTGATTATAAATTTGGGGTACCTCATAGCAATATTGCGATATTTATGAAAACGTGCGTTCGAGCCGTTTGTGAGCCTTTTTTTGAATTTGCAAAAATATAAAATTGTGAAATTATTCGAGATATGAAAAAAATAATTACGACCAAAATTTTCATTGTAATATGGAAACCGCCAAAAATCTTCAATTTTGGTAGGTTTGAGGTTAAGAAGAAGAATAAACCTTCCTCAAAAGTTATAAACACATTAAATTTGCAAATCAGACTAGATCTAGTTTCTGCCTTTTTATGGACAGGCTTCATCAGTGATCTTCCATTAAATTGTATTATTGTTTATATTTTTATTGTCAGATTGTCTCTATATGAATAATTTCAGAAGTGATCAAACAGACATATACAAACATTCTACTTCAGATTTTCTGTTTATCTTCTTATTTCCTCCGTGTCACCTTTTCACAAATATTGCCACATTGAAGTAATTTGTGTATATTGGATTCAATTTTAATTCCAGAATATATTTAAGTTACGAAAAAAATTGGAGAAAATATTATTGAGATGATTCGAATATTCTAAAAACGCTAACACTAAAATACCAGTAGCGATTTAAAATATTTTCAAATGAAAACCGTTAACCTTAAATACTCTAACGAAATTATTTAAAATAACGTTAACCGAAAAATACCATACCGAAATGATTTAAAATATCGATAAATCTAATATACCATAACGAAATAATTGCTGTGTTTTATCCGTTAACTCAGAAAAAAAAACTCAAAGTTCACGAAAACGTGTTTAAGATAAGAACTAACACATTACTTTTCGTATTCACGTTAACTTACAACGTGGATAATTATCAACGTTGAAAACTCAACGTTTATAGATTTTCGCATATACATAACTTCTTCGCGTGACTTCCTGAAATGTTTTGTTGACATACGTTCGATTATACTGCAACTATTATAAACATTAGCTGTTTATAATTCTTTTATACTTCAAGCGGTTAAGCGTAGATTTGTTTTAAATACTTAACGTTGATAAGTATGAGCGAAAATACAGCTAATGTTAAAATAACATTATCCATTATCACTAATGGGTTGCCAACCTTGGCTATATATGAAATATTTTATTATTTAAAATTATTTAAGAAAGAAAATAAAATCAATACGACCTTTTATCGCGCTTTTAATATGAAGTCGCTGATGTATTCTCAGGCTGCGCGTTGAAGATTTTTTAAGTCTTGCGGATTGCTTTTGAAAAACTGTTGTTTGTTCGCAACATGTTCCATCGTCTTTTCACTGAAGTATATAAGTCCTCTCTGCTCCTATTTTAAATTGAAATATTAAATACCCTCTCAAAAGAATTCCGTTGTGACAACCGAATTTTTTCCAACCGAATTCAGTTGTGGCAACCGATAATTCGGTTGTCGCAACTGAATTGAAATCGAATTCGGTTGCCACAACTGAATTTGGTTGCTGCAACCGAATTACGAGGTTGCGGCAACCGAATCAATTCGGTTGGCAAAAAATTCCGTTGAAACAACGGAATTGTTCTGAGAGTATATTAGGAGGTTTTAATATTACAACGAAAATTTTAATGTACAGCGATGTAATTGCATTTAACCCGAGGAATGATTTTTGTCTTAATTATTTTTTTCATATATCCAATAGTTTGTAATATTTCTAGTGGTCGTACCTTTCAGTTAAAGTTCATTGTGGTCAGAGATGGGGAACACAAAGCCAAGATGACCATGATAATCACAGGGGCCGCCACTTCATCCCCTTAAGTGGGTTTGAAGTGATATTTGGAATGACGCCGATTAAAAAATATATGGCACGAACAAGGCTACCAAGGCCTAAGAAAGATGAAATCGCTAACACGGAAGCTATGGCGATGGGTTCCCTCTGAAAGTAATGAAGTTCGGATACATAATAGAGGAGAAGAAAATAAGAAGCACATAAAAATTAACAATTTATAAAATTTTTTAAATTATTTCTTTTAATTTTAAAAACAAAAACTACACCGGTAAAATTCCATAGTTAGATAGTTAACAAAATCTATAGTGAAAATAAAAAAAAATATGTAAATAACTAGCATAATAAAGAACACCTACTGTTTTCGTTGAAATCAATAACATTTTGATTAACCTATAAAATTCAATTAAATCTTAAAAGATTTTTTAAATTTATTTTTATCGGGATATACATTAATTTCATTAAAGGAATTAAATGTGCTAAAATCCCAAACGTATTTAACAAATTGTAAATTGTGGATTTCATTCTTGCCCAAGGAAATCGTCATGGGACGATGTTTTTAGAAAATATTTGTTAACATAAATTACAAACTCAATGAGAATTTCTTGTTCTCTTATAGGAGCGTTATTAAACATTCAAAATATCAAAGAAAAAACAAAAACAACAACACAGAATTTACCACAATTTGCTTTGTCATTTTCCAATATACTACTCTGTTGTTTTGACAGATCTAGCAATGTAGTGGCATCCATTCATGTATAAACAGCAATAGAAAACAATGTTTTCTAAAGTGTCAGTAACATTTAAATTTGCACAAGCACTTGCATATTAGTTTTTTAAAATTTTTTTTTATCGGGATATACATTAATGAAATTATACCACTGAATCACTATGCTATGTTTTCATTTAATGTATAATTTTAGATTTCCAGAAGATGCTGTCCAGAGGATAGCGAAATATCGAAAATAAAGAATAATCTTATTTAAAACTGACCTCGAGCTTAACTATTTATTAATTAAATTACAGCAAAAAGGTCGACAAAAAAAACCAATTAGTTATTATTTAGAGAACATTTCTTCAATAATTCAAATATTTTGTATAAATTTAGAAAAACTCTAACAGAACTAATTTGATCGACTTTAAAATAATACGCATATAACACTGTGAGACAAATGGTAGGGTCAGTGATTGGGAAGGGTTCAAACTACCGCGGAAAGTTATATCGGTAAAAAAGAAGTTATACGTGTCCCGGCGTTTCGCTGGGTCACCTCTAGGAATCGAGATATATCGATTTGACCTTTGGTGGTCTTTTTTTTTTTTGACATAACTCGAGAACCACTAGTCCGATTTTGCTCAAACAATTTTAAAAAAATTAAAAATTACAATTCCTTTAATCTGTTCATATAACGTTTTTCTATATACTCAACAGTTTTGCCGGTAAAAATAAATGTATGAAGAAAAAAATATTTATTGCCTAAAATATTAAAAAGTAATAAACAAAAGGTTATTGATTTTTATGGTAGCGGTAACAAACATTTATTTTTACCGGCAAAACTGTTCAGTATATAGAAAAACGTTATACGAACAGATTAAAGGAATTCTAATTTTTAATTTTTTTAAAATTGTTTGAACAAAATCGGACTAGTGGTTCTCGAGTTATGTCAAAAAAAAAAGATATATCTCGATTCCTAGGGTTGACCCAGCGAAACGCCGTGACACGTATAACTTGTTTTTGACCGATATAACATTTCCCGTTGGTTTCATCCCATTCCGATTTTGACTGTCGCATAGTGTAATTTATCCGAAAATTCTTCTTTTTTTCGGCCTACAATTTTTGAATCTGTCCCCAAACCGAAGTCGAAATCCCTAATTTGGGCCCAAATCCCCTTTCCTGACAACTCTGTTAAAACCTCATTTCCCAAAATAAAATCCTCCTTTGACAAAATTTCCCACATTCTAACGACATCTACAGTTTGTTTAAAAAATTATCCATGTTGCATCTCTATATTATGTCTCTGTGTGAGACCCCTGTTTGTACTAATTCGTCAGGTGAACAAAATTTCCAAAAACAGTTTTATTGATAATAGTGATTCATTTGGTTAAATAACATTCATACACAAAACTTTGGAAGCCTACAATAAAAATATCTCTTTTATGAACAAAATTCTAAATTCCGTATACGAGACTGAAGGTATAATTAGTTTGTACGTAACGTGCCGTGACGAATCAGCTGATTTGTTTTTGTTCTATGAAAAAGCATTTGAGTCCTTAGTTTGTCTGTAATGTAACGTGCCGTGCCGGATGAACCTGTTGAAAACAGAATTTTTGTTATCCGTTAAGTGACAGTGAGTTGACAGCTGCTGTTTTGACATCTGCGACGAATGGCTTAAACCGGCTAAGCCGAGCCGCCGTCTAATTTTTGTTACCGCCGCCGTCGAAAATTTTTTTTACACGATAAAAGTCTAAAAATAGTATATATTTTGTTTTAATTTTCTTTTTTTACCGTTAAGCCGATGTTTTGTATGTGTCAACTTAAAGTTGGCTAGCCGATCAGCTTTTGGCTCACAGCCAGCTTTAAGCCGTCGCTGCAATTTTTTTATTTAGCCACCGAACCGATTAATCTAGTTAGCGCAGATCTCTGCTAAGAAAAACAACATTAAACAGCTGATACGTTGTTACGGAAAAGACTAACTACACAAAAGAGCCATCCGGCACGGCACATTACAGAACCGTCACGAAACGCAAAGACTAATGGAGCCTTAATACACTGATTTCAAACTTTATAACAATAACAACATCCGTTAACTCATCGGCTGAAAAGTACGTAGGTTGAAACATAGGTGGCGCCAGTAATGAAAAATCCACATGATTTTGTGGAACTACCAACCTTCAGATGATACCTGTCAAAATTTTATGACACTTCGTTCATTAGTGAACAAGTTACAGCTGTTTTAGTGACGCTACTTTTTCAATTTTGAAAACAATGGATTCAAAGCAATTTCGTGTGTTGATTTTTTATTGCATTTAAATGGGGAAAAGATACCCTTCAAGCCAAAGTTTGGCTTTGTAAGTGTTACTCAGACTATGCTCCATGGAGACAAATGGCAGAAAAGGGGTTTGCTGACTTTAAACGTGGTCATACAAATACCGATGACGCCGAATGCTCTGGTCGCCAAAAACAGGTGGTGATACCGGAAAACCTCAAAAAGTTGACAAAATCGTTTTGGCAGACGATAAAGTGAAGTTCCAGGAAATAGCTGATACCTTAAAGATATCGAAGGAAAGTTTCGTCTTTATTTTGCATGAACATTTGTCCATGAGAAAGCTGTTTTCGTAATGGGTGCCGCGTTTGCTCAAAGTACACCAAAAACAACAACGTGCCGATGATTCTGAGAGCTGTTTGGAGCTTTTCGGCGAGATAAAAAGGACTTTTTGCATCGGTATGTAACAATGGACGAAACTTGGATCTGCCATTTCACTCCAGAGTCGAATCGGCAGTGACCTGAGTGAACAGCAACTGGGGAACCTTGCCCGAAGAAGCAAAATTCAGCTGCTAAATTTATGGCATCAGTATTTTTTGGATGCGGCTGGAATTTTGTACATTGATTACATTGAAAAAGGCCCAATATGAAGAAGAAAAAAGTGCTTTTTCACCAAGACATTGCGCCGTGTCATAAGTCGTTGGCCACCATGGCCAAATTGCACGAATTACACTTCCAATTGCTTACGCACCCACCGTTTTGGCTCCCAGCGACTTTTCCCTTTTTTAAGAAAGAGACTTGGTTCAAATGAAGAAGTGATTACCGAAACGCGGGCCGATTTTGATGCCAAAGATAAATCATTCTATAAAAAACGTATCGAAATGTTAGAAAGGCGTTGGGGTGATTTTATCGCTCTTGAAGGAGACTATGTTGATGAATAAAGTAGAATTTTGTAAAAAAATTGTTGTTTTATTGGTTTTCCTGCAGACTTTCCAGCCCGATGTATTATCGCACGTTTTGACAGCTGCGATAATATTCCCTATATGTGCATTTGAAATTGAAATTTCTCTTTTTTCACGATTTCGTTAATAAATAACCTACGGCGAAAAAGAATATCCAATAATTTATTTTATACCTGTGATGTTTACAGAGGTTACTTAATTTGTCAAAAAAAAATTATTTTCTATTTTATTGATTTTCTTAATACTTAAGTACTAAGGAATCTGTGACAAATATTAAATTATAAAATTCAGTTAAGTAACTCAAATATGTTAAACACATACAGCGGTATTCAAAATGAAAATTTAGCATAGAGTTAACATGAGTTTTATTCATAATACTCTTGTTAAACTCATTCTTGTATTGTTGCTAAATTCCTTCTAATGATCTGTTATCAAACGCCGAAAAACAAAAAATTCCATTCACAATAATAAAAAAGCCTTGTATTTTCAAACACAGGGTTGGTGTTAATCGGTGTGCTAAGAAATCATTTTGAATAAACTCTATTCTAACTAGCTGCTAGGCATAAAAAAACATTCTAGTTAACAGCTCGTTGTGTGCGATGTATAAGAAGCTACTAACTTTTCATTTTGAATACGGGGGATACTTTCTAATCAATGCCAGCAAAGTTTCAGATAATTTATCGATGTGGTCCTAAAAGTACATATACTATACTTTAAAAACCCATGGCTTATTCAGGTATCTATAAATAGGAAATTTTTAATAAAAAATTGTCTTTTTGCTTAAAGTTAAATTTGGAAATATATCAAAAAGTAGAGCTAAGTAATTTTAAAATTTGGTGTTCACATTAGTGATGTTCATCCTAAAATCTGTCAGAATTAATATGTCGCATGTTCGATGCATTTTTAGTGTTGTACTGTGTTATTTTTAATTTTTATATTACTTTGTTTTTAAAAACAATTAAAATCTTGCTTTATAAGTATTCAAATATGCTTCATATTAAAAAATTACAAACTTTTTTTTAATGTAACAAGAAATGTGACCAGAGACCCAAAATAACTGTTATATTTCTTAAAAAGTCACCACCCAAATTTATTTAATTATAACATTTCAATAATGCACTATATTTTATAAATCATATTGCACAAAAAAATCACAAAGTTTAGCAAAGATTTTAATTTTTTCAATTTTTATATTTTACTCTATAAATTTCTGTTGTTTTTTGATTTTTATTTTAAAACTTTTTACAAAAGTTACAGAATGATTTTTTTGAAAAAATTAAGCACCAACTTTTTTATTTGATAATAAAATAAAAATTAAAAATTGACCTAAATTGAATGCCGGAAGTTGCTGGAATATACATATTTACTCACTTTAAATCACTGTTCAATATTTTATTAACACTAGTTGACATCATCAGGATATTATAATTGTTGAAGTCATTGGTTCTATGGCTTTTGATTTATATTCTTAATTGTTATTTTTTGATAAAGAAAAAAAATCAGAAAATAACTTTTATTATTTTTGAAAAAATAAAAATCGTTTTTGGATTGTTTTTGTTTGAATTAAAAATATAAATCAAACAGAACAAATAAACAGAAAATTAAAAATATTCAAACAAGAAATAATTGTAAAGCAATCAGTTTTTTGAATAAAAGTTATAACTGTTACGTCCCTGAATGTGACAAATTCTATAATGAAAAAAATTATGGTCACATTTTTCTACCATTAGGATATAAATCTCAAAAAACCCAAAAAAAAAAATATCTTTAACAATTAAATTATAACCTAGCGCAAGTGCAATCAAACCACTGTGCTACAAGCAAACAATTGCAGCAACATTAAATCATTCGAATGGTTGTTGTTGATAATGTACAGTTGGTGGGGAAAAGATATTTGAGGCATATAAAACCAAACTTTAGCGCTGCATCATTTTCACTTTCGTCGGTAAACTGTAACAAAATACAACAAAACTAACGCGTTAAAAAAAAAAACAATCCAACCTACGAATAAACATTGAATGAAATACAAACCAATCCTCTTGACATACGGAAAGTTTTAAAAATCAAGCAATTTAAAAATAAAATTGAAAACTTTGAAACAATTCGTAGTGATACAGTGTTTTGTGTTGTTTTAACATGCAAATATAAAATGCAGATTTTAGCTAAAGTTTAGAAATCGACTTATAGTTGATTGGATGTGTAGAGTGTTATAAATGTCTTGCAATTGTGTGTGAACAAATTGTGTGTACGCGAGTGTATAGTGGTTGATTCTTTGGTTGGTTGCCTGTCAAATCGTTGTCGTGAATATAAAACAAAAAATTCATTTGAGAATTTATTCTAAAGTGGCACGTATTTTCAATTGCATTTTCCGTTTAAAAACAAAAGTGAAGGGTGCATTCAAGTGTACTTTTTGTATCCTTGACTTTGTGTATTTGAATGTGTGTGTGTGTTTTTATGTATGTGTTTAGGGTTGTATAAGTTTCATTGACTGTTAAACATACACAAGAAAAACAAGAAAAAGAACATTGCGATTATGCAAAGTGCACCTATTATTTTACAATCACGCAAATACTTGTAACGTACTCTTCAATCTTCTCTTTGACTTTTTGAATCGCGTGTTGACTAAACTTTAAATGAAAACAAAAACAACAGGCTTTGTTAAGTGTCTGTTCTTTATGTCTGTATTGCAGTTTTCGCACTTAAGTGTTTAGTTAAGATTTCCAAGAAAAACATGAGTGAAAAGCATAAAACAAATAACAAAAGTACTTGTAAACTACTGATGCTGAAATTGATAACAATTTCATAGATCTCATATAAACTTCAATTATTAAGCTGTGTCAAAATGTGACCCAAAAATAAACTTAAGTTTTGTAATTTGAAGGCAAGTTTTATAGTGAGAATTAAGGTCCAGTTTTATTGTCAGAACTAAGGGCCAGTTTTATAGTTAAAACTAAGAATGATTATTGTCTTAAATATTTCTAATGTTAGAAATTTGGTTTGCAGATTTCTGAATTAAGTAAACTAATAAGAATTACTCGTTCTTAGTTCTGACTATAAAACGGGCCATATTAAATAATTTTTTCTAAAATTTTGTTTACCCATGTGACAATCGAAATATATATGAACATACGTGATCATAGATTAACTTGTATTTGATCATGCATGAGCATACGTGATCATATACGTCCATACATAGTTCAATGTATGACCATGCATGATTTCCTACTCGCAAACTTCGGATCCGAAGATATATGGAAACATATGAGATGATGTATGGCCATTAGGGATGCCAAACGGGAAATCCCGAATCCCGAAATCCCGGGATTTTCGGGATTGGCAAAATCCCGAATCCCGGGATTATTTCTCAAAAATCCCGGGATTTTCTTATTTTTTAATATTAATATAAACGCAAATAAACAAAGTGAGCAATTTTAGATTACATAAGTTTTTTCTTGCATTTTCTCATATTGATAAGAAATTGATGCCAAGATATTGGTAAAATTATAAATTAAGTAGATTATTCGAGTAAACTATGCAAAGACTTTGCAGAAAAATTTGAAATTTTGGTAAACAATATTAAGTTTTTGAGTACTACATGCGAAAAATCAAGTTTGTTTGTTATTATACCGATTTATTCTTCCAAGCGAAATTCGATTTCTGAAACTGGCACTGTAAGTTTTGGCTGGGACTGTAAGTTTGAATTCTTCCATGAAAACATATGATAACGATAACCAAATAACTTTGTTGCTGTAATTACACGATTTAGTGGGCAAGGTTATCGCAACGAATCTGTTTTAAAATCTGTTTACAAAATACTGGGCGCAAGTGTACTTAATGACAGTCCTTCATATATTATCCAAGCCAGAAAAATACAAACGGGAAAGCGACGGCAAGGTATTTTAACAGTACAAGTACTGACAAAAATTGTTTTCCCATTTCGAATATGATAACGCCAATAGACAAAAGGACCGGTAGTTCAAAAAGCGCCGGAAAAGTACTGGAGAAACAAAATTTTTAACTTTGGCAAAACGCTGCCAAAACCAATAAATAGGTGGTTTGGAATTATATTTTCCAAAATAAAAGTTAAAAAAAGTTCATATGTATCTTTTTTTTTGCCCTGCTGTGATGTTTTGTAAAACAAATACTGGCAAAACGATTTTTGCAAACGCTGGCAAAGCGTCCCAAATGAGTGTTCTGCCAGTTATTTATTTTTAACATCGCGGTTACCCAGTGGTATGCAAGTACTTGATTTTTTGTACCACTGTCAATTTCTGACTGAGATGTTTCAATATTCATAAAATGTACCACATTATTAATTAACAGCTATTAAATAATTATAAAACGCTTTATTCTATAAAAAAACGAGTAAAAAGGTTAAAGTCGGGCATGCCGACTATACAATACCCTACACCAGTCTGGTGTATTGTTTGAATCCGAAATTCGAATGGGTTAAAATGGGGCTTATGTCAAAATTTTCTATAATGAGAGTCAGCGCACCAAATTTCATTAAAATATCTTAATATTTGCGACCTGCAGTTTGTAACCAAGCCAATTTTGGGGGGACCCTTATATGGGCACTAGGTCTAAACATGGACCGATGTTCACCAAAATCAATAGGCTGCGTTACTGGGCCAATATAGGTCTGTGTACCAAATTTCGTCAAAATATCTTAATATTTACGACCTGCAGCGTATAAAAAGTATAATTTTGGTAGGACCCTTATATGGGCACTAGGTCTAAACATGGACCGATGTTCAAAAAAATCAAACTTGTTCGTCCTTGGGCCAACATAGGTCTGCGTACCAAATTTCATCAAAATATCTTAATAGTTGCGACCTGTAGAGTGCGCACAAGATTACATGGACAGACAGACAGACGGACGGACCGATGGACGGACAGACGGACATCGTTAAATCGAAATAAAAAAAAATTCTGAACCGATCGGTATACTATAAGGTGGGTCTACGACCAATATTTTTTGGTGTTACAAACATCAGCACAAACTTATAATACTCTGACCACATAGTGGTGTAGGGTATAATTAGTTACATAACATAAAAATTTTTACAAATAAAGGAAAATTTAAATCCTGAAATCCCGTAAACTCCCGGGATCCCGTAGTCCCGAAAATCCCGGGATCCCGAGATCGGGATCCCGGGATTTCATACAAAATCCCGAATCCCGGGATTTTCAAATATCAATCCCGATTGGCATCCCTAATGGCCATACGTTGAACTATGCATTGACGTATATTAACATGTATGCCCTTAGAGGCGTCCAAGATTATATGGCAATTTTTTAAAGGGCGAATTGGAAGAGTGTCGGGGTCCAAGTTGTTTCCTTTCTAAATTAAACTAATAAATATGAAGTTTGGGGGCAATCGAATAAAGAAAAGTCGAGGCGGAAATCGATTGAAAATTTTAAGAGTGTTTATATGGGAGAAATATGACTTTTTTCAGTTTTTATGAAAATTTCGTTCTATAGTTTAATTTTTTCAACCACTTGTGTTATGAATCGATTTTAGTATTAAATTATATTTTTAAAAAGCTGCATAACTTCAAAATCGGTTAAGAACTCGCCAAGAAATAACTAATGCCCCAGACCAATTTTGTGGATTTCGAGAAAAGTGTGATTTTTATAAAAAAATTAAGTAAATTTACTCTTTTTAAATACTTTGTACCAAAAATTAATCAATTTTGTACTTTTAAATGTTATATTCATCTTAATAACTTAGCGCTTTGGAAAAAATTAATATGACCTTATTAACCCTTTTGGACATGGGGTCACATATGACCCCAAGCTAGGACAATTCATTAAAAAAAACGCAAATATTTTGTAACTACTGTTGAATTTTTAGAAGTGATGCTTAAAATATAATAGACAAATGTGCAGACCTTCTATGCTAAAAATTTGGCATAAATTGAACAACGTTAGCCCATTCCTTGCCAGGGCCAAACGTTGAATTTTTGGATGTTCAACAATTATTTACTTTATCAAAGCTACCCATGCATCATCTGTCTAAGATATTGGGCGGCATTTGGAGGAACCACTTCGCAAAGGTTACAATAAACGGCCCCTTTTCTCCATATGCAGTTTGACGTTCATTAAACTTACGGCGAAATCCGCAAAGAATGACAAACCAAATCTCTTCCTGCGTTTTAGTGAAATTGCTGCCGACTCTTCTTGTCTCCATTTTTAACAAGCTTCCCATGAAAATTTTCGGTTCCAAAGAATCGGTTGTAGCTTTTCGGTAGCTACTTTTCATTTACAACTCCTTCTACTGTCGATTCTAACACCGATTACATGCGTGACAAAATCTTGACTTTTAAAAATTAATAGAGTTCTAACCATTAATTCTATATATTTCGGACATGCTGATTACAATGGCGTACTTTATTTTTCGATCAATGGTACAGATTTTTCGCAAATGTCTTTAAAGTTTGGCGGTTGTCCTTTCAGTTTTTTGTATAAAAAATTTTTCAATGTAAGCACAGGACCTGTGGCCATATTTACGATACAAATGCGATGTGCTAATCTTGATATTTAAACCACTACTTAGCGTTTTATATAGGTTTTTATGGTTTTTTGCTATTTCAGCGATTTTAGTCGCCGAATGTACAATTGACCTCGATAAATGTAATGTCTTAGTAAGGAAGCGATTAAAAGGAAAATATTGCAATAAAAAAATGTATTCATCTATAGCGGCCTATAACTTTACGTTAAAATCGCTCTTTTTTAAAAATTTTGTATGGCAGCATATCTTTCCAAGTTGATCCCAGATTCCAACTTTTAGTATGTGGGCCCTTCTAAAAAATGTTCTTGCAAAAATTCAAACCAAATACTTTCCATTATCAAAAGTTATCGCTATAAATACATTCATTTATAAATATAAGTATCTTACTAAACAAATTACAATACTAATATTAACAAAAACTAAACAAAATACCCGAGTAAAAAAAATAATATGATATATAATTTAATATAATTGGAGATATGCTATGATCCGAAAAATGGTGGATAAAATTATACCGGATAAGATCTAAATATATTGAATCATATAGAATCTTATCCGGATTTTGACCCGATATAATTATATCTAATTTGATGTAGAAATATATAATTATATAACGCTTTATATTTCAGGTTCAAAACAAAAACTATTAAGAAGTACTAAAAAATAACACCCCTAAGTTAAGGATGCAATATTTAAATAAAAAAATTCTTTAAAAGAAGTTGTACATAATTGTAACCAAGCATTTTAAGCCTTCTCATATAAACCCGTAAACTGTGTAAACCTGGTATGTTTATGAGTTTAATTTCAAATTCGATAAATAAAAAATATGGTTGTATTTATACAAGGTTTACAAGGAATTTACGAGTTATAATGAGTACGTCTTTTATATTTTGAAATCATACATAAATATATCTCAAAAAACATAGAATTTTTTTACATTGCGCTATACTTAAACATATCTAAAACAACTTAGAAAAAAATTTAACATTGAGCTATATAAAACTTCATATGTTTTCCGATAAAGCCATTTTTAATTATATATGAGCTTTGTATTAAAATTGTCATAGCAAATGTAACTACATATGGTACATATTAATATATATAGGGACATATATATTTATACTGATCTATATATGATATCATATAAGAAATTTTTGAAAAACTCAAAGCTATACATAATTATATCAGCAAGGATATAGTGTCACACTTGACTATATATAAACATATTAGTCCATAATAAATTATATAATTTCCTATATAACTATTTTTACTCGGGTATACAGTATATTTTATGGCTTTAATGTATTTATTTTATAATAAAGTAAAAGTGGCAATAATAAAGTAAAAGTGAAATTATTAAGTTTAAGTCGTAATTTAAATATGTTATTCCACAAAAAATAAGATTTATTTTGTTTTAATAAAAGTAAAATACCACTAAATTATATAAAAAAAGAATATTTTAGTTCATAATTGGGACTCTATTAACTAATTATTTCACTTTTACTTTATTATTGCCACTAGAGTTCTCAAAACAGGTTTCCGAATTATTCGATAAACCAGTTTTTTCTATATTTCCGGGTTTTTTAAACCGGTTTTTGAAAAAGGGCGGTTTTCGAATTATTCGACTAACCTCGTTTTTTCATGTCGAATAATTCGAAATTTTAGAATATCTATAAAGTGAAAATTTCTAATAAATTTTCTTCATTTCTTTAATAATTATGCAAAATATTTAAGTGCCTATTCATAATAATTTGAAAACCTTAGACTCACAAAAGTTTGTCGGTAGAATCTACTGAAAATGACAGTTAAAACAAAGGTATATGCAGTTAAAAAGGCGACCTTTAAAATAACTAAAACTTTTGTTATTTTTAAATGTTGAAAAATAACTAACAGATGCAATACAAATAACTACCAAGTTTGTAAAATTAACTGATAAATTTTTACTACAAAAATTTCAAAACAACTGACAAAATCGGTAAGAACTACCATTTTTTACAGTTAATTTATAAAAGTATATTTTAATAAAAAACAAATAATTTTTTCTTTCGATTACAAAAATATGTGTTATTACCTTAACCTATTTGAAATTCGAAGTAAAAATTCCAAACCCTTTATTATGCTTTTATGCATTGGAGATACAATACAAGTTTCTGATATTTATTTGCAAACTAGAAATATATCAAATATAAACAAATATAACAAATATAACAAATATAAACTAAACAAAAATTTTTAAAATTCAAAAAAATTCGACGAAATTTTTTATTTTTTAAATAACTACCAAAAATAACCGTATACTGTAAAATTGCTGTTTTGGTAGTTGTTTATTATGATATTAAAAATAACTGCCTTGAACAACTGTTACGAAATTACAATATTTTTCTTTAGTTGTTTTCTTAAATAACCGTCATAAAAGTTGTTTTGCATTTTTATATAGAAAAACAACTGTAATTACTGTTAAAAACAACAACTACTGATTACTACATAAACAACTGTCATGTAGTAACTGTCAAACTTTTTGGAGTGTATAACACGTTTATAAAATGAATTTTGTATGTAAGATTTGTTTTATGTCACTTAAAAATGTTCAAAGTGATTATGCATATGACCCTTAGTGTTTGAATCCCTCCTTTAATTAGGGTTTATTGACTTTGTCCATTCTATGACGAACATTAGTGGACTATTATCGAAAAAATTAATTATTTCAAGACTGTTTTTTTTTTTGCAGAATTCTATATTTTTCTCTCTGTCCTAAGAAAGTCATAATTTTTTGACAATAAGTTTAGTAGGAAAGATCTAAAAATTTGTCCTAAAATTCATATAAGTTCATGTTTTCCATTTCCTCAATAAATAAAAGGAGATTTTCTTATTTTTTAGCTTTTCTCTCCCGTTATAAAACATTTTGCGATTTGAAACTGTAAAATTGTAATAAAAATGTAAAAGGCACAAATTGTTTAATATTAATTGGAAAAATACAATCTTCATAATGCCAAAGTTATTTTTTGCGACATTTTCAAATGCGAAAAAAACTTCCATCGCAAATTTGTAACAATTCCAGAGCAAGTGAAAAATCATTTCTGGTTTTTATGGAGGTTAAAAGCTTTTTTCGCAAAAATTACGAACAAAATACTGTGCCTTTAGATCTGTCCGAAAGTGTTTTTTTTTAGAAACAAAAAAAAAAAAAAAATACAAACAGCGCCTTTAGAAATAATAACTTTTAGTTTTAAAGGTGGATTCGCACTAATGGAATAATTTGCGCTGCGAATTGCTTTCAAGAAAGGAATGAGTTTCAGGATTTTTAGCAATACTTTGCAAGTTTTATAAGAAAATTTGCATATATAGCAATACAAAATGCTTATTTACAAAAAACCGGTTATTTCAAATATGTCGAATACTTGACAACTCTAATTGCCACCTTTACTTTATTATAAAATAAATAAATTAAAGCCCCAAAATATACTATATATCTTGATTAGTTTCTGTTAATATTAGTATTGGCATTTGTTTAGTAAATTACTAATATTTATAAATGAATGTAGTTATACCGATAACTTTTGCAAATGGAAAGTATTTGGTTTAAATTTTTACAAGAACAATTTTTAGAAGGGCCCACATACTATACTAAAAGTTGGAATCTGGGATCAACTTGGAAAGCTATGCTGCCATACAAAATTTTTGAAAAATCGCGATTTTAATATATAGACCGCTATAAACGAATACATTTTTTTTATTAAAATATTTTCCTTTTAATTGCTTCCTTACTAAGGCATTGAGGTCGATCGTACATTCGGCGACTAAATTCGCTGAAATAGCAAAAAAACATAAAAACCTGTATAAAACGCTAAGTGGTGATTTAAATATCAAGATTAGCACATCGCATTTATATCTTAGATACACAGAGAGAATTTTGTTGGACGAGTTTTAATGAAATTTTTCAGTGAATTAATGAAGTTTTCTGCACAAAGTAAAAAAAAAATTTATTAAATTCGATGAAAAAGCTTCATATATTTTTTGAATCTAGTTTTAATGAAACTTTTTCATGGAGTGTATGAAACTTTTAATAAATAAAATGAAATTTTTGGCAATATTTAACGAAAAATTCCATTAATTCAATGAAAAGATTCAATGGACGAGTTCTAGTGCAACTTCATTGGTTTTATGCAAAAAGTCATTAGTATCATGCAGATAATTCTCTCAGTGTATGGCCACAAGTCCTGTGCTTACATTTTAACACAAAAAAAATTAATATTAATTGAATTTGTAAAATTTTTTATATAAAAAGCTGAATGGACAACCGCCAAATTTTAAAGACATTTAGCGAAAAATCTGTACCATTGATCGAAAAATAAGGTACGCCATTGTAATCAGCATGTCCGAAAAATATAGAAGTGATGATCAGGTCTCCATTAATGTTTTGAGTGTCATGCAGTGTTATTTTTGTTTGAAATTGTCCCAAAAGTAACCACTTCTATTTGCAACTTCCAACGCATAAGTTTTGAATTTGGTTCCTTGACGTTATTCAACCAGATCAGTGGCTTGTGATCCGTGAACAATTTTATTTTCCTACCATATATATATAGTCTAAACTGTTTAAGACACCAAATTATTCCCAAACATTCCTTTTCGATAGTCGAATAATTTAATTCGTGTTCGTTCAATGTACGCGATACATATGCTATCGGTTTATCATTCTGAGATAGAACGCCCCCTATCGCCACATTGCTTGCGTCCGTTGTGATCTCGAAAGGGACTCTAAAATCTGGGTATATCAATATCGGAGCACTAATCAACCTCTCCTTGAGGATATCAAATGCCTCTATATACCTTGAATCGTTAACATCTATAATGCTGTCTTTCTTCAAACAAACCGTCATCGGCTTGGCTATGTGGGCATAATTCTTTATAAAACGTCTATAATACCCTGTCATCCCCAAAAACCTTTTAATCTCAGTTTCAGTCTTCGGAAGTTTAATTTCATTTATCACCCTTATTTTATCTAAATTCGGTGATACACCATTTTTGTTAACAGTGTGTCCCAAACCTCTTTCCACCTCTTTCCTAAGAAATTCGCATTTATCCATCTGGACCTTAAGTCTGCCATTCTTTAATTTGGCAAACACCGATCTTAAGTTCTTAATATGTTCCTCCAAACCATTCGAAAACACTATGATATTATCCATATATACCATACATTCCCTCCTGGAAACGTTTTCGCGCAAAACGTTATCTACCAATCTTTGAAAAGTGCTCGGTGCATTTTTCAAACCAAAAGGCATTCTATTAAATTCATAGTGCCCATTATCGGCAGAAAAGGCAGTTTTTTGTCTGTCCTTTTCGTCTACTTCAAATCTGGTGGAATCCACTCTTCAGATCGAGAATGGAGAAATAATTTGATTTCCCCAATTTATCAAGAATATCCACGATATTCGGAATGGGATAGCTATCATCTACAGTTTTCTCATTCAACTTCCTATAATCTATTACGAGTCTGAATTTCCTGATGCCCGATGCATCGGATTTTTTTTGGGACTATCCATACTGGGCTGTTATATGGACTACTGCTCGGTGCAATAATTCCATTTTCCAACATATCCAGAATTTGTTTCTGAATTTCATCCCTATGGATATAAGGATATCTATAAATCTTACCCCTGATTGGGATATCATCCTTCGTAATGATCCTATGTCTGATCCCATGAGTAAAAGTTAATTTTCCTTCATTCAGAAATATTTCCTTAAACTCCTTAACCAAATTATTCAATTGTATTCTTTCCTCAGAATTAAGGTGATCCATTCTAATACCCCGCAAAATCGAAGTGACATCAATATTTCCGTTATCGACATCCCTGACTTGAAAGTACCCTATATTATGAATCTCCAGGACTTCTTCTAGGCCCAGGATTTCATCAACACCCATTTTAAAACTTTCCTTAGATCTGTTATTTATCTTACAAACAACTTCCCCATTTTCACAATCGTATAGACCTTCGTCTATCAATATATCATCATCTGGACACAACATATTACTTATTAATACACTTTCACCCTTAACCGGAACAGAAATCCTATAACAATGTTCCCCCGGTAGTACATTCAATTGTTTTGTTCGCCCTGTTGCGAAAAACAATGGAATAACTTGTTCATTTATTATGAAACAATTCCTTCTATAGTCTACAACTGCTCTATATTTTCTCAAAATATCATTTCCCAACAAACCTTCAAACTCATTATTGAAATTATAAATAAAGAAATTAAAATATTGATCCGTCAAATTAAATTCACTAAATGATCTAACTATAGCCTTCTGCCTTACATAATGTGACTTATTTAAGGCACATATCCTTCTTATTTCCCTTAAGTTAACTACACTCTAATTAAATTCTGTTGAAATTTACCCAACTTATAGTAGGAAACTGGACTCCTACTATAAATTGGGTAAGTTTACTCTATGTGCGTAATTGAAAAAAAATACGCACATTGTGTTTAAGTTGGTGCACAAATAATTTGTAATTTTACATTGAAAGTGCGTAAAAATTAAATGAAATTTTGAAATTAGTGTATTAATTTACTAAATTTGTGTGTAAAAAAGCACGTTTCACGTGTAAATGAACGCATAAAATGCGTAAAAATCCACAAAAAATGCGCAAAAATCCACAGAAAGTGCGTAAAAATAAAATATAATGCGTACATTTACAACAGGTGTGCTAACTTTAAGCACCACCCAAAAATTTTTTTAAATAAAATAACAAATTAATTTTTAGTACGTATTTTATTAATAATAATATCCGAGTCATTCTCTCATAATCGTTTATGTCCAAATTAGTCGTTTTGGGATCTTAAGGCATTTGTATAAAATTCATATAAAAATTTTGTTATAACTATTGAATGGGTGCGATGACTCCTGCTCAACAAAATGCCTTCTTTGAAAGGGGGGCAGTAACCGTCAACAATAATGGGAGAAAACGCCTTAAGAGAGATATGGCCTACGCAGGAACAACTGAGTGCAATGACTCCTGCTCAACAAAGTCAGTATTCATTGAGTACTGCCTAACTTGCAAAGAAAGCATTTTGTTGAGCAGGAGTCATTGCACTCAGTTGTTCCTGCATAGGCCATATCTCTCTTAAGGCGTTTTCTCCCGTTATTGTTGACGGTTACTGCCTCCCTTTCAAAGAAGGCATTTTGTTGAGCAGGAGTCATCGCACCCAGTTGTTTTACCTAGGCCGTATGTCTCTTACGGCGTTTTCTCCCGTTATTGTTGACGGTTGTTGGTTGACTGCCTCCCTTGCAAAGAAGGCATTTTGTTGAGCAGGAGTTATTGCACCCAGTAGTTCCTGCGTAGGCCGTGTCTCTCTTACGGCGTTTTCAATTTTGAAATGAGGTTTAGACTACCACATGTGTTAATAATAATTACCAAAAACAATTTCATGCTTATGTTGTTATTTCCAGACTCTAATGTGTTTGGGGAAATGTTGTAATTCACAAAAAATAATCCGTTTTCGCTTTTTCTTTTTATTATTTAAAATTTTTTTTCAATTTTTTCCAATTTGAAATGTCAGAGTATTTATTACTATTATAGGATAATATATTTACCAACTTTGTGCGTAAAAATTTTATTCCACAAAACAATAGTAATTTTAGGCACAATGTGTTTATTTATAAGCACATAATGTCTAAAAATACTTTGTGTGTGTATTATTGCGTATGAAAGTGTGTACAAAAAAAGTTTGCGCATTTTTTGTTTATATTTACCGAATTTTCGTAAAATTAAACAAAATTTTACCCATTTTATAGTAGTAAATTTACAAACATTTTTTAGAGTGTACTCTACTAGGGTGAAATACGTTCGGGTTCACTAGTGAATCCGTTGCACCGGTATCCACCAAAAATTTACACTCCACAATCCTTATGTAGGCGAGTTCATTGAATCGTCCTGCCGAAAATTTCCTACCTCCATAGGCACTGGTCTATCACCATCATTCGCCAAAGGATAAACGTTCCGGTTCGAATTATTAAAATTCTGAAAACCCTGGAATGGTGGTTGCATTTGGTTATTGTTACCATTTGCATTACGATTTGGCAAAAGGTTACTTTGATAACCGTAATAATTATCATTACGATTCCTGTTAAAATTTTTTCGTTGGTTTAGATTCGGTTTACTATCATTCCTATTCTGATTCAAATTCTGGTTATCATTTTTATTTTGATTTGGTTTCTGATTATCGTTTTTACTCTGAATTGGGTTCGGATTGTAATATGCATAATTAGTGTCAAAAAGTATTTTAATAGCATTTTCGATATTATTTGGATTCCGACACATAATAATAGATCTCATAGCTTCAATTAATTTGTTCTTAAATATTTCTAGAGCGGTTCTTTTATTTGCTGCAATAAGTGCGTCGTATCCTACATCGTTCTGATGTACTGTTCGTGTCTTCATGTTTAGTCGTCTAAGCATGACAATTATCTCGTCATAAAATTTTTTTGCGTTAGTCCTGAATTTCAACGATCTCATTTGATCGTACAATTGTTCCACCGAAAGGCGGTCCCCAAAATTATTTGCCAACACCTCCTTTAGCTCACTCCAGCTAGTAAGGTTATTATTAATTTCAGATATGTCCTTTGCAGGACCACTCAATTTAGATTTAATTAAATCCAAAAATACACCCTGCGACAATTCATCGTAAGTTTCTAAAATTGTCCCTATTCTGTCCACTAAATCTATAAATGTGTACAGATTTGCGAAATTTCCATCATATATTGGTAATTTCGAAAGGTACTTCAATGGATCAATTTGCACTACTTGTAAAGCCATTCTATTATTTTTTCCTTACTTATATTTTTATTTTTCAAATAACAAAAAAAAAATATTTTATTATTATCTTTTTTTTTATTAATAATTTTTAATTAATTTTTTTTTCTTTTTTTTTATATTTTAATTTTACACTTTTCTTACACTTATCTTACTTAGATTACAGTTTCCTTTTTCTTTGAAGATTCTTATTTTGTTATCCTTTTTTTTTTTTTTTAATTGATTAATAAGACGATTTATTTTCCCTCTTCTGGGTAAGTAGATCCTACCGACTGCGCCAGTTTTATTACACACGTTTAAATTGTTTTAGATATCTTTATTGAATGAACTTAAAAAATAAAGTTACTTAAAATTATCCACAAGGTTTTTGTTTATTTCGTTTATTTGATTTCTTGGTGGAAATATTTAGATCACAAAGAAATCTTTAGTTAATTCTAGAACTTAATTACGTATCTATTTAATTGTCTTGGTCTCTTGTATACAATATATAGTTGATTTCTTGGTGGGAATGTTTATGTCACCAAGAAATCTTTAGTTAAATTTATAATTTATTTGTAACTTAATAACGTTGTTTATTTTAAAGTTTATAAACAACCACATCTCAAAAGATATGTTTAATGGGTATGGATGTGGTGGGTGCTGTAGAGGGTACTGTAACTATTATACGCATTTTCACATTATTCTTTGAAATAAACTTTTGGGCTAGAAAAGTGTTTTTTGCGTTCCCGTACTATTGGGTAGATTTTTCATTTGGAGAGAGGATTTTGTGCTTTCTCTCATTTTACCGAACTTTACCCAAAAAGTAAAGAAACAAACTTCTATTAATAAAAATGTTCACTTGTTTCCAATCAGCTGTTTAATGTTGTTAAATTATTAGTGTTGGTTCCAACTAGACAATTGGCAAAAAATACACTGATAATAATCCATGCATAAAAATACGAAAAATGTTAAAATTACAAAAATTTTTGTTTAAACGATAAATGGTTTATTTTATGAAAGTTTTTGTTGTTTTTACATTTATTTCGTATTTTTATGCATGTATTATTATGTGTGTACTAGTGTTGATACTTTTTAAAGAGTTTTTTATAAATTGTCAGTGATGTACAAAATGAAGGTGCTAATCAGTGTTAGGAAACAAATAAAACTGATTATACATTTGAAAGCACAGTTGTATAAGTACACAAAATACACAAATTTCTCTATATTTAGTATATATTTTTTTTCTTTACAAAATATTAATTCAATTAATAAAAAAAATCTAATTAATAAAATAATTATTTTTCATAATTAAAGAAATTCCTTTTTAACTGGACAAATTGTATTTTAGCCGGTAACTGGACAAGACCCAAAATAACTGGATAATCCAGGCCGTCTGGCAACCCCAGATGCAAGAGTAAATATTGAAAATAATAATTGTGGATCGGCGACAGCGTGAAAGCCAACATAATCGAATTTTGTCCTTAATTTTATAAAATTATTATCTTGTTTTATATAAATCAACGAATTCAACCAACCAGTCAACCAACCATTATCACAAAAATATAAACAACAAAAATATCGAGTACATATATAAACACATACATACATACAGTGTGGAACAAAATATAATGGACAAAATTAAAAAGATTACTCCTTTCAGTAAAATTTTAAAACGATAGGGCCCGATCTTCGAATGCCTAGTTAAAATTTAGCCAACAGCAGGGAAAAACGGATATTAATTATTTAGTTCATAAACATAAAAAAATCATAACAAGTAAAATTTCTCTGACTTTGAACAGCTAGACTTTTCATAATTCTTGTGGGATTGAATAACTAATAATTAAAAAAACATTTTGATAACGTCGTCTACATTTATGTTTATGCATTGTTTTGTTATACTATATTTATACTTGAGCAAAAACTACACTCAAAATAATACGTCTGAAATACAAAAAAATTTGTTACTTTAACAAAAGTCCTAGTTTTTGGCATAAAATAAAATTTGTTCATTTTAACAAATTCTTTTGTTAAATTTAAACAATCTAAATTTAAGTAAAAAATTTGTAAAACTACAGTTTTAGCTGTAATTATACTGAGTCGGAGAATTTATCCAAATTTAGGGTCTCGGGACCCTACCCGGGCATAGTCCGTATCATGTGAGGGCATATAAGGGCACTCCAGTGGAGCAAACATTTTGTCCGTTTGCCTCTATCTCGCTTAGTTTTCGAGATATGGGCAATTTTATGAAGTGGAAAATTGTTATTAAAAATTTCCGAGGACTCCAAGGTCTCGCCAAAGTCCATTTTTGGATAGAGATACCCCCTTTCGCAGGCACATTATACGGTTAGGGGTAGTCAAAATCAATTTTGTCTATCTCTCTTAGTTTTCGAGATATTGGCAATTTTAAAAAATCGGGAGGGAACGAAATAGTGCCATCTTTAAAATTTCGGGTGTCGCCATCTACTGAATAATAACAGTAACATGAAAATATTATATTTTAACAATAAATTTTGTAAAATTTGACGAATGGGTTCTTAAAAATTTGTTTTAAATAATTTTGAAAATTAACACTCAAAATTAGTTAAAGTACTGAAGATTTTTATTATTGTGTTAAAGGAAGATAATTAAAATCTTTGCTTAAATCAGTGTTTTAACTAAAAATTTGTTAAAAATTAGTCAAATCGATTTGAAACCGGTTTGACAGATTTTTCTACTGCCGTATTATTTTAAGTGTACCTAGTTTTTGTACAAACCTAGTTTTTGCCTGTTTTTTATATGTGGAGAAGAAAATTTTAACGTTCAATACTAAAAATATAGGCCCTTACTATAAAAGAGTATTTTAAATTTAAAGTCCACTGTAGTTTTAAACATAGGATTTTGTTCATATTGTGTATGAAAACCCCAAAAAATATTTATATTTTCAAATATTTTGATTGGTTCAAAATAAATTAACCAATCAGAATGCTGCAAAATTAAACCAAGTCAAAGCATACTGCCACCTAAAATTTTAACTAAAGTCGACTTTAACAGAAATATACATTTGGAAAGGGCGATAAAGTAATCCGATTTTATTAAAATTTCGGAAAATATTAACATTTTCACAAGTAATCTAAATTTAGAATGTGAATTCATTTGATTAAATGTTTTTCGATTTATAAGGCTTGAAATTATTTACAACATAAAACCACCTATTTTCAATCGTTTAAAACTAAATTTGTTGAATGCAGGGGTACCACAAGGCTCTGCTCTGTTCTTTCTCCTTCTCTCTTTCTTATCTTTCTGAATGACTTTCTCAGTCAGACTTCCAATCCTATCTACTCTTTTGCAGATGACAGCAACATTTGCCATTTATATTCCTTTGATCATAGGCCAAGCCTTGTGGAGGTTGAAGGCAAGCGGCAGATTATGAATGACACACTCAATCAGGACCTAATTACAATCTCCGAGTGGGGTCGCGTGAATAGGGTCGATTTTAATCCACGCAAGACCCAATGTTGTTTGCTGACTCATAGGACCGCTGAGCCATCAATGTCATCTGTATACATGGGTGGTATCAGTATTGAGGAATCTGAAGCTCTTGATGTTCTGGGCATGAGAATACAGTGTGATGTCCGTTGGAAGGATCACGTCATTCAAGTGTCGAAAGAGGCATTCAAGTGTCTTGGCTTTCTTAACCGGTGTAAGAACAACTTCACTTCTTCTGATCTTCTCACTATTTATACCACCTATATCCGGCCAAAGATGGAATACAACTCCCATATATGGGCAGGGGCTTCAAAGTCTATTTTGGAGCTTTTGGACCGTGTACAAAGGAGGGCGTCGGCGCTCATTAAAGACAGTAGGGTATCCAGCTAGCTCTATTGACTCATTGGAGCATCGTCGGAATGTGGGTTGTGTAACACTGTTCTATCGTTACTACCATGGGAAGTGTTTTGCTGAGATAAGTGTATTTATCCCGGGGTCACGTGTTTTTGGCCGCAACACGCGCTTGTCTAGTAGATCTCATCCGTTTGTGGTCGATTGTCCAGTTAGTCGCATAACGCATTATAGAGAGAATTCGTTCATTAGTCGAACTGCCCGTATGTGGAATAAACTCCCCGCAGATGTCTTCCCTGATACTTACAATTTAGAGAAATTCAAGTCAAACGTTCATAAACACTACTCCCTATTTCCTCCTTCCCATAACCTATTTTCCTAATATCAACACAATGCATTGCATCAGTAGGGGGCATCCCCTGAGTGTTGGTCTAATGTAAAAAAAAAAAATTTAAACTTTATGAATGTATGAAAAATCGATTCTGATATTATTTTTCACGGCCTTTGCAATATTTTTTCTTGAAATTCAAGGTCGAAAAATATAAATGAATATAGCTCTAAAACGTTTTCCACTTGTTCCGTGTTCCACTACATTTCGTTCCCCTTCTCTCGTCTTTAAATAACACTCGTTCCCCGATCCATTCGATTTCTTTCCACCCTGTTTCAATTCCATTCGTTTCCCGCTCCATTGCATTACTCAACTTCAGTATTCCAATTACACCCGTTCTTTAAATCTCAGGTTTCTACCGAAAGAGAAAATGTAATTTTTTTCATTTAAAAAAAAATTCTTATGTACCAATTGGACAGCTATGTTTCTTAGCCCCATTAACACATGTCCAGTTTGCGACTAACTGGGACTTTACTGGACACATTTGTTATAGTTTACCATATACATTTTATATTTAACTTTAAGTTAAATTTAAACGTGATATTATGTTATCCGGCCTTAGTAAATCTTTATTAATTCCCCCCTCTGTTGCATACCCAAGTTTCATTAGTTGTATCCAAAGACAATGAGATAAAAACTATTTCAAACAAAACATCAAACAAAATATTCTGCATGTAAGCAGCATACCTGGGAATTACACCGTACCAACTTACAGGCAAAAAAGTGCGCGGTACACCTTCGAATATAAAGAATTTTTCCAAGGCAATTTCCAATTTTTTTTTATTTGCCGAACGTAGGGGTCGCCTTTTTAATTTTTCATTATAACTTCGGCATATATAGTCGGATCTTAAAGTGTGATAAATCTATTTTCTTTCCTCGAGGAGACCAATATTTTGCTTCTTCTTTATTTATTATTTAATCCTGTGAATTACAACAAATCTATTAAATAATACAAAATGTAAAATGTAACAGTTTTCATATTTCACGTATCAGGTGAATTCGAGATCAAACATTCATGCCATCTTTTTAGAGGTTTTCCTCTAGGTCTGGTTGTTGTAAGTCTTCCTATCATTGTTATCTTGGCTATTCTATTATTATCAATTCTAGTTTTTTCTTCTTCTACGGCTCCATCTGACCACATCCTGAACATCGCAGATTCTTCGTACTTCTTTATTTCTTATCATATCGCTTCGGTTAAATTTTGCATTTCAGTTGTTGTTATTAATCTTTCTGTAATTGTTGTGTCTGCCCTTGATTCAATTGCATACGTAATAATAGGCCTACGCATGTTTTATAAATACGAACCTGGATACTTAGGTTTTTGTTTCTAGATATAACATCTCTTAAACATCCGGAAATTTGAGCAGCTTTATTTGTTTGTTTGTTAACTTCAGTACTTAGATCCCTAGAAGAGGTTATTCTAGCGCCCAAGTATTCAAATTCCATTACTTGTTCTATGCTTTCTCCATATGTGACGCGCAAAATAGAAAGGGACCTAAGGGTAAAAACCGGTTTTGTTCACGAGAGCCATTTTAAAGATTTAAATACGTGTATCTTTGGTGTACCATCACTGAGCGTGTTGGTATTGGTCTCATTTGAAAGCGACACATCTCATGACGTCAGGAACGTGATTTTTTTACCCTTAGGTCCCTTTCTCTATGCGCTGTCACATATACAGCTAATTTACATCTCAAGGGTTGTCTTGAGATAGTAAGTGCTTTTGTTTTTGGAGTTGATATTTTCATATTAAATTTACCAGCTTATTTTTCGAAAGAATATAGCAAGCGCTGCAGATCATCCTCATTATCAGATATCAATACAGCATCATCTTTTTATTTGATGATCTAACTTATATCTTCTGGATGTTCTTTTCACTGCTTTTATTATTTCATCCATAATAAGATTAAATAAAATTGGAATAAGACTATCGCCTTGGCTATTGGCAGTTTTCGTGATAACTCATTGTTTACTTTAACAATTGTGGTGTTATCTGTATTGAGTTGATGTATAACAGATATTATGTTTCGGTCAACTTTACGATCTTTTAGTACAAGTATAACATATTTGAGGACAATTCTGTCGAAATATTTTGCTATAAAGGAAAAATGCAAAAAAAAAATTAAAAAGGCGACCTCTACTTTCGGCAACAAAAATAAAATAAAAAAATTTTCTGCTGGAATTATCGAAAAACATACTTAGCAAAAGTTTAATTATTTTTTGCGAGCTTTAATTTTCTGACTTGAGGGTCGTACATTAGAGTGGTAGGAACTGAGATCTGGTGCGTAAATACTAGAACGGGATACATTGGTCTCCTCGAGGCAAAAAGATCGATGTATCATACTTTAAGATCCGATTGTAAATGCTAAAGATGTAACGAAAAATTTAAAAAGGCGACCCCTACTTTCGGAAAAATTTTTTTTTAAACCTCTTTGCAAAACTAATTTAGGTTAGTGTACGGCGAACTTTTTTTTTGGTACGGTCTACTGGGCATACTGCATTATATATTAAGTGCATTAAAATGTTCAGTTGTCAGTAAATTTCAAATTTAATTTACATTACCAATAAATTTCCTCGTGCCGCAATCGAACCTGGGACTCCAGATTGTCAGTCTATAGCTCAACCAACTGAGCAATCTCGACATTTTATATTTGATAGATAAAAACATAATTGACTTGCTGGGCACAAGTCAGCATATCCATACCAGTGTTATATATTTCATATTAATTTAACTGAATAATCATTTAAAAATAAATGTACGGAGAACTTTTTAACTAAACTACAGACAGTTACTGTAATAATATTTTCAGTGTAGTCATCCATATTCGTACGCACTAGAAAAATTAACCTACATCTCCATATATGGGTAAATATAGTCATACATGTTCACATATTTTTTTTGTATGAAAGCCGGTTTTCTCAAATGGCCGGTTTTTTGGACACAATTTTCCATCATATTTTTCAACGCTAACGTGATTAAAAACATATCCTATATATGTATGCACAGCTCATGCTACGGGGACAGTTTTTCGATCAAGTGTTTAGTATGGAGACATTTGGTTAGTTGGGGGACTGTCCTCAAACTCTTCCTAGGTCTAGCGCATAGTATCAAGACATTTGTGGCTCATATACAGCATAGTTTGGGCACATTTTTGGCCATGTCTCCGAACTATGCGCACCACATATATACCCAGGTAGAAATAGCCGACGTTGCAACAAAAATTGTACTGGGAGAGCCCTGTTTTTTAGGAAATGCCGGTACTACTTAAAACGTGCTTTGCCAGTACTGTTTTCTGAAAAATAACGAGCTTTTTTAATTTATTAAAATTAAAAATATTATAAATTTTATGTATTTTTGCATCTATTACACAATTATTTATGTAAGAGAGTCATAGCCATTCTTTTCTTGTGAAGTTTCGAAAGAATTCATTAAAAATCTGTGATGTACACTAAAAGGACGGTAAAGTACTAGCAAACTACTAAATTTGTTATTAAATGTACTGAGATAATACCAAAAAATAAAATCCCAAGCCTGCGCCAACGTTGGGAAATAACTACGGCCAAGCGTTTATTGGTGTTATCATTTCGACCACATGCCAGCACAGTGAAAGTTGAAAATCCGACGCATTGTCAGTACATGTACTACCGTCTGCAATACCGGGCCGACATTGTGCCGTTTGTATTTTTCTACCTGGGTATATATATTTGTTTACTTGTGTAATAATTTACTAGTGCGCAATTCTTACAATCACAATATTACTTTTTCACAACAAAACTAATAGTCTTGCAAATTAAATTTGCGTGAAAAAAAGTCTACATACATTTGATGTGAGATTCATAATAACAGTTTTTTTCACGTGAAATCGAAACAACTTACTATGGTTATGGTAATAAATCCCCGCTGGGGTTTGCTCTACTTAATTACAATTCAATATACCCTACATCACTACGCGAACAGGTAATAACAAGTTTGTGCTGATGTTTGTAACGCCATCAATATTGGACCTAGACCCACCTTGTAGTGTACCGATCGACTCAGAATCACTTTTTGTTTCGTATAAAGATATTCTGATTTAATTTGGTACACTGATTTATTTCGGCCAAAGGACGAGGCTTATTGATTTTGGTTAAAATCGGTCCATGATTAGACCTAGTGCCCATATTAAGGTTCCTCAGAATTATATTTTTCGCCAAGATAGAGGTCGCAAATATAAAGATGTTTTATTGAAATTTGGTACACAGATTCTCATGGGCGCATGACTTATATTAGCCCAAGGATGAGGCCTATTGATTTTGGTATTTAGTATTTAACGAAATTTGGTACACTCATTCACATAGACCCACGAACAAATTCCTGTGATTTTCCTTAGAATCAGTCTATGCATAGACCTAAAATGAGCTTGTTCGATCGCTGCAGGTCACAAATACGAAGATATTTCAATGAAATTTGGTACACTGACTCACATGGGTCCAAAAAGAAGGCCTATTGGTTTTAGATAGAATCAGTCCATATTTGAACCTATCTCTTAAAAACACCTAACGCTAGCTAACAGGAACATTTTTTATCGTTTTTCTAATATTTTTATCATTTTTTCTCATTTAACGCACGTCCATTTCAACCCATTCGAATTTCGGATCTAAATTTTCCCTACTGGTGTAGGCTATCGTATAATCGGCATGCCCGACTTTAACTTGTTTACCCGTTTTTATTTGACCAAATACTTTCAAGTGCTGTTCCGATGCTTTATAGATCAAAGGTTTTGAAATTTAGTCTAATTGTACTAAAACATGACGACAAACTTTATCTAAGGTGCGAAAAATTCTTAAATTTAAAAGCTACACTCAAAAAAATAAGTTAGTAGAACAATTAGTAAAACGTCTTGTATATCAAGTGTACTAGTTTTTAGCAATTTTTTTGCTGAAATTCCGTTTTCAGCAAAAATTTTAGGTATATTTTTTTAGCACTAAACTAATTTTGAACTAATGTTTTACTAATTTATTTTGATACAAAAATTGTGCTGATAACCGCATTCATAGCGTGGACGACAACCAGATAGACAAGATGTAGATGTCGCAGCTTGTCTGGAAACGGAAATGACAAAAAAAGAAAAACTACTTGCATATATTCTATATTTAAATTTTCAGCAAATAAATTAACTAAAGTAAAATTTCGCTACAAGTTTTTTGAGTTTTTTTTCAGTCTACTAATATTCAGCAAAAAGTTTAGTGATTTTAGCAAGAATTTTTTTCATTTGAAATCGACTAAGTGTTAGCAAAACTTTTGCTGAGATTACTATTTTTTTGGTAAAAATCAGCTCGCTGATTTTCAGCAAACACCTTTTGTTGAAATTACCAATTTTTTTGCAAGCACGCTCCTGACTAAAAATTTGCTGACACAGCAACATTTTTTGCTGACTTTACTGACTTTTTTTTTGAGTGTATACTTCTTCTGTCTTTTAGTAAAATAATCAACAACGTTTTTGTACATTATCGAATTTGCTAAAAATATATTAACCCATCAGAATGCTTAAAAATTCTGATTTTAAATCAGATCATAGATACAACGAAATACATATTTCAATATCTATGCATTTATATGTATCAAGACCAAAATCACCTTTCTAATATATACCGATTCTAAACAACTATAGCAAGATATGGCCTTGAGCCAATATAAACCCACGCTCTTATAAAAATTCTATTCTGTCAACCGATTTTTTTTCCAACTGAGTTGACTCGGTTGCCGTAACCTCATAAAAAAATGGTTGTCGAAATGGAATTGTTATGAAAAGTGTATATGCAAAATTTATGCAAATATTTATCCCCAAATTTATATCGAATCTATATCGAAGTTGTACACCGATTACAATCAAATTTAATAGGTTTCGTCTTTGCATCAATATAAACTTATGTACCAATCTATAGTTTAATTATGATGTTAACATGCTATGAAAATACATCACTAAATCTACTCAAAGTAATTGTACATCAAGTATGTTCTAGATAAACGGGACCGAAAGATTTTAAAATGTATTCCATTTTCTTTAATAACCTTTAGTTTAAAATATATCAGGCTTGATAACAGAGCTTTGAAGAATTAAGTCCTTTTTGAATGAATTCACTACCAATTGAATTCAATTTTCTCTATAATTGAATGAATTTCATTTCTTAATTAATTCACTGAATTCGCTCAACTGAACGCGTTCATCAAACAACAAATTTAAAGAATTATTTCAATTGCTATAGTTCTTTTCATTTAACCAAATGAATTAATTCACTGGTGAACGTGTTCAATTTTATAAATCGAATGAAAAAAAAGTGAACTAAATCCTTACTGAATTAATTCTCAGTGGTGAATTAGTTCTCAGTTTAATTTTCTTTTCTTTTAGTGAATTAAAAAAATAAAATTACGTAGAAAAATAGGTTCACTGAATTAAAAAAAAAAATACGTTCACTGAATTGAAAAAAATTACGTTCACTGAATTAAAAATAAAATACGTTCACTGAATGAATTTTATTTTTTTATTTTTAATTCACTGAATGAAATTGAACGAATTCAGTGGTGAATTAATTCAGTAAGGAATGAATTCACTTTTTTCCGTTAGATTTTTAAAATTGAACGCGTTAACCAGTGAATTAATTCATTTGATTTAATACAAAGAACTATTGCAATTGAATTCATTCGTACCAAAATAAATCGAACGAAAACAAATATGAATTAATTCTATTCAATATACGGTGCTTTGTGAATTAATTCATCGAATTTTTAATTCAGAATTGAAAAAATTAATTAAGGAATTAATTCTTCAAAGCTTTGCTTGATAATATAAGATTTTTATAATCTTTAACAAACAATAAACGTGCTACTCGTCCTGGTGTTTTGCACACAATGTAAAAATTCACTTTTTCCATCGTCTTAACTACGCCAGCCTTAGAAAATGTAAGTATTGTGTGCAAATCACGATCGTGATTATGCTCAATAAAAAAATTCACTAAAGTTCTGTTTGCACCTGCATCGAAATCCCGAGATTTCGATATTCACCACTCTGAAAAAACAATGAAGGAAATCATATAAATATTCAATTTTGAAAAAAGCACACACACCCAGCCAGAAATTGACAAACATAAAAGTGTTCTGAAAGCACTTTGTATGGGTGGTTGAAGCGTTATCAAAACAACATATTTTTGAGTTTTATAGTGTTCTCAGAACACTAAAATGATAACCATGATTTACGGTCTCATGTTTGTATTTAGAGTGTTTTAGAAACGTTGCAAAAGTGATTTTAAAGCGTTAATATTTTTGTTTTTAAAACGTTTTGAAAACATTAGAAAAATAAAAATAAAGTGATTTTAGTACTTAAAGAACATTTTGTCGGCTTACCTGCAAATAGTGCTATGAGTTTTTTTAACAGGTTTTCGGGACAGCGAAAAAACTGATTTATATAATCCTTTTAAGATATTTTATTGACATCATATGCCTTAGTGACGATTTTTGTAAATGAGGTCGTGAATCAATAATGCATCTTAAAAGGATAATATAAATCAGTTTGTTTGCTCTCCTGAAAACCTGTTGAAAAACACATAGCACTACTTGCAGCAAGCCGACGAAATGTTACTTATTTTTTTATATATTTTATTAGTAATAAAATTAATTTTAAACAAGGTTGGTTACCGTTATCATTATGAAATCCGTTATCGCTAAAATACCGTTTCAAATTGAATACCGTTACCAATATCTTTAAAAAATTTTCGTAATACTGAAAACTTGAGCTTTTTTGAATTTTCAAAAACCACAAATAATTTACAAACATAATTCATAATCTTCGTTAAAATAAAGATCAGATTTGAGAAATTTGTTAGTATGAGGCATGAGCATTGAATTTTTACTTATATATTTTTAGAAAATTTGTCAAAAATCGGACTACATCCTGTTTGCCCATACCATTTTGAAGACCCTAACGTGCACACATAACAACCAGTTGTAAAATTTGTAAAAAAAAGTGTTATTAACGCATTTCAAAGATGGTATTTTCCAAACGTTCTCAAAATGTCTTACTTTTGGTATAGCATATACTTTGAGAGTGCTTAGTTTTTTGTACCATCATCAATTTCTGGCTGGGTAGCTCTAATAAATACATTATCAAAACATTTAACATCTATGTGCTTTCCTTAATTGCTTTTTCGGAGTGGTGAATATCGAAATCTCGGTATTTCAATGCAAGTGTAAACGCAACTTGAAATCGATAAAATAAAAGAAATGGATACAAAACAAAGTGTAAACACAATAGCTTTTATTTAATATGTTTTGCTTTTCACTGTATCTACAGTGGTGGAAAATATAATAGGGACATTCAACTTTTTTCTAAATTTTTTCTCGTTGCCTTTATTTTTAAAGTTCAAAATATTGGCTAAATTCAATCAGGAATGCGAAGACATGGTTCAGAAAATTGTGCAGAATTTTAACGTGATGTCTGTTTTTTTTTTATTTTGTCACTTGTTTTAAGTGGGAGTGGCTTTATATGAAAAATAAGCAATGTTTACCTTCTATCAAATTACATAGTAAAATTTAACGAGGACTGATCGGATCTATACAAACTGTATATTTTCAGAAATCCTATACAATTTTCTTAAATTTTGCGTTTTTTTTATCCGCAAAGGGTCTCTAGACTTACCATGACAGTGCCCTAGACATGGACAAATTTTTCTTAGTTTTTAGCGATTTTAAAATAAAGTTACCAACACTGAAATTTTAAAGTGAATAGGATTATGCTATACCTACTTCGATATAACAAATAAGTCAAGTTTTTTCTACGTTCATTATAAAGAATTTCATATTAAAATTTCAGTGTTGTTAACTTTCTTTTAAAATCGCTGAAAACAAAGAAAAATGTGTTGATGTCTAAGGCACTGTCATGGTAAGTCTGGGGACCCTTTGTTGATAAAAATAACGCAAGATTTAGGAAAATTTTATAGGATTTCCAAAAATATACAGCTTGTATAGATCGGATCAGTACTAGCTAAATTTTGCTATGTAATTTGCTAGAAGGTCGTAATCGCTTATATTTTATTAAAACAAATGACAACATAAAAAAACAGCCGTCACGCTAAAATTCTGCACAATTTTCTAAACCATCTTCTCGCATTTCGGGGTGAATTTTGCTACTATTTTGGTCTTTAAAAATAAAGGCAGCGAGAATAAAATTAGAAAAAACTTGAATATGAAATATGTACAGCGGTGGAAAATATAATAGGGACATTATATTTTCCACCACTGTTCATATTTCATCACATTCGTGCATAATCAGTATATACATATGATATTATTTATTGTCGTGTAAAATACAATAATATAATTTAATATTATTTATTTGTTGTGGATTTAATGCTTTATTAGTTTCAATCAGTATATAAAATAAAAATTTACGCAATTTTCTGTTTCGTTGTACATATATTTTCCATTTTACTTATGTATGTGTGTTTTTTGTTGTGTGGGTGTTTTGGTGTTTGTGACAAAAAAAAGGAATAATTAATTTTTGAATTTAATTGGATTTGTTACGTTGATTGGCCTTTTTATTTGCAATATAAATTTTTTTTCGCGAGTGAAGTTATAAAATATTGCTGTGGCAACAACCCATAATAACTTTTTTGTTGGCGGCAACAAAATTGTCAAAAAATTAACAGCACAAGAAAGAAGCAGCAGCTGCAACAATATTCTACATTAAACATTTCTGGACAACTGTACAAATGCGGGTAAATATAAATATTTTTTAATGTATGTGGCTTAAGGTAATTTTAAAAATCCCATAAATTATTAAGGTTTTTTTGTAACCCAGTCCACCTAGGTGATATTTATTGTCATATATGATAATCATTTGTGATACGAAAAAGATAAATTTTTTGTTCTAAAATGGACTTTCCGTTTTCGCTATCGAAATTCGTTGGAATAACAATAGTAAAATCGCCAAAATCTAGTCCAGCATCGAAATACTATCGTTATTCCAGGCGATTTCGATATCGAAAACGTTATCATATATGATAGCAAATTCGGAATCCTTTTAAAATGAGCTGAAATGAAGTCAATGATGAAATATTGATAATGAAATCGTTATATTAAGAAGAAACTTAGAACTCACCTATATTCTGCATCTAATTACCCAATAAAAAAGAGCAGAAATAGCCAAACCAAGAAAATATTGCAAGGTTTTATAAATTTTATTTGTTTTTGAAAACGGTTTGAATATTTTGCAGTATGCTTTATCATTAAACCTTATCGAAAACGATATTATAATCTTTTTGGAATATGATATCGTTTTTGCTAGCGGTTCGATATCGTGTCGTTCTTTAGTTTATTGGGAAATTAAATTCATTTAAAAGTTTATTTATTGTAAAATTTGAAATTCCAACTTTTATAAACCTTAAATATTTTTTTATACTTTTTCCCATGCAAAAAATAGTGGATTTTAAGAAATTTGTGCCATAGACATTACCATAAAATAGATGAAAATAGAATTATTTTTGATGCAAATAGACAAATATTTTCATATAGACCCCAAAAGCGCATAAAGATTAATTTTCTGAAATTAAATTAACAATTTAATTTCTTGGCTAGATAATGTGTCATATGAATAAAACTTAGCAATTACTTCGAAGTAATTACTTTTACATAAAATATATGTAAACGATAATCAAAAAAATTAAATTTTTAATCTACTCGCAAGCAGACTACAATTGTGAATTGCTTAAAAAAACCAATGGCCCTTACTATAAAAGAATATTTTAAATTTAAAGTCGACTTTATTTTTAATCATACGGTTTTGTCCATTTTGTGTACGAAAACCCTACAAAAATATTTATATTTTCAAACATTTTGATTGGTTGAAAATAAATTAACCAATCAGAATGCTCCAAAAATAAACCAAGTCAAGGCATACTGCCACCCAATATTTTAACTAAAGTCAACTTTAACTAAAACATACATTTGGAAAATTTAGATAGAAAGGGCGAATATTTCTCCCTATTTGTAATATCTATTTTTTATTCATACGAGCCAATATCTATAAGTTTCATTAATATCTGCTCAGAAATATCGCCTCTATTAATATGTTTAATAAAATTAAATTCACCTAAAATTTGATCTTTGACCTTGAGCTATAAATTCCAATGACTGATTTTTTTAAATTTATTTTGAAAAATTTTTTAAATTTAAGAATTAGAGATTTGAAAATAGAGTTTAAAAAATCTGACCTTTTTGGCATTAATTTAAACGAGTTAGCAAAACCCAACACTGTTCTTATCTGATCATCATGGACTAATTGCATACAAAAATATTCTTGTAGTAGGTAGATTATTTCAATAAATTTAAAAATTTGGGCTCGAATTTCTTGATAACAGCCCGATAGAACTTAACCTGTTAAAATTTAACCTAAACTTAAATTAAAAATGTGTTTGGTAAACAACAACAAATGTGTCAGTTAAAGTCAAAGTTAGTAGCTAACAAGACATTGTGTTAATAGGCCTAAGTGGCCTGCGGCGCATCAATTGTCATCTTACGAATTTCGACTGTTGCTTCCTCAATAGTTGTTCCTCTCGTATGCGAAAACGTATTGAGGAACAAATTAGGATGTTTGCATATCGGGAATGGGTGGTGCATCTACCCTAAGTTGGAAAATTGTATTATCTTTTTCTAATTTTTATTAAAATTTTGGTATTTATTATTGCGTTTGAAGTCAGAGATTAAATAAATTGGAAACTAGATTATATTATCTTTCATAGAGTACCTTAGAGATAATAGTATGTTGAAAACTAGCCAAACTATACCAAACCGCCATTGCCCCTGTTTTCCGTAAACCAACATACATTAAGTTTTGGGGCCAAATTTTAAACAATTTAAAACTTCTTTACCGAAACATAAGTTTTGTCTTTTCTAAATACTTGACAGAAAATTTTTTCATTTAGGATGTCGTTAAACTTTTAAAATTTCATCATTGCTCTCATAACTCCAATTTAAAATTACTGAATATTTTCTAAAAAAAAATTAAAAAATTTTAAATTTGGACTTTATTTGAAATTTATAAATATTTTCTTAAACAGAATTGATGAGGGCAGATATTATTAAGCCTTAGTTCGATGTTTTTATTTTTTATTTATTTAAATAAAAACCGTGCGTATTAGGTTTTCAAAATTTTATTCTTGCAAACAGAATAGACAGCTGTTTCGGAGGACGTTACTCCCCCTCATCAGTATCCGCGCAAGATCATAACCATAAAAGATTATGACTAAAGTTAGTTTGATTACTAACAATGAAATCTTAAAATTGCACTTTATGCACTTTATGCACACCTTTTTAGTTAGTAATACAATTATTACATATTTCCTGCTTTTCGTTTGGTGGCAGCAGCAGATTGATTGCAGCGGACTTCGAAGAAAATCAGAATTTGTTTCAAAGATTTGTTTTTAATTAATTTATTAAATAGTTGAGTCCGACTTTTATTTATATCACGATATCATCTTCAGGCCCGGGTTTATGTAAACAACAACAAACAATTAAAACCGTTCAAAATATTGCTGCTGCATATCTCTTTTAACCCATTTCATACCAAGCATGGATTCTATGGAAATTTTTTGATAAAACTTGGTAGAAGGATAGACCTGTTTCGTATTAACCATTTTTTGTAATTTTTATGACTAAGTCGCGCCTTCTAGTGGTGGTATAAGTAATTAAAATTGAAACTATGACATTTGAACATTTGATATGCATGTTTAACATTTTTCCAAAAAATAATTGTTTTATTTTTATAATACAAATTTCTGTGAAAAAATTACAAGAAATTGGAATTATTTCTTTAGTATATTTTTAAGAACTTTTAAAAAAAAATTTGGAATATAAATGTTTCTACACCTTTTGCAATTGTAATTCAGAAAATATCAATTGAAATTCAGAAATTATCAATTGAAATTCAGAATTTCCATTTGAAATTCAAAAAACATCAATTGAAATTCAGAATTTCCTTTTGAAATTCAGAAAACATCAATTGAAATTCAGATTTTCCATTTGAAATTCAGAAAATATCAATTGAAATTCAGAAAATATCATTTGAAATTCAGAAAATATCAATTGAAATTCAGAAAATATCATTTGAAATTCAGAAAATATCATTTGAAATTCAGAAAATATCAATTATTATTCAGAAAACATCAATTGAAATTCAGAAAATATCAATTGAAATTCAGAAAATATCAATTGAAATTCAGAAATCGTCATTTGAAATTCAGAAAATATCAATCGAAATTCAGAAAATATCATTTGAAATTCAGAAAATGTCAATTGAAATTCAGAAAATATCATTTGAAATTCAGAAAATATCATTTGAAATTCAGAAAATATCATTTGAAATTCAGAAAATATCAATTATTATTCAGAAAACATCAATTGAAATTCAGAAAATATCAATTGAAATTCAGAAATCGTCATTTGAAATTCAGAAAATATCAATAGAATTTCATTTGATATTTGCTGAATTTCAATTGATGTTTTCTGAATATCAATTGATATTTTCTGGATTTCAAATGATATTTTCTGAATTTCAAATGATATTTTCTGAATTTCTATTGACATTTTCTGAATTTCAAATGATATTTTCTTAATTTCAATTGATATTTTCTGAATTTCAAAGGACGGTTTCTGAATTTCAAATGACCTTTTCTGAATTTCAAATGACGATTTCTGAATTTCCATTGATATGTTCTGAATTTCAATTGATATTTTCTGAATTTCAATTGATATTTTCTGAATTTCAAATGATAATTTCTGAATTTCAAATGATATTTTCTGAATTTCAATTGATATTTTCTGAATTTCAAATGATATTTTCTGAATTTCAAAAGAAAATTCTGAATTTTAATTGATCTTTTCTGAATTTCAAATGGAAATTATGAATTTCAAATGATATTTTCTGAATTTCAAATGGAAATTCTGAATTTCAATTGATATTTTCTGAATTACAGTTGCAAAAGGTGTAGTTCGATTTTAGATAGGCCTAAAAACTTATCACATTTTTGATTTCACCCATATATATTTTTTAATTTAAAATGCGTTGAGTTGGGTTATTTGAATCTGATGTACATATTAATTTTGGTAAATATTTTTTTCTTGTATACACTTGATCCCCGAGATCAAATGTCTTAGTAATTCCCGGGATCAAGTGTTTTACATATAGGTATCAAGTGTATTCATGGTTTAACACACTTCATCCTTTTATGGCAATTTTTATTTTTAATTATTACTCAAAAAGTTATAAACCCAGAATAAAAGATACATATTTCAGAAAGCATTCAAAAAAAATTAAAAAAAAAATATTAAATAGTTGAGAAAATATTCTGCTTTAAATTTTTCGGGAACAAGTTTGTTCCACTTTCCCTATATATGGCTATTCATGACAACATATATTTTCATATATTATAAGATATAACCAGATATGAATATATATGACTATATATAAATGTTTTTCAGCGGTGGTTAATTTGTTATTTTTTATTAACAAACATTTAACTCAAATATAACTAAATTTATGTGCAGTTTTATTTTTGCTGTTATTATCTTACTAATAAATGCAAAACTAATCTGCTAATTTTAGCAGTTTTTCTGATTTTTAGTATATCAGTAGAATCTACTGAAAATGACACTTAAAACAAAGGTATATGCAGTTAAAAAGGCGACAAAGGTATTTGCCTTTAAAATAACTAAATGTTTTGTTAATTTTATTTATTTTTAACGTAATAAAAGTCTTTGATTTTTATTTGCAAACTAGGAATATATCAATAATAACAAATATAAACTTAACAAGAATTTCTAAAATTTTTTATTTTTTAAATAACTAAAAAAATAACTGTTAACTGTAAAATTACTGTTTTGGTAGTTGTTTATTATGATATTAAAAATGACTCATTTACTGTTATATGAAATTACAGTATTTTCGTAAGTTGTTTTCTTAAATAACCTTCGTGACGGTTGTTTTCCATTTTGGTATAGAAAAACAACTGTAATTACTGTTAACAACAACAACTACTGATTACTACACAAACAACTGTCATGTAGTAACTGTCCAACTTTTTTGAGTGTAGTTTTAACTATATTTGAGTGTAGTTTTAACTATATTTTTAAATATACAGCAAGTACAATTTTGAAACTTCAATGGTGATCAGCCATAAGAAAATATTTGTTTGAATTTGTTTTTTGCCGATCATATTTTTTGTCATAATGGCATATTTGTAGGGTTGTGGAGCTAGTGAATTCCAACCTTTTTGGGACAACCTAAATAGTGACTCTTTTACTTTCATTTAAAATATTAATTTTATATGATTAAATACATGTGATAAATATATTTGTTATTTTCTTCCCTTGTGTTATTAAAAAAAACCCCCAAACATAAGAAGTAAAATTATTCTGAAAAAGAAAAATAAACAAAATATTGATATAGGAAATTTTATAATCCATTTTAAGCATCAATATCCTTGAAAAAGGTTTTGAGGGATAAGAAAAATGCAATGTGTACACTATATTGAACATAAAATGGTACTTTCGTACTTTTAAATATAACTTAAATTGATATATGGCATGTTGCTACATTTTATGACCTCAACATAAACAGAAAAAAACAAATGAATGAAAGAAGACTTATGGAACACTCCCCGCCCTCTTTCACAGAAAGAAAAATGACAACAGCAGCCGCAACTCTAAACCATTCAAATAATGTATTTCAACCTAAAGGTTAGCAACAGAAACAGAGGTTCAACGGGTCAAAAATAGCAAAAGTAGCATCAGTTGAAAACGAAAGAAAAGAAATAATAAAAAAAAAGATTGAAAATATTGTCAGTTATTTTAACATTCCGTTTCAAAAACGACATACAGAGACAGACAGATAAACAGAGAAACCTTATATGAAAAACATGAAACTATTGAGTAGGAAAAATTACTCCACTATAAATAATACAGTTAAGAACATACTTAAATTGCTATCAAAACTAAATTATTACCCATTTGTTTGTCTGATTATTAGGTTGGCATTTATTAAATAATTTTCTAGTGGAAAATTTCAATTACAAATTACATGTAATTGTAATTGAAACTGATTTCAATTACACTTAGAATTAGAAAATGTTTTTTCTTAAAATTTTGCAAAAACAAAAAAAATTGGGTCATGAAGATGGGTCATATTTAGGGTTTTTCTTTTCCCGGGACAGCGGGATTTTTTTCTGAATTTCCCGGGATCCCGGGAATTCCCGCTCGTTAGAAAATAAATAAATCCGACATATGTTGTACTTGAAAAACTCGATTTCTATTAAAACACCGTTCGACAAAGTTCATCTTTTGGTTGTACCCATGATAAAATCTACCTAATATATTTTAAAAGAAGGGCTAAATATAAAATATGCACTTTTTCTAGATCAATTCGTTTAACAGCTTAAATCGCAAATTACTATTTACGTAATATATTTATATGAAATTTAATTTTAAAATGAAATATATTAACTAAATATTAATTCGCGGATAGAACGGTTAAACGAATTGATATAGAAAAAGTGAAAGACACGGGTATTTTAATTTCTTCCCGTCTTTCAGGATATATTGGAATTGCTAATGGGTGCAAACTTGTGTCGGATCAGTTTTATATTCAGAACTAAGATAGATTTTTTGTTTAAGTATTTCTTAATTATGGAATCCAAAAATTTGTATTTCTAAAGATTTTGCTAGATAAAAATAACACGGTTAGAATTTCGTTGATGTTAGTCTAATTGTGTTGTTTCAATTTGCTTATTTGTTTCACTTCAATATAAATAGATCATTATCAATTATTAACCCATAAAGGCATATAATATTGAGTTTGTAGCAGTGAGTGGGTTTGTAGCAGGACGCGACAATACGTATTCTATCCTTCTGGCCTTATCGAATTTTTAAAATTTTTATTTTATGTAATTTACTTGTAAAATTTTTATCATCTCTCTTTTAATTTGAAAATAATTTAAAGGAAAATGTGATATTTGATCTCAAATTGAACGAAAAACATTCATTAAATAGTTTAACTTTAATTAGTATCTTTTGAATAGAAATTTTTTGTCCCACAATTACTTAAAAAGAAATTATTTAATTTGCATAGTTGCATTTTTAATTTACAATCCAAAATAATTTGAAAAAGCATCTGCATAATATTTAAAAAATGTAATTGAAATAAAGGAATAGCAGTTGAAATTTAAATAAAATTATTTAAAGTAAATAAACCTCAAAATACTCAATTGAAAATATTACAAATTTTTTAATGCCTAGTTTTTTGGAGGTATTTGGAGCTAAGATACGGATATTGAAGTTTTATATATATTGTACAGTATATTATATGTATATATTGTTGTATATATTTGAACAAAGATCACGATTTTAAATAAAGTTCGAGTATTTGTTTTGAGTTTAATTTAACCAAATTCCACTGACATCCAAATACAATTTGGCCTAAATAATATTATTTATACTAATTCAGTTTATTAAATTTTAAATCGCATTTTTTAATTTATAATATTTCTTATTTAAATTAATTTTGAATCAATGCTTTAAATTTAAATTTATTTAGCTTCCAAAATTGCAATATATATTAGCTAAAACTTCTGTAAAATAATAAAAAAATCCCGGGAAATCCCGCACAAAATTCCCGGGAATGCGGGATTGAAAAAAGGGCGGGATTCCCGGGAATCCCGTCCCGGGAATTCCCGGGACATAAACCCTAGTCATATTGCGTTGATACCTAATTTGCGCTTTTTGTCATTGTTTCTTTTCCGAATAAAGTGTAATTGTAATTGACATTTTTTCAATTACAAATTGCATGTAATTGTTGTTTTTAAAATTACAATTACGAATAATATGTAATTGTAATTGAGTTTTTTCAATTACTTAACATGAGTAATTAATTACAAAATGTAATGATTAACCCCTCAGGAGTAGTTTAGACCTAAATTCGATGATATTTTAATGAAATTTGGTGCACTGATTCACATAGGCCCATGGACAAAGCCTGTAGATTTTGTTTAGAATATGTTAATGTGTAGAGCTGCCGTATAAAGGTCCCCCAAAAATGGGCATATTCGCAAGCTACAGGTCGCAAACATTACGACATGTCGTGGAAAGTACACCGACTTACAGTTGCGAGCATAAAAAACGTTACGCTAAATCATCTAAGTATGCTTTGATTTCTTCTAATGTTTTTTTATTTGCGGGTATCTTTTGTTAATATATTCGTTGATGTGTATTTTCATATTTAAGTCGTTTGATTTGCATTTATTTATGTGAATTAGTTTTTATCAACTTTTTTTGAAACTAGTGATTATTTCGTGCGGGCAATAAAAATGCACGGTGACCCACGTGACTGTTTTATAGAAATGGATGAATCGGAAGCTTTACAAGACATGGCCTATTTGCAGGCAAGTAGCTAGGGGGGGGGGGGGGAAATGAAATGATTTGAAAAATTTTAAAACGTAACAAAATACGTCCAAAGTAACAATACTTTTTAAAAAATGTAATAAAAAATATTTATATTTGTTAAAATCAAATAGCAAATGGCCAAGTTTCTGAAGTTCTTAAAAATAAAATGGACTCTAAATCCAATAGCGAAAAAATTTTTATTGTAAAAATCCTAAACAGTTATGTGTGCTAGGGATAATCAAAGAGGTTAGAAAATAAAGATAATGTAATCCTCTAATTTACTGAGAAGAAATTTATAAAATGTGGCTGCAAATAAATAGGAAAATGAAATTTTGTTCGCAATTTTCAATTGATAAGTGGCTATTTTTTATTGTTACTACTAATAGTTTTCGTCATATTTATTATAATTTAAACATGAAATTGAAAATTTAATCTTGTTTCCATCCTAAGTTATGCACTATATTGTTGGATTTTTACACTTTTTTTAAAATTAAAATTAACTGTCCGGGAAAAGGAATACTTTAGGAGAAACAAGAAATTTATTCTGGAAGTTTTTTTTTTTTTTTTTTTACCTTCCTTTATTTATTGAATCTTCACTTATATAATGTGAACTAACAATAAGTATTCAAATCTTAAACTAAAATTAAGAATTAAGTCCAGCCAGTGCCAGACAAAAATTTCATTTGTTCATACATATATTAAAAAATATGATAAAAATATATTAAATAATAATAATCGATTTATGGTTTTAGTTAACCAGGTCCGCCGTGGCTCTCCTTCTAAGTCGCTGATGGCCGCGATTGTCTAGCAGGTTACGCGCCAAATTATTGGGATGTTCTTCCAGTCTTCTTAAATAGCTTTGAGTGTGCTTTGCGATTTCATCTTTGACAAAATTTACATTCAGATCGGAGTGTATATTGGAATTTCTCATATACCATGGTGCGCCGGTTATCATCCTTAAAATATTATTCTGCTTTCTTTGAATTTTCTCTACATTGGAAGCAGAGGCAGTGCCCCAGAGTTGAGCTCCATAGGACCATATTGGCTTTATAATTGAATTATATAACAATAGCTTACTATCTAGGCTAAGTCTAGAGTTTCTCCCAATTAACCAATTGAGTTCAATAGTCTTCAATTTCATCTGGGTTACCTTCGCATCTATATGGTTTTTCCACGTGAGACGACGGTCAAGATGTATTCCGAGATACTTAACGTTTTCTTTTTGGGGTACGTTATGATTATTTATTTGAATTAATGGACACGTTTCTCTTCTTAGCGTGAAAGTAACATGTATGCATTTTTTCTCATTCACCTTAATCTTCCACTTTTTTAACCAGGTCTCTAATTCATTGATATGATTGTGCAATATTCTGGATGCATCATGTGGGTTGTTATGAATGCTTAATATTGCTGTGTCATCAGCAAATGTTGATGTATGTGTATTGATATTAGTTGGCATATCTGATGTGAATAAGATATACAAAAGAGGCCCCAGGATGCTACCTTGAGGTACTCCAGCTTTTATAGTTTGCAGTGTGCTTATAAAATCATTTTCTTTAATTTTAAATTTTCGATTTGTAATATAGCTCTCAAGCAACTTGTGTGTATTGGCGGGTAACATAGTTTTAATCTTAAAGAGTAAACCTTCATGCCAAACTTTATCGAAGGCTTGTGACACATCAATAAAAAGTGCAGAACAATACTTCTTCTCTTCGTAGGCCCTTTGAATTTCACTTGCCAGTCTGTGAACTTGTTCAATAGTGCCATGTTTTTTTCTAAATCCAAATTGATGAGCTGGAATAGTGTTGCTTAGTGTTACAGCTATGTTTAATTTATGTAGGAGTAATTTTTCGAAAAGTTTTGACAAATTGGATAACAGGCTGATAGGCCTATACGATTCGACTTTCGTGTGATCTTTTCCTGGCTTAGGTATCATTTTAACAAGAGAAACTTTCCATTCTGGGGGATAATATTCCAGGCGTAATATAGCATTGAAAATAAAAAGAATAATTCTTAATGCTACACGGGGTAACTCTAAAAGCATTTTGTTACTGATTTTATCAATTCCAAATGCTTTTTTAGGGTTTAGTTCATAAATTGCCTTTTCGACCTCACGAATCTCAAACCGAATGGGTACTGCTGTGCAATGTGGTAATAAAGGTGGCAATTCAATTCTAACACTTGGGTCGTTTGGAGTGAAAACATTTTTCAGGTGTTCGACAAACAGCTCTCCTTTTTCAGTATCGTTTCTTGCCCAACCTCCGTTTGGTTTTCGTAAAGGGGGCTTACATACAACAGGTCTTTTTAAATTCTTGGTTGCACGCCATAGAGAGTAATCTGTTTTTGCAGAGGGTTCAAGATTTTCTAAAAATCTGTTTAATGAGTTTGTTCTCTGTTCTTTGAGTAATCTTCGTAAATTATTTGTGCATTCTTTCAATCGAGCCTTGAGATGTGGAGATCTGTGCTGTTGCCACTCTCTACGAGTTCTTCGTTTTTCATTGAGGAGTCGTTCAACGTCCACAGAAAAAACGGGATTATTTCTGGACTGTCGGGTGGGTTTAGTAGCAAGTTGAGCAGCTAGTTTGAGATTAGATTCAAAGTTTTTGAGTGAGAGGTTAATATCATCTGGCGTTCTTAACGATATGTTTTCTGAGCAATGTGTACTGATAAACTTCTTATACTTCAACCAATCAGTTCCCTTGCCTGTAAGTGCTAAGTTACCAGTCTGGGGTAAAATTTCCCGAGGGGTAAAAAGGGTAACAATAGTAGGTGTGTGATCAGATGATAGCTCCAGGGAGGATTCGACACGTACAATATTTCTTGCAATATTTTTTGTCACTCCAAAATCAATAAGATCTGGTATTTTAGTACGATCTGATGGCCAATATGTCGGTTCTCCGCTTGATATCACATCCATATTCATTTTAGCAATTGTATCATACAAAACACGGCCTCTTGGGGTGATAAGGCGTGACCCCCAGAATGTGTGCTTAGCATTATAATCGCCAGCTGCCAGGAAACGCATACCTAGTGATTCAAAGTAAGTTCTGAATTGATTATTTGTAATTGTAAATCTTGGGGGAGCATAAATTGATGAAATCACTAGATTAGTATCAAACTCTTCTACACAAATTGTACTGGCTTGGAGATGATCCTCACAGAGATCACTCATAAGATGATGTTTTATCCGAGTTCTAATAAGAATGCCTGAGCCTCCGCATGATCTGCCTCTAGGATCCTTCGTATCTTATAATGTGTATCCACGGATTGAAAAAGAGCTGCGAGAGGTTAAATGGGTTTCCGAAACAAGCATGATATCAATTTGCTTGTTTCTGAGAAAGTATTCGAGTTCGTTTTTATGTTGGCGTATGCCGTTAGCGTTCCAGAAACATATTTTCAGACTGTTCATGGCTTAGATAATACGGCTTGCAATAATGTGGACTGCATTCGGATCATTTCTTGCATCATATTATTCATTGAGTTAGTAAAGTTATTTATCGTTTGTACTAGGGTATCAATTGTTGCCTCGAGTCTACTAAAATTTTGTACTGGGGGTATATTCTCTGTTTGTTTACCATACAAATTGGGATTTGATGCTGGTAATTTTTCGTTGTGAGTACCATTGGGTTTGTTACCAGATTTTAGCATACCAGAGTAGGAGGGCATGTTATTAAAATGAGAGTTTGGAGCCAGATTTGGGGTTTGAATATTCCGTGGATATACGGGGGGAACGGCAGCTTTATTTTGGGTTGTTCGCTTTACGAATGAATAGACAGGGCAGCCCCTGTAGTTTGCCGTGTGATTTCCACCGCAATTGCTGCATTTTTTTTGAATTGGAATCATTTTTACTTTTGTCACATAGGCTTGAGTTATGCAGTTCACCGCAGACTACGCAAACGGGTGGTAGTTTGCAATAGGCCCTAGTATGACCATTCTCCTGGCAATTTAAACACTGTGTAGGCCCATTACGTTTATGGGGTTCCTCTACTGTAATTCTTCGATGTAAAAGATATCTAATCTGGTAAATTGGGTGAGTTTCATTTTTTTTAAGGGAAATATCACCAGGTTCAAGCTCAACTCTAAATAGTGGTTGTGGAATTTTATTTCGATTATATATATTTGAAACGCTCTTTACTTTGAAACCATCATTTTCTAATGCATTTTTAACTTCTGAGGGCTCTACGCATGAATCAATACCTTTCAATACAACTTTAAGACCTTTACTGCTCTTAAGCTAATAGGTATAGAAGCTTTTACCTTTTTTTTCAAGGTCAGATGAAACCAAACGATAATCTGATTCACTATTGACCTGGATTTTGGTCTCATTTATCTGTCCCCTTTTGAGCGGGACAACGTAAAACGATTTTTCACCAATAAGTGATATTAAATCATTGACAATTTTACCAGAATTCTGTTCTCTCAAATATAGGGGTGGGGGTCTTAAAGGTTTACCTTCTTTGGGGGGTTCATCTTTATCGTTTGCCAAAATAGCAAAACGATTTTGGGTTTCAGAAGAAACTTCATCTTCTCGATTCATCTTAGCATATGATGCAATTTTCGATGAGTTAGGGCTACGTTTTCTTTTAACTACAGTAAAGTACCTGTTAATGCCAGTTTGTGTTGATGATTTGGGTGGGGTACAATTATCTACGGTTTGTAGAGTGTTAATTACACATTCATTATCATCGTGAAATTTAGTTGGTTCTGCTCCCGTTTTCGTTATGGTAGTGGTTGAATGAGTTGGAGAGTTTACTTCTTGTGTGTATATCTCGTTGTTACTGAGTATGGTGGTTTTGGATCTTGTTAAATTCATGGAGTTGGTTTTATTTGTTGTTTGTAGGAATTGTTCTTGAGTATTATTATTATTATTATTATATATTTTTGGCGCACTATTGTGTTTATCTAGTGTTTGAAGAGAAGGTGAACAACTTCTTGCTCTTACAGTCGGTTTAAGAGATAAGTAATGCTTATTAATTTGGGGATCAAATATGAATTTCTGAGCATTATCATTTTCACTATTAACAACTAAGTAGGCATTACGGCCGTTAACACTGAGGCGTCTCTCATCAATTTGAGAGTTACACTGACTCATACACTCTGTATTATATGTATACAAGGGAAAGGGGAGAAATTTCAATGCACTAAAATTAATGTTCGTTTATATTTTTTGTTTTCAGTTTTGGTTTATTATAATAAATAAGATATATTTAACACCATTAATATCGGGTTTGTTATAAGCGTCCACGCGCAAGTTATTTTTGTAATTTAATACACTTTTTATACGAAAAATATTAAAATATTCCGCAGCAAAATAAAAAAACGTCTGCATTTGGCCACGTACGACGTACGATTCTGGAAGTGACTGTAAATTAAATATATAAATTCGGTTTTGTTCCAATAAGCTTCTTGTAGTACGTTTTGCAAAAATAGATTATGCGGTTTTAGAAGACCTTGCAAAATGATAATCGCGATCAATCTCAATGTTTCTAATGCAAAATGAGAGTACACTGTTGCTAAAACAAAATTCTCAAAGAATTTTGTAAATCTATCCCGGATTTTAATTTGATGGCCTCTTGAAACATGTGTCTATTTTAATCACGTTCACGTATCAGTTGCTTACTTTTATTCAAATCGTTTGTTATTAGCAGTTTGGTGTAAAAAATTTGCGAAATCCGGTTTAGTAATTGTGAGTAAAAATGTGAGTACACCCGGAAATTTCGATACAAAATGAAACATTTTGCACAAACAAACAATCGGAATAAAAATGACGAAATGGGCATTATAGTTCACAATTCATTTCCGTCGATTTTATTTTTGACCTAGTGTGTTCTACACCATTTCCATTTTTTTTTCAGAAAATTCCAAATATATTTCAAAATTATCCAAAAATTATTCAAAATTGTCCAAAAATGATTGAAAATTGTCCAAAAATCATTCAAAATTGTCCAAATATTGTTTAAAATTGTCTAAAAACTTATCATATTTGTCCAATTGCATTTCAAAATTGTCCAAAACGTATTTTAAACTTTTCAAAATGTATTTTAAAATTATACAAATATATTTTAAAATATTACAACTATTTTTTAAAATATTTTATTTGTATTTAAGAAAATTCCATTTGTATTTTAAAATTGTCCAAATGTATTTCGGAATTATTAATTTCTATTTAAAAATTTTAAATCTGTATTTCAAAATTGTCCAAATGCATTTCAAATTATTCCATTTGTATTTAAAAATTCTCCAAATGTAAAAGAAAAAATCTGTTAAATTTACAAAATTTCAGCTATATTTTAGTTAATCGAAAATGACAATTTACCCTGCAAAAATCAGCAAAAAATTTCCTGGAAATTAGTCGACTAAACCATCACAAAGAACTTTAAATTTTTAGTTTTTATTTTATTTTCTTAATGCGAATAAAATCTACACTGCAGAAAGCAGCCTACTATTTTCTAGCAAATAGTTCTGTTTATTGTAGCTGGAACAGCAACATGTTTTTGCCTATTTTAGCAAGGTAAATTTGCAATTCAATTAAACGAAATTTAACTCAAATATTACTAAAATTTCGTATATTTACCAGTTGCATTTTTGCTGTACTTATCTTACTAATATTTAACAAAAAGGCTTTACTAATTTCAAAAACTTTCTGTGCAGGGCCCCTTTTAACTAATTTTGAGTACCTTTTCTTTTCTATTTTTTCAGGATTTTTCTATCAGTATAAGATTATATAATGTCAGTGGTTTGTTTGATAATTCCGAATAAAATAAAAGAACCGAAAAGAATAGTTGAAATTTAACTCATTCGTGAACGCGAGAGAGTTCCTAACTCTAAAAATGTGCAAAATTTTTGGGGTTTCGCGCCACACAGATATTTTAAGAGGCCATAAAATAAAAAAGCGAGCTAACTCTGTAAAATCCTCTGGAATTTTCATTTCACTTCGCGTTGGAACCATCGGGCTTGAAATTATACTTGCGCTTGAATGGCGCATTCCATTGGAAATCAAAATAATAATGATGTTATATTTAACCTTAATATTTAAGCTTTCCGATAATCTATAAAATTTTAATATAACGTTCTAAAACTAATATCGAACAAGGAAACCGGACAAAAAAATTAAAAATTTGTCCAAAAAGTGTTAGAATATAATTTCACTGTTAAAATCAAGTAACAAAACTTTCAGGCACTGTATTTAAATTGTTTAACCCACATATCTTTAAAGACGCGTCTACCTATCCTTCTACGAAGTTTTGTCAGAAAATTCGCACGGAATCCATGCTTGACAAAAACTGAGCAAAACAATATACTCCATATCAAAAAAGGATTGCAGAAAATTTAAAATATTGGCAAAAAACTAAAATTTTTGAAAATGCAAATCACGTAGATATCAAATTACACTTGACATATATAACTTAGTTTAGAACTTAGAGAATGCGTTAAAAATTAAATTTTATTTTATGTTTATTAGCCATTCTTATTTGTATTATTAAACAAGTTTTAATTTTAAATGCAAAAAATATGTGCACTTGCGCGATTTTTCAGACTAAAACTATATGCATTTTATTTTTTTTTTCTTTTAAATAAAGTTTTAGGTTAGAAAAGTGATTTTGTCCGTTAGATAGAGGATTTCTTGCTTACTCTCATTTTACTGAACTTTATACAAAAAGTAAAGGAGTACACTTAACTTAAAAAAAAATATTTTTTTAAAGGTTATACATTTTTTTATGTGTACAGCTTTATAAGTTTCCCCAGTAAACAGCAAAAAAAATTGGAAAAATTAAACAAACATTTTTGAAAAGCCCCCCCCCCCCCCCCCGAAAGAAATTCCTAGCTACGTGCCTGCCTATTTGTATTATTGGGGTGAGTTAATACTCTGTACGAGCAAAAATTGTATACATTTTGCTCTATTTCGAAAACTATTCGAGATAGAGCAAAAAGGACAACATTTTTGCAAGTTTTGGATCTATGTACACGCCCCTATTATTCACATAGGTCCGAGAGCGATTCCCAGGAATCAATTTTTATGAAACAGCCACAGAGTGACCCTCCCATTTTTCCCATTTATTGGATAATATAAATTAAAACACTAAGATAATAAGAATTTACATATTATAACAAAATACACCATGTTTCACCTAAAACTCGTGATAAGCAGGTGATAAACTAGTTCACTGAACGAGTAAACAACTGGTTATGATAGCGAACGATCGTATAGAAAACCAATCACATCAGTCTTTTTTTGTTTTCATATACAATATTAATGTTCCCTTTTGTTTTTGCCTGTTGTTAAGTTGAACAGAGTAGTTGTTATAGTTTTTACAATCCAGTTGAAGCATGTCATACGTGAAGACAAAAAACGAATATACATATTTATGCAGGCCTTTAGTGCAGAGATTGTTTCAAAAGATTAAATTTATATACAGGTTTTGAAATACTAGTTTTGATTACTTTTCTATTAACAAAGCTATTATTTTAAAAAGGGCATGTCCTTGGATGACATTTTTGGGATAGTTTTTGTTTCAGTTCGGCCATAGATATGGTGTTATCATTGTTAGGTTTTACGTATTTACGCATTGAAAAAACGGGTTTGAAACAATTTCGTTCGTTCATGAATGTCGTAAGTCGACCCCAGGTTGAAAAATAGTGTTCTTTACTTCATTTGTTAAAGAGATTCAATAAGTGTGAATGCACTAGACTTTGAAAATAATCAGAAAGAATCAAATGTAATCTTTGAAAGTAGTCGGATTATTTTTTGATTATTTGTGATTTTTTTGATTATTTTATCGTAATTACAAGTAGTTCTTATTATTTTTAGATTATTTGTAATCGTAGTCAATTATTAATCGTACAAAACTGAATATAATCCTAATTTAGTTATTACTTCACTTTAAAAACAAAGTAATCTAATTAATAATTATTACCATTACTAATCATTACCTAACAGCTATGGTTGAAAAGTTGTAAGTGAAATGTGATGACACCATGAAAATTCCTATACAAAACGATACATTTTATGTATTACATACTGTCCCAGCAAAACCTTCTATTACCCGGTAATGACATTGGTAAGAAGAAATAAGTGTAGGTAACCTCTTACTTTTCTATTATAAAGATATTTTTTTAACAAGGACATGTCCATCGAGATAACTCCTTACCTGTTGTTATTATAAACTTACATATTACGCTTACCTAATACCTCTAGGTTACAAAAAACTTTAAAATAATATTTTTTTTTTTTTAAATTAAATTAAAAATTACATAATTTTAACAAAAAATTTTGTAAAATTTTTTTTTATAAGTTTTGGTTATAAAAATAAGCATTTTGAAATGAAGGGGGTAAGCTTTTACTTTTCTATTACTAGACCTACTCTTTTAACAAGGGCATGTCCATCGATGTAACTCCTTTCCTAGTAACATGTTATTCTGAACTTACAGGTAAGGAGTTTTTAAAAACATTTTGTTTAAATTTTAATTTTTTAAACCGAAAATCAATTTCAAATTCACGGGTTTTTAACGAAAAATAGAATTTCTAAAATATTCTAGAAAAACGAATTATTTATACCAATAACACATCCAAAGGTATGAATTTGGTATTAAAAGTAATGCAAGGGTAAGGTGTAAGGGTCCGAGGTAATGCAAGGGTAAGCGGTTTGATATATTACCAGGTAATATGCATAGTAGTACCCATATATTACCAAGGTTTTGCTGGGGTGTTTGGGAATAATCACAACTGAATTTGATTGATTGCTCCAAAAAAAAAAAAAAAAATAGCGGTAGAGTAATATCCTTCCCTATGATTTTTGTTTGAGATCAATACAAAACTAGAAATATACCCAGAACGACACCATTTTAGAAATACAAATTCTAATTTCTGAAAAACCATTGATAAATCTGAAAACCAGTTGATAAGTTCTAAAATACAATTGATAAAACTAAAAATTATTGTTACCAAGAATACTTGAGTTATATCAAGAACACTACAAGTTTCTTATACACTTATTGATCATAACTTATATTTCAGTTCCTTAGAATGTGTTCTGCAACTAGTATAGGATTGACAATGGTTTAAAAAACAAAAATGTTTTAGAAAGTGCACTTAAATAAATTCCAACTTAATATTTTTATTACTGTGTACTTGGATGTCCTTTAAATTATGAAATGTCGATTTTCAATGCCAAGACCACCCAGTTTTGATATATTTGGTATCAGTTTTGAATAAAGATGTATGCCGAATCACGTCTAAACTTCCCGATTTTAGAAAAATTCCCAAAATTTGCAGTAATTTTATATATTGTGTGACATATCGTTTCTATACAAAAGGCTATTGATTTCTTCCTACTTGATTTTTAACTTAATTTTTTGTCTACTTTTAAGACTAGTTTTCTAGTCAGAACTAAGCCCTGAGTAAATTAAAACAATGATTTTAAATCTTTTTATTTTTTTCCACTTTTACTTGAGAAATTTAACCGTGACTTATAACTGACCTCATTTATAAGTCACTCTTTTATATTATTTAAAAATAACGGTAATACTTGTTTTGAACAATTGAAAATAGTTGATAAAATATAATAGAATAAAGTAAAATAAAATAAAGATTATAATTAAAAGAATATTTAGATGATGAAATATTATAAAACAAAACAACGATAATCTGCAAAGTAAAACAATATAATATAAATAAAAAAGGGTATAAAGATATATAGAGGGAGATGAAAAGGAGAATACATTAGGATTATTCATGAAGTATGTAACTCCTGGTTTATGTATTACGAAAATACTTTAAACGAAAGCAAAGTAACGAAAATTTGTTTTTGTTTCACATATATTTTTGGCGAAAGTAAATATTTGTCAATTTCTTTCGTTTAGACTGTTTTAGTAATACATAAACAGGTACTAAGAAATACTTTTTTTTTTAAATTTTATTTAATTCAGAAAAACAAAATTGTAATTTAAGAAATATTTAAGGCAAAAATCGTTCTTATCTCTGACTATAAAGCTATAAATTAATTTTAGTCGGCACTAGCCAAGCTTTCATTTGATGTATAATTATGTGTGTAAAAGTTCAAGGATTTTTGAAATATTTTTTTAATATTTCAAACTTGTTGATGATATTATCAGAACAATATTTAAAATATCCTTTAAAATTTTACAAACCCAGCAAAACCACACATTACCAAATAATGTGTAAAGTAATGTGTAGCCATAGGAGCCGATATATTACTTTACATCTTACTTTACTGATGAATTTTACAGGCGATGAGCCCCAAAGAAATGTATGGGGAGGAAGTGATAAAGTAATTAGTTACCTATGTGGTTACTTGGATGGGAAAAGTTATTAAATATATAAACGTGGTCACGCTGGAATTCAAACCTGGGATCCCTGCTTATTAGTCAAGAACTCTACCACCTGAGCTATCGAAACATATAACATTTGATTGCTTAAAAAGTAAATGAATTGTTGTGCTTCGTATATTCTTTCGTAATGGCGAAAAATAACACCTTACACCCATGCTTACAAAAAAACATAAAGTAATGTGTCCAAAATAGATTTTCAAAAATATTTTAATCATTACTTTCCGTTTATAAATCATGCAGTACGTAATCAGTAATTGGTAAGTCATTACTTTTTGTTTTAAAATAATGCGAGCTATCATTACAAGGTAATGTGTGAGTATATCGCATCCATTACCAAAGTTTTGCTGGGAAGTAGTTAAATTGAAATAAAAATGTGGATTGCGGCGATTAAAAAAATATAAAAGAAAAAAATTTTATAATTTTTTAAAATTTTCTTGAAAATGCTATTTTCAGTGCAAATGAAGTAAGAACAACTCAAAAACGCTTTGGTCGATTAAAACAATGTTAAAATTTTTGTGATCAGCTTATCACAATTATGGAGAAGCAATATGTAACACAATGTATGAAAGTTATTAAAAATTTTCCAAAAGTCGGAAACTGTGAATGCAATTCAGCAAGGCTTAACGAAGTAAAAAATATTATTCAAATTCATAAATCTGATTGCTAATGTAAAAAAACACTGGGCGGTGTTAGCATCAAAAATCGACCATTCGTAATTTAAGGGACACCTTACTCAATACCTTTCTGTGTGTGTGTGTGTGTGTAAGTACCGTTAGGCTGTTTAAAAACGGAAGAAAGATGTATGACTTTTCCTGAGCCAACCCCATGAACTTTTTTAGAATTAGTTTCATTGGCGGACTTAGGCTAAGCCCATCCTAGACTGCTTTTTGCCCACACCAGAATTTTAAAAAAATCTACCTACAATTCTTTTATCTATAATTTTGATGGCAAAAAGTATCACAATATTACTTTTTTTATATCAAATAAACCCGTGTTTTTGGTTTGGGAAAATCTCTACTAGATTCCTAGGCAGCTATTTTTATTTTTATTTATTTATAAAAAATTTAATATTTCAATTTATTATTTTTTATTGACATTTGAACGTTTTCATATCTTTTTGAATAACCAACATATCTGTTACCATTTCCGAAACTGTTTAAATTTGCATTGACTATCAGTTGTAGTGACCAATGTTGATTCAAAAATTTTATTTTCGGTGCCATAACAGGAAAACTAGTGAGATACTTATGATGTATTATTAACATTGGTTAATGTGGCCTACATTCTATATAAAATTGCTAGTAAAGAACTAAAGAAATTAAATACACTGCATTTTGGATGTTACAGCCAAGTTTAAATTGCAATAGCTAGCAAATGGTAAAAAGTGCACTAATAAGAATTTTGAAAGTAATTGGCACTATCGAATAGATTTAAAACATTTTATTTTCGGCCTTTATTGGTTGGCACGCCCGAATTTTGTACAAAAAATAATATTCATTCAGTTGCACTTTCTAATTTTCTCTTATTACAGAAAAGTTTTTATTAACACAATTGATATTATTTAATTGGAACTAAAATTATATCATAGTGGTAAAATCATGGTAATTCTAGTCGATTTCTAACTGATTTATTCTCTCTGTGTAAGTTGTTGAAATCTAAGGGTCAGTTCTATAGTCAGAACTAAGATCGATTTTTGTTTTAAATAAGAAAGTTGTTTGAAAAATATTTCCTACCTAAGAAATATTTAAGAAACAAATCGATCTTAGTTCTGATTATAAAATTGACCATAAGAGTTTTTCTTTAAGAAAAATTATTAGAATCGCAAAGTTGTTCAATAATAGAAATATAACGCATAATCTTTTTTGGTGAGTTAAATATCTTAGATTTCATAGTTTTCTAAATGAATAATTAGTTGATATCTAACTAGGAAGTTTCTTAAAACTAAACATTACTATAGCTGTATTTTGTCTCATGCCTATCAACGTTAAGTATTTAAAGCAAATCTACGTTAAACCGATTGTAGTACAAAAAAATTTTAAACAGGTTATGTTTATAATTTTTCCGTTATAATCGAACGTATGTCAGAAAAAGTTTTTAGGAAGTAATGCGAATAAGTTACGTCAGATGTGAAAATGTATAAACGTTGAGTTTTCAACGTTGAAAATTATCCGTGTTGAAAGTTAACGTGCATACGAAAAGTGATATATTAGTTTTCGTCTTAAACGCGTTTTTATGCACTTTGAATTTTTTATGAGTTAACGGATATGGTTTAGTCGAAAACACAGCTTATGTTATTTTAATGAAATTTCAATATTTTGTAGAAAAAAAATTGTAAGATGAACATCTCACTGTTTTTCGGTAATTTAATTGATCAGAATATGGGGTTAGAAAGGATTAGTCCGAGGTAGAATTAGACAGGTTGATCTTAGATTTCTTTTCTCTATCATAATAATCTGAAAATATAGCTTGGAACACATTCATTGTACGAGGTTTTCTTCAGAAAAATAGATGCACTTTTCAGAGTTTTGTATAAAAATATGGCGATTTTGATAGGAAAATGTATGAACATTTTATTAGAAGGCAAGGAATCATTTTTAAGTTTTTTTTTGTGTGAAAAAATTGTAAGCATAATGCCGAAAGTGTTTGTTGGGATTAAGAGTGTGAGAATGGGCAAATAAACGGCAGAAAATTAGTGGGTCGCTTGCCCACCCCAGAAAAATGGTCTAGGTACGCCAATGATTAGTTTTCAACTTCTTCCACAAAGTACTGTTTTACTACAAACGATGTACATAGTACTGGAACCAGGTTTATGGAACTTAAATGGAAATTATAAATGGCTTAGAATTGGTTTCAGATGAGCGATTTTTTGGGACAATTTCAAACAAAAATCATTGGTATTAAAATCTGTAATTAAATACATTCTGGATTATAATAATAAATTTATATGTACGAGTATAACTGGTATTTTGAAACAGATAATTTTGCTGGGACAGAATGCTTCAAATCTCTGTAAACGCAAATATACACTAACTAATAAATCTCCACCATTAGGAAAAAAGGAATCTCGTTGGGATTGAATATGGCGAATGGTTTGGGTTAATTTGGCAATCATATACGATAACAAGCATGTTTTGTTCTGATTATTTTTATATCCAAAATTGTTTCGATATGTTAAGTTACCAACATAGATATGAATGTTTTAGAATTTGAAATTTTGCCAAGTGAAGATTGTTCTAATACAAATCTCCAAATGATATATTTTTTAAATTTTTCTTAGAGGAATTTTGTCTTTAAATGCAATAAAACATGAGGAATATAAACACAGATGTTTGTACATGGTACACATTTGTACAAATTTTCTTTGCAATTAAATTCAAGACATGAATTTGTAACGAAAAATAAACAACGGAAGGGTTTTAAAAATTTTTTATTTTTCGCTTAAATACTCGTATTCGATAGTGGTCAAAGAAGTAAGATGTATGACCCCCTTAAGAATTAAAAATAATTTTTTTTTTCTATTATCGGCTAAGCGAGCCTGGGCCGCACTCTCCAAAAACCAGTACGAAATTTTAACACTATTTCAAAAATGTATTTTATTTCCGGATCCATAATATTTGGCTCCCTTTAGATCCATTTCAAGCCCCCTGGGGCACAATGTTTCCAAAAGCACTTTTTTGAGCAATTAAAATTTCAGGTCGCAATTCTTAATGGATTTTCAAAATTCTTTTTTCGCATATTAGTCTACAAAATTCCGCACGACACATTATATCATAATGTGTTATGCGACACATCGCATAACAAATTTTCAAATTTTTCTGCAGTCTTCGAATAATCTACTTAATTTCTATTTTTACCAATATCTTGGCATCAATTTCTTGTAAATATGAGAAAATTCAAGAAAAAACGTCGGTAATCTAAAATTGCTCACTTTGTTTATTTGCGTTCATATTAATATTAATAAATAAGAAATAATCCCGCGATTCGCTATTTTGCCAATCCCGAAAATCCCGGAATTTCGGGATTTCCCGTTTGGCATCACTACTTCGGACAATGTCACCGACTGTATTAAAAATTACTAATTTTCAGGGTTGGCAGGCAATACCGCTAAAATACCGTTATCGATTCAAAACCCTTTCAACTGGCTAACGTTACCCCTAAAATACCGTTACCGAAATATCCGGAATACCGTTATCCTTAAAATACCGTTATCGAAATAACTGAAATACCGTTATCCCTAAAATACCGATAACGAAATAAATGAAATATCGATAACCTTAAAATACCGTTACCGAAATACATGAAATAGCGTTATCCTTAAAATACCGTTACCGTTATTTTTAATTCTCTGCTCTTAGTCATTGCACGTGATTTTTGAGTATTTCATAAAAATTAGTCAATTAATTCGTTTTGTTTTTACTTTAGTTTGGTTTTAAAAAAAAAAAATGCGGTATGCACCGAAATAACTGACTACCGTTATCCTTAAAATACCGTTACCGATATAACTCAAATACCGTTAACCTTAAAATACCGTTACCGAAATAACCCAAATATCGTTATCTTTAAAATACCGTTAGCGAAATAACTCAAATACCATTATCCTTAAAATACCGATACCGAAATAAATGAAATAGCGTTACCCTTAAAATACCGTTACCGAAATAACCTAAAATATCGTTATCCTAACGATAACCGCATTCGTATCGGTTACCATCCATGCTAATTTTCTTTGTTCCAACGAAGTATTTTTTCCTTTACGCCTAGGGTTGCCAGACGGGCTTGATTTGGCTTGATTGTCAAGCTTTTTCAATGCGTGTGAAGAATAAAGAAAAAATGTCATTTGTCAAGCTAAAACGGTATTTTAGAAATTTTTCCATCAAATTGAGAAGAAAAATCAAAAATTAGCAAAAAAGAAACTAATTGTTTTTAAATGTAGCATGACTAATTTTTACGAATAAATGACTGTTTCCATGGTAGTAAAGAATAAAGTCTTTCTTTGAATGAAAAGGAAACGTTTGAATTGGTTAGCATCTAACCAATTTTTACAAAATGCTGTAAAATACTTAGAAAAAGATATGATTTTGGAGAAAAATCAGTTTTTTTTTTAGCAAATTGCTGTTTTAAATAAAAAAAACTCATTGTTGTCAAGAAATAATTAAGCAGAGCTGCCATTTATTTTAAAAATATCAAATCCAATTAATACTGATATGTTGTATGCAGATTACTGCTGCCTTGGGGAAGTTTTTGAAGAATTGCCAAAAGACATATCCATTGACAACATATGGGCCCATTTCTTTAAAAAATGTTGTACAAAGAATGTAGAAAATCTGTATAAATTAATATCATTTAAATTTTCAAGTCAATTTTGCAATTTTTTTCCTAATTTAAATCAATTTTAAATTGTCAAGAAAAATCAAGCCTTTTTTTTGAATGTCAATAAAAATCAAGCTTTTTCTTCTGAATGTCAAACTTTTTGCCAATTTCGATCTGGCAAGCCTATTTACGCCCCATTGCGACTTATGTAAAACGAACTTGCTAATGGCTATGCTTCTTCAGCTTAATTTATTTGCCTGACCTTGATTAACCTGGGATTCCCCATTTTGCAAATAATGTGGGCGCTGTGGTCTAATGGTTAGCGCGTTGGACTGTTACACGTGAGGTTGCGGGTTCGAGCCACAACCTAGGCAACATCAATTTATGAAAAATAATATGTATGAGTTTTTCCTATCCCCATTGGCGTACCTAGATCATTTTTCTGGGGTGGGCAAGGGACAAATTTATGTTCGGCTGTTTATTTATCCAGTCTCAGATTCATAATTTTAAAAAACACTTTTTAAAAAGAAAATACTTTTATAATATCTTCCTCCTTTCTAATAAAATTTTCAGAATTTTCAAAATTCAATAATCCTTGTAGCTTATCCTATTAAAATCTTCATGTTTTTATAGAAAACTCTAAAAAGTCCATCTATACTTTTGAAGAAAACCGCGTACAAGGAAGGTATTCCAAACTATACTCTCAGATTAGTATGAAATTTGGATATTGGATAGAGAATAGAAGTCTAATATCAACCCGCTAATTTTTTCGTCTACCTCGGATGAACCCATATTTAACCGAGGTGGTCAAAAATCAAGAGATGATCATCTTTGAATTTTTATTTCTACAACATATTGAAATTTCATCAAACTAGTAGTGTTTAGTTTGAAGTAATTTCCTTGTTAGATATATATGTATTAACTAACTATTCCTTTAAAAAGCTATTAAATCTAAGGAATCTATAGCACCAAAAAGATTGTGCTATATTTTGCTAGTAAAAATCCTTCGCCATTTTCATATGAAATGCTCTCAAAATCAAAGATGCAAGAATTATAGATAGATTATTTTATTAATTCTGGGGTGGGCAAAAAGCCGGCTAGATTGGGCTTTGCCCACCCCAGACCGGCCTAAGTCCGCCAATGTCTATCCCTCATACATATCGCAGCGTCCTCCTTCGGTGTTCCCATAGCACTTAACCCCACCGAAGTAAAATAATATAACAGGGCTACACACAGGAAAAAAATTGCCAACCGAATTGCTAAGCCTATTTGGGTTGCTACAACCAATAAATTCGGTTGGTGAAACTATATTGGAATATGATTCGTAAATATTTTGGTTATTGCAACTAAAATTCAGTTGTATAAACCAAATTTTGTTGTGATAACCAATATTCAGTTGTACCAACCTATTTTAGTAGATGCAACCGAATTTTAGTTGGAAAATGGCATATTTTTTCTCTGTGTGTATGAACTAAAAAGCTTCAACAAAGTTCGCTCACCATCAGATGGCGCGTAACAACTGTTCTAAAAATCAACATCTCGCACAATTACAGTGTTGCCATATTTGAAGCCCTTCATCTTTAACCACCTTTCACTTCTTCTCTATCCCCTTTCCAAAGAAGCAACACGTTAATTAATAGGAAGAATTTCCTGAGTGTTGCTTCTCTTTAAAAAAAAATAAATTTATGTGAACTTGCAGATTTGTAGTGTTGTCTTTCATGGCAAAACAAAAAAAACGGATATTAATGAAGCGCGTATTTTTGTAATGTGTCGTTATTTGTTTTGTTTAAAAATAAATTCGTTCGATATTATAAAAAGAAACTGGGCGAAATAAGCTCTAATTATATATACCCGAGAATAAAAATTGATCTCGCGCAATATCTAATCATATCCAATTTGATATTGTTTAAGATCTGCTGTAATATCTAGCTGATCCAATTAGATCTCAAAATTGGGTGTATCCAATGATATCGTATTAGATCCCATTTTATATATGGGGATAAACTAAGATCAATTTATATCTCAAAATTGGGAGGTCCAATAATATCTTTGGGGATAAACCTAGATCTAATTTGATCCGAAAAATGGCGGATCGAATTAGATCCAGTTATATATTTGTGGATACACTTAGATCTAATTTGATCCGAAAAATGGCGGATCGAATTAGATAGATCTATATATTTGTGGATAAATTTAGATCTAATTTGATCTCAATTTTGCCAGATCGAATTAGATATAGCAATATATTTGTGGATAAACTTAGATCTAATTTGATCCGAAAAAGTGGCAGATCGAATTAGATCCAGTAATATATTTGGGTATAAACTTAGATATAAATTGATCCGAAAAATGGCAGATGGAATTAGATCCAGCAATATATTTGTGGATAAACTTAGATCTAATTTGATCCGAAAAATGGCAGATCGAATTAGATCCAGCAATATATTTGGGGATTAAGTAAAATCTAAATTTATCCAAAATATAACAGATCAAATTAGATCCAGAAAAATATTTCGGGATTGCATAAGATCTTAACTTTTCAGATAAATTGCAGATCGAATTAAATCCAGTGATATATTTGGGGATTTGGTAGGATCTTAATTTATCCCATAAATTGCAGATCAAATTAGATCCAGCAAAAGTATTTCGGTATTAAAATGGCAGATCGAATTAGAAACAGCAATATATTTGGGGATTGACATATAAAACTATCCAGAAAATGACAGATAAAATTAGATCCCGCATTATATTTGGGTACTACGTAAGATTTAATTGGGATTAAATAAGATCCCAGATAAATATTGACAACAGTTCAAAAAATAATACACTGGCAGAGCAGATTTTATAAAAATTACAATATTTTGTTAAAATAAGGTTCAACCTCAGAAGGTCTCGAGTTCGATACCGTTCACGGCTAAGCATTTTTTTTTATAAAAAGAATTTCTTTTTATAAAATTATAATTTTATTTTCTATAAATGTTTTTATAAAATTATATTTTTTTTATTAAATTGAATTTAAAAAAAAAAATAATTTTATTTACATCTTTTTAAAGGTCTACAACATTTCCAATTGTATCAATTGTTTTTAAGATTTATCAATTGTATTTCAGAAATAATCAACTGAATTTCAGTTTTATCAATTGTATTTCAGAACTTATCAATTATTTTTCAGATTTATGAATTATATTTCAGAACTAGTCAATTGAATTTCAGTTTTATCAACTGTATTTCAGTAATTATTAATTGTATTTTCGAAATTCACAACTGTGTTTCAGAAATTATTAAACTGTATTTCAGAAATTATCAATTGTATTTCAGAAATTATGAAATGTATTTCAGAAATTTTTCTCTATTAATTATGAAATACAATCAACAAGTTCTGAAATAGATTTGATTATTTCTGAAATACAATAAATAATTTCTGTAATACATTTGATAATTTCTGAAATACATTTACTTTTAGTAGAAATTTGTAACCGATTATGGCCTATAGGCTAGGTTATTGTAATAAATAAAGAAATTAAATTAAAAAAAAAAAAAAAAAAAAAATTCTGAAATACAGTTAATATGCCTGCAGCGGATTATTTTTCACAATTTGTTAAATACGTTTGGGATTTTTAGCATGTTTAATTCCTTTGATGCAGTTAATATTGTAGTTGCAGATGAATTACCATATATGACCATATATTGTTTAAATGGTATCATATATGACAGTATATTGTTTAAATGGCACCATATATGGTATATGTTCCCTATTAAAAAATTAATTTGGAGCTTTATATGGTAATATATAACTTAGAGTGATCCATGTACCATTTGATCCGAAAAATGGCCCGATAAAATTGTATCAGTTGTTTATCAGTTTTTATCTAATTGCATCAGTTTAGATCTGACGTGATTAAATTATGTGTTAATCAGATGAAATTGTATCAGATTTTTGACCTGATACAATTTTATTGGTATATCACATGGTATCAGTTTAGTGGACCTAATAGATACCCAACAAACAAATCGTTCCGTTTAGGTACAGTTTTCGGTCCGTCATAAACGGAGTCCAACTCCGTTTACGTACCGTTTTCCGGATCCGTATACGGACCAGAAAACGGATTTTAAGGAACATCGAAACTGATTCGAATCCGTTGAAAATCCGTCAATGACGGACCGTTTACGGACCGTTATGTCGTGTAAAAAACTGACAAGTCCGTTGAAAGTCCGTCATGGACGGACCGTTTACGGACCGTTGTGTCGTGTAAAAAACGGACAAGTCCGTTGAAAGTCCGTCATTGACGGACCATTTACGGACCGTTATGTCGTGTATAACCGGAATGACTCCGGACCAAAAACGGACTTGTATATCTATCTAAATTGACTAATTTTGAGTAAATTTTTTTTTTTGATTTTTAATAGTTTTATTTGTAACGATATTAATTACATTTACACTATATTTAGTACCTCAGTTTACCTCTTTATCTAGCGCATCAATTCACGACAGTCACCCATAATAGAATCGATCATCGACATGCAAAAGAAAAATAAATTAGTTATGGTTTAATTGATTGTATTTACGATGGCGTTTTACTCGAAACAACAACAATTTACAAACAATTTGGGAAAAATTGCGTAGCCGCGTTAACGTACGTGGAACTGAGCTTTTGTTATAAAAACAAAGGTTCTTACATAAACCACAAACCATTGTAAAACACGCACTAAATTTTATTAATCTTACCATCTAATATATGTATGCGACTTGATGATGTGTTAATTGTGTTGTGTTGGATATATTCTAGCTACCGCCACCAATTTATCGCCACAAAAAGTTTTTAAAAGAATTTAATTGTTTTTATTTTGAACACAAAATAAAATCCATTAAGTCCGTATTTTACGGTACGGAAACGGAGTTAAAACGTATTATGTTCGAAAATCCGATTACACGGTCCGTTAATGTTCCGTATACGTACAAGCTTTGACGGATAGTGTATTACGGACTGTTAATGTGCCGTAAAAGCCGGATTCATGATTCCGTATGTGCCGGAGTGTCCGTAAAAATGTTTCTTGGGTATATTTGTATACAAAATTATGTAGTTATATCCCAATTTTGACCTGATATCAGTTTAAAACTTTGATACAATTGCATAAGGTAAATGTCGGATACAATTATATTTTATTTATATAAAATTGAACCAATTACGATCAAACCGATAAAATTGTATCAGGTCAAAAATCTGACACAATTTCATCTGATTAACACATAATTTAATCAGGTCAGATCTAAACTGATACATTTAGATAGAAATTGACAAACAATTGATAAAAATATATCGGGCCATTCTTCGGATGAAACTGTATATTTATACAGATATAACTTAATCACATATATGACTATATGTAACTATTTTTACTCGGGTTGTTTAAATGATACCATATATCAATATATATTGCACTATATATAGTAGCATATATTATTATATCTGGAACTGCATTAAAAATGTTGTTCATGAGGTCCCATATATGAGCATATATTGTTGAAATGGCACCATATATGATAATATATAGTTTAAATGGCACCATATATAGTAATATATTACTTAAATAACACCATATATAAATATATATGGCACTATATATATTATCATATCTGGAACTGTATTAAAAATTTTGATCATGAGGTACCATATATGGCCATATATTGTTAAAATGGCACCATATACAATAATATATGATTTAAATGGCACCATATATGCTAATATATTGCTTAAATAACACCATATAAAAATATATATGGCACTATATATTGAATCATATATTATCATATCTGCAACTGTATTAAAGATTTTGTTCATGACGTACCATATATGACCACATATTGTTTAAATGCCACCATATATGATAATATATAGTTTAACTGGCACCATATATAGTTATATATTGTTTAAATGATACCATATATAATTATATATTCCTAAAATGCCGCCATATATATTAAGATATAGCTCTATATATAACTATATATGTAATAAGATCAGCCATGCTATGCAATATATAATCATATATACCATATCTAATATTATAAAGGCCGATATATAATTAGATGAAATTATATATGGCATAATATAAAGAAAAATTTTGGAAAAAGACGTCATATATAATTATATATGGATATACATAACGACATGTCTAATTATATATTTTAATATATGCCACATATGATTATATATAATTTTTTTTAAGCGAAAAATATACATATTTATTTATATTCATTGAAAATTTTTATCAGTATTTTTTTCTTGTTGTTACGGTTTCGGTAATCATGTTTGGTTTAAGATGAATGGCTGATTGGGCCAAATATTGATGTATCACAATATTAGTAAAGTATAACTTTAGGTTTCTAAGTAAAACCAAGGGTAAAGGGTTACTCATTGCCAGGCGATGCGTGAAAAAGGTCCAACCCATTACCAAGGTTTTGCTGGGGTGTTTTTAATTTTTGATTTAATCCATTTGAATTTTAGTTCGTTGACCACGTAATTTGAAGCCGATTTATATATATATATATTTAAGTTATTATTGCAATTGTAGCCGTGTTTGTGCGGTTAACTATCAAAGTTTGCTTATGTCATTCCCATATAAATTTGACATTAGCCAAAGTTTAGTGTTAACTATTAATGTTACTAATGTCAAATTTGTATGGGAATGACATATGCCAACGTTGATAGCTTACCGCACAAACACAGAATGTGTTAAATTATTAATTTAATTATATTTAATTATGTTAATGTACTATTGTTGATGTGTTTTAAGAGACTTTAAGTCTTAATTGCACTAAATAAATAAATAATAATAAATAAAGTCCATATAAATTATTTATGAGAACTTGAACCGCATAACGCATGATGAGGTGTCTTATCTGTGACTAATCGTAGCATAATCATCACCTTTTTACAGGTGAAGTAAAAAATAACGTCCAGTTATATATAATTCGAATTTATAAAAGCTGTGAATTATTTTAAGAGCAGCGATATACTCAAGCAGTTAAAATGAATTAAATTTTGAATAAAAAATATGTAAAACTAGTGTTTTTATAATATTTAACTAATGACGATTTCCTGACGATTTCTCAAAAAATGGCTGACGATTTTGATGATTTATTTTTACATTTGGTCTGGTACCACTGCCCACAGACCTTAAAACTAACCAAAAAATAAAAAAGCACTATTTCTTAGTGCTTTTTAACAATTTTTCATATTTGTGTTTTTGCAATTAAAAAAGGTCACTAATTTTTTGAGTGAAACATTTTATACGGCAACTTTTTTTAATAGTGCATAAAGCACCAATTTGGCATCACTGTTAGTAACGTATTACTTTATGTTTCTAGGTAAAACCAAGGATAGAGGGGTACCCATTGCCAGGCAATGCGTGAAAAAGGTCCAACCCATTACCAAGGTTTTGCTGGGTAATAACGTAGTTGTTTATTTTCAAAATATTAAAATCGAATGAAGAAACTCGAATGTCATTTCCAAATTGCTCAATCGGATGAAGTAGAAATCGATTGAATTCCCAAAATTTTAAATCGTTTGACCAAAATTCGATTGAATTTCTAACGATTGAATTCAGTGTTTAATCACGAATAATGAAAACTGATTAAAGTCTTCCAAACTTAATAGAATGAGGACAATTTGGTCTTCATTCGATGTGGAAAATTGCACTTTGAGAGAATTCAATCATCATAGTCAAACACAGTTGAAAACAGAATGAGAGATTGAATTCTTTAGAAGCTCTGGTCCACATGATTGTTGTTCTGGCAATGCCAGTCGGTTTTTTTAGCACATAAAAAATATTCTTTTATTACATAGATTTTATTACATAGAAAAAAACATTAAATTTTATAGATTTATAGGTAGGCTAGTAGTTTAGATTTAAAATTTCTGTGGCACAATAAATCGAATTGAACTGTGTTTGTGGTCTGAATTTTCATATGTATATCGTGAAATAAATCAAGAACTACCAAAACATAAATACATTTTAATAAATATAATTTTAAATAATGATGAACGTTATCTATTGTGGTTTATTCTGCAAAAAGCTACATTAGAATGGACCGAAACTTCAAAAAGTTAGTTCGATTCAATTCCCGGTCATGGCATATACACTGAAAATATTATTACAGTAACTGCCTGTAGTTTATATAAAAAGTTATCGGTGCATTTATTTTTAAATGATTATAAAGTTAAAATGCAAAGAGATATACTTTTTAACTGTTTTTGTCGTTTATTTAAAAAATAAATTACATACACAGAACGAATAGAATACATCTAGAATACATCTAGTGAATACCTTTACTACAGGGTGCGACTAAAGTAACTATATGATGTAAAAAAATTGTAACTTCTTTGCTTGTGAATATTTCATATTTTTTTTCTATTTCAGGAATTTAACTTGGGAGAATATAAAAATGGAACGCTATCATTAAATTTTTTGTTGGTTTCATTGCATTCAATATTTATTTAAAAAACAAATCATATTTAGCCGCACCCTGTATTTAATTAAAATTTGTGACACTTGCACTCCATAAATAAATACAAAATATGGATGTTATTTTTACATGTATAAAATTAAATTTATATTATATTATTATATCTATTTCAGTTAATATTATTTATATTATTTGTTGGCGCTGTGCTGACCGAAGAACAAATTACTAAAGAGGTTGATAAACAAGTCGAAGAGGATGTCAAAGATATAAAGAAATTGATTGAGGAACCAAAAAGTAAAACAGAAAAAAGAGATTCATCTGATCAAACTGGTAAGAAGGAATTATTGAAATGTTAAATGTTAATTATTGAATGTTGTTCAGAATTTATTTTCAATATTAATTTGCATTTTAGGTTCATATGGGTTAAACACTAACGATGAACCGTTTAAACCAATGGTTGCCAGCAACAATGCAGCATACGAAGTTGCAGCATCAGCTACTCAACAACAAGTAAGTTTGGCTGTTAATGTTTTTAATAAATGCATAAACTTAATCAAAATTGACAAGGGCGGGTTTAGAGTCCATACATAAATTCCAAATTTGAGTAAATGTAAAAATTAATAAAAATTTGGGAGAAACAAATAATTAAAAAGTCAGAAAACTTTTTTTACTACTGCCGGCGACAATAAAAAATCATGTTGGATATTGCCAAAGGTAAATAACTTTTGTACCCGGTTATTGAAGAAGAGGCTCTTTCGGAATATTTTTTTATAATCGTGGGTAATATCATGTACATTTTTTTTTTGTTTAACATTAGTGTGAACGATTGGATTATGTTTTACAAACAAATTGCTACAATTTACGCTTTAAAAGCGTATAACTTAACCCAACTTTTGTAAATTTGCCACCTGCAAAGTAGGCAAAATAGAAAGTAGGCAACAGAGAAATTTCTCAGCAGCGAATTTACATTACAATCGAACTCGAATTAATTAATTTAAAACCAATTTTTCTCCAATATTGTGGGCGCTGTGGTGTAATGGTTAGCGCGTTGGACTGTTACACGTGAGGTTGCGGGTTCGAGCCTCAACCAAGGCAACATCAATTTATGAAAAATAGTAATATGTATGAGTTTTTCTATCCCTCATACATATCGCAGCGTTCTCCTTCGGTGTTCCCATAGCACTTAACCCCACCGAAGTAAAATAATATAACAGGGCTATGAACTAAAAAGCTTCAACAAAGTTCGCCAACTCACCATCAGATGGCGCGCAACAACTGTTCTGAAATTCAACATCTCGCGCAATTACAATGTTGCCATATTTGAAGCCCTTCATCTTTCACCACCTTTCACTTCTTCTCTATCCCCTTTCCAAAGGAAGCAACACGTTAATTAATAGGAATAATTTCCTGAGTGTTGCTTCTAATATAAAAAAAAAAAAATATTTGGAGAAAAGTAGGGATGTTTGGAAAAAAAGTGGCAACATTTAGCAGCTGTTTATGTCATAAAAATTGAATAAAGGACGTATAACGCTAACTTTTTCCTGGAGTATGAACTTGTTCATACACGTTATGATATTATGAACAAAGTATTAAGCATGTAGGTATAAAATGTATCGTATGTATGAAATTTCATATACCGAATTAATAAAATCAATAGCATATATTTAGGATATTCATCTACCTCAAGTCCAAAATCTAATATGGTACGATATTGTCATATTAGATTTTATTTGTTGCTTTAAAGAGCATCACTCGATTCATCAGTTGTCTCCTATAAGAAAATGGTGCATAGGTAACACAAGTGGAGGCATCATTGATATAGTAAAAAAATCAACGAAGGAGATTTATGTACTTTTTAAGCCTGATAGAAATTACGAAAGGGTTAACTGTCAGACGAACTGTCATACTGCGCTCACTTTTTGACATTTATGATCAGTATACTCTGGAAAATCATCATGAATAGATTGCGCTTAAATAACGCTACCAAATTATCTAGATTTATTTTGAAAATCAGTCATCAATTCGCGCAACTTATAGACGCAAAATTGTGTTTAGCGATGTGGCTTATTTTTGGCTTAACGGAACCTACAGACTCTACAGACTCCATAACATCCACAAATGCACCGTTTGGTGAGGTTTATATGCTGGTGGCATCATTTGACCTTATTTCTTCAAAAATAAAGACGGAGCTCGCGTTACGATCAATGGAGATCGTTATCGAAATATAGACGACATTAATCCGGGCGATATGTGGTTTCAACAGGATGGCGCTAAATGCTGGCGACCTCAAACATCGAATTATTGCAATCAAAATTTTGCGATAAGTTGACGTCCAGAATGCGCTTCGTCAAGAACAGCCGCGGTGGCCATATGCCCGAAATCATTTTCAAATGTTAATGCCATGTATTGATCATTGGAATGAAAAACATTTTTGGATTAAAATTAAATTTTTTGTGTTATTTTTTGCAATTATATTATTATTATAAAGCTCTATCGGGCTTTAAAAAGAACCCTTTATATGAACTGTCTGTATTTGATAAAATTCCAGTCATAAATCACCACTTTCTGTAATGCAGCAATTTTTCAAAATCATTACCATTATGTAAACTTATTGGTTTTTCCAAAGGCCCTGTATATCTTCCAAAACTTTTTGTGGGAAAAATTATGATACGCATTCCAACAGTAAGCCGCTCGCTGGCCTATACTCTTTAAACTTAAATATAACATTTCCAATAGCATTTCATAAGTTATTAAAAATTATTATGCCAAAGTATGGTGCTTAGTTTGCAAAAAAAAAAAATGTTTCCATCAATATATTCGTTTGCGAAATGTTAAATGCTGGTTAAGTCTTTTAATTTATTTTCATACCCAGCAAAAACAGACATTACCCAGTAATTAAGCCAGTAAGTAGCACACATAGGGTTTCACTACTTACCAGGCTATTTACTCGCAACATTACTTTTGTTCGCGATGTCCAAAAATTCTTGGGTGGTCATTACCCTCTCGCTTACAAAAAAAGTGCGTGTAACGGGTTACCCATAGTGAAAGAATAAGTAGTTACTCACAAATGTAGAATAAGTGGTTACTCAGAAGTTAGGAAATAAGTGGTTACCATACATTGTGAAATAGTTGGTCATATTGGGGAAAAAAACTTTCTTCTTCGGAAAATTTTCTATTCAGTTGGAAAAATGTTCGAAAAAATTTAGTAAATAAAATATTAATATAAAAAAGGACTAAATCAGTACTTATTTAATCAAATACCAGTAGGTAATCCGTATGGTAATGACCTGTCATTACCATGTTTTTGCTGGGTATTAGTTCATAGTTCATTATTTTGCAAATTTTAAATGCGGTTTTTTTTTATAATGTAGGGGCTATAATACACATTTCATAAAACAAAATTTGGCTGCTAATTGCACAAAAAAAAAAATCGCGAAAAATAAAAATTTCAAAAAGGAGAATTTTTGCATTTTTTTTTATAAAATGTAAAACACTGATTACGTTTTTTAATTAATTTTTTGTACCATAAAACCTTTTTCGCTTTCCGGGATCATTTTGCAATTTTTTAAATGTGGTTTTTTAAAATTCATAATCTTGGACATACATGGGAATTTTTCATTACCATCATTAATTTGAAACAATGGTAACGAAAATAATTTCATTACCATTTATATCAATCAATGTTAATGAAATCGTCAATTAATTAGTCCACCTAATTCATTAGTCCGAAGTATGATATTGGGGCTATAATACCTATTCCATACACCAAAGTTTGGTGTTTAATTTGCGAAAAAAACCGGAAAAAAATTTTTAAAAAATAAAAATTTTTCCATCATTATATTCATCAACAGAATATTAATTACTGATTGAGTTTTTTAATTATTTTTTTCTACCATAAAGTTTTTTCGCGTTCCACTATTACATATTTTGCTAATTTTTTAAGTGCGGTTTTCTAAATTTATAATCTATGTTAGAGACTATAATGGCCATTTCATAAAACATATTTGGTGGTTGGTTGGTTGCGTTGGCGGACTTAGGCCGGTCTGATTTTTGCCCACCCCAGAATTTTTAAAAAATCTACCTACAATGCTTTTATCTATAATTTTGATGGCGAAAAGTATCACAATATTACTTTTTAATAACAATTAATCCTCTGTTTTTGGTTTGGGAAAATGTATAATGGTTTCCTAGGCAGATAATTTGTGGAAATCTAAGGGTCAGTTCGATAGTGAGAACTGAGATCAATTTTTTTTTTTAATATTTCTTAAATAAGAAATGTTGTTTGAATAATTCTTACCTAAGAAATATTTAAGAAACAAATCTATCTTAGTATTGATTATAAAATTGACTAAAAGAGCTTTTCTTTAAGAAAAATTATTAGAACCGCAAAGTTGTTCAATAATAGAAAAATAACGCAGAATCTTTTTTGGTGATTTAAATATCTTAGATTTCAGAGTTTTCTAAACGAATAATTAGTTTATGGTGCCTATTCCTACTTGTGACTCATTGTGACCGTCATAAGACTATTTTTAAGACTGAGAGTCATAACTTTCAACAATAAAAAACAACAATAAAATTCTAAAAAATTCAAATTTTATTTGTCAATAATAAATATAATTTATTAAGACTTTGCAACAACAAATACATGGGGAATAGAGTCACAACTAAGAGTCACAGACTTTTCGTAGGAATAGGCACCTATATCTAACAAGGAAATTACTTCAAACTAAGCACTACTATGTTATTTTAATGAAATTTCAATATTTTGTAGAAACAAAAATTGTAAGCTGAACATCTCACTATTTTTGTCCACCTCGGTAACTTAAGTGGTTCTTTCCTTTATTAAACATCTAAATTTCATAATAATCTGAGAATATATCTTGGAATACATTCCTTGTACGAGGTTTTCTTCAGAAATATAAATGCACTATTCAGAGTTTATTAATTTTGAAAATTATGATTATTACCAGGATTATTTAATTTTGAAAATTATGAAAATTTTATTAGAAGGCAAGGAATCATATTTAAGTTTTTTTTTGTGTGAAAAAATTGTAAGCATAATGCCGAAAGTGGTTTTTAGGACTAAGAGTGTGAGAATGGGCAAATAAACAGCAGAAAATTAATGGGTCGCTTGCCCACCCCAGAAAAATGGTCTAGGTACGCCTATGGTTGGTTGGTAAAAAACTTTCCAAAAAGAAAATTTTGGCATCGATATATTTCGCTAAATAAGCCTTTTAGTTAATTTTTTGAAACACAAAGCCTTTTTGCATTTCGCCATTATTTGTTAATTTTTTACTTGTGGTTTTTTAAAATTCATAATCTATGGCTATAGTTCTGGAGTGTACGAGTAATGTAATTTGGGATCCATTCTTGATTTTTATAATAACTATATTATTGTGGATGGTTCACTCGAGCTTTTTTTCATCCCTGGTTACAACTGATGTTTGAGTCATACAAAAAGCGCACATAATTTTGTTTGATGTAAATATTTGATTTTTTATGAATACATTAGTATTGGTTTGAGCATTTTCCTGCTCGAAGCCACAACATAGAACAAATGCTTTCTTACTGATAAAGACTCCCCCAATCTCTTTATACTATATACTCTTTGGCTTTTATATGGTACCGAAATGAGCTTCGAACTCGATGTTTAACATTAATTGATATTTTGATATTAATATCAAAAGATATTTTCAGAGACTTAAAATACCTGTTATTTTTAAATTTTTAAACAAAAAACATATAGAAACAAGTATCAGAGAACTGATTCATCATAATGATACTTGTGGACTAGTCTTCCAAAAAATGCTTTGATTTGAAAATTTTTGACTTTTATTTTTTTGAGCAAAAATAAAAGTTGTTTTCTGATTTTTATTTTTTTGAGCAACTATAAAAGTTATTTTTTTACTTTTATTTTTTCAAGCAGAAATAAAAGTTATTATAAATCATTCAAAAAATAAAATAATAAAATAATATTATTTATTATATTTGGTTGTTATCGCTGCTAAGCTGGAATAGAAATTGGATAAATAAAAAGTATTTAGCAAATGCAAAAATAATAATAAAGTGGTAGCATATTTTACGAATATACAAAAAATATTTAATCGAAGAGTTCGTTAAATTAAAAAGTTTCCACAAATTTTATAATAAGCTTCATTGAATTAATGAAACTTCTTATTAAGGTTTTGAAAAAATTATTTGGAATTCATACAATGAAGCGTTACCTATAATTTATAATACAATTTCACAGAAGTCCGAAATTGGGGGAAAAAATAATAATTGTAAAACACTTTCATGAAAATTAATACACATCAATAAAACTCTGCCTTATAGTTACTTCAAACTATTTGAGAATTAAATCTTTAATATAAAGTTTAAATTGTATAAACATTTATGAAAATTAATGTAATGACCAAATCTTGTGAAAAAATAAAATAGTATTAAACACTATACTATTGAATAACTTCATTTATATAAATCACATTTTCATTAAATTTATTAAGAGGTAGTTTGTGAAATTCAATGAACTTTTTAATGAAATTATGAAATTTTATGAAAGAAGAGTAATGAACAATTTCATAATATTAATTAAATATTATATCTATAATGAAATTGTTTACTGAATCTACAAAAAAATATTCTGCGAAATTATATCATTGATATAATGAAGGATAATTCTTTCAGTGTATATTACTTTTTTTATTATAAAAAATAACAAATAAAATATGAAACATATTTAAAAAAATGCAGTATTAAAATTGATTTGATGATTTTATATTTCTGAAAATTATAAATGAATTAATATGAAATAACTGAGCTCGAGGTCATTTAGTTTTTAATATAAAATATCTTTTATTATTTCATATTTTATACTAACGATATTTTGTGTTCATTGAATGTCATCCTCAGGGTTTATGGAAACATTAACAAACAATTAACAATTAACGCATGTCTGTTCGCGGCCATATTTTTAATTGCTTTTAATTGTTTGTGGTTTTTTGGATAAACTATGAGGATGTCACTGAATGACGAATATCGGTGATCGGCTATAAATACACTCATATAAAAAAGTTAGTAAAAAAATTTGTAAAAAGTTATAAATCGCACTTTACTATTTTTGTACTGATTTTTAATACAATTTTTTTTATTAATGATTTTTACTACATATTCTCATATTACAAATTACGGATTTTTTTTTTTTACTAATTTTCGTTGATGGTTAGCGCGTTGGACTGTTACACGTGAGGTTGCAGGTTCGAGCCCCAACCAAGGCAACATCAATTTATGAAAAATAGTAATATGTATGAGTTTTTTCTATCCCTCATTCCGATCGCAGCGTCCTCCTTCGGTGTTCCCACCGAAGTAAAATAATATAACAGGGCTATGAACTAAAAAGCTTCAACAAAGTTCGCCAACTCACCATCAGATGGCGCGCAGCAACTGTTCTAAAAAATTCAACAGCTCGCGCAATTACAGTGTTGCCATATTTGAAGCCCTTCATCTTTCAACACCTTTCACTTCTTCTCTATCCCCTTTCCAAAGGAAGCAACACTTTAAGTAATAGGAAAAATTTCCTAAGTGTTGCTTCTCTTAAAAAAAAAAAAAAAAAAAAAAAAAAAAAAAAAACTCAGTGCCCAACAAGTGGATACTTTAAGGAAATGTTATTTACATAAATTCGTTGTTTGTTTAGAATTCTTGTTTAGTTTATATTTGTTATTATTGATATAGGCATTCTTAGTTTGGAAATAAAACTCATAAAATTTTATTGGATCTCCAATGCATAAAAAGGTAATTACTGCAGAACGGTTTGCAATTTTTACTCCAAATTTCAAGTATGATGAAGTAATTATACATTTGATTTTAATTTTTTTTTTTTAGATTTTACAGTTTCTTTATTTTTTAGTACAGTTTTTTGCTAATTTCGGCAGATCGATTTTAAATTGCAGTTTACAACAATTTACTGAAATTTATTAACGTCTACTAATTATTTATACTAATTTTATTGTACTAAAATTATTGATATTTAATAAATTTTTTAACTCATTTTAGTAAATCGATTTTGAATTGCGATGTTTTTGTACTACAGATCAGCAGACATGTGTTGCTAAAATTAGAAAAAAATATCGCTGGGCTCAAAACAGTTAAATTTCCCGTAATAACAGCAAAATGTGCACTACCCATTACAGAATTTTTTGGTTTGGTGTATATAAAATAATAAAAGATATTTTACTCGTATATTAAAGCCTAAAGACATCGTGTTCAATTATTTAATAAATTCATAAATTTCAAAATTTATTTATAAATAAGGCAAAAAATTAACATATGGTATGAATTTGTTCATTTATATAAACCAAAATTGATGAAATCAATTTATATTATTTATGAACAAATTTGATTCTGTATAAACTATAATCAACTACCATCTTTAATCAAATACAACTCTAAATCTTTCATCAAATAAAATGTTTTTAAGAAAGATTTTTAATTTTGGTTATATTTTACCATTAGTTCCCAGCAAAAAAAGTTATTACAAAAAAGTTATTTTAAAAGCACTCCGAATATCATCAACTGATTGTGAAGTAGTTACAATTTAGCTCTAACACTGATTTATTTTACACGTGATCTCCCATGTTGTCAGTAGTTCAGTTTAAGCATTTTGTTAGTAATTTAAAAGTGATTACATGATGTTAATAAAAGTATGGTTTTTAGGTATACATTTTCATCACATCAATAAGAGTACATTTTGTGTGCATTTTTAGAGTGATTTAGAAGTAGGTACTCTTTATAATATATAATATAATACATTTTTAAAAGTGATTTAAATGTGCTTTTTATAATGTCTGAAATAGCATATTTTAGAGGCAATTTTAATGTTTAGCCTTTACACAGCCCATTTCTGAACCTATTGCGTAACAAAAGCTTTAATTTATTATTATTTGTAGGGCAATATTAAGGAAACACTTCTTTTGAATCTGAATCAATTCGATTAAGTCGAAATGAGACAAAACCAAATGTTTTTTTTAAATTTTTATTCAACAGTTTTTTATACCCTACACCACTATGTGGTCAGGGTATTATAAGTTTGCGCTGATGTTTGTAACACCAAAAAATATTGGTCCTAGATCCACCTTATAGTATACCGATCGGCTCAGAATTTTTTTTTATTTCGATTTAACGATGTCCGTCCGCCCGTCCGTCTGTCTGTCCATGCATTCTTGTGCGCACTCTACAGGTCGCAAATATTAAGATATTTTGATGAAACTTGGTACACCGACTTATGTCGGTGGACGCCTCTTGATTTTGGTTAAAATCGGTCCATGTTTAGACCTAGTGCCCATATAATGTTCCCCCAAAATTATATTGTTTATACGCTGCAGATCGCAAATATTAAGATATTTTGATGAAATTTGGTACACAGAGCTAAGTTGGCCCAAGGACGAAGCCTATTAATTTTGGTGAACATCGGTCCATGTTTAGACCTAGTGCCCATATAAGGGTCCTACCAAAATTATATTGTTTATACGCTGCAGGTCGCAAATATTAAGATATTTTGATGAAGTTTGATATACAGACCTATGTTGGCCCAAGGACGAAGCCTATTGATTTTGGTGAACATCGGTCCATGTTTAGACCTAGTGCCCATATAAGGGTCCCCCCAAAATTGGCTTGGTTACAAACTGCAGATCGCAAATATTAAGATATTTTAATGAAATTTGGCGCGCTGACTGACATTATAGAAAATTTTGACGCAAGCCCCATTTTAACCCATTCGAATTTCAGATCCAAACATTAGTTGGCTTTTACCCAGACTGGTGTAGGGTATTGTATAGTCGGCATGCCCGACTTTAACCTCGTTTTTTAAATAAGTTTGTAACATGTTTACTTCAGTCTTTAAATTCGAAAAAGATACGATATTGAATTAAATAAGATTAATACATTAAGACCGAGTTTTTGGGATGTCAGTTAAATTTGGTTTAGTTAAACCGAAAACGAAAAATAAAATAGATTTTAGAAGCAGTATTCCAGTCATAAACTGCGTTAAACTAAGTTTAAATATAATCTTCATCCTAAAAGCTGGGCCTAAAAGTTATATGTAACCCTCTGATTAATTTTTTTAAAAACATTACTCAAGTAATTTTCAGAATATTAAAGCGTACTAGGAAACTATTTTTTCATATTTTTTTTTTATTTTATATTTTAACAAAGGAAAGAAAAGCATCGACATTTTACAACTCTACAGTAATAAGGCCATCATTATAAATTTAAATTCATTAAAGAATGCGGGGACCGTTGGAGGACAGTTTTTCCCCAGACATATTTCGAAGGCGAATACCATGTCGTCATTTGAATTTTGCAAGTCAACCATCGTTAGCTTAAAATCAAAGTTTTCATTAAACGACGCATTAAGTTCCAATGATATAATTTGCAATCGTGATTAGTTAAAGTCTTATGTTGAAGAAGTTCATTTAGTAAAATTTTAACTTTAATTAAAATTTGGAACTTTAATGGACATTTTAGTTGACGGCAGTTATTTTTTTAAATCTATTTTTGAGTTGAAGAAATAATATATTTTATGTCACTATAGAATTATTTATTTAGTTTGATTTTACGACTTTTAAGGTGTAATAGCAATTAAAGCATATTGACATTTAAAGCAGGTGACATTTATAGAACTTTTAATGTATAAGCAAAGGTAAGGGACCAACCTCTGTTAACGAACCTCTTGAATGGTCTGTTTTAAACGATAAAATATGTTAACATTGCAACAATTGCACGGAGAAAAAGCACGCGAGCGACTTCATAGAGCCTTAACAATACATTTTAATTGTTAACTTTTATATATTTGCATTTAGTGAAAAGAAGAATTCATATTTGGGTCATAGTCCAGGAGGTTCAATGGGATCCAATTCTTTATTTCCTTCCCTTTTTCAATGGGAACTGTAATTGATTAAAAAATATGTAAATAATCGTAAATTAATAAAGTACGTTAATAAAATAAACTTTTTTGTTTTTTTAGAGATAAAAAATGGAATCTCTAATAAATTCGTAATTTACAAACAAATGCATTTACGAAGAAAAAAACAACATTATATATACATTCTTGAAAGTTGTTTTAAAGCGCATACATTCGAAACAGAAAAAGAGCACTTATCGCTCCATTGTAACCAATTTAAAAGTTGTTTGTTTTGAATGACTTACACATATTTTTGCTGGGTTTGTTTACAAAAATTATAATAAATTTTGATAATGTAAACGATATGGATTTGGAATTGGATTTCTAACTGAAATGCAGTGAACATTTTAGCAATGTAATTTCAATATAAGATGTGATATTTGTTTAGTGATTAATTGTTCATCTTCTGTTAATTAAAGCTTTATTGATGGCAGTCATATATATAATTATTTGCAATTGTAATTAAAATTTATCAGTTATATTTACATGTAACTCTGTAACTGCATGTGTGATTAATGGCAAAATGTAATCGATAATCACGAGGTCTGGTTAAAAAACTACGTCTTTTGTTAGTTAATGGCGTTTAATGATCGTTCAGTGGGTTGAAAAACTAAATAAATTTATATAAACGATTAATGATATTGGAATTCTGCTGACGATCGTATTCGGGGAGTAGTGAACTCATTATATTTATGGTAAACCACAACGGCTATGGGGAGACACCATATCAACTCAATACAAAAAAGTGAAATTTTCGGATTTACCATCTCCAATTTTGATAAAATTCGCTATAACTATTATACACGCAGAGTTCAATGGAATATTAATTTCGGAGCCCAGGCCCTTTCGATTTCCCGAAATATGATGTCATGAAAATTGAAAAATATTTCGAAATTTGACTAAAGTATCGTTACAAAATTACAATATTGTGCATTGTATTCATTGAAAAGTTCCAAAGAACGGTTTCATAGGATCAATGGAACATGTTTCATTAAGTCAACTTTAATGAAAGGCATCATTAAACTAATGAAAATTTCATGGAATGTATGAAATGTTTTTCATTAATTTTTTTATGTGTTTAATGAAACAAATTCATTACTTGTATGAAGTATTTTCATAAATAGTTTCCATTTTAGCACAGACTTAATGAAATTATTTCATTAAGGCATGAAATTGTCATTAGTTCATATTTTTAATGAAGCCTTTCATGGATTTTATAAAAATAATTCATTAAAATAATGAAAAATGTTTAAACAGTTTTTTTAAATAAGTCGGGCATGCCGACAACATCAGTCTGGTTATATGAAAATTAATGTTTGAATCCGAAATTATAATGGGTTGAAATAGACTTGTACCAAAATTTGCATTTTACATAATAAAGCGTGGTTAAATTTTAAGGGCCGATGTTAATTTTGAATAAAACCCAAATTATTTAGGAAATTATTGTCATTTCTTTTTATATGATAATATTGGTCTGGTTCAATTATATATGAAACAAAATATGGATGGAGGTGTGCCGCCGAGGTCGTGGCGATGGTCCAAATTTTCGATGACGCTGAGGCATAATTGAGGTTATATGCCGTTAATGTGTCGAATTATCTTTCAAATAACCCCAAAGAAAGAAGTCCAACGCTGTCAAATCACATGATCTTGGCGGCCAATTGACATCGCCACAACGTGAGATAACACGGCCATTAAATTTCTCGCGCAAAAGAGCCATTGTTTCGTTGGCTGTGTGGCAAGTGGCACCATCCTGTTGAAACCACATATCGTCCAGGTCCACATTCTAAATTTCTGGTCACAAGAAGACCGTTATAGCGAACACCATTCACGGTAACTGCTTGGCCAACCTCATTTTCGAAGAAGTACGGCCTGATGACACCGCCAGCCCATAAACCGCATCAAACACAAAAAACAGGTGTTTTCACATTTCCTACAGATCCGATTTGCTGAAATTTGTGCACAATTCTTCCGATTGTGGACACATTTGGTCGATTATGCTGACCAAAGAAATCACGAAATGCATTTTGATTTGAACGCCCATTTTCATAATAACGCGTTGCTCGATTGTGTATCTTTCCATGGTTCAAATTGAGTTAGTCTGAAATTGAGAAATGTCAAATTAAATGCAGAAAAAAACTTGACGTTTAGGTGTGGTTCACATTCAACATCGGCCCTTAAAATTTAACCACCCTTTATAATCAAAAGTTAGAAAACGTCAGAAACGAAACTTTGTTAGGTCGAAATATGGACCGATTCTATCTAGAATCAATAGTCTTTGTCTTTGGGCCCATGTGAGCCAAAGCACCAAATTCGTTAAAATAACGATCATGTACATTTTTGGTGGTACCGATTTTAACCAAAATCAATAAGCTTCGTTCTTGGGCCGATATAAATCAGCCCAAATATCTTAAAGGGACGGTTTTATTGAATCAATGAAACATTTTTCATTAAACCAATTTATGTTTGGATCCGAAATTATAATGGGTTGAAATGGACTTGTATCAAAATTTGTATATAACTAGCGGGCAAGCCCGCTAGATTTAGCGGCGTGAATTAGGCCTAGTTTTTGGGATGTCAGTTAAACCGAAAACCAATTTTGTCGTATCGGGCAAGCCCGCTACATTGTTAGCGTGCCTTAAAGTTGCTTTAGTTCCGGTTTATGTAAAAGTACATCGGATAATTCAAGTAAATTTACAAATTCAGCTGAAAAATTTACTACGTCGGTTTCCTGCACCGATGCTTCGTTACCTGTAGTTTAAATATAGAAATATATAAAGTGCATTCTTTTTCTAAGGTTTTTTCTCTTTTAATAAATTTGTTTAGCATTTTTGTAAAGTATGTTTCAATGCAAAGTTTCTTATTACTTGCATAGAGTGTTTGGACAGGTAAATAAAGAGGTTCTTCACGCCTTTTTGTTCTTCCCTGTAAAAATACCCAAATATATATAATCCTGTCTCAATTACATGCGAAATTTCAAGTACCAATCTCCAGAAGTTTGAGTCATTCCAATTCCATTCAATTTCCCTCCAGTTATCGGATGTTTCAATTTTACTCGTTCCCCGTTTCATTCCATTACGTTTAACAATTTTAGTTTCCAGTGCAACTCGTTCCCAAATTCTATTTCGTTCAGCATTCCATTGCATTTCGTTCCCAATATATATTGTTCCAATTCCACTTGTTCCCAGTTACATTCCATTTCGTTGCCACTGTCTTGTGTATCAATACTGATATCAGCCGCTCCTCTTTCCACTTTATTTCTTTGCACTTGCACTTGCTCCGTTCCATTCCTTTTTTAACTGTAGTGTTTTAATTGCACTCATTCCCCATTCCATGCCATCTCGCTCCCCATTCCATTTTGTTCCATATTCCATTCCATTGTCTATTGTTTCACTTCCACTCGGTCTCCGTTCATTTCCATTCCGTTCCTCTTGTGTAGTGTTTCAGTTCCACTCGTTTCCCATTTCGTTTCTTAATTTTAGTGTTTCAAATACACGCGTTCTTTAGATTTTAGGTTTCTAGCCAAAGAAGTAGGCGTTAAGGGGGTCAATTTTCCCATTTTGAACCCCCATTTTTACCATGCTCCTGTCCAAAGTCCCAAAAAAATACCTTATAGATAAGTTCAGCTACTTAGTTCCAGCAGTTTGGGCGAGATATTCGCCTTTTGGTCCTACCTGTTGGGATTACCAAAAATCCAGTCTTAGTGGATATCTACGACAGAGGAGGAACCTTTACAAAAAATTTCAACTTCCTAGCTCCAGCGGTTTGGGCAGGCCGTTAAGGGGGTGATTTTCCAATTTTGAACCCCCATTTTTACAACGTCCCTGCCGAAAATCCCAAAAATTACTTCCAGATAAGTTAGCCCATACTCCAGGGAAGAAATATTTTAATTTTCCGGTTTCCAGCCAAAGGGGTTTTGATGGTATTTAAATGGTATTTTTTTTAAATGGTACTTTTTTCCAAATTTGAGCACAATCCGCTGTAAAATTTAAATTTCCGTAGCGAACAAATTATTGTTACATAACAAATTAATAATTTTTTAAAAAGTTGGCGTAAAAGTGGGCGTGATCAATGAATAATCATGTCTTCCAAATTTGAGCGAAATCTGTTGGAAAATACAAAATTTCAGTGCGAAAAACCATTGTTATATGACATATTTATATTTTTAAAGAAAAAGTGGGCGTAAATATAGGCGTGGTCACTGAAAAGGAAATGACGACCTCGCCCGTGGTATGAGAATCAAACTTCAGAGAAATCCGTTGAAAAATAAATATTTGTATATCGATCACACATTTCCGTTGTGGCAACACTCTCAGAACAATTCCGTTGTGGCAACGGAATTTTTTGCCAACCGAATTCAGTTGTGGTAACCGAATGCGATTTCAATTCGGTTGCCATAACCGAATTATCGGTTGCCACAACTAAATTCGGTTGGGGCAACCGAATTACGAGGTTGCAGCAACCGACCCAATTCGGTTGGAAAAAATTCGGTTGTCACAACGGAATTGTTTTGGGAGTGTATGGGAAAAACACACTAACACAGAAGTGTGCGTATAACGCGTATGCGTAGACATTTTTCGTCATTTTTTTTTTAAGAACCATGAGTAAAAGTAGACCTTTCCAACGTATGTATTGGTTTGTAAATCAGTTGAGTGGTTCTCGAGTTATAAAATGACGAACATATACCAACTTATATTTATATATGTGACCTTCTCCGAGAAAAGGGACCTAGTGTGTCAAAAAACGGGTTTCAATAAAAATGAGAAAAACATTAAAATTTTATTGTTAATTTAACTTTAAATGCGTTCTTCTCTAAACTTCATTTTCACACACTAGGTCCCTTTTCTCGGAGGAGGTCACATATATAGATATAATCAAAAGTTACAAAAAAGCTAAGAAATTTTGATAGTTCCAAATATGGGCCGATTCTATGTAGAATCAATAGGCTTTGTCTTTGGGCCCATGTGGATATTAGTCGGTGTACCATACTTCATCAAAATATCTTAATATTTGCGACCTCTAGTGCCGCACAAAAATACATGGACAGACAGACAAACGACAGACGGACTGACAGACATTGGCTCATATGAATAAAAAATAGATATTACTAATAGGGGGAAATACAGTGTTTTACTTCACAAATCTAGTCTTCTTGGGGGTAGACTAGAAATTTAATTTTTTTAATTTTCGTGTACTTTTCATGCTATTCTACCAGCCAATTGGTAAATTTGGAGTTAAAAGCCATTCCTAAGCCCAAAGTAATTACTTTGAAGTAATTGCTAAGTTTTATTCATATGACCCATTATCAAATCGAATCAAAAAGTGATTTTGAGTCGATCGGTATACTAAAAGGTGATTAGGGGTCCAATATTTTCTGGTGCTACAAATATCAGCACAAACTTATTCTAATACCATGTCCACGTAGTAGTGATGGGTAGGTATAACAAAAAGGGATAAAATTTTATCTGAAATCAATTTTAAAAGTTAAATTTTTTATCCAAAAAATTAAAAAATTTTTCAATAATTTAATGAATTTTTTTATGAAATTATGAAAAATGTAAAAAAAATTTACAACAATGAATTTTCATATAGTTATTGAATTTTTTCTTTAAATCAATAAATCCATTTTAATGAAATTGACTCGTTAATACTATGAACGAAAATTCTATCAGAGAAGACAGACAAACAGACATCGTTAAATCGAATCAAAAAGTGATTCTGAGTCGATCGGTATACTAAGAGTTTGGGTATAAGTCCAGTATTTTTTGGTGTTACAAACATCAGCACAAACTTATTACACCCTGTTCACGTAGTGGTGTAGGGTATAATAAAATGAGGTAAAATTGTATCTGAAATCAATTTTATAAATTAAATTTTGTATTCAAAAAATTTAAAAAATTTTCAATAAATTAATAATTTTTTTTATGAAATTATGAAAAACCAAAAAAAAAAATCGAATGAAAAAATTCACAACAACAATGAATTTTCATACAGTTAATGAATTTTAGTTTTTGAATAAATCAATAAATCCATTTTAATGAAATTGATTCATTAATACTATGAACGAAAATTCTATTAGTGTATAACTTTTTAAATATACAACATAGAAAATTAATTTTTCTCTGTTTTTAAGGCTAGAATGTACCCTTTAAAACGCTATACATAACGATCTTCTCCATGGAAGGGTCAAAGGTTATTTTTTGGGGTCATGAGTTCAAATACATATACATATCTTAAAATGCACATTAGACCGTACCAGCTTACAGGCAAAACAAAGTGCTAGGTACACCTTCCAATATAGAGTATTTTTGCAATTCTGCTTCGGCTTTTAAAGTGTTTTTGCCTCGAGGAGACCAGTGGAAAGGAAAACTCCAATGAAAAAAAATTTTAAAGGAGACCCCTACGTTCGGCAACAAAAATAAAAACAACTTTCTGCTGGAATTATCGAAAAACTGCCTTCGCAGAATTTCAATTATTTTTTGCGAGCTTTAGTTTTCTGACATGTGGGTGATACATTAGGGTGGTAGGAACTGAGATCTGTTGGGTAAATACTAAAACGGGATACCTGAGGTCAATGGTCACCTCGAGACAAAAACATCGATGTATCATACTTTAAGATCCGACTGTAAATGCCGAAGATATAACGAAAAATTTAAAAAGGCGACCCCTACGTTCGGCAAAAAAAAATTTTTTTTTGGAACCTTGCAAAAATAATTGGAAGGTGTACCTACGGCGAACTTTTTTTCGTGGTACGGTCTAATGCAAATTCTTTGGAATTCTAGAAAAATATATTTTTTATTATTGAAACCCTTCCACATTTTTGGGAAATTTCAATGTAGTACCTCAATACAAAACTGAGTTATAGCTAAATACGTTGTGCTAAGTATGTTTTATACTTAATGGCGCTCAACAACTGTTCTAAAATTAAGCAACTCGGGCTATTACAGTGTTGCCATATTTGAAGCCTTTTATCTTTGACCAACTTTCATTTTTTCTCTATCCCCTTTCCAAAGATAGCATTGATTTAATTAATAGGAAGGATATCCTGAGTGTTGCTTCTCTTTAAAAAAAATATATATTATTTTTTAAATCGCATGAAGGGTTTTTAAGATAACGTCGAAGAATACTTAGAAATGGTATATAAGTAAAAACTAACTTAAAATCGGATATTATTAAAAATATCTCAACAAGGTGTTTACCTAGCTGTTGCCAGAACGCTAATTCATTTTATTCAATATTCAGTTTTTATATTTCTAACAAATTTAGCAAGAATTTAAATGAGAGAAACACAGTTGCACAACAAAGAATAATTGTGTTAAATTTCGCAACTTTAAAAAAGGGGTTGATAAACGGTTGAAAAATGTGTTTATTCACTACAAAAAAGGATTCTTAAATTTACAAAATTTATAAAATAAAATATCAAAAATGCTTACATTTGTTGACCCTTTTTAAAGTTTAACAATACAAATTCAAATAAAAATGAAAATTATTGACAATTTGAAAAACACAAAATTAACAGAAAAGTTGATATGAACAAAATAGAAAATTATTTAAAAACAAGTAAAAAAAAAATACAAGAACGAAAACCAACAATTCCCCACTCCCGTGAATTGACTGGGGGAAATTCACGATCAAACATCTAAATCGAGTTTTGCCAGCTTTGATGTAGGTCTCTTGAAGATTCCATCAATAGTTTTTAAATCAGCCGATCTCACAATTCCATCTTTTCCACTATACGTATTTACTACGCGGCCACGTTTCCATTTTGACCTAGGAATATTTAAATCACACACGAGTGTTATATCGCCAACTTGTAATGGTTTCGATGGTAAACACCATTTGACACGACGCGTTAAATCTGGTAAATACTCCGTTATCCATCGACCCCAAAACCTGCTTTTTAAATTCTGAAGAATACGCCATTGTTTTCGCAAGTTGATTAATCGGATATCGAACTCAGCTGGAGTTTGAGTAGAACTAGTACTTCCCAATATAAAAAGATTAGGCGTAAGTGGTTCGGGTTCTTGAGGATTCAGCGGAATATGTGTCAGTGGTCTGGAGTTAACTATGTTTTCCGCTTCGATCAAAAACTTCCAGCTTTGGAGCAACTTCTTTTAATAATACTGCCAGTGCCCTTTTTATAGATTGTACCAGTCGTTCCCAAGCTCCACCAGAACTAGGATCAAAAGGTGTATTAAAAATCCATTTGATGCCCAAAGGTGTTAATATGCGCGTCATTTCATTATGGTCCATGAAGTTTGCTTCATTTTTTAGTTCTTTCCTTATGCCAACAAAATTTCTGCCATTATCGCTACGTCGATTAATAAAATTTCTTAAAACTATTAAGAATGCATCCGATGACAAATCATTAAGCACTTCCAAGTGAACAGCTCTTACTGTGAGACAAGTAAACAAAGCCACCCAACGTTTTTCAGTATGTCTATGAATTTTGACATCAAACGGGCCAAAGAGATCTACACCAGTGTATGAGAAAGGGCGAACAAAAGGTGTTACTCTATCTATAGGCAAAATACCCATTTGAGGCTGTTCAGGTTTTGCCTTTTTCATTTTACAGAGAGCACATTTAGTTTCCACACAATAATCTTCGAATTGATGGAATCCAAAATTTTTCCCTAGCATCGCATATTACTTTAGAAGAGTTTTGATGACAATTTTTATGGTGGAAATGATCAATTATAATTCGAGAATAGCGATGAGTTTTTGGAAGAATTATCGGTCGTCTTGTGTATTCAGGAAGGATGGTAGCATTGTCAATTCGCCCACCAACTCTTATAACACCCATGACATCCATGAATGGATTCAATGTCAAAAGATCGCTAGACTTGGGAATTGGCTTAGACGATTCTAAACAATTGTATTCTTCGGAAAAATACTTCTTCTGAATGCTACGACAAATAATAATTTCAGCCCTCGATTCTTCCTCAACAGTTAATTCCCCCTTAATAATAGTATTTCCAATATGCTTTTGATGTAGGTTCTTCAAAAATCTCAAAATCCATGCCACTTGTCTCCGAATTTTGACGTACCTTGATGTACGATTTATAATATTGTCGATTATATCTGTACAGCTAGTTAAATTCATTACGAAAAATTTTGACTTCAATTCATCTTCTGATCTATCTTCCTTTTTTGTCATGCCACATTTCAAAGGCCACTCCTCCTCCCCATCCAAAAGAAATTTTGGACCATTTTTCCACATTCCTTCCGGATTATATTTGAAAGGTAATACGAATCGTGTTCCTTTATCAGCTGGGTTATCCGAAGTTGGACACCAGCGCCGGTGAGTTTCGTCTGAATATTCCAATATTTCAGATACTCTATTAGCGACATACTGTTTATATTTTCGATGATCTGATTGTATCCAATGAATAACCGTATGAGAATCACTCCAAAATTGTATTTCGTTAACGCGTATTTCATGACATTTAAGAATGTTTTCCTTTAATCGAACTGCCATTACAGCAGCTTGTAGCACCAATTTTGGTATTGAGTGAAAACGTAATGGTGCACATGAGGTTTTTCCAGCTATAAATGAAATCTTTACGCCGTTTGAATACTCAATTCTCCAGTACGCAACGGTTGCCATAGCTTGTTCACTTGCATCACAAAAAATATGTAGTTGTAATCTTTTTTCGATACAATCCTTAAAGTAAAATCTTGAAATTTTAAATCTTTCCAATTTATACAGTTCTTTCATCCAATTTTTAAACTTTAAACTAATTTCATTAGGTAATTTTTCATCCCATTCTATTTTGCATTTCCAGACCTCTTGCATAAGTAATTTCATACTGACCATGAAATCTGCAACAAATCCAAATGGATCGAATACTGACATGGCAATACTAAGTAGTTCCCGTTTGGTAGGTACTCTTTTCATGTTTAAAACGTCTTCTGGAACCTTGTGAAATTTTAGAATAAATACAAATTCATCTGAGCTTGACATCCAGTGCATACCAAGAATACGTTCTACTGTTTTTCCTACATCAATTGTACCGCTACTATCAACGATACCCAATTCTTTTGCAACGACGTTTGAATTGGTCAACATATTATGCACTTCAAAACCTCCACATTTATGAATTTGCTTTACTGCACGAACAACTTCTACTGCTTCTTCTTCAGTGTCGAAACAATCAACATAATCATCTACATAATGATTCTCAATTATTCCTTTTACAGCTCGTGGGTATGTGTCAACAAATTCTTCGGCATTCTTGTTTTTTACGTATTGAGCCATCGTTGGAGAGCAGGTAGCACCAAATGTCATTCTCTGCATAACATAAGTTTTGATTGGCTTTGAAGGATCTCCGTCTCTCCATAGAAAATGTTGTGCATCCTGGTCTTCTTTAGAAATAATAACTTGGTGAAACATTTCCTTCAAATCACCACATACTGCTATTTTCGACTGTCTAAATTTAAACAATACCGCTAGTAGTGGTTGTTTAATATCGGGGCCAGGTAGAAGAGCTTTGTTTAGAGAGACTTTTTCTATTTCAGCAGCAGCATCAAAAACAAATCTTAGTTTCTTTTTATTAGGGTTCGTAACTCCAAAATGTGGTAGGTAAAAGGTATTTCTTGAACGGATCATAGCTTCTTCATCAGACATTATTCTGGCGTATCCCTTTTCAATATATTCATCTATTTTAGCACAGTATTCTTTAGCAAAACTTGGGTCTTTTGCCATCTTTCTCTCCACAGTAAGTAGGCGTTTTGACGCCATTCCATAAGAATCAGGGAATGCCAGAAAATCATCACGCCATAACAAACCAGACTCAAATCTTTCTCCGCAGCGTTTTGTAGTAGTATTTAAAATGTTTAAGGCTCTTTGATCTTCTTTAGACAAAAACGACTTAACCGGAGTTCGTACTCCAAAGGTTTCTAACCCGAAATAACTTTTCATAAGACTTTCCATTTCTATAAACGATTCAGATTTTTTTTCGGATTTAAATAAGTGGCATGATACAAGTTTTTGTTTAGACTGCATAACGGGTCCATAGACGATCAAACCCAGTTTCGTTTTAATGGCAATAAGTCCTGATGGCGATAACATTCTAGGTTTCTCGATTCCAACTGTTAAAAAGGCGTGGGCCAAGCTAATGATCATTTTGGGTTTTATGTTGTTATAATTATGGACAGAAATTCCGGAGAGACTTAAAATATTACAATCCTCGAAAATAGTTGACGAATTAAAACTTTGGCGAGGCAAATCTAGCTTAGAAGATACATAAACATTGTTCATAATGTATTTCTCAGAACAATCTTCAACACTACTAACTGAAATACTGACAACTTGTGTTTGTTCTCGAGATATCTGATTATCTATCCAATGTAGTTCTAAAACGTCTTTCTGACCAGTGACTCCTAAGTTATGGATTACTTCTGCGTCAATCATAGAAACGTTTGCCCCGTCGTCAATAAAGGCATAAATGACTTCACCTTTATGAGGACCATATAGTTTTACAGGAACTACTTGAAACAAAACGGAATTTTTTCCTATATTAACGTCAGCTAAACAGCTGCGAGCTTGATTGTTATTAGATTAAGTAATGCTAGATTCGGTTGCGGAAAATGACGAAATCACTGGTTGGAACACTTGATCTTTATGTAAAAGCTTATGGTGAAAACGAGAACAGGAGTTTTGATCACATTGTTTCTTTGAAAAACAATTTACTTCCTGATGTCCACCCTTTAGGCACGAAAAACAAACCTTTAGAGCTTTAACTTTATCCCATCTGGATACCAGTGACAGCTTAGAAAACTCGTTACAATCGGCCAGTGATTTACATCGTTTGTCACAAAGTTTACATTTCCTATTTTCAATGGATACACAAGCATAATTCTTGTTTTCATTTGTTAGAGGAAGAGAGTCTGTTACCATATTGACGACTTTTCGTACACTGCTTAGCCAAATTGAAAAGTCCAGTACACTGGGCATTCGACCCAAAGACAAACATTTGTCAGCCCATTGAAGGCGTCTGGACATAGGTAGCTTAGATACGAGTTCGCAAAGTAACATAGGATTTACCAGATGATAATTGCCTCCCACTGACTCTAAAAATGTCGTCATATTGGTTACCTTATTAGCAAATACAATTAGGGAATCTAAGTCTGATTCTTCTACCGAAGCCAACAAGCGTATCTTTTGTAGCTGAGACTTTATCAACTGTTCAGGTCGTCCATACGTTTCTGCTAAAATATCTATAATCGCATTATCATTTTTTGAGTTTGACAACAGTGACTCAACGGTTTCACGAGCATTTCCTTCAAGAGAATCGCGGAGACGCATTATATTGTGAAGTTCAGAGTATTCAAATTCGGCAGCTAAACTTTGAAAAGCCTCACAAAATGTTTGCCAGTCTTCTGCCGAACCAGAAAATTTTGGTAAAGCATATATTTTCTTCTGACGGTAGGGTACGATTATCGGTCCAGATTGTGAGGAAGAAGCAAAATTCGGGGAAGATGTAGTAGTCGATATTTGTGGCATGGTAGAAATATGAAAAGTTGGGTGAAGAGCAGAATCATTTGAAGTGACGTTTTTATTACATTCTGGTACCGAATTGACTAACATGGTGGGATTCGAAAAGGAATTAATGCTAATGACGTTATGAAATGACGTCGATTTAGATGGTGCAATAGTAACAGTGGGTGGAGTATTAACTACGTTATTGTCAGTTAAAGGTTGAGCACTATCATGGACGTTATTAGCGTGGTTTATAGTGTTCGAATTTACGGATCTAATTTCATTTTGCAAGGAAGAAATCGATTTTTGAATCTCTACGTTATTAGTTTAAAATATAGTTAGCATTTCATTCATTTGTCGCGAAAATACGAGTTGCATCTCCTCAATTTTTCTAGTAAAATTATATGTTACCTGTTCTACGTTTCTTGGAGCGGCGGCAGTTACGTTTTCTGAATTAAATATTTGCGAATCCTCCTCAACGATAAGAAAATTGGACAAATTATCATCTTGTTGACTATGAGCGGTGGAGGGGTTGTTGGGGTCGTTGGACGGATTATTAATGGATTGTGGATCCCGTTGAGGTGATCGTGTCATCGGCATTTTAGCTATTATCCTGTTGCTTCTTAATTGCATTCAGCTGAGGTTCAAACAAAAAATATATCAAAACAGACTTCAAAATTCTTCAAAGATACACAAAAACTTCATAAATAACGAAATTAATATCCAATTAATTTCATATTCCAATATTCCAAGCACTAAGAGATAATTGGTACACCAAGTGTTTTCAAATAGTTCCCTCACATGGATTCAGGAAGAGGGAAGGACCAGCAATCAAATATCGTAAAAACCACAAATTGAATAAAGTTGTTAAATTTCGCAACTTTAAAAAAGGGGTTGATAAACGGTTGAAAAATGTGTTTATTCACTACAAAAAAGGATTCTTAAATTTACAAAATTTATATAATAAAATATCAAAAATGCTTACATTTGTTGACCCTTTTTAAAGTTTAACAATACAAATTCAAATATAAATGAAAATTATTGACAATTTGAAAAACACAAAATTAACAGAAAAGTTGATATGAACAAAATAGAAAATTATTTAAAAACAAGTAAAAAAAATACAAGAACGAAAACCAACAAATTGTATTAAAGTTCAAATATTACAATTACTAAATCCACTAAAAATGGATATGAAACAAATATAAATTATAGGAAGCTATTTGTCCCCAAACACAATTTATAATTCGAAAATATTTTTTTTCTTGTTTGTTCGCACAATCTTAAATTTTTATCATGGTGAATAAAATTATAGCCAATTTTTAGAAAAGGATTAAGATACTACATTGAAACTTTGCAAAACTTAAGAAAGGCATTCAGAATTAAAAAAAAATGCGCAGTTAAGATAAAAGCATTTAACTCAAGATTAGGGAATACATCCCGGCATTCCCGAGAAATTAAGCAGTTTACAGTTCCCGCATTCCCGGGATTTTGGACCGGGAATCCCGGGATTTAAAAAAATGCTATTTAAAACAATAAAGTTAATTATCTCATATTTTCATATGCAAAATTTTCCAACGTTTCGAAAATTGTAAACTAGTCTTGTTTGTTTACTTACTAAAATTTGCTACTTTTACCACAACTGTAAAAATTCAAAAAGTAAACTAAATTTTCCAATTGTAATAAAAGTAGTAAGATTTTTGAGTAAACGAACACACTGATTAATTTGTGTACTTCATCGAACATTTTAAGTTCCTTTTAGTAGCTCTTAAAATAGGCACTAAAAGGAAATTCAAAAATATATTTTTTTAAAAAACCACTCAATTAAATAGTGTTTGTATAAAAAATTTTGTTTCGCACTTAATCTGTACAGAATTAAACAGAAAAATGTCCATTGATTTTTAAAAATTTTCATGTAAGTTAAAATTTGTTTCACAATATTTTACAATTTAGTAAAATTGTTTTTTATATTAATTTTTTTAATATAAAAATTAGTTTTACTTTATTAAGTGTTTTAAAATATATAATTAGACATAATTTCTAATATAAAAAAAAATCGCTTACGGCCAGAGCTTTTTCACGATCCTGAAAATTTGAGATCTTTAAGATATTTTCTTTATAAAAAGTTATAAATTCCCAATCAGATATCGCCAGTGGTACAACAAATCAAGCACTGGCATACCACTGGGTAACCATGGTGTTGAAAATAAATGACTGGGAGAGCACTCATTTGGGACGCTTTGCCAGTGCTTGCAAAAAGCGTTTTTCCAGCATTTGTTTTACAAAAATTTCGGTGGTTTATAAAACAAACCACTGGCAAAGAATGGTCTAAGAGTGATATGCCAAGGTTTGCAACCAGTGGTTGTCCAGTGCCAGTGGTCAGTGTTGCCAAGTTGGGGGTTTTCCTGCTAGATTTAGGGGGTTTTCAACCTGTTAGGGGGAATTTTAGGGGGAACCAATTTGTTATGGGAAATTTGGGGGGTAAGAAAATTATTTTAGGGGTAGTTTTGCATTAAAAGCAATTAAATTTTAGAGTTCGATGATTGGTTTTGCCAAATTGTTGATAGTTTTTCACATAAATTTTTATTATCTTTTAGCCTACATATTTTTGAAGTTTAAACATTTTAGACTGTGATTAGGAAAGAAAAGAAAACCAACTAAAATATAGCGAAGTTTTTTTATTTTAACAACAAAAAAATCAATTATTTGCATTTATTTAAAATAATTTGAAATAAAAACTTAGAAAATTGTTGAATTTTGGGAAAATTTATTTTAGGGGGATGTTTTTTAGTGGTAGAACAAATTTAGGGGATTTTTTGGACAACTTAGGGGGATTTGTAAAAAAAGACTTGGCAACACTGGCAGTGGTACAAAAACCAACTTTTTTTTTACTCTCCCAACGCTGGCATATTAGTTCCAAAAAACTGTTTACCAGTGCTAGCTTTTTCGCACGGCCAGTCCAGCGATTATCACTGTGTTTAGCTATCAAATATTATATGTATCGTTAGCTCAGTGGGTAGAGCAATCGTATGCCAATCTGAAGGCCTGGGGTCAAATCACGGCAGGACCAAAAAAAATACATATGAACTTTTTTTAAATTTTATTTTGGAAAATATATTTCCAGACCACCTATTTATTGGTTTTGCCAGCGTTTTGCCAACGTTCAAAAATTTTGTTCTCCGGTGCTTTTCCGTCGTTTTTTGAACAGCCGGTCCTTTTGTCTAATGATGTTATCATTTTGGCAATGGGAAAACACTTTTTGCCAGTACTTGTACCACCTGTTAAAGTGCTTTGCCATCGTTTTCCGTTTGTATTTTTCTGACGGCCCAGTGTAGAAAATCATTACCAGATATGTGGTTATGTAACTACATACTTGGTAATGGTAACTAGTTACTTTTGTTATTACATTTCTTATTACCTTTATATGGCGATGTCGCGAAAAATAATGAGTTGTCGTTACACACCAGCATACGAAAAATCAAAAAATATATCGTTACCTATGTGCTTACCAGTTCTGACAAAAATAATGAGTCTAAAAATAGATTTTCAAAAAAATAAATTATATAAAAAAAAAATATTTTTTATTGTATTTTTTTTTTTTTTTTAATAAAATTTGCTGGTGCGGGAATCGAACCTGGGACTACAGACTGCCAGTCAACTGCTCTACCATCTGAGCTAAATCGACATGTAATATTTAATAGATAAAAACATAATTGACCTGCTGCACACAAGTAAGCTTACTCGCCAACATACAACAAATCAAAAAATATGTGGTTACATATATCCTTACCAGTGTTTAAAAAATATTGAGTCTAAAAATAGATTTCAAAAAATTTTCAAAAAAATCTAAAAAATTATTTTCTATTTGAAATAATGATAAAAATAAGTTATTATCAGTAACTCATTATTATATGTTTTAAAATAATGCAGAAGGCAAGTGGGTGTCATTACTGGTACTCCAAAAAATAATGATATGTCATTACTAGGGCAAGGAATTCCATGCAAATGCATGTTATTCCTCGATAATCCAAAACTAATATGGACTAAACATTTATCCGACTCATCAAATTTAGAACAAACTGGCATCGATTTGTAGTTGCATATTTTTGCATATTTTGACATAAATGCATGTTTTTGCATATTTCGACTTTAAATGCATATTTGGTGGCTTTTTAATGCATATTTAATGCTTTTTAATGCATATTTGTATATATTTTAAATTTTTAGTAGCATTTTTTATTGTGTAAAAAAATATAAAAAATTGATACGTTTTCATATTTTGATTCAATCAAAATAAACATTTTTAAAACTTTATTGACCTATGGGAAATCTTCGAGTTCTGTGTCTGTTTGCAAAATAACTAACTTAAATATATTTTTAAGTTTTAAAGTGCATTATTTTTGCAAAAATTATAGTTTTTAGTGTATATTTCTTATATTGTTAGTGCATATTTTTCTTTTTTAACCGCATATTTTAGGCGCATATTTTTCATTTTTAAGTGCATGAAATTCCTTAATGAAATGCCCTAGTCATTACCGTTTCTACACTGGGGGGTTATTATAAAATATTCTATAATTTACTTTCCTTGCGGGATCACGGGATCAAAATAAATTTCCCGCTTTCCCGGGAAATCACAAAGTGCGGGATTTTGCATTCACTACTCAAGATCCAAAAAAAAAATCCTTTCGGCCTTTCTTTTTTTTCTTACCCAGTGTAGAAACGGTAATGAAATAACATTATTTTTTGGAATGCCAGTAATGACACTATTTTAAAACATATAATAATGAGTTACTGATAATGACTTGTTTTTATCATTATGTCAAATAGAAAGTAATTTTATAGCTTTTTTTTGTAAATTTTTTTATATCTATTACACTATGCGACAGTCAAAATCGGGATGGGATGAAACCAACGAGAAATGTTATATCGGTCAAAAACAAGTTATACATGTCCCGGCGTTTCGCTGGGTCACCCCTAGGAATCGAGATATATCTTTTTTCTGACATAACTCGAGAACCACTAGTCCGATTTTGCTCAAACAATTTTAAAAAAATTTAAAATTACAATTCCTTTAATCTGTTCATATAACGTTTTTCTATATACTCAACAGTTTTGCCGGTAAAAATAAATGTTTGTTACCGCTACCATAAAAATCAATAACCTTTTGTTTATTACTTTTTTTTTTAATATTTTAGGCAAAATATATTTTTTTCTTCATACATTTATTTTTACCGGCAAAACTGTTGAGTATACCACTTATCATCGTATGAGTATTGAAACTTATCATCGAATTAAAGTTTCATACATTCAATGAAAAAGTTTCATTAAAAATGAATTCATAAAATATTTACAGCTTTTTCATCAAATTTATGAAAATTTTCATTTATTTTGTGAAGGAAACGTCATTAGTTTACTGAAAAATTTCATTAAAACTCGTCCAGAAAAATTCCCTCTATGTAGTATCAATGGTTCACAACACTATGCGACAGTCAAAATCGGGATGGGATGAAACCAACGGGAAATGTTATATCGGTCAAAAACAAGACCAGCAAAGGTCAAGTCGATATATCTCGATTCCTAGGGTTGACCCAGCGAAACGCTGGGACACGTATAACTTCTTTTTTACCGATATAACTTTCCCCGGTAGTTTGAACCCTTCCCGATTACTGACCCCTACCATTTGTCTCACAGTGTTATTAGACTCAATATTTTTTTAACACTGGTAAGGATATAAGTAACCTAATATTATTTGATTTTTTGTATGTTGGCGAGTAAGCTGACTGGTACGCAGTAGGCCAATTATGTTTTTATCTATCAAACATTACATGTCGAGATAGCTCACATGGTAGGTCTATTGACTGCAAACTGGAGTCCCAGGTTCGATTCCCGCACTAGAAAATGTTATTAAAAAATTTACAATAAAAAAATATTTTTTTTTTTATAAAACTTATTTTTTTGAAAAACTATTTTTAGACTCATTCCCTTTGTCAGTACTCCTAAGCATATAGGTAGCTACACATTTTTAATTTTTACGTATGCTGGTGTGTAAGCATAACTCCTTATTTTTCGGGATATCGCCATACAAAGGTAATAAGAAAAGTAACTAGTTACCATTACCAGGTATATAGGTACATAACCACATATATGGTAATGATTTTCTGCACTGGGTACTCAAGAAATAATTCCATAACTAATTTTGTGCGGAATTTTTTTTAATTCAAGATGATAATTCTGAATGGTGTATTGAGTTGCTATTATTTTGCTCTATAGCCCTCAATAAATTTAATTTCACTTACTCCTTCGAAAACAAAATTATGGAATTGATTGATGCAGAGGAAAAATATTGAATTGCTAATTTTTGTAACTAATTTGGAATAAATAACTCAAGTATGCTGATCTTAAAACTGGTGTACAAAAAAAACCCAGTTAAATCAATCAATATCCCAGCAAAAAAAAAATTGCAAGTAGTGCTTTACAAACTACTTCTATCAATGCTTCACAAGTATCCGTTAGTGTATTTTTACTGCTTTTTTAGAAGCTATTCTGAACAACTTCAAAAAATCACTTCTTTCATTGCTTCCCAAGTATCCGTTAATACCGTTTTACAGCTTTTTTAGTATTACTTCTGAACCACATCCAAAAAATCACTTAAGTATTGCTTCTAAAGAGTAATTGCTCTAAAAGTGATCGTAAAAATTGATTTTGGTATCATTTGGCATTTCCAAACAGAGGGTCCCGGGTTCGATTCCCGGCGGGACCAATCTTTTTTTTTTTTTATTTTTTTTTTAATTTCTTTGTATTCTATTAGGTTTTTTTTTTTAATTTATAATTAATTTGTTTAAATTCAATATTTTTTTAATTTTTAAATTTTTAAAAATATGTATATATAAAAGAAATGGTGAGAAATTGATTTTTATGTACATGTAAAAATAGTACTGAAACTAATATTGAATTGGAGTACACCTTTTACACTTGTTTAATAAGTACTTTTATTGAAGAGAATAAGGAACAATATCTCGCATTCACAAAGTGGTGTTTTTATGCCAGTCAATTTTCATATCAAAGAATATCTCAGCGGTAGAGCGCTAGGCTAGCAATCGTGAGGTCGCAAGTTCGGTCCCCGGTGGCGGCAATAAAAAAACTTTTGTAAAATAAAAAAAATATAATTTTTTTTGTAAAGAATATGTTTTTAACTTCTAATTGGTGAAATAGAGCTTCCTTTGCACTCGTTCAAAAAGTACTGAAAACATGTTGAAGTTGGAGTTCTCCTCTCCTATGACAACTCAATGTTAAAATCATTAATGTTTATTTTAAAAAAGAAGTACATCTAGATCATCAATTGTAGTGCTTTTTCTACTGCTTCGGCATCTCTTTTTTTGCTGGGATGTTATTTTGATTTAAATTTTATTTTTAAATATCATTGTTATTGTTGTAAATAAATAATATGTCCCCTAAATACCCACAAATGTAGGGGAAATATCACGACAGCCATTATCATTTTGTCGCAAACTGAAAAATTGAATTATTTTATTTATTTAAAGTTAATAGTTTTTTAATTCCGTGCATTTATACACAGGCTAAATTGATTGATGCTGACCTGCCAATTTGTAGCCAATCAAATGGTTCGGTTGTGGCAACAGGATTTTTCGACATTAGATTCGGTTGTAATTTGGCTTGACAGCAGAATTTTGCTTGCCCCAAAAACAATTCGAAATTCACAACCAAAAAAATTGGCTATTGCAACTGAATAATTAGATTTAAAATAAATTATGTTGTCAGCACGAATATGTTTTCTGGGTATAAATAACAATCATGTATTGTGATTATGTATTATCACACATCATTTTCTGCGGTGATTTTTTTGATTAATCTTTTATATCGTCGGCTTATTATAAGTTTGATAAAATAAATCTACATGAAAAATATTGTTTTTTTTTCAATATTAATTGTGCGATTTTGAGCAAAAATTAAAATTTTTTTATTGCATATTCTTTGTTGATCTGAAGATTGTTAAAATGAGTTTAATTTTTGTTCGGTTTTATCAAATATGACAAATTCCAAATAGAATTCACAATTTTTTTTACAACAAATAGATAAAAAAAACTTATGAAAAAAAACTTTCCTACACTGAGAGAATTATCTGCATGATATTAATGAATTTTTTCGTAAAACCAGTGATGTTTCACTGGAACTCGTCCATTGAAACTTATCATCGAATTAAAGTTTCATACATTCAATGAAAAAGTTTCATTAAAAATGAAGAAGTTTCAAAAAAATCTAAAAAAATCACACGTTTCTTAAAAAGCTATTATTTTTCTCTGTGTTATAGTTGTTGCTTCAACGAAAGTTTCTTTAGTGGTAGAGCCAATGTTTGTATGTTGTATTCAGTGTTGCCAAAACTTATTTAGGAAAAAATGCTAGATTTTTGTGATAAAAATGCTAAAAAGTGCTAAAAGATAAAAAAATATGCTAGAAAAAATATGCTAAAAAAATTTTATAAGATTTGTCTCAATTTGTTAAAAAAAAGTATTTTAGTAACTTTTTACAATTATATTGAAAATATGTGACCTATAGCTATGCCTTCAGTTCATTTTGTTAAAAACAACTCAAAAGTTCTTGTAATAAAATTTAAAAAGCCATTAATATAAGTTTAAAAAATTAGTTTTTTTTACGGGGAAGTGCTGGCAATGTGAAACACCCATTTTGCTTTTACAGTTTTCTGCCAAAGTAAAAATTGTAAAAGTGCAGTCAACATTAATCTCGTTATTATTCGATTTCCCAACTGCTTAACAGAAAATATTTTATTTCAAAAAGTTGCACGCGGATAAATTCAAGTACCTCAAATGCTTCATTTTTAAATGAAATACTTTGGCGGTTAATATGAAGTTCCCATTAGCATTATCTACACTCAGATAAAAAAGTTAGTAAAAAATTTGTAAACAGTTTTCAAGTGCACTTTACTATTTTTGTACTGATTTTTAGTACAATTTTTTTAGTAATAATTTTTGCTATTCTCTTATTTTTATTAATTTTCGTTGCAATCAGCAACGCTGAAATCCAGCAAAACATTTTACTAACTTTTCGAAACCGAGTGCTAAACTTAACAAAAAAATATACTAATGTAACAACAATTAAGGAATTCACAAGAATTCGTTTGCAATTTTTATTCCAAATTTCAAGTGTGATGAAGTTGTACATTTTTTACAATCGAAAGAAAAAAAAATTCTTTTTTTTTTAAATTTGATTTTATTTTTTAGATTTTACAGTTTGTTTATTTTTTAGTAAACTCTTTCTCTAATTTCAGCAGCTTAATTTTAAATTGCAGTTTACAACAATTTACTTAAATTTAGTAGCGTCGACTATTTGTACTAATTTCATTATACTTAAATAATTTATATTTAGTAAATTCTTTAAATGATTTTACCAAATAGAATTGCAGTTTACAGTTTTGCTAAAATTTAGTAGAGGCTACTAATTTCTCCTACTAATTTTATTGTACTACAAATCAGTACAAATGTGTTGCTAAAATTAGCAAAAAATACCGTTGGGCTCATTGAGGGTATTGGTTTACATTGAAGGTATTCACAGTTTAATTGCTAATGTGCTATCGTTGTAAAATAGCATGATTTTTTAAGTTTAACCCATAGGAAATTGTCAAATTTTCGACAAATGCTAATTTAGTACTTAATATTTTAAAAACTGTGAAGTCTGTCGTTGTAAGATTTTTGGTATGATTTAATGAAAAATTGTACAGGTGTTACACTTAAAAAAAATTAAAATACACTGCAATTAATAATTCATTTGTTGTTTTTTGTTGACCTTTTTGTTGTAATTTATTAATAAATAGTCAAGTTCGAGGTCAGTTTTAAATAAGATATCTGAACAGCATCTTCTGGAAATACGAATAAGATGCTGTCCAGAGGATAGCAAAATATTGAAAATAAAAAAGGAATAATCTTATTTAAGACTGACCTCGGGCTTGAATATTTATTAATAAAAATTGTCAATAGTCAAAAGCAATAATATTTTTATAGCAAAAATCCAAATTAGTTCAAAATATTCTAAAATCACAAAAAAAATGTAATAAATTCTAAAAAAATGCTAAATTTTTTTTGCAAAAATGCTAAAAAAATGCTATATGCTACATGAATTTTTTCATGCTAAATGATTTAAAAAAATGCTAAATCTAGCATTAAATATGCTAAATTGGCAACACTGGTTGTATTTAACATTGAAACTTTTTATTTCTATTTATAGTCATTGGAACGAAAGCAATAAACTTTTACGATAACTTCTTATTTTTGTATTGCACCCTAACCCATCATGGTATATTAATGACTAGCATGTTGAAATTAACCTTCTAATGCCCAATTCCAATAAAAAGCGGTCTTCGGATCTTAAATAGTTTCTGGCTAAATAACAATTTTATATTAAACAAGATATACTACTTCGACCGAAAAATTTCTTTGCCTTTAAATTTTTTTTTATAAGGAACGATTTTCAATTGAGAAAGACGTAAAGTGAAAACTGCGTAAATTTAAAAAATTTACTTTTTAAAATACAAAAAAAAGCATCGGGCATGCGACATATCAATTCTGATAGATTTTAGGATGAATATCACGAATGCGAAAACCAAATTTCAAAATTAGCTCTAGTTTTTGAAATACTTGCAAATTTAACTTTTAGCAAAAAGACAGTTTTTTTTGTTAAAATTTCTTATTTATTCATACACGTGACTAAACCATGGATAACTTTTAATATGGTTTAAAAATATAGACTTTGGGCTTTTAGAAATATATCAACTTATTTTGATTAGGTAAATCTAGGATATAATTGCAATTAAAGTGAAAACTTCACTTATTTTCCTATTTTGCAAATCTAGTAAAATCTCTTTATCGATTTGCAAAATCTTTACATATGACGTAAATTCATATTCCACTAAATTCTTTTTATCAAAAGAATCACAATTTCTGCATCCATATTTGCAGAAAATTCAATCTGAAATACACATTTTACATCTTTTTTATTTCAAATTTATAATTTATTTATAAATTTAATGTGAATTTACTATGACAAAAGGAAATGAAGTACAGTTTTGAACATGCATATTTTAAAATCGTTATTTTTTCAAAATTTGCACTTCAATTATCCAAAACTTTCTTGAAATTAATTGGAAAACATATGTTTTATATTTCTGAATGTTTTTATCTGGGTTTTATATTTTAAGATTTGTCACACACTCCTTAATTTTTAGGTATTAAAAAATTCAGTCTTTTTCAGGTTTAGTTAATATTAACTTTAAATTAAAACCGAAAATGCAAATTTTTTGATAAATTAAGTAACATGAGATGTTTACTAAAGGTACAAATTCAAATATTATATATTCCTTTCATTGCAGATTATTTATTAGGCTAATCGTGAGAAAAGAGAAATTTCAATTTTAAATGCATATACAGGGAATATTATTGCAGCTGTCAAAACGTGCAATATATTAAATTAAAGGGCATATTTCATAATTTTAAAATATTGCATAAATAGCGTTATTACTTTCAATTTTATATTTTTTTGCAAAAAGTTTCTTAAAAAATTTAATTTTCCTACAAAAACGTTTTTACAAATGTTTCTTAAACTATTGGAAACTTTAAAATTCTAGGGCCATATTCGTGATCTGCGTCCCAAAGTCTATTAGAAATGAAAGAACGCACTGCCATACACACAGAAAATAAATTGGTTGGAATTCTATCGGAACCAACGAAATATATTCATCATTCAATAATTTTAATTGCAATTATTTAAAATTCATCATCAGGAAAGTTATATTTATTTGTGAACAAAAAATATATATGATGAACCAAAACACTGTCACATTATCCAAAATATTGACTTTTCTAACCAATATTGAAAAATTACTAACTTCCACATTACCTTCAATACCAACAACCACCAATTTATCGAAGATTTAGTAATTTGAATAAAATAATAAAATATCGGCAGCAACAATTTAGTATCAGTTGTGTTTCAATAAAATCGATCGCTCTATCCAAAGTATTAGTTTTTCCAATCAATTTAAAGTTTTTTTTAAACCCTAACTAGCTTAAACCATTAACTTCCATTAATTATTGTAATAATTAATTGAGGCAAGGAACAGAAATTTTATTTATGCGTGTTTAAATTCTAAGTTAGACAACAAGTAAACGTAAGTATCTGTGGCGCACGAGGTAGAGACACAGCCTTATAGCTTTAGAGATTTGAGTTCAAACCTCAACCAAGGCATTACTTTTTTTTTTAAATAATTTTTTTATTGATTCAAATTAAATGACACAATTGATTTTCTGTTGTGAATATAATTTTATTCAAAAACAAAATATTCAAATTTTCAACCTCAAGAAATTCAAATTTGAAATTTGACAAAAAAAATGTATGTCGAGTTTAGCCTAGAGGAGAAGCAATGGGCTGACAAACGGAAGGTCGCCGGTTCAATCCCAGTTCGCGATATAATTTTTTTTTTAAATGTTTTTTTTATTCAAATTAAAAGACACAACTGATTTTCTGTTGTTGATATTATTTTTATTTATAGACAAAATATTCAAACCTGAAGAAATTCAAATTTGAAATTGGACTAAAAAAATTTAAATAGATCTTAGCTTAGAGGGAAAGCAATGGGCTGACAAGCGGAGGGTCGGGGATTCGATCCCAGTTAGCGACAAAAAACATTTTAATTTTTAAATAAATTTTGTGGAACGTGTTTTTCTATTTATAGAATTTATAATCCACAAACATTAAAGTAATCTATTAACACAACAAAAGTTCAAAAATTGTAAATAAATTTCGGTAGTTACAATGGTATTAAAAATAAATAAAAGTGATTGTACCTGGAACTACAAAAATTCGGTTGGCGAAAAATTCGGTTGGAACTACGAATCTGTTTTCTGTGTGTAGCAATAAGAGGTTGCTATTTTGAATCCTGACAGAGCGAAAAAAATTTAAACTCTTTTTATATCATTATTTACTTTTTGTTGTTTTTACAGTACAAAAACAATTTTTTTTAAATTTTGACCACTTAATTTATTTTTGAAACGATTAATATTTTTAATTTCATACTATTTTACATGAAATTTTTATGAAAATATAAAAATTGCAAATAAGTGTCATTTTTAAAATATTTTTTGTCAAAATACCAAAAAGGTAAAGATTAAATTTTGTTTATATTTAAAAATTGTAATTTGAAAAAATCAATTTTGATCAAATTATTACTGTGCGAGATGGCTAAATAAATTCTAAACTAAATACAAAGTGACAAAAGTGTTTTAAAATTTCATTGAATTTTTTTTAATTTTTTTAAATTTCATAGGAACTTGGAAACCTGAATTTAGTTTAGATTTTATTTAGCCACCTTAAATATATTTATTATTGTACTAATAGAAAAAGAAAAAGTCTGTAAACATTTTGTATTAGAACTACTAAAAATTAATTAAAAATTACATTGCCGAAAATCTATTTTTTGTCTACTAATATTTAGCAACATTTATTGCAGATTTTAACAAGGTAATTTATTATTTTTAATTAACTAGAAGTTAACTCAAATATAACTAAAATTTTGTAAATTTAACAGTTTTATTTTGCAGTTCTTACTAGTATTAGCAACAAAATCTGTTACTTTTGACAGTTTTTCTGCAAGGTCATGTTTATCTAATGTTTAGTAACTCTTTCTGCTGATTTTACAGTTTTATTTCTATATGTGTATTAATATTTTGTGTAGAAGATAACACTAAAGGTATTTATTTAAAGTATTTAAGCCTCGTATACTGTGTATATGTTGTCAGTTTACTCGATTAATGTCAAAACTAGTTTACGAGCCCTCGTAAATTTACGCTTACATTTTTATGTGTAAACTTTTTCGTATTTATACACACATTTGAATATTGTCAAATATAAAACTATTTTTTATTGTTTTTTTTGTTGTTTTATTTTCTGTTTTATTTGTTTTTTTCTGTGTCTAATTTATGAAAATATCAAAAAAGTCGCTAAATGCAAATTGAAATGTGAATAGTTTTAAAAGCTGCGTTCATTCAAATAAACAGGTAAAGTCACAAATATACGCGATTACAAAAATACACGGTTTACGAGGGCATAAATGCAGTTAGATGAATGAATACCACTACTATTTTAATTAAAAGCAACTTGATATATTTTATATGTTGCAACTACATTAGAGCTCTTATGCATAAATTTTTCTTAATTTTTCGTTAAGGAATGTAATTGCTAAAGTATTCGTTTTCCTTATTAAGCGTTTATTAAAAAATGTCATGCATAATCGTTAAATAACAGTTTGTTAATTTTTCGTTTATTCTGGCAACACCCTTATATAATAGCTGTTTTTGTGTGACTCTCTTTCAGTGTTATCAAGAACGATTTCGACAGTTTTTCAAGGTATTCCGGCTTTCTATTGTCAAAATTGTTCGAGATATCATTGATAGGAATGCCGCACAAACGCAGCTAATGTGTCTCTACTTTCAAATAAATTGTTAGTGATTCATAAACTTAGTGAACGATTGACTCGTTAATCATATGTGAATAATATTGTGGACAGGGTATAATACGTGGACAGGGTATAATAAGTTTATGCTGATGTTTGTAATACCAAAAAATATCGGTTCTAGACCAACCTTTTAGTATATCGATCAACTCAGAATAGGGATGCCGATCCCAAAATCCCGAAAAGGAATTTTTAACTCTTTTTATACAATTAGTTTTTATTGTTTTTTCAAATTTCAATTAAAAATGTAACTTTTAAAATATTTTATGTTAAAATACCAAAAGGGTAAATATTAAAACTGTGTTTGTATTTAAAAAATTGTAATTTGAAAAATCCATTTTGATCAAATTCTTATGAAATATATTTGTTATTGCACTAATAGAAAAAGAAAAAGTCTGTAAATATTTTAGTTAGAACTACTAAAAACTAGTTAAAAATTACCTTGCCGAAAACCTATTTTTTGTCTACTAGTATGCGGCAAAATTTTTGAAGATTGTAACAGGGTAATTTGTTATTTTTAATTAACTAAAAGGTAACTTAAATGTTACTGAGACTTTGTAATTTTAACAGTTTAATTTTTGCTGTTCTTATCTTACTAGTATTTCGCAAAAAATTTGCTAATGTTAACAGTTTGTTCTGCAAGTTCTTGTTTAATTAGCCTTTTTGCTATTTATTTCTATATTATATATATGTATTAATATTTATTTTTATGAAAAATAACACTATTTTAATTTAAAAAAAAACTTGATATATTTTATATGTTGTATACTTTTGTTAATAAAAAAATGAAAGATATCAAATGAAATGAAGATATCAACACTTTACTGAAGAATACTGCTAAAAGTCAGCTATCATGTATAACAAGCGATAGCACAGAGGGTAGAGCCTATGCTTGAAATTCCAACAAGTGTGGGTTCAAACCCCACACGTAGCAAAACAAAAACAAAAGAAGTAAAAAGGAACTTCCTTATCATTGGTTCAAATATACATACATCATTTGTTTTTAAAAAGAACAACTTCCTTCCTATGACAAACTAATGTTAAATCCGTTAATGAAAAACCCATACTATAACGACTTCCTATTCAACAATTGCTGTGCTAGTTATTTTGCTGGCTTTGTAAGAAACATGTGATTTTTAGTTGTAATACAAAAATAACTATTAAAAATATTCGAGTTGACTTCTCATTGCGTTATTTACTTGGAAATAAAGACAATCTGAAAATACAAAGCAGTTAGGAGTACTTGAAAATACATTAATTGTCAACCATTGGTTCTAGGATTTTTTTCTCTATTTTTTGTAAAAGAAATTGTGAATTCTATTTAAAATTTCTCATATTTGTTCTTTAAAACCGAACAAAAATAACACTCATTGTCAAAATAGGAATTTCCATAAATTCATATTAAATTTTCTGCATTAATCTATGTATATGCAAAACAATAATAAAGTTTTTTTTTTAATCTTTGTATGCAAAATAATGAGACATTGTTCTTTATTTTTATATGCAAAATTTCCATTTCAAAACAATGTCCATTAAATTTTAAAATTGCGGATATAGAGCAAAATCGACGCTGGATATCTCAGATACAATAAAAGGTATCGGAAAACAGGTTTCAAAACCAAAAGGAGGATTATTTACAATGTATGTATATAATCCATTCCTTACTGCATTTTTCAAAAAATGGTCGATGTGTTAAACCAATTGTGAGCTGACGATATGTTTTCATGAAATATACAGTTCATTTATTTATATTAATACAGCAAATAAAAGAAAATTCATTATATAAAATTTACATTTTTTCTTTTTTAAGTTTTAAATTAACGAATCATTGTTATTCATAATAAATAAAATTATTAACCCTCCAATGACCAAGTCCGACAAAAAGTGGTACTTAGATCTTAAATGGTTTTTGGCCAAACAACAATTTTTTATAAAAGCTTTTGTATTATGTTGATGGAAGACATAATTTACTACTTCTCTTTTCTTCTAACTTCTACATAACCAACGTTTTTCAAGCGAGAAGGCTGTAGAATGAAATTCAGAAATGATAAATGGGATTTTTAAAATAGTACCAACTAGCTTAAAAAATAGTACTTTTTTGACCTCTATAGTACTAGAAAATTTTCTCATTTAATTTTCTTTTTTTTTATCAGTATAAATTAACAAATAAAAACTTATAAAAAAAAATTAAAAGTTCAGTTATATCTAACTCATACACCAATAACAATTTTAGTTAAAACTTCCAAAAATTAGTTAAAAATTATCTGCAAAAAATTTATATGAATAACTAGTAGACAAAAAATGTAAAATTTAGTTTTTTCGATTTTTTTAATGAGAATAAAAATCTAACCTTCTGAAATCAGCAGTTACTATTTTTTTAGCAATCATTTCTGTTGATTTTAGCAGGATAGATTGCTATCTGCATTCATCTAAAACTAACTTAAAAACCAGTGTATTGTTTGGATCCGAAATTCGAATGGATTAAAATGGGGCTTGTGTCAAAATTTTCTATAATGTGAGTCAGCGCACTAAATTTCACTAAAATATCTTAATATTTGCGACCTGCAGTTTGTAACCAAGCCAATTTTGGGGGGACCCTTATATGGGCACTAGTTCTAAACATGGACCGATGTTCACCAAAATCAATAGGCTTCGTCCTTGGGCCAACATCGGTCTATGTACCAAATTTCATCAAAATATCTTAATATTTGCGACCTTCAGCGTATAAACAGTATAATTTTGGTAGGACCCTTATATGGGCACTAGGTCTAAACATGGACCGATGTTCACCAAAATCAATAGGCTGCGTTATTGGGCCAATTTAGGTCTGTGTACCAAATTTCATCAAAATATCTTAATATTTACGACCTGCAGCGTATAAACAGTATAATTTTGGTAGGACCCTTATATGGGCACTAGGTCTAAACATGGACCGATGTTCACCAAAATCAATAGGCTGCGTTATTGGGCTAACATAGGTCTGTGTACCAAATTTCGTCAAAATATCTTAATATTTACGACCTGCAGCGTATAAACAATATAATTTTGGTAGGACCCTTATATGGGCACTAGGTCTAAACATGGACCGATGTTCACCAAAATCAAACTTGTTCGTCCTTGGGCCAACATAGGTCTGCGTACCAAATTTCATCAAAATATCTTAATATTTGCGACCTGTAGAGTGCGCACAAGATTGCATGGACAGACAGACAGACGGACGGACGGACGGACAGACGGACATCGTTAAATCGAAATAAAAAAAAAAAATCTGAACCGATCGGTATACTATAAGGTGGGTCTACGACCAATATTTTTTGGTGTTACAAACATCAGCACAAACTTATAATACCCTGACCACATAGTGGTGTAGGGTATAATAAAAAAAATTTTGTAGATATAACAGTTTGTTTTTGCTATTTTTATTCTACTAATATTAATATCCCAGTGTAGAAACGGTAATGACATATCATTAGTTTTTGGACTACCAGTAATGACACACACTTAAATTCTGCATTATTTTAAAACATATAATAATGAGTTACTGATAATGACTTATTTTTACCATTATTTCAAATAGAAAATAATTTTCTAGATTTTTTTTTAAAATTTTTGAAATCTATTTTTAGACTCAATATTTTTTTAACACTGGTAAGGATATATGTAACCACATATTTTTTGATTTTTTGTATGTTGGCGAGTAAGCTTACTTGTGTGCAGCAGGTCAATTATGTTTTTATCTATTAAATATTACATGTCGATATAGCTAAGATGGTAGAGCTATTGACTGGCAATCTGTAGACCCAGGTTCGATTCCCGCACCAGCAAATTTTATTTAAAGAAAAAATACAATAAAAAATATTTTTTTTTTTTATATAATTTATTTTTTTGAAAATCTATTTTTAGACTCATTATTTTTGTCAGTACTGGTAAGCACATAGGTAACGATATATTTTTTGATTTTTCGTATGCTGGTGTGTAACCATAACTCATTATTTTTCGCGAGATCGCCATATAAATGTAATAGGAAATGTAATAACAAAAGTAACTAGTTACCATTACCAAGTATGTAGTTACATAACCACATATCTGGTAATGATTTTCTACACTGGGATATCCTGCAGATTTTACAATATAATTTGTTATTTTCAATGAACAAAACGTTAACTAAAATTTTGTAAATTTAGCAGTTTTATTTTTGCTGCTCTAAATTTATTTCGCACAAAAATCTGCTAATCTCAACAGTTTCTTTTGTATGGCCATTTTTAACTAATATTTAGTGGCATTTTCTGAAATTTTTTAGGTTTATTTCTGTGAGTGAAGGGTTCAGAATTTAATGTCCCTGGAAATCGTATTCAGCTTCGTTTTAAAGCGAATATCCTTTTAAAGGTATTTGCGGGTTCCCTATAAATACAATATGGGTTTTCATATAAACTCGAATTCTACTCGTTAACGGTGTAAACTTGGAATGTTTATGAGTTTAAATCGGCTTTAATACATTAAGGAACATTCGTGAAGAAATGCCCATTTTTTTGTTGAAATCGTGCATTTCGTGTTTACAAAATTTTTTTGATATTTTTTGTTCCCTACTCAATGTTCCTTAATGTATGGGCCGCTCAATGTCACACTCTATACATAAAAATTTTGGTTTGTATTTATACAAGGTTTACAAGGAATTTATTTATATGTATTAATATTAAAAAATGCACAAAAAACTTAAAAATAGGAAAATGTGTTAATAGTACTAAATGAGTCAGAGGAGTAGAGTTGTGAAATTTCGGTATTTTTTGAGTACTCAATACTACTCAATACTTTTCAATTGAGTACTCGATACTACTCAATACTTTTAACGGTTTTTTTAATTTAAAAATAAAAATGTTATGAATTCGTATTTATTATGAAAAATTATCACAATTCACATACACGTGTTAAATAACTATTGTTATTTACATTTTAATTAATTTAAAACATTTTAAAGAAATTAATTAAATAATTTTTCCCAAAAATTCGTTACAAATTTCTTTGCTTCACAAATAGAGTTGTATTTTCAGAGCTGTATTTTTAGAGTACTATTTTTAGAGTTGTATTTTTATACGAAAAATACACATTTCTACCGAAAATTGCATCTTTAAAAGTATTGAGTAGTACCGTTTTAGTATTGAGTACTCAAAAAAAAGTCAGTATTGAGTACTCAGTACCGGAATACTCAATACTTTTACAACTCTACAGAGGAGTACGATAGTTCCAATTTGAAGTTCCAATAGTACCACAAAAAGTACTATAGTACCAACTTTATCATCCCTGATGAAATTACCATAAATTTTAAAAAATAAACTTTTTGAAAGAGACAAAAATGTTCAAAAAATAGTCAACAATATGTACCTATGCCCTGTCATACATTAAGTTGCATTTTTATCTTACCCGCCCAGTGTAGAAACGGTAATGACATATCATTATTTTTTGGACTACCAGTAATGACACCCACTTACCTTCTGTATTATTTTAAAACATATAATAATGAGTTACTGATAATGACTTATTTTTATCATTATTTCAAATAGAAAATAATTTTTTAGATTTTTTTGAAAATTTTTTGAAATCTATTTTTTTTAGACTCAATATTTTTTAAACACTGGTAAGGATATATGTAACCACATATTTTTTGATTTTTTGTATGTTGGCGAGTAAGCTTACTTGTGTGCAGCAGGTCAATTATGTTTTATCTATTAAATAATTCATGTCGATATAGCTCTGATGGTAGAGCTGTTGACTGGCAATCTGTAGACCCAGGTTCGATTCCCGCACCAGCAAATTTTATTAAAAAAAAAAAAATACAATAAAAAATATTTTTTTTTATATAATTTATTTTTTAGAAAATCTATTTTTAGACTCAATATTTTTGTCAGTACTGGTCAGCACATAGGTAACGATATATTTTTTGATTTTTCGTATGCTGGTGTGTAACGACAACTCATTATTTTTCGCGACATCGCCATATAAAGGTAATAAGAAATGTAATAACAAAAGTAACTAGATACCATTACCAAGTATGTAGTTACATAACCACATATCTGGTAATGATTTTCTACACTGGGCGGTGTCTTCAAATGCAATAAATTATATGATATGTAATGTCAAAACCATTGCAGTGAAACGTCAAAATGATATCAATTGCAAAGTGGAGAACACTTGACCATTTCATAGATAAGAAATATCATCGATTTTTCTTCGAAAAACAAAAAATTTTATCAAAAATTAATTTTTATCTACAAATAATAAAAAATTAAACACTTTTCCATCCTTTTTGTCAAAATTTCTGTTGTTTTTTATTACAAAATTAAAATTAAAACGAAAAGTGACATTTCATGGCAGGCATCATTGCAAGAGCCGCTTGCAAGTCAGCGATATCATGATATTGCAAAAAAATTGAAATTGAGTGTCTTCTCTTGAGATGAAAACATTTTGACACATGCTTGCTATCATTTTATTGCATGTCAAGACGCTAGGTTACATCAACTAGATACTGAATTCAAATGCAGATTGCAGTAACTCAAAAATTAAAAAAAAAAATTGGTTCAGAGCACCGTGCAAAATGTATGAAATTTGCAAATTTATAAACTATATCCACTCAGCGATGATGTACTTGTGAAAAGAAATTATTTGGTATCCATATTGCCCTATTTATATACTATATATTATGATATGGATGCTTCAATTCCCAAATCGAATAACTCCATTTTCTGATTTTTATAGAAATTTAAATTCAAAACACTTTATTGACTACTAAATGTATAATATTCAAAACAAATTTCTGTGATAATAAATATAACGCTATTGACAAAATATATGACAAAATTCCTTATTTAACGGAATTATTAAAGATAATATATACTATTTTCTAATTGAGATTCATTTATTTTTCCATATGGAGTTAATCAAAGTGGGCAACTAAAGCATTCATATCTAAGTTTGACATTTCAATCACAAATATCTCCGTACAAAAGAGTCAAAAAATTGTTTTTTTTTTTGTAGAATATCCTTGAAAATAGGAAATGTCTGGGTATGCTTGAACATGTAATATATACCGCTGGACGCGCCTCAAAAAAACCTTTCATATGATACCGATATTGAGTATGTTGTGTTCAGAAAAAACGCAAAATTCTTACAAAAACTAAAAAAAATAACTTTTTTAAAAATGGTCCAGCTCGTGAGATCTTATTGCTAGATCCGAAATATTTTGGGAATCTTCATAAAACAAACCAAGGTTTATTTTGAGGGGGGCACTTTTTTCACTTTTTTCGTGAGTCGGTCTAATGTGTATACTTGTAATAATTCTTTTTTATACATTTTTTTATCTTGGCACATTACTTTTCCCAACCTTGTAACCACTTATTTTATCACCAGTCACCAGTAATGTAATGTGAAAAGTAATTGCTGGTCCCCATTGGCTATGCTGGGTAACGTTTGCTTTTGCTGGGATGCGATTTATGGCTATATCAAAAAAAAAAATATATAAATTATATGCTGAAGTTCGTATATTTTATGTGTAGATTTGAGATTTTTATCTGATTAGCGATTGGCAAGCAAAAGAAAATAATTTATAAACAGTTTAAAAGTTTGTTGAAAATTTTCATATCTACGGCTATTATTGTTAATATTTTTTTATTATAACCTAAAAATGTAACAAAATTTTCGTAACAATGAAAAGAAAAAGGACACTAAATAAACAGAATCCCTTCTTTGTAATAAAAAAATTGTTAACAAAGTGGTGTTTTTTTAAACTTTCTTCTTCTTCGAACTTACTTGATTGTTATTGTAATAAATTACAGTAATTCATTCAATTTTTTCTATTCATTCATTTTGGTAGACTTATTGTTAGATACAAAAAACTTGTTCAACAATAAGCAACAAATTGTGAAAAACAAAAGTTAACATAGAATGAAAGAAACATTAAGTACAAGAACACAGATTTCTATGAAATTTTATAATTGATTAGAAGAATAAACTTTAACCGAAAAAATATGCTGACAATATGCCGTTACTGCATTATGGGTCAGAAAATAATAAAACTGATAAAAACTTTAAGTACTCTAAATATTAAAAAGAAAACCTGAAGATAATTGAGCTAAAGCTTTAAAAAATATACGCTTAGGAACACGCTTTGTTACATAACCTAAAACCATTATAAATTCAAAATTTCATTAAATGCAGAAAGGGGTGAAAAATAACGAAGGTATTTAAAATAACTAACAATATCGTAAAGTTAACTAAAAATTTTTTACTACAAAAATTTTGAAACAACTGTGAAAATGGGCAAAACACAGGAAAAAAAGTGAGGAAAAAGAAGTAGTAAAAACATAACAGATGAATAGGGAGTAGTGATAATTTGTGGTTTTCACTGATGAATTTAACATTGGCTTGTCATAGGAGGGAAGTTGTTCTTTTTTGAAACAAATTATGTATATTTGAACCGATGAAAAGGAAGTTCATTTTCACTTGTTTGTATTTTAATTTAATTAAAATAAAAAAAAACAAAACATCATGCATCGTGTGGGGTTTGAACCCACACTCATTGGCATTTCAAGCAGACGATCTACCCCTTATGCTATGGCTTGTTATAACCCTACGGGGAATGTGGGGTCAATTGCCCTCCAGGGACCTATCCCGTGACCGGTCAACCGAAGGCATATTACTAAATTAGTACAAATATTTACAAAAGGGCATGAATTAATTTTCTAAGTATTTTCCGATCCGTTACTTTCACTGTTGCTTTTAAAAAACGTGACCGATACCGAAATAAAAAATAAAATTCGCGGCATATTTTTTAAAATATTTTTTTTTATTTATTTTACTCTTTTATTTATTTTGAACTTTATTTTTTTACGATTTGCTTATTTTAGCTCTTATTTTAAATTTTTATAATTTTTTGCTAAAAAAATTTTAAGTTTTGTATTTTCAACGTTTTTTAATGTTAAAGCTGTATTAGTTTTAACAATTGGTATTTCATTTAATTTTCTTTTTAACTTAAGGGCAATTTTTTAAATTTTTATTTATATTATCAGCGTTTTTGAGGTAATTTTCTAATTTTTAATTGATTTTTTAATTTAATTATGGCCAACGCAAAAAACGAGTCAACTGCCATTAAAGGACCTATCCCGTGACCGGTCAATCGGGGGCATACTGAAGGCACTTCCACTATATTTGTGTATGTGTTAGTGTTGTTTTCTTTTCTATTTTTTTCCATTTTTTTTATTTGCTTGTAGTGTTTGTTTTTTCTGTTTCTTTTTTATTTGAACAGAAACAAAAAATATATAACTTTACCATCAGCCAGCCATCACGCATAAGCAACATTAGCTTAGACGGTAGAGCGTTTGCTTTACAAGCAGGGGGTTGTGTTATCGAGCCCTACTTCGACGTCAAGTAGATTATTTTTAATTCGTAATTTTTTATTAGTTTATTTGAAAAGCCATTTTTAGACACACCACATTACTGCCACAAGGTGTCTAAAATGTGGCAATTGGTCATTTCCAATGACAACGCCATGTTAAAGTGATATGTCTCTTTCAAAGAAAAAGACCGATCAACGACCGGTCTCCGCCCCCTTGGGACCTATCCTGCGTGTCATCTGGGACCGGTCCCTTTCCCCGTAGGGAACTTATAGCTGACTTTTAGCAGTTTTGTTCAGTAAATTGTTATATTTATTTATTTCTATTTTTATTAACAAAAATATATAACATATTGGAAAATATATAAAGTTGTTTTTTTTAAAGTGCTTTCTTTTATAAAAATAATACACTCAGAAATAAAGCTGTAAAAATAGGAGAAAAAGCTACTAAAAATTATTAATTAAAAATGACCTTGCAAAAAAACTGCTGATATTAGCAGATTGTTTTTTGCTAAATACTAGTAAGATAAGAAGGAAAAATAAAGCTGTTAAATTTACAAAATTTTGGTTACATTTAACTTAACTTTTAATACGAATTACCTTGATAAAATCCGTAAAAAAATTTGCAGCATATTAGTAGATAAAGAATAGTTTTTTCTGCAAGGTAATTTTTAACTTATTTTTACTAGTTCTAACTAAAATGTTTACAGGATTTTTCTTTTGCTGTTATATTTAGTTTCTAAATATATTTAGTAAAAATTTTATCAAAATTGATTTTTTAAATTACAATTTTTTAAATACAAACAAAATTGTAATATTCACCTTTTTTGTATTTTAACAAAAAATATTTGAAGAATTACATATTTATTTCGAACTTTTATATTTCCATAAAATTTCATTAAAAACTAATAGAAAATTAAAAAAAAATTTAAATCGTTTTAAAAATTAATTTTTGAGTGTACAAAAATATAAAATATTAACTTCTTATCACCCATGAACTTCTGACTAGCATATATTTACTGCAGCATTAGATGTTATTTAAAACCCATTCCTAAGGGAGTAATTCTTTGTGATTCATTTATAAGTCATTTTATTTATTTTTGCTGGGTATTAGCAAAGTGAAATTTTACCAAGCAAAACTTTGATAATGGATGCAATGTATTTATGCATTGCCTTTTAATGATAATTCGGTGCCTTAAGTATTATTTTAAAACAAAAGGTAATGATTTACTGATTACGTATTGCATGATTTATAAAAGTAAAATAATAAAAATAAAACATTTAAGATATTAAAATTAAGGCATTTGAGAAAATCTATTTTTTACGAAATGCCGGTACTACTAAAAACGTACTTTGTGCTTTGCTTTTTCTGAAAATTAACGACATTTTTTTAATTTATTAAAATTAACAATTTTATAAATTTTACGTATTTTTACATACATACATTACACAATTATTTATGTAAGAGAGATATATCCATTCTTTTCTTGTGAGGTTTCGAAAGAATACATTAAAAATCTGTGATGTACAGTAAAGTACTAGAAAATTACTAAATTTGTTATTAAATGCACTGTTATATTTTGTTTTCAAATAATGGAAAACGTAACTAGTTATTAGTAACTCATTATTATATGCTTTGGCCCAATCAATATACGGCAACACTTGTCGGCAACACTTTCTTAAAAAAAGCAGAGAAGTTACGCTGGAAGTGAAAATGTATAGAAGTTGAGTTTTCAACATTGATAATTATACACGTTGAAAGTTAATATGCATAGCCTCCCTACGGGGAATGAGGAGTCAATTGCCCTCCAAGGACCTATCCCGTGACCGGTCAACCGAAGGCATATTACTAAATTAGTACAAATATGAACCAAAGAGAATGAATTAATTTTCTAAGTATTTTCTGATTCGTTACTTTCACTCTTATTTTTAAAAAGCTTGACCAATACCGAAATAAAAAATAAAATTTGCGGCATATTTTTTAAAATATTTATTGATTTATTTTACATTTTTATTTATTTTGAACTTTATTTTTTTACGATTTGCTTATTTTAGCTCTTATTTTAAATTTTTATAATTTTTTTCTAAAAAATATTAAATTTTGTATTTTCAACGCTTTTTAATGTTAAAGCTGTTTTAGTTTTAACAATTGGTATTTCATTTAATTTCCTTTTTAACTTAAGGGCAATTTTTAAAATTTTTATTTATATTATCAGAGTTTTTGAGGTAATTTTCTAATTTTTAATTGATTTTTTAATTAAATTATGGCCAACGCAAAAAACGAGTCAACTGCCATTAAAGGACCTATCTCGTCAATCGGGGGCATACTGAAGGCACTTCTACTATATTTGTGTGTGTGTGTTAGTGTTGTTTTCTTTTCTATTTTTTTCTTTTCCATTTTTTTTATTTGCTTGTAGTGTTTGTTTTTTCTTTTTCTTTTTTATTTAAACAGAAACGAAAAATATATAACTTTACCATCAGCCAGCCATCACGCATAAGCAACATTAGCTCAGACGGTAGAGCGTTTAACTTACAAGCAGGAGGTTGTGTTATCGAGCCCTACTTCGACGCCAAGTAGATTATTTTTAATTCTTAATTTTTTATTAGTTTATTTGTAAAGCTATTTTTAGACACACCACCTTACTGTCACAAGGTGTCTAAACTGTGGCAATTGGTCATTTCCAATGACAACGCCATGTTAAAGTGATATGTCTCTTTCAAACAAAAAGACCAAACAACGACCGGTCTCCGGCCCCATGGGACCTATCCTGCGTGTCATCTGGGACCGGTCCCTTTCCCCGTAGGGCTAAAACTCATCTTTGTGTACTTTGAGTTTTTTAGTGATTGACGGATATAGTTAAGGCGAAAACACAGATAATAAATGTACGTTAATAAGTGAAAAATAAAAAATTTTTGGTTGTCACAAAGATTCAGTTTTCTCTTTGTACCAATTTTCCGGCCCATAATGCACTGCATCCATTTTATAATATAATATATATGGAAGGAAATAATTATGTATCATTGTGTACGTGTGTATATGACATAAAACAGAAATTTATATTTTACTCTTAGTAATTACAACCATATTTACTTAAAACATAAACTCTTTAATGACAAGCACTTTACATAATTTCTACCATGGATGAATCGAATAGGAAACAGACAAACTAAAGTCGAATAGAAATATATGTATTATATATGTACAGTAAAACTCGTTTAAAATGAATTCTCAATTAATACGAACTAATTTGAAAGTGTCGACCTTTTGGCAACAATTTTAATATTAAAAACATGTTAATACGAACTCGTTTAAGACGATTATATGATATTTCCCAAAGTTGGCATATTTTGTGTATTTTGAAAAAATTTAAACCGCACTCGCAGAAATTTTTACTTCAATGAATTGCAAACAATTTATTTAAGAAATCAAAGGAAAGAATTGCACAATATTTTAAACTGTTTTTAGGAATTTTAAATATTTTGTAGACAGTTACAAAAATTTAAAAAAATTTTAACTTATAATGAGTTCATCTTAACCGATTATTAGTGTAGTACTTATTTACTACCATGACAATAATTTATTATTACAAATTAAAGTAAGTGAGTAGAGATGTTTGTAAATAGTTATGATGACAAAACATAAATGAAAATAAATAAATCAATAAAGATAAAGTAAATTAAACCATATTGTTAAGTGCTGTCTGTTCCTTCTGAGCGCAAACAAATTATTTTAAGTACCTCGTTTTAAGTGGTACCAATTTTGTGGTATTGTCTGCAGGGGAAACATGCATCATGCATTTGATTTAGTTAGAGTGGATATTGGGAAAATTATTCTTAATAAACTTTTAAATTAAATATAATTCAATTTGACGTATACAATTTGCAGTTATTAAAACGAAATCTATGAAAATAGTACCTAATTTATTAAAGTAATTAAATGTGATAAAATTCCCAAACTTGCTTTTAAAAATTGTCAAAAAATAATTTATGATAGGCTTGTCTTATCCGGATAACAATTTGGCCTAAAAAATCGTAAGTGGGCAAAACATTTGTTAGGCTAAATTACAAACTCAATGGGAATTTCTTTTTCTCTTCTAGGAGCGCTATTAAACATTTCAGATATTCTGAAATTATTTCATTATGACGAAAGCCACAATGAAATAAACTTCAAAATTATAATTGGGGATTAATCAATTTTTTTTGAGGTTTTAATAATTTTTTTTTTGGATAGATCCTGTATCAACAGGATGTTTTACGTAACTACTGCTCTTCAACATCGAATTATTTAAAAGGTTATGTCAACAGCTTAGCTGTTCAATTCATTTTTGTAAAACAGAATGGAGGGAAATTTATTATATCTAAATAAAAGAGCAATTGTACCCAAGAAAGAAATCTAATTATTCATCATTAACTCATATTCTCCTGAATTAAGAAATCGTGAGAATTTTTCAACCAAATAAGACTTTTCTGCATTTCGTATTATCGCACCACGCCCTCTAGCGGATATACAGGGTGGCGCAAAAGAAATGTCATAATGTGATAATGAGCGACGAAGGCCGTTTCCAGTTAAGTGGTTATGTTAACAAACAAAGTTTGCATTTCTGGGGCACAGTGAACCCACATGAAATGCAAGAAGAGCCATTACATCCCCTCAAAGTGCCTGTTTGGTGATGTTTTGCGAGCAACAATGCAAAATGCCGTAAAACGAGCACAAATGTGCATCAACTCGGTAGGTGGTCATTTGCAAAATATAATTTTTTCAACTTATTGTAATAAATTTTACATCTTCAAATAAACTTTTCGTGAAAACAGAACTCGTTGTTTTAATGGTAGGCAATTCACATTATGACATTACTTTTGCGCCACCTTGTATATCGTTAGCTGAAATGCAAAACCACGCAACTAACATTTTTACTATTTTACAGGAGAAACAAAAAATGTTATATATTGAAAAATAAATGGAGTTTTGGTAATCAAATATCGCAGATTTTCTAAATATAGACTGATTAATTCATTTCTGGAATAAAAGTAATAATTTATTAATATTTCAAAAGTTCAGTTAGTTATGCGCTTTTAACTCGTATTTTCTTAAACAAAAACACGTAACTACAATGAATTTTTTTTAAGTTTCAAGGAAAATTTTGTTTTGCATTCATAAAATGTAGAATAAAAGAAGTTGTTCTCTTGTTATTTAATATATCGCTTTATATATTTATTATTTTTTTTTAAATATGAAAATAAAAAATGATTTACAAAAGCAAAAGATAATTAACAACAATAACTACAATACAAATAAAGGAAAAAATTAAACCTTTACTTCTCAAATGGAATTTCATTGTAATAATAATGACAATCGGGTGCAAGAAATGGTTTAAGGTCCTGTAGATGTTGCCATTTTTTGCTTGAAATTTTTATTCTTTGTAAATGCAACTTCAAAGTTTCAAACGCTTTTAATTTGTTTCCAATTCTTTGTGGAAATTCCTTAAACTCATCTGTTGCACTTAATTTAAAATAAATTACTCCAGAGGGATCATACGCTAATACACGAATCATATTGACTGTGGGATCTCCAAAAAAAATTTATTATAATTAACAAAGTAAAAATTTCAAACTATAATCACTATAATTATGAGAAAATAGGACTACTAGGGGAGGGGAGCGTAGTAGCACTATCCGCTAGTGAAATATAAAAATTCAAATCCTACTATGAATAAATAAAATTCAATAGAAATAAAAATGTGTTAGTTACAATTTTCAAGCAACAAGTATGTAGTTACGTGCTTTCGATTTTCGCTAATAATATGTCTAATTTTTATTATATGACAGTAAAAATTGGAGAAGACGTGGAACTCGTTGATATGCATCATAATCGATCAAAAAACCGATTTTGAATTTTTTGTTAGTTACGTGGTTTTCCATTTCAGCTAACGATATGCCACCAGAGTCGAAACGCTAACCCGCTGACCAGGCACCAGAAAACGTTTTTTTTTTTTATCAAAAATAAATATCACTAAAGTTCAAAATGTTTTTATTTCTCAATCGAAAACAAAAAATTTCAAATGTACTTTAAAACAAAAATATCCCTCAAGTTGAAATTCAAAAAATATCTTTAGGTATAAATATCAAAGATAAAAAATTTATAAAAAAAAAATAAAACTTTTTAAAACGTTTTTTTTTTGTTTTTCATCTTTGTACTAAGTACAAAAATATGAATAGAATTTTTAAATTTTTGTTTTATTTTTATGGTGGAGATACTATTCTGGTTTTTGGTTTCAAATCTGTAGAAAATCATATAATACCCTGGAGTGCACTGTTGGGCGGTATATACATACAAACATATATTGCAAATATTTTTTTTTTGTTAAAATGTTTGCCAATTGACTAGCATTTTGCATTAATATTATTCATTTTCGGATTGAAATCGCTGTATAAGTTTTCTAATTAAATTTTTGCACCATGAAACCTTTTTCGCATTCCGCCATTAATTCGCAATTTTTTAAGTGCATATTTTTAAAATTCATAACGTAGGGACTATAATACCCATATCTCATACCAAAGTTTGGTAATTAGTTCGCAAAAAAAAAATTGCCAAAAAAAATTTGCAAAAAAAAAAAATTCCATTAATGTATTCTTTTGCAGAATATAAATTGCTGATTAGCAGGGCAAGTTTAAAGTGGCACAAAAAAAGTTGAACTTGGCAGGCAAAATGGCACGAAAAAATAGTAAAATTGGCACAAAAAACGCAAAAATGGTACGCTTATTCCAAAAATTTTAAGTATTTTTCTGAATGTTTTTAACAAAAATACAATAGTGAAGGAATTTACCGTTGAACTGCTAAAGTGCATTCGCCGTATATTAGTACACTCATAGAAATAACTTCGTAAAAATAGCAGAAAAAGTTACTAAAAATTAGTTAAAAATGATGCTGCAGAAAAAGCAGCTAAAATTAGCAGATTTTTTTACTAAATACTTGTAAAATGAGAACAGCAAAATAAAAACTGTTAAATTTAACAAATTTTAGTAATATTTAGGCTAACTTTTAGTTAATTTAAAATTACAAATTGTACTGTAAAATCTGCCAAAATTTTTATAAATATTTGTGGACTAAAAATAGTAAAAATAAACTGTTAAATCTCCAAACTTTTTGCTATTATTAAGCTAATTTTAGTTGAATGCAAATAGCAGTCTATTCTGCTAAAATCAGCAGAAATATTTGCTAAAAAATTGTAAACTTCTGTTTTCAAAAGGCTCAATTTTTATTTGCATTTAAAAAAAAATCGAAAAGAAAAACTTCGAAAATTTTAAATTTTTTGTCGATTTTTTAGGCTACATACTAATTATTTATAAAATTTTTTTGCTGATTTTAACAAAAATTTAGCTCAAATATAACTAAAATTCTGTATATTTAACAGTTTTATTTTTGCTGTTCCTATATTACTAATATATAGCAAAAATTATCTGCTAATTTTTTCTGCAGCATCATTTTTAACGAATTTTTAGTAGTTTTAATTAAATATTTTACGGACTTTTTTCTATTAGTGTATGATTTAAAAAAAATCTGGAATTTTATTAAATAATAGCGGGCTTAGCGTGCCTTAGGCCAAGTTTTTGGGATATTTTTACATTATAGCTCATAACTTTTTTATTAATTATTTTAATGGAATGATATAAAGCCTATGTCCATCCTTAAGGACTATTCTAAATACCCAGCAAAAATGTGGAAGCAGCAAAAACGATTACTGCTTCCTTACTGCTACTTTTACCGCTTTTAAAAATGTATAGCTTCGTAAACAGCACCAATGAAAGGCCTAAGTTGATTAATTGTTTACATCGCTTTTTGCTATGCTTTTCAAAAAGGCATGAAATGAGCAATACATTTTGATTGCTTAAATATTTATGCGGTTCTTTTATCAAAATTTTTTAAAATGCGGAAAATAAGAGGTTTTACTAAAAATAAGAGGCATTTTCTCTCCACGGAAAAATATGCAGGAATATTGTGCTTTTGAGAAGGCATGATTTTAAATAGTTGAAAAGCTTTATAATATGCACTTCCGAGAAGGCACGAATTATCGACATTTTAAAAGAAAAACAGGAGCACTAATTAAAAGCGGTTAATTCATGCCTTCTTGGATCTCGGAACAAGTGCTTTCACGCGAGCTATCTCGAATAAAAATCAGGCATGATATCATCAATAATGCAATCGCTTCACTGCTCAACTTTCCCTGACTAAACTGCTTTCAAGCAAGCAGTAATTTCTGCTGGGTACTGGAACAAATATTTTTGAAATCAGATGAGCCGTTAGGGAGATTACCTCCTAGAAAAAAACAAACAAACAAACAAACAAACAAACCAACAAACAAATATACACACATTACTTCTTTATTATATTAGTATAGATTAAAAAAATATCGTTTTTTTGAAATTTTTTCCAAAAATTATTTACTAAGATTGAGTTTTTAATGAAATTTATAGCACTTTTTTAATGAAAAGTCTAAAAAAATAGACAAAATGGCTTTTATTGGTAAAGATTTGTAAAAATGGCAAAAATGGCATTTAATGGCAAATGCCAAAAAAAACTTGCCCTGCTGATTAGGTTTCTTCACTATTTTTTTGTATCATAAAGGCTTTTTCGCATTCTGCCAATATTTTGCAATTTTTTGAGTGCGGTTTTTTAAAATTTTTAACTTTAGGACTATAATTGCCATATCTTATGCCGAAGTTTGGTGGTTAGTATGCAAAAAGTTTGGTGGTTAGTTTGCAAAAAAAAATTCGCGAAAAAAATTTTACGAAAAGAAAATTTTTTCCATCAATGTATTTGTTTGCAGAATGTTAATCGCTGATTAAATATCAAAATTAAATTTTTGTACCATAAAGCCTTTTTCGCGTTCCACAGTTTGTCTTTTGCACAAAATTATTCAGCTTATCATGCTTTGCAGAAGTCTTTTCGGCGGAACTTTTTATAACTTTTTAATAACGCAAAGGTATATATATATCATTGGATGCAGAAATGTGTCCATATGAATGTTGTTTTAAGAATTTTTACAAAATTTGTATGTAATTGTAATCAGAAAAAACTAAAAAAAACGTTTTAAAAGGTTTTTTTTTGTGTTTTTTCCTCGATACAAAATAATACGTTTTTTGTTGTTTTTTCCTCAATACAAAAATAAAAATAATTCTCAACTTTCGTGAAAATATCAATACGGATATTTTTTAAATATTGTTTTCGAAAAGAAAACAAAAAATAAAAAAATTGATGAAAACAAAATATCCATCAAGAAAAATAAATTCATTTGTACACAAGTGATTTTTTTTTATTGAGGAAAAAAACAAAATCAAACGTTTTAAAAGTATTAATATCGGGTGCCTGCCGCTGAAAATATTCAACGGATCCAGATTATTTCAAAATTATATATTTCATTTTGTTCCTTTAATTAAAATCTAGGTAAATAATTATGATTAAAAAAGAAATCAATTTGCAAAATTTTTAGGAATTTTCTTACTTTCTATTTTACGATTTTTTAAAAAATTCTACACTAAAGTTTTAAATTAATATTTATTTTTTTTTTTAAGAGAAGCAACACTCAGGAAATTCTTCCTATTAATTAACGTGTTGCTTTCTTTGGAAAGGCGATAGAGAAGAAGTGAAAGGTGGTGAAAGATGAAGGGCTTTAAATATGGCAATACTGTAATTGCGCGAGATGTTGAATTTTAGAACAGTTGTTGCGCGCCATCTGATGGTGAGTTGGCAAACTTTGTTGAAGCTTTTTAGTTCATAGCCCTGTTATATTATTTTACTTCGGTGGGGTTAAGTGCTATGGGAACACCGAAGGAGGACGCTGCGATATGTATGAGGGATAGAAAAAACTCATACATATTACAATTTTTCATAAATTGATGTTGCCTTGGTTGGGGATCGAACCCGCAACCTCACGTGTAACAGTCCAACGCGCTAACTATTAGACCACAGCGCCCTACAAGTAAATCTGTAGTGATAATCTGAAATTGCTTTATTTGTGGTTACAGATAAATTTTTATATTAACTTGCGCTTTTTACTATTCTTTTATATCATACATATATTGTTTTGAAAATATCGGGTTTTGAAGTTGCGTCGTCATATGACGACGCTAGGTGAATAAGGGTTAATGCAAATTTTGTTTAAAATTAAATAAGAATTTTTGAGAGTGTTCTAAAAATACGGCTCAAACAGTTAACTGGTTAAATATTTAAAAAATATAAACAGATTTTTTATAATTCAGTTATTTAAGTAGTTGAGTTAAAATAAATTTATAGTAAATATTTTGATAAAAAAAGATTACTTGTAAGAATTAGAAAAACGAATGTTCACGCAGAAAAAAGCAGGGCGAACTTTACCTAAGTGCTATGTAATTATACAAACACATAATTTCCAAGTAAGTTATAAAATTTTTAAGGATGAATGCGTCTGCAAGCAGTTCCTACAACTGTAATGTTATTTGTAAATAAATTTTGTTGTTAATAAATAAAAATAAATAAATAATAGTTATTTTACATTTATACGGTTGCGGTGAAAAGTAGCTATTACCGTTGACTACACAAATGACCTACATGTAGTTACTGTCAAAATATTCGGAGTATATGTATACAAATTTAAGCTAAAAGCAACAAAAATTTTCCATACAAATGTGCTATTCGAAAAAATAATAATTGAACAAAAAGACAAATCGTACCGTACACCTTCGAATATAAAGTATTTTGTAAGGTAATTTCTAATTTTTTCCGAACTTTGTCGCCTTTTTATATTTTTCTTTAAACTTTCGGCATTTACAGTCAGATCTGAAAGTATGATATACAGTGGCGGTTTCAGCTTTCGATTTGGGGGGGAATTTTAAAATTTTGTTTATTACTGGATGGGTTTCGCCGTAATGCATTGTTTGGGATCACATTCGTGATATTCATCCTAAAATCTATCAGAATTGATATGTCGCATGCCCGATGCATTTTTAGTGTTGTACTGTGTAATTGAAATTATTCTCAACAAATTTTTTTGATAAAAAAACTCAAGATTATTATAAAAAATTCGAAAATTTTGCATTTTTTATATAAATTCATAAATACCGGTAAAATACCGGTAGCTACCCATAAAAATAACGGCATCGGTAACGATAATGGTATTTGGAAACTTTTTTAGAGGTATTGGTAACGGTATTCAATTTGAAACGGTATTTTAGCAATAACGGTATTATAACGATAACGGTAACCAACCTTGTTTTTAATTAAAGTTAATTCTTAAAAAGATTCTTTTAATAGTTTGATAAAATTTTCATAAAAAACTTCCTAAACGAAAAATATCCCAAATTTTCTTTAGGAAAATTTGCATAATCGTATTCATTTGTAATTTATTTCTTAAAGAAAAATTGCCAGAAAAAAATTAACTTGAGTACTTTGTTATTTGCGTATTACTTTTCTCGTATTTGATTAAATATTTTGTATTTTTTTAAATTGCTTTAGAATAGTATTGGACTTCGGAAAAAATTTGTTTCTATATTGCTTCCTGTTTTAATTTTTTTTCCTTTTTCTTTTTTTTGTTTTTCCTTTTCCCCTTTCCCTTCCCTTTTTTTCTTTTCTTTTTTCTTTTCCTTCACCTTTTTTGTCGTTTTCGATTTCGGTTTGGGGCGTGGGAAATTTTTGAAACCGCGCATGATGATATATTAATAATTTTGTCTCAAGGAGACCAATGTTTTGCTTCAAAGGCCATTGACCTCAAGTACCCCGTTCTAGTAGTTACCCACCAGATCTCAGTTCCTACATCCTAATTTCAGAAAATTAAAGTTCGTAAAAAATCATTAAATTTTTTTTTCCATAAAATTGGTCTACTCGAGACAAAAACACCGATATATGATTGCTTCAGATGCCAAATCGGTTAACTCCATACATAAAAATGAATGAGTCTCAATGAGAAAATAGTTAATAGTGTTTCTTAAAATTCCTGCTAAATTAAAAATTTTGTTACCTAATAGTGTTAATATTTATTTCTCATCAGAGAAATTTATTTTGAATATTATACAGTTAGGAGTCAATAAAGTGTTTTGAAATTAAAGGTTTATAAAATTCAGAAAGTGGAGTTAATCGATTTGGCAACCGAAGCATCCATATTATACTTTAAGATCCGACTGTATATACTGCAGATATGACGAAAAATTTAAAAAGAAGACCCCTACGTTGGGCAACAAAAAAAAAATAATAAAATTTTTTAAATAGTTCTGCTGGAATTATTGAAATACTTCCTTAGCAAAAGTTTAATGTTTTTTTACGAGCTTTAATTTTCTGAAATTACGGTGGTATATTTGGGTGGTAGGAACTGAAGTTTGGTGGGTAAATATTAGAACGGGATACTTGAGGTCAGTGGCCCTTACCTAGTGTCTTCAAATGCAATAAAAATGCCTTAAAATTTACGAATTTCATACAAAGAAAGAACAAAATTTTTTTTCGTTGTTGCTGCTTTGTCTGTTATTTTCAAATTTTTTGGACATTTCATTGCATTTGTACACTAATAGAAAAGAATTCGTAAGAAATTTAGTTAAAACTACTAAAAATTAGTTAAAAATTATGCTGCAGAAAAAACTGCTGAATTAGCAGATTATATTTGCTATATATTAGTAATATAGGAACAGCAAAAATAAAACTTAACAGTTTTATTTTTGCATGTACAGAATTTTAGTTATACTTGAGTTAAATTTTTGTAAATGGAAAATAGCAAATTAACCTGCTAAAATCAGAAAAAATTTTGCTAAATATCACTATGCGACAGTCAAAATCGGGATGGGATGAAACCAACGGGAAATGTTATATCGGTCAAAAACAAGTTATACGTGTCCCGGCGTTTTGCTGGGTCACCCCTAGGAATCGAGATATATCTTTTTTTTTGACATAACTCGAGAACCACTAGTCCGATTTTGCTCAAACAATTTTAAAAAATTAAAAATTACAATTCCTTTAATCAATTCATATAACGTTTTTCTATATACTCAACAGTTTTGCCGGTAAAAATAAATGTTTGTTACCGCTATCAAAAAAATCAATAACCTTTTGTTTAATACTTTTTTTTTAATATTTTAGGCAAAAAATATTTTTTTCTTCATACATTTATTTTTACCGGCAGTTGAGTATATAGAAAAAAGTTATATGAACAGATTAAAGGAATTGTAATTTTTAATTTTTTTAAAATTGTTTGAGCAAAATCGGACTAGTGGTTCTCGAGTTATGTCAAAAAAAAGACCACCAAAGGTCAAATCGATATATCTCGATTCCTAGGGCTTGACCCAGCGAAACGCCGGGACACGTATAACTTCTTTTTTACCGATATAACTTTCCCCGGTAGTTTGAACCCTTCCCGATCACTGACCCCTACCATTTGTCTCACAGTGTAATTAGTAGCCTAAAAGATCAAAAAAAAATTTTAATTCTCGAAGTTTTTTTTTTCGATTTTTTTTAAATGCAAATAAAAATCGAGCCTTTTGAAAACTGCAGTTTACAAATATTTTTGCTGATTTTAGCAGTATAGACTGCTATTTGCATTCAACTAAATAAAGCTTAAAACTAGCAAAAATTTTGTAGATATAACAGTTTATTTTTGCTATTTTTAGTCTACGAATATTAGCAAAATTTTCTCCAGATTTTACAGTACAATTTGTTATTTTCAATTAACTAAAAGTTAGCTTAAATATAACTAAAATTCTGTAAATTTAACAGTTTTAATTTTTCTGTCTTTATTTTACTAGTATTTAGCAAAAAAATCTCCAAATTTTAGCAGTTTTTTCTGCTGCATCATTTTTAACTAATTTTTAGTAACTTTTTCTGCTATTTTTATAGATTATTTATTTCTATGGATGTATATTAGAGTGCTCCAAGCTCGTATGGAGGAAAATAAATTTTGAGTTTTTGACCGTGCAACTCCCTCGAAATATTTATTTGGGTGTAAAACTACGTCCCCCAAAAAATTAGGATAATCGGACATCGGGAAGACGTGCCGCATCGGCCCTGAAGATTGGAACACGGATTACAAGGGGAAAATATGACTTTATGTGCATTTTTTCGAAAATATTGATATTTTAAAACTAATTAGAACTAAAAACACTAAAGAATCGTAATTTCGAGTGAATTCTCTTTGTAATAAAGCAATAAAAACTTATTGAAATAATCTACTACAGAAACATTTTTTTATTCTATAAGTTCCACGAACTCAGATAAGAATTATTTTTTTCTATTGTGTTTTGCTAACTTGTTTTAAATTAGTGCTAAAGAAGGTCGGAATTCTTAAACACTGTTTTCAAATCTACAATTTTAAATTTTTTAAAATTTTTTAAAAGAAATTTTAAAAAATCAACAATTGAACTTTAAAGTTTTATTAAGAACATATTAGGGATTAAAAACTACAAAAATTGTAGGATTTCGTTTTTTAATTTAGCTGCGGCAGAGATTTTCTTTGAGCGGATTTCGAGAAAACAGCGATTTTTGGCGTTTATTTAGCTTTTAGGCAAATTTTTCTTTTTTCTTCTCTTAATTTCACATGATTTTGGCCAGAATATAACAACACAAGATTAAGTACTTTAATCCTGAAAATTAGGGCAAAATATAAATACATTAAATTGCAAATGTGTAAGGTCAGAGGTCAAATTTGAGGAGATTTTAATTTTTTTTAAACATATGATTATAACAGATATTCCTAAGCTAATATTAATTAAACTTCTTGATATTATCTTTCTATATCTAAAAATAATATTCTTAATATAATTTCATAAAATTAACCCTTAAGTGCTGTTGGGGCCTATTTGCACCAATAAAAAATTATTGGTATATTTTCATCATAGGGTCAAAAAAGCCCCAAGAGCACTTAAGGGTTAATTTTCTAAAATTAAATTAAGAATATTATTTTTAGATCTAGAAAAATAATATCAAGAAGTTCCATCAATATCCGCTCACGAATATCTGTTATATTAATATGTTTAAAAAAAATTAAAATCTCCTCAAATTTGACGTCTGACCTTACACAGGAGCAATTTAAGGTATTTATATTTTGCCCTAAATTTCAGGATTGAAGTACTTAATCTTGTGTTGTTATATTCCGGCCAAAATCATGTAAAATTAACAGAAGAAAAAAGAAAAATGTGCCTAAAAGCTAAATAAATGCCAAAAATCGCTGTTTTTTTCGAAATCCGCTCAAAGAAAATCTCTGCCGCAGCCAAATTAAAAAACGAAATCCTACAATTTTTGTAGTTTTTAATCTCTAATAAGGAGTGAGATCATAAAAATGTTAACACACATAAAGTTAAATAAAAAACAAACCACTGAATTTTAACGCTGTTATTCAAAATTTTTTTTATTAATTTAGCTTTAAAACATGAATTTGATAAAGCATTAATTATCTCTATTAAACCTTTATTAAAAAATTGTATTCAAAAACACACAATAAAAGTTTATTAATTTTGTTTTTAATTCTGGCAACACTTTGTATATTCTCTCTTTTTATTGTTAGTGTTACATGAATTTAGTGAACGATTGACTCGGTAATTGTAAATATATATATTGTTTTGGAAATTTTGAAAATTAAAATGTTTTATTACAAATCAAATCATATTAGAAAACGATTTTTAAACATTACTGAGAGGTAATAATGGGATCAAATTGTGTTAAAGAATTTTTATATTCCGAATACTGAAAGTATTCGAATATCGAGTATGGTTTAAATATAAATGCATCACTATTTTATTGAATTTGTTTTTATTTTATTTTCATGCAAATTTGGGAAAATTTTCGAAAAAAGTCTTAGAATTTTTGCAGTTTTTTTTGTTTCGGTTGTATACAAAATGTTGTATTCCATCTATTCTTGGGTCGATGACTGTTAAACAATATATTTAATCATTGTAAATTCATTTTTTTTTTAGTTTTTTACAGTGGTTTTGTTTTTCCAAACTTTATCAAACAGATATTTTAGGCTATACCCTGCTTTAAGCGTTTAATAAAATTTTCTTTATTAATCATTTATGAAGCTTAGAAATCTATAATTAGGCTATTTTAAAAGTTTTTGAATAACACAGTAAGACTTCAGACCAAATTTTTATTAATTGAAATTTAATACCAAATCAAACAAAAAGAACCGCATGGAATTCTAACCACTACGAACAAAGTTATCCACTTTTTCCGGAAACCCTCCCATTAAAGCTTTTATGGTAGTTTCTGTCACCTTTTTAGAGCAGGTGGTCCATCTACGTTTGAAATATTGCATGTCCTGGGAGACCTTTTTTGTGCCCCTTAATTCTCTTTTACCCAATATCTCTCCACTGGCCTGAGCTGTGGGCAGTTTGGTGGAGTTGCCTCTCTTGGTACAAAAACCACATTATTATCATTATACCACTCCAGCGCTTTCTTGCTGTAGTGACAAGATGCTAAATCGGGCTACATTGTGCTGACTCAAAAATGGAAGAAGTCTCTTCTGCAAACGCTCCTTGATATAAATTTCGCTGTTTATAGAGCCAGATGTCACAAATGACTGGCTTCTTTGGCCGCAGCTACATATGGCTTGCCATACTAGGAATTTTTTAGAGAATTTCGTTTGCGTTTTCGACATAAATTTTTCCGCAACATTTCCTCGAACTTCGGAAACATAAAATTCTCGATCAGGGAGCTGCGAAAAATCAGCCAGGACATAAGTTTCGTCGTCCATTACACAAGAGTTGTATTTTTTTTATAAAATTTGATTTCAATTTTCAAGCTCTGGTTTTGGCCTCCAAATTTTTAAAAGCGTTGCTATCTTTTTGAACTTTGTAGGACTTTAGTCCTGCCTTACGTTTCACTTTAAGTACAAAAAAGTCCAAGCATTGGGCTAACCGAGCTGTTTTTCTGCCAGATGTGTTAGGAGCTCTCTTAAGGATGCTTTTAACTTTATATGCCTTATCAATGTTACGTAAACCAGTCGTTGTTCCCGTTCCCGGCTTCCTTTCAATTGTTAGGTGTTCCAGATACCTTTTTACTACTTTTGAAACTGTTTGGCGGCTTACATTAGTTTCTTTGGCAATTTTTTGGTATGTCCATTAGATCGTACCTCAAAAAAAAAGTTCGCCATACACCCTCCAATATGATGTATTTTTGGAAGGCTATTTCAAAAAAAATTTTTATTTTTTTTTGCCGACCTTAGGGGCCGCCTTTTTCAATTTTTCGTTATAGCTTCGGCATTTAAAATCGGATTTTAAAGTGTGATATATCGATTTTTTTGCCTCGAGGAGACCAGTGTTCTGCTATAAAGGAAAAATCCAATTAAAAAAATTTAAAAAGGCGACCCCTACGTTCGGCAACCAATATATAAAAAAAATTTCTACTGGGTTTAGCGGAGAACTTCCTTAGCAAAAGTTTAATGATTTTTTGCGAGCTTTAATTTTCTGACATTAGGGTGGTGCATTCGGGTGGTAGCAACTGAGATCTGGAGGGTAACTACTAGAACGGGATACTTGAGGTCAAAATGTCCTTATGGTCAAAATATCAAATGGTCTCTTCGAGAGAAAAACATCGATGTATCATACTTTAAGATCGGACTGTAAATACTAAAGATATAACGAAATATGTAAAATGGCGACCCCTACGTTTGGCAAAAAAAAAAGTTGTAAAAGCTGTAAGGTAGTACGCTCTAATATCCATGTTTGGTTTTGTTGAAAATATTTAATTATTTTTGAACGCACTTTTCTTTCATTGTCCATTCTGAAAAAAATTGCCAATTAAAACTCATGATGTAAATTAATTTATTAACTGACATATTTTTAAAATGTAAACTGCCGAAAAAAAAATATGAGAAGCTTTAAACCAAAGTTATAGGCAAAAATGTGTGTTAACATTTTTATGATCTCACTCCTTATGTTCTTAATAAAACCTTAAAGTTCAATCGTTGATTTTTTAAAATTTCTTTAAAAAAATTTTAAAAAATTTAAAACTGTAGATTTGAAAACAGTGTTTAAGAATTCCGACCTTCTTTAGCACTAAAACAACCAGAAAATTTTTTACAATCGGTAGCCAACCACACCCATTCTACAACTGGTTCCACTGCAACCGATTCCATCGAACTGGTTCCGGAACCATGAACTAGTTCCAGAACTGATTCTAGAGCAACCGGTTCCACTTTGGAGCCATAGAAGGGGTTGCTTTTGGGACAATTTCAAACAAAAAGAATCGGTGTTAGAATCGACAGCAGAAGGGGTTGTGAATGAAAAGTAGCTATTGTACAACCGATTCTTTGGAACAGAAAATTTTCCTGGGAAGTTAACAAAACACAATAGAAAAAAATAATTCTTATCTGAGTTCGTGCAACTTATAGAATAAAAAAGTGTTTCTGTAGTAGGTTATTTCAATAAATTTCTTGAGTAAATGGCCTGCGACACATCAGTTGCCTGGGGAAATTGTTATAACTCGGCTGATTTTTAACCGATTTAAGTTTTTATTGCTTTATTACAAATAAAATTCACTCTAAATTACTATTCTTTAGTGCTTTTAATTCGAATTAGTTTTAAAATATCAATGTTTTCGAGAAAATGCACAAAAAGTCATTTTTCCCCCTTGTAATCCGTATTCCAAACTTCAGGGCCGATGCGGCACGTCTTCCCGATGTCCGATTATCCAAATTTTTTGGGGGACGTAGATTTACACCCAAATAAATATTTCCAGGGGGTAGCACGGATAAAAACTCAAAAAAAACATTTTTTGGAGCACCCTAGTGTATATACCAGGTTAGAGCAAAAAATTGGTCCCCTCGAGACAAAATATCGATACATTACGCTTTAAAATCCGAATACAAATGCCAAAGATATAGCAAAAAATTAAAAAAAGGCGATCCATACGTTCGGGAAAAAATTTTGTTTTCTATTACTGCCTTGCAAAAATAATTTATATTCGATGGTGTACGGCGAACTTTTTATTTTGTTGTACGGCCTATTGGACATATTTTGTATGCCGGCAGATGCGCCTCCAAAAAAGCTTCAATTTGATACTCAATTTGTCTATTTTGTTTGCAATTATAGGAAATAAACTAAAAAAATAAAAAATTGGGTAAATTTTTACCCCAATGACACATTTGTTGTTTCCTGCGGGAATGGATCAGTCACAGAGCTGGTCACGTAACAGCAACCGGCAACTTTAACATGGGCTTGTCATAGGAGGGGGCAATTTCTACCTTTTGAGCTACTTGTGACTTGTCGCAAAGCTTGTCAATTATAACATATCACACTACTGGTTTAAGAGAGTATGCAACAGAACAAGTTAAAATTATCTAATACGGAAGTAGTCTAATGTTAGACATTATGTGATATGTACCGAAACTAGTGCGAAATAAAATATCAAAATGGTTTAAGCGCACATATCACAGAACTAAAGAAAAACATTTGTTAAAAAACTAGTCACACATTAGTCAATATGTGTGTTGTTGCTGAACTAGTACAAAATAATATTTTCGTGACATATCACTATACTGCTCTAAGTTAACAAGTCACAGGACTAACGGAAAGTAATTGACATGTAACTTGTCACTTATTATTCACCATGTGTCATAATAAGTACAAGTGCTGGAAGAATCCAGAAGGATCCATTCGCTGAACTTACGTAAAACAACAAGTCGCCGAATCTATTTTTAAAACCAGCAAATATATTAATATTAATTCATGATTACAATTCAAATTTGGTAGAGCTTAATTTATACATATGTATAAATTATTTAAATTTTTGCTTTAGAAATACCAAATTTTTTTGTACTTTCTATATTTTCATATATTTAGTTACAACATGTAACGAACAGACGGACCACCCTCTGATACCACGGGTCTGCACACCTAGCGATATCATTGAAAAAGGTTCTCGAGTTACATGAAATTTAAAATAGAATTTTGTGTGCAGTTGCATTATGGAAAAATTAGTGCACTCACAATATATTTTCCCTAAACGATAGAAATTAAAAAAAAAAATATATACCACAAATTTATTTTCAATTAAAGATTCAATTAGAATACATGGAAACTTATTGTTTAACTTTTCGATAATTCACGCAAACAATGTTTGAAAATTAATAGCAAATGTTGTGAATGCAAAGTCTGTAGCTCTTATTTTAACTGTCAATTGATTTTATACGTACTTTAGGTTGTTTTGACGAAATAATATTGTGAGTGTAGGACTTATATTAAGAGCTAAAGAAGGGTAGCCATGGAATTGTTCTACAGATATAGGGACGAAAGCTGTTATATTATCCCAAGGTCAATTACTACCACCCCACCGGCTGACCTGTACTATTAGTACCAGCCCCACATTTATTCCTGTTACCCTAAGTTTCCTCTACATTTCGTCAACCAAAAAGAAAATTTTTAAGGTTCCATATTTACTTCAACAATTTATTAATTTAATGTAATTCATTGCCATTTTCTTAATGACTACCCAGTCAGAAATCGCCAGTGGTACAAAAAATCAAGCACTGGCATACCACTGGGTAACCACGGTATTAAAAATAAATGACTGGCGGAACACTCATTTGGGACGCTTTGCCAGCGTTTGCGAAAAGCGTTTTACCAGTATTTTTTTTTACAAAAATTTCGGTGGTTTATAAAAAAACCACTGGCAAAGAATTGGCTTAGAGTGATATGCCAAGGTTTGCAACCAGTGGTTATCCAGTGATACCTAGCCAATGCTACCAGGCGTACAAAAATCAATTCACTAGAAAACCAATGATTTTATAAAAATGCTGACGCTTCGTTAAAAAATGTTTGTAGTCGGAAGGTTCCGAGTTCAAATCCGGTTGCAAGCAAAAAATTTTTTTTGGATTTTTTTTAATTTAAAATTTTTTTTGTTTTATAAAATCAATTTTTTTGTTTGTGGGAAAGCTCCTTCAAGACCAACTTTTTTTTTGCCCTCCCAAAACTGGCATACTAGTTACTAGAAATTGTTTGCCAGTAGTAGCATTCTGGCACAGCCAGTAGTTGTCCAGCTATTATCACTCATTTATGTGTTTAGCCATTAAATATTATATGTCTCGTTAGCTCAGTGGGTAGAGTAATCGTCTGCCAATCTGACGGCCTGGGTTCAAATCACGGCAGGACCAAAAAAAATACATATGAACTTTTTTTTAATTTTATTTTGGAAAATATATTTCCAGACCACCTATTTATTGGTTTTGCCAGCGTTTTGCCAACGTTTAAAAATTTTGTTCCTCCAGTGCTTTTCCGGCGCTTTTTGAACAGCCGGTCCTTTTGTCTAATGATGTTATCATTTTGGGAATGGGAAAGCACTTTTTGCCAGTACTTGTACCACCTGTTAAAGTGCTTTGCCACCGCTTTCCCGTTTGTATTTTTCTGACTGGGTATAATATAATTAATTATGTGACTAAGACTATATACATGACTAATGAAACAAATAAAAAAAAAAAACACTCCATATACAGCGAAACAGAGTTACTCCGGTCAAAATATCTAATATTTGTCCCATGGACTTAATAATTATTTATAAAAAAAAATTAAATGTTCAAAGTTTAGGGTTTAGGAGTAAGGGATACTTCCCCTGATAGATATTCTACAAAGTGGTAATTTTGCCAAAAAAAAAAAATACAAAAAAAAAATTTTTACACTTTATGGATTTCTACAAATACAACAAGCAATAAAATACCCATGTAAAAAAGTTAAGATCTGATCAGATCTTTTTGGATCTAAATAGATATGATTGAATCTAATTAGATCCTGCACCAGATCTTATCAAATATGATCAGATATGGCATATGTGATAGTACCTTATGGCAAGATCTGATCAGATCTAGTGCCAAATCGGTTCAAATCTAAAGTGATCTGGACAATTGTGCCGGATATGCCTAGATCTGATCAGATCTAATTAGATCTAAAATTTGTCTCAATTTTGAGATCCAATTAGATCTGGTAAGATCTACTAAGATCTGGCTAGATATGCCTAGATCTGATCAGATTTAATTGGATCTCAAAATTAGGGACAAATTTGAGATCTAATTAGATTTGGTAAGATCTACTGAGATCTGGCCAGATCTGATCTTTTTTAAACGGGTAACCAAAATAAAACTTGATTGTAGAAGAGAGGGCATAGGGGCAAACTAAAACCCTATAATCATAATTAAGGAAGAGATCGAAATGAAGTTTCTTTTGTGATTAGAATATATGCATTCTCTGTTACAATCGTAAACTCTTATACTTTACATCTCTCTTATTATTTTGTTTTTGTTTTGTGTTTTTACTTACATGTACAAATGTCCATCGAAGTCAGCAGGCCTGATGATTAGACTAATTGTGTTAAAAAAAAAATTTTTTAGAGAGTTAAAATATTCTCTATGAGTTATGCATTAAACACATAGACGACTGCAGCTACACGACTACACGACTACAAATGCTGCTGGCTGCAATTGTAGTCGTGTAGTCAGCTACTTAATTTTTTTGAAAACGACAGCAACATGTAAACAGATAATCCTAAATATTTGACATTTTGATAAATATTAATCTTTTTTGGTTTGTGCTTCTAAAATAATGGCTGAGTAATATTTTGTTAATTTTGTAAGATCCATTTTTTTTTACAAAACATCACAATAAAGTTATTTCCAAATATAAATTAATGAAACCTTCAAACAATTGTAAAATATAAACACCTGTTTCTTCAGTGTTCCCAAAACGGTGATTTTCTAGTCAGAACTAGCGATTTTATTTCGCCTCTAGCGGGAAAAATTGTCCTGTTTTACATATTTTGTTATATTGTCAACACTATTTTTGTTTTGTAGCCAACAAAAATAGAAATTATCCTAAGTTGACTACAGCGGCAAAAGTAGTCGTGTAGCCGTGTAGCTGTGTTGGTGTCAAAATAATCGTTTTCATATAAACGTGTGTATTTTATTTTTGACAGGCTGTAGTCGTGTAGCTGCAGTCGTCTATGTGTTTAATGCTTTACAAGTATTATAGTATGTAGTTAATTTTGGCATAAAAAAAACTTTCATTGGTTTGTTGTTAGTAGAAATCAATTACTTGGTTTAAAATATCCCCAGACATGGATTTAAATTATATTAGGGGTTCTAATAAATTTTAGGGGTTCTAATAAATTTTCGAAGGAAAAGAAATTTATTGTTAAATTTGTGTAAACTGTTCTCCCTTACACCACCAAAAAAAAAGAAAGGGATATGAGGTTAACCAGATAAGGTCAGTGGGTATCGATCCCCCCTTGTCTCGCTCCATCGGCTCTGTTTTTATTTGTTCACGAACTCGGGCACAAGCAAAATAACACATTTTGCTTTTGTAAAATCAAAGAGCGTAAAATAAGGAGAAATTGCAACTATAATACAGGAGAATTGCGGGGAAATTAGATAATTTTAAGGGGAACGAGATAATTTCCTAAATGCGTAGTAATGAAATAAAATACGCAATAAAATTTTAAAATAATTTGGTGTATCCATCACACATTAGGTTTAATATTTTTTTTATCAATTAACTTCAAAATCAATCGCAGAGAAAATTATTTTACGTGGAGAGTATATAATTCATACACAAAAATTCCTGTTGGGAAAATGAAACATACTTTATAAAAATTTGTTCATTAAAATTCATGGATTTTATCAAGTTTTGTATAAATTGTGTACTTCATTGTGTTAATGATGTTGTGTTAGAAGTTGACAACACTCATTTCAAAGAAGAATAATGAAAAAGGAAATTTTACGTCATCGCATTTTTCCCCTCACAGTACTCACAGCATCTTTTGTGCGCAAACGGTTTTCACCCGGTTTTTATTTGCTCGCCCGAGTTCGCTAAAAATATAAGAGAGTCATAGGAAGGATCGTCTCTCTCTATCTGTATACTCTTTGATGAGGTTAAGTTTGGTAAATATTCGTATATTAGTCTGCAAAGCTGTTCTATCAATCAACCATTACCCAACATATACCTCCTTTTACCATGTAATGGTGTAAACCTGGTATATTTAGTATAGTTTCCACCTGAGTGAAAAAGTTTATAAATTCGAAAATTTTAAGTCAGGTTGATTGGAATGAAATCAGGTTAATATAAAATATGTCCATTGAGTAGGGAAGGATTTCTAATTCCGACCTCTAGCAAAGTGGACCGTAATGAAACAATTTTAGAATCGGCATAGGTAAATATAAGTTCGTCAGGTTCAGCAAACTAATCAGGTTTACTATAAACTTGTGAAAAACAACTATATATGTAACTCTCAACGTGGTTAGTATATGTCAACGGTATTCCTCCACTAAAGTTATATATTCATATGTGTAGGGTTAGTCTTTAAAAAAAAATAGGCACGTTCATGAAGACGTTGAGTTATATAAACCACAGGTGGCGAATGATGATATATATACGCGGTGGTGTTTTGCACCGGCTAGTAGATCCTGGTGGGTTAAGCGGTATGCTGAATTTCATGTAATTTTATCTGTCCTAAAATATGCATATATTAGGGGTTTTTCTGAATAAGGTTGGCAATAATTCAAGCACTTACAATCTTTTGTAATTTCAATGTAGGGAGCGGTTGACAACAATTTATATCAAATCCAGTTTAGGATGTTAGAAACCAATATATATTTGGATTTCCATATATCGGGCTGTCGTTCGGAAATAATTTGATAATCCAAAGTCGTGGCTTTCAATTCTCCGATCTGGCCAATGAACCCACAGTTATATCCTGATTAAATTTTTACTAAAAATTTGTTTTATATTTCCCAACTATTTTCTTTTTACGTCGAATAATGCGTAACACGAAGAATAGAAAGTAACACGAAGAAATTATGTCAGATTCGAAAATCTATAAACGTTGAGATTTCAACCCTGACAATTATCCTCGTTGCAAATTAACGTGTATACGAAAAGTTATGAATAATTTATGTGCACGTTTTCGTGAACATTAGGATTTTTTCTGATTTAACGTTTTTCTTCGTATTTCCCATGATTCCCGATACTGAACATTATCCTTAGATTTCCTTAAAACAAAAATAAACACAATTAAACATTTTCAATCTTTGGGAATGTTTCACCCATCACAAGCATTATTCTACCTCAAGTCCAAATTCTAATATGATAGTGTCATATTAGATTTATTTGTTGTTTCAAAATATAATATTAGGATTTGGACTTGAGGTACAACAATATTCTAACAAATATATAAAAGCAACAAGTGGTAAATATTTACATATGGGTAGAATACAGCAACCTTTCAGCAAAAAGTAAATTACGTTTAGAGGTTCCTAAAGTTTCTTTTGAGGATTTCTGCATAAATTCTGAACAATTTTAACAATTCATTTACAGAAAGAATTGATCTGTCAATTCATCAAAGCATTTTTAATTATTAAATTTTCTATATATAAAAAACTTTTTGTGTATGCAATGACCGGGAATCAAACCGACAACCCTCTACACAGGCTACGACCAGTAGCATTACCTCTTAACGAGATACACCACGGTCGGCATATCGATTAGTGTGGCTAATGTTGAAGGCAAAACTCTTTCACATCAGTAAGAATTCCGTCTTTGCTGAAATTTGACATTTTGTTTGCTTGGATTTTGTCTGTCTTATAAAAGTAAAAAGTTGGTCAGTTTCTCAATTTTAATTACGATTTGAAAAAACAACATTTGGAAATGGGTTGAGTAGTTTTTTCTTTAACTGATGTGACCGTTTTTTCAAACATGCTATAAAAAACTGACGATTATCTTCAGCTTTTCGATGTTAAATTCCTAACATTTTAAAGACATTACAAAAATGTTGAAATATGTGATGCAAAATTGCCATCTTTTACAAAATTTTTCATAATATTTTAAAAATTGTATGTAATATGCTAGTTATTGAACTCAAAAAAGTGTACGATAATCGTCTATCGTGTTGTAGAATCTGGGTACAGGTTTTATGTAAAACCCTCTTAAGTTGACATATAAAAAAAAATATGTATGAAATTTACAAAGCCCATTCCTGTATTCAGCACCAACCTGGCGTTTTGAGGTAGTTTTTAGTTATTTTTATAAAATTGAGAAAAGCATATTAAAAAAAAAAATTGTTCCATTAATATATTTAAAAAACACATAAATTTAATCTTCTCTTAATTAATTTTGGCAAATACAGATGTGATGTACCTATTTTGGTCAAATCACTAAGGGGTCAATTAGTGATTTAAGTTTCTCTAGTTTCTCGTACCGAACAGTTCCGTAATCAGTATTTTTGAACTACTCATAGTTTAGTATTATGTTATAATTTTTGTGGCCACAAAGTCAAGTATTATGTGCACTTTGTAACAGTCACGGGACAGTGTTTAACGGCACCGATTGCCATTTTTTCATATACATCTAATTATACTGCACCTGTTCTGTGTTATATCACTACTTCAACTGTAACAGTACTAGTTACTTTTGTCAATTTGATGTTATGATACTTTTTCTCCAGTTGTATGATATATCCAAAACTGATAGCTAAATTTTAATTAAACATTCAGAAATCGGGGCTAAACATAATTATCTAAAGTACTGGTTTAGGATAATTTAATATCCATCATTAACTGTAGGAAAAATAACTTATTGTCAATTTTAGACAGGTGGGAAGTAAAAAAAATCCACTGAATTAAGACAAGCTCCTATTCAAAGTTTAAGTTAAATAATAATTCACGATAAACGGGACTGAACGAATTGATCTAGAAAAACCGAAGGACATAGTTATTTTATTTAAGGCTATATAACGGGGTAGTTTTTGACCCACTTCTTAACCCACTTCTTAACCCTCAGCCCCTGAAAAGGTTCACTTCTTATTTTTTCTGTTTCCGGCATCACATATTCAACTTTCATCTACGCACAGATCTTCCTTGTTAAAATACCTACAGCTGTTCAAATACTAGATTCAGACAAGCCAGTTAATAAACCATATAAACTATTTCCACTTCGTTCATAATTTAGTGTATTGCATGTGAAAACATGCTTTCAGAATGTGGTCAGAAACTGACAGCTAAAGCTAAAGTAGATGAAAGCAAAGCATTATTCTTAAAACAAACAGTATGTACAGTAGCCGGTAATACTCTTATGACCAATGTTACCAGTTTTGACGATTTATCGTCAGTTTGACGATTTTTACTATCGAAAATAGCCAAATGACGATTTGACAATTTTCATCTTCAAAATGACGATTTTTTTTAATAGGAAATATAGCAACAATTGTTCAAAAATACGTTATTTTTCCATTATCTAAATCAATAAATCTGAAAATTTAATCGGTAATTTATAAATATTTATCATAAAATTTTTATTTAAGGTAGTCATTTTAGAATCTGATAGTTTTTTGTAGGAAAACTAACACAGAATCTGGTAATTATTTTTATTTAAAATAGTTTTTCCTAAATTTCCTTCATACATTTTTTAACTCAACAATATAAAAATCCATTACTATAATCATAATATTGTAAATCTTGTTATTTTGGAAACCAATAAAATTAAATAAAAAATTAAAATAAAATCTCTAATAAATGTAACGTGTTTTTATGTATATGGAATGTATATCTCATATCGGACTCTTTTTTCATGTAAATTCTTTAGTAGGTACCTGTGAAATATCTCTAGACTAAGTACATTTACCCTCTAACCGGCCTAAGCTTTTTTGCAATGAAATTTATACCATGTGTTCCTCACGAAAAATAAACAATAAGTTCTTCTACAAAATTTTTTTTCGTTGCCTACTTTATGCGATATGGGCCAAAATAGTTTAAGGGTGAATCTCGAAAACTAGCGCATAAAAATTACTAGGTTTAGGCACAAATTATTTCTCTTACCAAGATGTAATTGCAATAAAAAAATTACATTTTTTGTGCTGTTACTTAAGAGGTTGTAGCGAATTTCGTTTTTCGAAAAAAGCGAAATTGAGCGAAAACGCACCAAAACTTCAATATATATTATTCAAACTTATAAGCTTTGCTACCTATACCAAATATATTCTTTTTACCAAATTTCAGAAAAATCCGTCCATTCATTTTGAAGTTAAGGCGATGTCCTTTAAAGGTATCTTTATGGAATCCTGTGCGTCCTTGGACCAAAGTAAGGAACTTTTTGAATAGCTTAAGCTGCAATCTTACTTCATGGTCACTATCAATTGTTTTAGTCAATTTAAATATGTTTTTAAGAATTTTGAAACTTTTGGTTGTTTTAAAATATTTAATTTTTGAAATTTTACGAAATTTTATCTTTGACACTTTTTCGCTTCCAAACCGTGCATTGTACACAAAAAAATTCTTCACAAAAAATTTTATAAATTTTGTTTTCTGTTGAAAAAGCATAATTTCGTATTATAAAATACCCTTTTGGCGCCTTTCTGGTCAATTTAATATACCCCGCCTGGAGGCGGGCTTGCCGGTTAGAGGGTTAAAATCTAAAGTTTTTTCGATACCAAATTTTTTTTTTTTTATGTTAAATTTATGGTCAATTTTCAATACATTCATGTAATTATTTGAAATTTGGAGATATGAGTATTAAAATATTATTTTCTAAAACACTTCGGTGAAGTGTTGAGTTATTTCTATAGAAATTCTTTTTGTTACAAAATCAATTTACATTGAATGTTCCTTCACTTCAACCAATCAAATAAAAAACTAAAGTTTTAGAATTTTTCTTAAATTACAACTGACACCGAGAACCGGGTGATTTTTTAAATTTTATATTATGATTTTATGGTTATAATAATAAAAATACTTCCTTTTTAAATTTTGATGATTTTTAACAATATTTTGATGATTTTTTCAAAAATATTTGACGATTTTGAACCCAAATAACCTGGCAACATTATTTTCAACTAGTTCCTTATGTACTTAAATAATTAATAGCGCCCATTAATTTAACTTTTTTTTAACAATATGAAAAAACCACCAAAAATGGAATAACCCCCCAAAAAAATTTAAAGGTAATAATGTTCAAACTATTTTAATTTTATTTCATTTTGGATTTTTTCATAATGAAATAATCTCAATATTTAAAGATCAAATAAACAAAAAATCAAGTAATGTTGTTTTATTGGATTTATATGCACTGACCTTATCATTTTGACGCATTTCAAAATGTATATTATTAATATTTTGATTTATAAATTGAACAAAATAATTTATACATAAACAAGTTTTGAGCAACAAGTTTTTAGGTAACGGTACTACTATTCAACCTTATGTTTTTGACGAGCACCTAAGTGATCATTGAGTGGTTTTAAAGTGAAGGACCAAAAACATTTTTTTTGCAAAGAATAATATAATGGATACCATTATAAATCTTTTAAACAGATTTTGTAAAATTTTACATTAAACAAACATTTTTAGTTCAGAGATTTTGTGTAGGACCCTTGGATTTAAGAATTTGTCTTACTAAGAAATATTTAAGAAAATAATCGTGCTTAGTTCTACCTACAAAACTAGTCCTTATATTTTAAAGTGAGCACTAAAGTTTTCTTTTTTTTAACTTAAGTGTACTATAATATTATTAACGCTGCTTAAGTGAAATTCTTAAGTAACACACCTCTACAAAATAAGATAATATTTATAAGTCGCAAAACTTTGCAGTGGATTTAGGATAACTGGGGGCTGCTGATTTCGAATCTCCAACCAGTTTGTTCAACTTGGCTCTAGATTTTGTACAATTTGCGATTTTACTTTTTCCATTTTTCAACCGATTATTGAAAAAGAAGTATAATTTTGTAACCACACTCAAAATAATAAGTCTGTTGGCTGAACAGAAAAATTTGTTACTTTAACAAAATTTATTCCTGTTTTTTGGATTAAAATAAAATTTTTTGGTTTCAAAATATTTTTTGGTAAATTTAACAAATCTAAATTTAAGTAAGATATTAGTAAAATAACAGTTTTATTTGTAATTATACTGAGTCGTAAAATTTGGTCAAATTAAGGTCTCGGGACTCTCCCTGCACTGAGAGAATTTTCATCACTTCAGTAATGAATTTCTTCATAGTTTCAATAAAAATTGTCACTGGAACTTGAAACTTGAAACTTTTCATAGAATCTATGAAACAGGTTTCATTAAAGTCATTGTTTATGAATAGTTCATAAAATTAATGAAACTCTTCATAAAATTAATAAGCCACTCGTCTAATGAATAAATCATTTAGCCAATGAAGAGCTACATAAAATATATGAAGCAATTTCATTTACTATTATTTATTATAGTTGGTTGTTGTCGTTGCTAAGCTGGAGTGGATAAACAAAAAGTACTTAGCAAATGCAAAAGGCGTAATAAAATTGGAGCATATTTCACGGATGTACAAAATTTATCTAAAGAAAGAATTCATTAAATTAAAAAGTTTCATAAAAAAAAGTTTCGAAAAAATTAATATGATTTATAAAAAAAATTCATAGTCCAAAATTAATAATAAAAAATTAATTAAAAAAAATAAAAATTATAAAAGGATATTCTCTCAGGAAATGACGATATTTTAGAAAAAAATTAAAAAAAAGTAAATACTATTGAACAATTTCATAAATATAAAGAACATTTTCGTTAAATTTATGAAGATCTAATTTATGAAATTCAATGAATTTTTTTAATGAAATTATGAAATTTTATGAAAGAAAAGTTATGAAAAATTTCATAATATTAATTAAATATTATATACATAATGAAATTCTTCATTGGTTCTACGAAAAAAATTCTATGAAATTATATCATTAATATCATGAAGGATAATTCTCTCAGTGAGGGCCTAGATCATATCATCTAAAGCCATGGAAGGCATTCGCAAAGAGCAAACATTTTATCAGTTTTGCTCTATTTAGCTAAGTTTTCAAGATATGAGCAATTTTATGAAATGGAAAAATTTTATTAGAAATTTCCGAAAGGCCAAGGCTCCACCATGGTCTATTTTTGGTTAGAGATAACCCCTTTCGCTGGGACATTATGTGGTTAGGGGTAGTCGAAATTTTCGTCAATTTTCCTTTATCTCTCTTAGTTTTCGAGATATGGGCCAATTTTAAATATCGGGAGGGAAAGAAATAGCGCCATCTTTGAAACTTCGGGTCCACTGGTGGCGCCATCTACCGCGTAATAACAACAACATGAAAATATTTTATTTTAACATAAAGTAGTTATAAAAAGTTTTGAAAATTAACACCCAAAACTAGCAAGGTTGGTTACCGAAACGATTAACGGTAAGGGTAACGGTATCCAATTTAATTTGTTTAGGTAACGGTAAAGGTAACGGTATTTAAGACTGTTTCGGTAACGGTTACCGGTAACTACCCATAAAAATAACGGTATCGGTAACGATAACGGTAATTGTAAAAATTTTTAGAGGTATTGATAACGGTAACGGTATTCAATTTGAAACGGTATTTTAGCGATAACGGTATTATAACGATAACGGTAACCAATCTTGAAAACTAGTTAAAGTACTGAGGATTTTAAGTACAGTGTGAAATGAGGAAAACTAAAATCTTTGTTTAAATCAGTGTTTTAATTAAAAATTTGTTAAAAATTAGTCAAATCGATTTGAAACCCGTTTGATAGATTTTTCTGCTGACGTATTATTTTAAGTGTATCAGAAATAATAGCTATTCCAAAGTACAATAAAGATGCAACAAAAACTACCTCATACGGACCAGTAAGTATGCTACGATTACTTTCAAAACCCTTCAAAGAACTTTTTTTCACACGCCTTGAACCTATACTCGAAGAAAGAAATATAATCCCAGACTACCATTTCGGTTTTAGACGTATGCACTTCACCATTCAGCAAATACATAGAGTAACAAACAACATTTCAGCCGACATTGAGCAAAAGAACTACAGTGTGGGTACTTACCTCGATGTAGCCAATGCTTTTGGCAGTTTATGGGCAGATAGGGACTTTACATAAACTTGAAAGACTACTACCAAGAAATATTAAGCTATTCAAAGAACAGACAATTTAATATCAACCACAAAGACCAATGTTCTATCATACTGCCGATGAAAGCTGGCGCACTCCAGGGAAATGTCCTCGGCCTAGTGCTCTACCTTTTGTTCACAGTCGATATGCCAACACCCGGAGCAAATCATGATAGGATTGCTACATTCGCCGACGATACACTACTTCTGTTAGCCAACACAAATGCCAGAGTGGCTATTTCAAATCTTCAATCATTGCCAAACAGCACCCTAAACTGCTTCCAAACCCCGGGGTATACAGATTAACAGTGATAAAACAATCAAAGTTGTTTGCACCAATAGAAAGGTCGCTGACTACCAACCAATCCTTAATAATAATTAACCAATACCTGGAGATATATATAAATATTATGTCCTATGGTTCCATTAGGAAAATACCTAGAGATACTAAGGCTAAATACCTTGGGATATTCCTAGACTCCAAACTTATTTGGAAAGATCTTACCATTGAAAAGAGGAATGAATTAAAAAAGAAATTCAGGCAATTATACTGGCTACTAAGTATAGAGTCAAAGCTATCAATTCAGAACAAACTACTAATCTACAATACAATGATAACCCCATTTGGAAGTTCTTAGCGGAATTATGGGGAACTGCTAGTAATTCAAATATAAAAATTACACAACATATCAATTCTAAAATTCAAAGAACTATTGTGAATGCAGAATGGTGTGTCTTAGATGAGGACCTTCATCGTGATCCAGGCGTTAAACCCGTAAAAAAGTTATCCGAAATTGCAGTTTAAAATATACCAATCGCCTCAATCTACACTCAAACTCTGAACTAAGATGACTTCTAGAAAATGAGACTGTGATGCCCAGAAGACTACGGGACGACCTGATAGCATCCTTTGATGTAAAAAATGTAGTATATATGTTATTGTATTAACTATAACTCATTTGATTAAATTATATTAACACAAAACTTAATTACCTTAGGATAAATTACCACAGAATAATATATTTTTACCCCGAAAAATCATACAACTTTGTTTAATAGTTTTATTTCTAGGAATAAATGTAAGGCAGTAAGTTATGGATGTGTAATCCATGTCTAAGTTTGCATCTTTGCACCATGGCGTGGCTTGATTTACACTTTTGGATATATTACTCACAGACATAATGAGTTTTTTGAATATAACTTTAGCTATTTTCTTTCTAAGTTTTTTTTTCCATTGGATTGAAAATATTTTAAACTTCTTTTTCAAAACATTTTTGAAGTTAATTCGCGACATTTTTAGGTCTTTCACGATGAAAGAAAGATTTGAAAAAATTTTAATAAATGTCTAAGAAATAAAAACAATTTCCACAAAATGAAATAGAAAAATTATCGCATAATACAATGACCAGAAACTGTATAAAGTTACGTGTATAATACAACGACTACTTTGTTTTTCAGATGACGTAATATACTTTATGAGATTTATGTTAAAGAGAAAATCTACCGACTGGTACAAGACCATCGAATATATTACTACACACTTTCCAATTGAATAAAAGATGTATGTTTTTATTCAAATAAAAAGCTTTATTAATTATATAATAATATTGTATTACGGCCTTAAATTCTCAGACGCAGTCTGGTTAGGGAGGGTTCTTCAATAAGAGCGCTACAAAAGTTTTTTTAAATAAAACAAAAACGGTTTTGGATATCAATGAAATTCTTTATTCCTGTGAAAGCACGTTCGATGCCATTATGTATGGAAATCGATCTATTTTGCATGGCCACCACGAGCACGCTTGTAGAAGTCCAGACGCTAAACCCAATTTTCGACGGTTTTCAAGCATAAATCGGCCGATATTCGTACGAAGTTCATCAATCGTCGCTGGCTTGTTGGCATAGACCATAGATTTGACGTAGCCCCACAGGAAATAGTCCAACGGCGTCAAATCGCACGACCGAGGCGGCCAATCGACTGGCCCATTTCGTGAGATAACACGTTCTCCAAACTTGGTTTGCAATAAATTGATTGTGACATTCGCTGTGTGGTTTGTGGCGCCGTCCTGTTGGAACCACATGTCCTCCAAGTCCATATCATCCAATTGGGGCCAAAAATATTCGGTTATCATTGAACGGTAGCGATTCCCATTCACAGTAACGTGCCGGTCTTGATCATCACGGAAGAAGTACGGCCCAATGACGCCGCCGACCCATAAACCGCACCAAACCATAATTTTTTCGGGATGCAATCAGAGCTTTGAAGAATTAATTCCTTTTTGAATGAATTCACTACCAATCGAATTCAATTTTCTCTAGAATTGAATGAATTCCTTTTCTTAAGTAATTCACTGAATTCGTTTAAATGAACGCGTTCATCAAACAACAAATTCAAAGAATTAATTCAATTGCAATAGTTCTTTTTATTAAATCAAATGAATTAATTCACCGGTGAACGCGTTCAATTTTATAAATCGAACGGAAAAAAAGTGAATTAATTCCTTACTGAATTAATTCACTACTGAATTCGTTCAATTTCATTTTCGTTCAGTGAATTAAAAAAAATAAAATTACGTTCAGTGAATTAAAAAAAAAAATAATAAGTTCACTGAATTGAAAAAAAAAAAATAAAATAAGTTCACTGAATTGAAAAAAAATAAAATAAGTTCACTGAATTCAAAGCTTGTTTTCTGCCGTTCAGTAGAAGAAAACAATAACGTACAAATACAATTTTTAAATAAGCAATTTTGCAGCGTGTGCTAGTAAAAATAAACAAATTAGAAACCGGATGCTGTTTATCAACCTACATGATTCAAAAATAAAGCCTTTTACTATTAAAAATAAAAACTTTACAGGTATAGATAAATTTGGAAAAAAATATAACTATTAATTTTTGAAACCAGTTATATAGTTATATTTTTTTCCAAATGTATCTATATCTGTAAAGTTTTTATTTTTAATAGTAAAAGGCTTTATTTTTGAATCATGTAGGTTGATAAACTGCATCCGGTTTCTAATTTGCTTATTTTTACTAGCACACGCTGTAAAATTGCTTATTTAAAAATTTTATTTGTACATTATTGTTTTCTTCTACTGAACGGCAGAAAACAGGCTTTGAATTGAGTGAACTTATTTTATTTTTTTTCATTTCAGTGAACTTATTTTATTTTTTTTTTTTCAATTCAGTGAACTTATTATTTTTTTAATTCACTGAACGTAATTCAATTTTTTCTTAATTCACTGAACGTAATTTTATTTTTTTTTAATTCACTGAACGAAAATGAAATTGAACGAATTCAGTAGTGAATTAATTCAGTAAGGAATTCACTGAATTCAGTAAGGAATTAATTCACTTTTTTTCCGTTCGATTTATAAAATTGAACGTGTTCACCAGTGAATTAATTCATTTGATTTAATAAAAAGAACTATTGCAATTGAATTAATTCGGAACAAAATAAATCGAACGAAAGCAAATATGAATTAATTCCATTCAATATATGGTACTTAGTGAATTAATTCATCGAATTTTTAATTCAGAATTGAAAAATTGAATTAAGGAATTAATTCTTCAAAGCTCTGGATGCAATGATGACTCATAGAGTACGTGTGGATTGCTGTCTGACCAATAACGCATATTTTTTTTATTGACGAAGCCATTCATTATGACGACCATAAATTGGACGTAGCGCTCTTTACGTTGAGGCCACTGACTCCGAATTTCGGTAGTAAATTTTAATAATTTCCATCATGAAATGGCAAACCTTACTGAAGAGAAATGTCAAAAGAGCGGCAAGAAATATGGCGTCGTTTGCTGTCCCTGTCTTTCTACTTTTGTAGCGTCCCTGTTGAAGAACCCTTTGTAAAAGATTAAGGCTTAATTTTTCATGTTTGCAACAAACCATGCGAAGTGAAGAAGTTCTGTTTTTTTTGAAGCTCATAGATAGAAAATTTCAGCGTCACGAAAATTTTAATCTGTGATCTATGAAAAAGAATAGTTTTGAGAAAAAAACTTAAAATGGTGTACTATAGATGTTGAAAAATGGAAAGACGCCATAAGTAAAATATGTTCAACATTACAATTACCTCTTAAGTGGAGTGTGCAATGCAGTGCAATGTGGTGTGGTATAGTCCTGTGTGAATATTGGCTTAAAACAATAAGCCGGTAAAAGAAATCGTTGAAAAAAAGTTTTTCGTCTAAAGAACATGTCTGCAAAGTGCCATAATTTATAAAGTAGTTTATTAAAACAAAAAAAGAAAAGTTCGTAGAAGAAGAAATATTAACCAAAGCGAAAATAGCTAGAAATTATATAATTCAAATACTTTTATGAAAGAAGAACGCATTAACTTAAGGGGTTATACCTAATTGCAAGGTAAAAAAGATGGTCATACTACTAAGCAATATGGATTTGTTCTTTGGCAACTTCATCGCTTGGTTGCAGCAATCGAATTATTTAGTTTGCGCAATCAAATGTGTTTCTGGGTCAATTCAAGTATATTGTTCATATTGTTTCAATCAAAATTTTGTTATGTGTAATTCGGTCCTCACAACGAATATACTTTTTCTGTGTATATGGCTTTTGATAGGTGAATAATTTAATTTAATACTACTTCCCAAAAAGACCCATATCCTCCCTTTTAAAACCAAAAGAACTAACATTCGCTTCAAGAGGCAGACAAACATATCCTAATGACAGGTCATTACCATACGGATTACCAAGTAATGATAGGTCATTACCCTTTTGCATTACTTTAAAATACAAAATAATGACTTACTGATAATAAGTTATAGAAGTATTCCTGCAAAGCAATCACTTACTGGTAATTGATTAAATAAGTTCTGATTTAGTCTTTTTTATATTAGTACCCAGCAAAATCTTTCATTACCAAATAAGTAGTTATATAATAGAAATTCATAGCTCCGCACAACTTATTTTGCGGCGTCTAAACTCATTATTTTTGTTTGGCGTGGTCGTAGAAAAAAATTAAAAGTAAGTAGTTATGAGATTTTGAATAATAAGTGGTTACACAAATGGTTACGAAAAGTTGAATTATAAGTGGTTATCCGACTGCTTACTTTATTCTTAAAAATAAGGAGTTACACAAATACTATTAGCTTCAGGAAATACATTCAGAGGAATTAAAGTTTTTGCTCGTGTGTAATTTTAGAACTCGTCATAAAAATTTTAACACAAAACATATTTACATATAATAAATAAAAATGTATAAAATTTAACTTTGTAAAAAGTACTTATTTAAAATATTGCGAGTAAGTCATTATTTTATATTTAAAAGCAATGACTACAATAGGCCGTTATTAGGAAGTCATTATTTTATTTTACAAAATAATGCAAAAGGTAATGATATATCATTATTGGTAATGCCGACAGCAATGAGGTGCCATTACCAATATTTTGCTGGGTACTTTATTTATTAAATTTTTTGGAACATTTTTCCAACTGAATAGAAAATTTTCCGAGGTAAAAAGTTTTTTTCCCAATATGACCAACTATTTCACAATGTGTGGTAACCACTTATTTCCTAACTTCTGAGTAACCACTTATTCTATCTTTGTGAGTAACTACTTATTCTTTCACTATGGGTAACTCGTTATTTGCACTTTTTCGGTAAGTGAGAGGGTAATGACCACCCATGAATTTTTGGGCATCGCGAACAAAAGTAAGTTGCGAGTAAATAGCCTGGTAAGTAGTGAAACCCTATGTGTGCTACTTACTCACGTAATTACCCGGTAATGTCTGTTTTTGCTAGGTAACTACACTTTTATTTTTTTTACAGGAGAAGCAAAAAACGTTAAAAAATTAATAATAATAAAGTATACTTATTAATTTTTTAAAAATTTCTGTTTTGTTTTTATATACATATTTAAGTTTTTATGTTAGTTATGTCCCTTTGATTTGCTTTTTTCTGAAACAAGAAGACGTAACTACACTAAAGCCATTTTTAGATGTACCACCAATCACGGCACAAAAATTAACACATCCATGTTATATTAGAAAATTTTTGAAGCTTTTCTAATAAAAATACTTGCTTGCATTTTGATTTATTTTTTTTTATTTAAATTTTTATATTTTATTAAAAAAAGAATATATTATTTATTTTTAAACTAAAAAACACATGTATTTTTAATACAGATATTAAAGTAATTTTAAATGGAAAAAATAAAATTGCAAAATTGCTGGTAAAATTTTGCCTTCGTGGATAGAGCGCGGGTAATTGGTTCCATGTGTAGTTTTTGGGTAATCGGATAAATTACACAATTAAAAAAGATTTAATGCATGAATTGGATACTTGATATTTTTTAGTTAATTGAATAAAGTAAAATTAGATCCAACAGTTCCAATTCAAATAAAGTAAATTTGATTTTTCAGATAATTAATTTAAAAAAGTTCGGAGTTCTTCTGTAATTTATTATAGTCCTAATGTTTTATTAAATTTGTGAAAACGTCTGCCAATCTCTACATAAATTAATTGATTTTTAAATGTGTTGTTTTGTAGGAAGGAGAAACAATTTTATTGAAAAATTTAACAGACTCTGGGGAAATAACGGATTTTTTTTGGATATAGTGAACAGGATAATAGGCTTAAATCAGTAAAATATATCTAAGCGCACACAAATTATGATATTATGATTTTTATATCGTTTACATTTTGAAATCATAATTTATTCTTATTAGAGAACTTTTTAAGTTCCAAAATTATTCTTTCTCAAAAATATATCATTAACACCTCTAATATAGCCCCGAAAAAGGAGAGAGTTGTAATAGCCAAAAAAGTACTTGATAGTAAATTTTTAGATGATGTTTGGGGTTCTAAATCATTAAGATAAAAACATGATTTCGTTAATAAATAATCTGCGACGAAAGGAGTATCTAATATTTGAATTTGTACCTTTAGTAAACATCTCATGTTACTTAATTTTTCAAAAAATATTCGCATTTTCTCTTTTAATTTTAAGTTAATATTGAATAAAAAAGACTGACTTTTTTAATACCTAAAAATTAAGGAGTCTGTGACAAATCTGAAAATATAAAACACAGATAAAACCATTCAGAATAATAAAAAAACATATATTTTGCAATCAATTTCAACAAAGTTTTAGATAATTAAAGTGCAAATTTCGAAAAAATAACGATTTTGAAATATGTATGTTCAAAAATGTGCTTTATTTCCTTTTGCCATAGTAAATTCATATAAAATTTATTTGAAATAAAAAATAAGTAAAATTTGTATCTCGGATTGAATTTTCTGCAAATGTTGATGCAGAAGTTGTAATTCTTTTGATAAAAAGAATTTAGTTTAATATGAATTTACGTCGTATGTAAAGATTTTGGAAATCCGATTAAGGGATTTTAGCAGATTTGCAATTATATCCTAGATCCTTTACCTAATCAAAATACGTTGATATGTTTCTAAAAGTCCAAAGTCTATAATTTTAAACCATATTAAAAATTATCTGTGGTTTAGTCAGGTATATGAATAAATAAGAAATTTTAACAAAAAAACTGTCTTTTTGCTAAAAGTTAAATTCCCGTGAAAAAAAAAATTATTCGGTAGCATATCTTTTTTTATTTGACATCACACTAAATTATATAAAATTTTACCCGGAAAATGGATTAATCAAATTGCATATAAACGAATAAAAAAGATATTTGAATTGATATAATTTCATCCAATTTTATCGGGGTTTTGGTCTTATTCAATTGCATTAAATTTTTTTTGTTTATATGAATATGTATAGTGTAGAAAACAACCAATTAATTAATTGAGAAAATTATCTGAATGATATTCATAAATTTTTGCACAAAACCGATGAAATTCACTAGGCCTCGTCCATTGAAACTTTTTATTAAATTAATAGAATTTTTGATAAAATGTCAAAATATTCATTTTATTTATTAAAGCTTTTTCATTAAAAATAAATTCATAAAATATATAAAGATTTTTCATCAAATTTAAGAAATTTTTCATTTACCTTGTGAAGAAAACTATTATTTTACTAAATAATTTCATTAAAACTGGTCCAGCAAACTTCTCTCTGTGTGGGTTATATAATCCATTAGTAATTGATTTAACTATTATTTTTTCTCTGTGTAGTTACTTTTCGTATTATTTCTTTCATTAGATTTAAGATTAGATATTATAATTAAAAAAGTGCGACATTGGTATGTCTCATTTATCCCAGAAATGAAAAAATTCTGGGTCACAATAAAATATAACCTCAGCTTTTTAATTTTGTATTCAATTCCCGTGAAAAAACGATTAGATTCAATGAAGTTAGGTTTGATCCAATTGTATCTATTCATATTAGAGAGTGAATAGCAACGTATAAAATTAGATATGAGTTTATCTGCGATTCCGATTTTCAAAATTTTCTTATTCGTTGCCTTATATAATCATATCCGAAAATATATTTTCTTTTATATCATTTTATATGCCATATCCCTTTCCGACCTATAGCCGATCCAAGTGACAGATTTATGTATATTATTGAATTATGTTATTTCTGTGTACATAAAACATTTTAGGATATTAAGTTTTGTCAGTAAGATCCTTTATCCTTTTTTTCAGAACACGCACAATTGTGGCACTCCCCGAGTAAAAAAGTGTATATAAAATTATATGTGAATGGATATATTTGCAATATGTAACTGGATATAATTTCATCCGAAAAATTGTCATATTAAATTGTATTATATTGGATATAATTGTATTTACAAGGATACAAAGTTATATCAAATGATAAACTTATATCCGAAGTTTGTCTACAACTGTTCGCCAAAAAATTAAAAATTTCTTAATTTTAAGACAATGCAGAAGGAAAAGTAAACATCATATGACATTGAAATTCTCAGTAGTGATATAGAATATTATACTCTTTGATGGAGTAATAAGTACTTTTCAAAAAACCATATTTTCATTTTTCATCGTGCGCTGGGATTCGAACCTGGGATCCCTGCTTGTTAGCCGAGAACTCTACCCCCCGAGCTCCCGACACATATAACATTTGATTGTCTTAAAAGTAAATTAATTGTTGTGCTTCGTATTTTCGTTCATGATGTAGAAAATTATACACCTTACCCCCATAATCACAAAAAACACAAAGTAAAATTTTTTAGATTTTTAAAAATGTTAGAATCATTACTTTGCGTTTATAAATCATACAATACGTAATCAGTGATCGGTAAGTCATTACTTTTTGTTTGAAATAATGCAGAAGGTAATGAGTTATCATTACAAGGTAATGCGTGAGTATATCGCACCCATTACCAAAGTTTTGCTGGGTAATAAAATTTGTGTTCAAAAATTATGAAATTTTGGCCTCAGGTTGCGGATAGTTAAGTATTTCCCTACCCAGGAAAATTTTCTGTTACAAAGAATCGGTTGCACAATAGCTGCTTTTCCTCTACAACCCCTGCTACTGTCAATTCTAACACCGATTATTTTTGTTTGAAATTGTCCCAAAAGCAACCACTTCTATAGCTCCAAAGTGGAACCAGTTGCCCTAGAATCAGTTCTGGTACTAGTTCCAGAATTCATTCTACGACCGTAATACCTTCCATATGAGATCCCTGGAACTGGATCCGGAACCAGTTCCATGGAATCGGTTGCAGTGGAACCAGTTGCAGAATTGGTCTGATTGGCAACCGATTGTAAAAACTTTTCCTAGGAACTAATAGACTACCCGAGTAAAAAAAGTTAGATGTTATAAAATACAAACTTAACTTTTTTTGGTATAGCCTCCGAAAAGTGGTGGATCATACTGTATTAATTTAGATACACCTTGGATCTAATATAATGAAATACGATCCGAAAAATGGGTTTATCTTACTATATATAATTAGATTTAGTGCAATAAAGTTACATTTTCTTTGATATCATTAGACAAAAATACTTCATTGAAAGTTCGCTCATATTGCATTAAATCATCCATTCTATTGAAATTAGTTTTTGATTGTCATTATGTCACATCCAATTCTATATAATTAGATAAACCCATTTTCGGATCGTATTTGGTCATATTAGATCCACGGTGCATATAAATGAATACAGCATTATCCACCATATTTCGGATCAAATTTTGTTTTGGGAAACAGCAGAAAAAGATATGATTGCATGTTGTACCTCATTAATTTTTTTAATAGGCTACCAACGAAAATATTTGATGTGTCAATCTCCGATTTTTATGAAATTCTGATATGTGATACAGAATGAGATCAACAACCTGTTGCATTATTTTGGCCATCTCGGAGATTTAATGTCAAAATAAGCTAGAGAAAATCGACCATTTTTTGGTACTCTTTTATTCGGCAACATTTCAGTAAATTTTGCTATTGGATACAAAAACTGTATAAAATAATGTATTCGTCAAATGGGGAATTTGCTATGCATAATGGGTAAGTCTTTGCGCAGGGTTGCCAAGTGGTTCCAAAAAGTACTAAAAAGGGCTTCGGCAAAAATTCTATAAGAGCCGAAGTAGCACGAATATCGAAAAAAAATCACATGTTCGCTCAGACCTAATAGTTAATCAGATTTTGGCAGTAGTACTAATACATATATCCATATAAAGTATCCTAAACTAACATCTTAACAAAACTAAAAAGTACCAAAAAAGGTAACAGTGGTAGGCTATTGAAAATTCGCATCCGAAAATATTATTTTTATATAGTACGTCTATGGAAAGAAATGGAAAACAGCTTAGATTAGATACCAAGGCACTACGCATCGCGATCAATATAGATTTTTTGTGCTGCCTAGAGTTCCCTAGAGATTCAGTTGGTAGCCTGAATAATCCCGTTAGGAGAATTTCTCCAAACGTCCGAAGATGACACAAAGCGGTCACCCAGAAATCTGAGTCTCCTCTCGCACAGTCTCGGACATTCGCAGAGAATATGCTCCGATGTCTCATTCTCCAGCTCACAAAACCTGCACACATCAGTGTCTGACCGGCCCTGTTTGTGAAGATGGTATCTGAGCCCATAGTGCCCAGTTAAGTATCCCGTCAGGGTCCTAACGTTACCCTGTCGAGTTACAATAGTCGCCTTGATACTCCGCTGGGCAAGGAAATAAATCTTTTGACCTGTCTTTGGCCAGTAGAAGTTTCCCAATGCTCAGCAAACGCAGTCTCTCTCCACTGCCTGAGTCTTTCCCTTGCGTACCCCTAGGTATCCCAAAGAATGGTTCCGGACCGATGAAGGGTCGTCGGGCTCCTCAATTGGCTAGACAATCAGCCCTTTCGTTACCCTCGTGCCCTTCATGACCAGGAATCCATCCCAGTGTAAGGAAGTTTTTCACACCGAGTTCGTTGAGAATTCCCACACACTCGAGAATTGGTGTGGTTGGCAACCGATTGTACAATATTTTCCTGGACTTATTGATAAAAAGCGAAGTTTGGAAAAAATGCCGCTCTAATCTGCAAGCAACTTTACTGAAAATGTGTGATAGTAAAAATTTTGTTTTCACTACAAACATTTTCAGAATTTTCTTTTCGTAAGTTCTTTTTATTTTTATATGTATAAACATACATACATATATCAACTAAAAAAATATATAAAAAAATGTACATAAAACCAGCTTACAGACTCCCAAAACAGGCGTGCAAAAGTAATCAATCAATGTGACCAACATCATGTACGGGCAATTAATCTTGATTTATAATTAATCATAATGAGGTGATGATTGATTTTAAATTACCCTCAAGCCAACAGCAATGTAAGATAGGAAATTAAATTTTGTAATGCTGATTTAATGGAAAAATGTTATTAAAGAAAAATATTTTTTGATGCTTATTTGAGTAAATTGTCACATTTTATGATTTTTTCATTGAATACCCATTAAAATTTTTTACAATCGGTAGCCAACCACAGCTATTCTGCAACTGGTTCCACTGCAACCGATTCCATGTAACTGGTTGCGGAACCAGTTCCTGGGATCCTATATGGAATGTGTGATTGACGTGGAATCAGTTATAGAACTAGATCAAGAACTGATTCTAGGGCAACCGGTTCCACTTTGGAGCTATAGCAGTGGTTGCTTTTGGGACAATTTCAAACAAAAATAATCGGTGTTAGAACCGACAGTAGAAGGGGTACTTTATACAGAGACTACTAAGTATAGAGACAGGAAATCAGAACTTACACTACTCACCGGTGGGTGTAATATCACCTGAGCAACTATTTAGTATCAGCTGAGTTTATATTTAAAAACGCACAAATTTTTCAAAACAGCGCAAAATTAAAAGAAAGGTTAAAGATGTTTTTATAACAATTTTAGTTGCTTTATTTTTTTTTAAATTTTTTGCTTGTTTTTATTTAAATATTGATTGAATAAAAAGGAAAAGTGTCAGTTTACTGATCAAATAACGATGTCGTTATAACTTTTTTCTTTGGTAATGCCGAAAGCCCAATTAGTTTGGAAGTAAAGTGCGGCGAAATGAGGTATCGTGAAGTAGAAATCTATTTTCAATAGATTTTCTTACCTCAAATGTACTTCCAAACTAAGTAGTTGGGTATGCTGTCATTAAATAAAAGTAAACAGCTGACACGATACTTTACTTTACTACCAGACTAATGGAGCCTATAACCTCGATTTTATAGTGGAATCACACCTTCATATGAGGCTTTCCATTCCAACTGTCCAGCTAAATAAAATACATCAACTTTTTAAATTTATGCATTAATATTGATCTAGCGCTTGTTTTTAATATATTTAAGGCTGGTATCTTATCTCCAATGCTTAGTTTACTTTAATCATTGATTTAGAAATCATTGATTAGCCCTTAAACTTACTTAAAATAATATCGGTAACTTATAAAAATTTAATCAATGATTTGTTAATTTTAGGTATTTTCATTTGACAATACGAATAAGAAATAAAAGAAAATAAAAGAAGTTTGGAAACTCGCGAAATAAGAGTTTTTAATTGAATTTTTCACATGATACGGGGTCCTAAAATTTTAAAATATATGACCAAATTGTTGTTTTAAAAATCATCAATCGCTAACTGCCTCAAATAGGAAGTGTCTTTTTGCATGCTACATGCATTAGAGTGGGGCGATTTGTATGGACAACAATTTTTTGATATTGTGCCATCGATTTTTCGATAGCTTTTAGCATAAGGAAAAAAAAATTCCACTACGACATATCAAAAAAATCATTTTCGAGGTTCCCGAATTTCAATTTTTTGCAATTTTCTAATAAATGCTAGATTAGCGCCATCTTGCGGTGGCTTTTTGAAACAACTAATGTTATATTATTTACAACTTCATTAGTTGTTTCAAAAAGCCACCGCAAGATGGCGCTAATCTAGCATTTATTAGAAAATTGAAAAGAATTGAAATTCGGGAACCTCGAAAATGATTTTTTTGATATGTCGTAGTGGACTTTTTTGCTCAGTACAATCCCAAGAATCAGAAATGCGAAGCGCCCATTAAGATGTTCAAATCGCCCCACCCTAACATGCATATCTTAATTTTTTTCATTGGGTAAGTGTTTATAAATTTAAATTTGTTTTTAGTCCAAGAAGGTGTTATTAAGAAATGTTTATGAAGGACAAGATTATTATTGATGTTTTTGATATATTCAATACAAATTTTGAAGTCAGAATTTATTAGAAAACTACCCTACGTGAAATTTTAACAAACTCTCACCGAACTGGCCCCTTTATATGAAATAGACTGGTCACTTTTACATGGCGTTGTCATAGGAGGGGGAAATTGACCCCTTGTGACATGTCACAAGACAAATCCTAGGACAGGTTACTGAACTCTCATAAAAAACAAAGTTCAGGGACTTATCCTGGGATTTGTCTGATGACATGTCACAAGGGGTCAATTTCCCCCTCTTATGATAACGCCATGTAAAACTGACCAGTCTATTTCATATAGAGGGGCCAGTTCGGTGACAGTTTGTTAAAATTTCCCGTAGGGTAGGTTCAAGGGAAAAGTAGAATAACTGCCTCTATATTATTTTTTATTCGTTTATGTAAATATATCTGGATTAAATTTAATATACACATACAGTGACATCTCCCAAAGCAGTAAATTTTTACAAACCGCGAATCTTAAACGCTTAATTTTCTTGATTCTATTATTGTACAAAGCAAAAATCTTCTGAAGAGTCATGTCTGTGAAATTTTGTGTTACTTGAAAAAATTAGAATTTTCGAATTTTGTAGAAAATAAAAGATATGAATCCAAAAATATTCCTCGGAAGAAAAAATATATGGCGTACTTAAAAATTGTACTGCAGGAAGTATTTAAGTATGCCTATAACTGGTCTGAACAACTACCATAGAATCTTAGCAGTATGCATAAATCTTAACCTCTGTTAACTGATTCTGTCCGACATTTCAACAATTTTTAATAGAATGTGGTAGATTAAGTTTTATGGTTAAATTTTATTAAATAGTAAAAATTGGTTCAATAAATAAGCAAAATAAGAAAAAATTGAATAAAAAACTATACTCATTAACTGCAATTTAAGATCTTGCAGGAGCACGTGAAGTATGTCTTATATCTTTATATATCTCATATTTATCCATAAAACTCGAAAATTTAAATTATTTATAATTAAAAACGGCAGAATTAAAAAAATTATTGTGAGACACCTTAAACACATTTTTGGTCAAATTTTCCTTCCACGAATCATGGTTTATTTGTGCTAAATAAAGATCAAAATTATGACCGATTCTAACAAACTATTAGTACAGAATCCAATATTATGTCATATTATTAAAATTTCCGCCAAATATTATATATGTGCAAGATATATGTGCAAGTTACTAAAGATGTTCATTATTTAGATGGCACATAAAGATGTTGTACTGTGTTTATTTACAAATTAATTGGTCTACGTAAAACTTTTTAAAAAGTTACCAACATTAGAAAAAAATGTTAATACAAACATAATTTGTAGGGTGGAAAATCTATGTTCAAGGTCTTAATCACAGAAATTTCTGTAATTAAATTTAAGCAATGTTTAGAGTAAAATCAGAGATTAAAATTTGATGAGTTACTGTAATTAAGTGCTAAGCAATGATTTTCTTCTTAATCATTGTTTAATATCACATAAGATACCAGGCCTTAGTATTATTTATTTACATTTAATAGAATTGAAAATTTTAAAAAAGTAAAAAAATTGGCTATTGGACAAACATGAAAAAAGTTAGTGTAATAAATAGATAACATAATTTAAAAAAAAATCGTTGAACATTTTTTTATTTTTTTATTTATAAAAAGCTTCATGTCTTTTTATCTTTTAAAAAAATCAAATTTTTATAATAAGTATAATAAGCTAAAGCTATGTATAATTAACATCGTATTTATCATACTCGTCATTTATCATGTTGTCCACATAATCAGTGAGCATATAATTTTCAGAATATGCATTCATCTCATTGTCTGGCTCTGTCCGACATTTTAAGAAGTTTTAGTAGTGGGGGATATTTTAAATTTTCTGGTAAAGCTTTAAGAAATATTAAAACCTGTTCCAATAAATATTGTATATAAAATATGAAAAAATATAATAAAAAAACTAAACGCATTAAATGCAATTTAACTTCTTGAAATGTCAGACAAAGCCAGTGGGAGAGTGGTTAATAGAACTCAAATGTTAAGGAGATGGATACAAAAAAGCTGGTCTTACAACAGAAGGTTTTTGTTTTTGTGGCTTAAATGAGACCGTTGCCCAGCAAATAGATGCAAAATGAATAGAAACACTAATGATTTTAACATTGAGTTGTCATAAGAGAGAAGTTCTTCCACTTCGTAAATTTTTCAATACTTATTTAACAAGTGTAAAGAAAATTCTTTTTCATCAACTGAAAGTTAAAAAAAAATTGACTAAAAGAAGCAATTATATGTATATTTAAAGTTTTTTTGTGCCTCCACCGGATATTGAACTTGCAGCCTAAAGATTGGTAGTCTAGCTCTCTACCGCTGAGCTATTCTCTGATATGAAAATTGACTTACATAAAAACACCACTTTTTAATTGCGAGATATTGTGCCTTCTTCTCTTCAATAAAAGCCCTTATTAAATAAGTGCAATAGGTGCACTGCAATTCAATGTTTTTTTCAGTACTATTTTCAAGAGTGTATAAAAGCGCTTTTTTATCATTTTTATTTTATATATTTTTAAAAATTGATTACGAATATTAAAAAAAAGAACAATAAAGAAAAATTACAAAAAATAAAATTGGTCCCACCAGGAATCGAACCCGCGATCATCTATTTGGAAAAAAAAACTGTATCAAAATCACTTCGTAGGATCACTTTTAGAGCAATAATGCTTAAGAATCAATAATTAAGTGATTTTTTAGATGTTGTTTAGAATTACTTCTAAAAAGCTATAAAAATGTATTAATGGATTCTTTGGAATTAATGAGAGAAGTAATTTTTTTGGCTGCTAATTTTGAAGCAATGAAAAAGTGAGTTGTAAAGAATGACTTCCAATTTTTTTTTGCTGGAGTTTTACAGAATATTTGTGATATAAATTATTAAACGAATATTTTCTCGAAAACAAAAGTTACTTATACTTTCTGAATCAATAGAAAAAAATATAAAAATTTTTAGAAGTAAAAAAAAGTTGGTATATTTTTAGATAAGTTTTGTCACTTATCTATTACACTAAGGGCCAGTTTTATAGTAAGAATTGAGAACGATTTTTGCTTTAAATATTACTTAAGTATCAAATTTTATTAAAAAAGGTTTTTAAGTAAAATTTAAGAAAAAAGTGTTTTCAGTTCTGAAGTTAAAATTTTCCTTAAATATTCAGAAGTAGTTCTGATTTTTTTCAATTTCAAATTTATTTTCAAATTGCCCATATAAAATTCCATTGATACAGTTAAACTGAAAGCAGTTCCCATAGCACTTGACCGCACCGCAGTAAAATAACATAACAAAGTTCGCCAACTCTCCATCAGATGGCGTGCAACAACTGTTATAAAATTCAAAATCTCGCCTAATTGCAGCGTCGTATTTAAAAATTTTCTCAAAATTTCGTTTAGACCATTATTTTAATACATAAACCTCGGCTAAATTTACAATTTTTTTTGTTAAAAACAAATTAATTTACAAAAAAAAATTTATATATTTTATTTGACTGGGAAAAATGTGATTTTTTTAAGCACCCGGTTAATTTTTAATTTATCCCATTACAAATTAGGTCTTAAATAAATGTTTCCCTATTGTTCCGGTTGTAAGCCCTTCATGGTAACTGGCAATATTAGCCAATCTGAATTTCTTAGAAAATCCAAAAATATTTAATGGACCGAAAGAACCAACTATTTGGCATTCAAAAATGGTTTGATTGGCAAGCTTTCCCTATTGATCAATTTGTTTTTAAAGACTATTAAATCTGCGAATTTGGCCGAAATTCTACATTTTTGGCTAAAAATGCTTTATTTTGCTACGGTAGCCAGTAAATTCTGTCCTTTAATTCGAAGGCATTAGTTTTCCTTCAATAGACCGTCATTTTGAAATATCGTATGGGACCGATTTTTATTAGGCCGCCAAAAATTATAATGAAAATATCAACAGTTTTCATGGTTTGCCAAAAGTAAAGAATTGTGCCCAAATCCAAAAATTCAGTAGTAACTAAAAAATTTTACTTATTAGAAAAGGCAATCCAATCAAAACATATTTCAATCTCTATATATAAAAGAATAACGTGACTGACTGACTGACTGACTGACTCACTCAACATCGCCCAGCCCAAACCGCTGAAGCTAGGAAGTTGAAATTTGTTATGTAGGTTCCTCTTTCGGGGTAGACGTCCACTAAGACGGGATTTTTGGAAATTCCTACCGGAACGGGCAAAAAGGGGGAAAGTGTCCCCCTTGACGGCCTGCCAAAACCCCTTTGGCTAGAAAGCTGAAATTTAAGATATGTGTTCCTTGGAGTAGGGGCTAACTTTTCTGGAAAGTACTTTCTAGAATTTTGGACAGGGACGTTGTAAAAATGGGGGTTAAAAAGGGGAAAAAGGCCCCCCTTGACGGCCTGCCCAAACCGCTGGAGGTAAGAAGTTGAAATTTGGTATAAAGGTTCCTCCACTATCGTAGACATCCACCAAGACGGGAGTTTTGGAAATTTTTACAGGGACGGGCAAAACGGGGAAAAAGTCTCCCCCTTGACGGCCTGCTCAAACTGCTGGAGCAATGAAGTTGAAATTTGGTATGTAGGTTCCTCGACCGGTGTAGACGTCCGTTGAGACGGCATTTTTGGAAATTCTTATCGGGAGGGGCAAAAAGGGGACAAAAAAGGTACCTTTTTCCAAAAAAGTACCTTTTCCCAAAAAAAGTACCTTTTCCCAAAAAAAGTACCTTTTCCCAAAAAAAGTACCTTTTTCCAAAAAAAGTAACTTTTTCCAAAAAAAGTACCTTTTTCCAAAAAAAGTACCTTTTTCCAAAAAAAAGTACCTTTTTCCAAAAAAAGTACCTTTTTCCAAAATAAGTACCTTTTTCCAAAAAAAGTACCTTTTTCCAAAAAAAGTACCTTTTTCCAAAAAAAGTACCTTTTTCCAAAAAAAGTACCTTTTTCCAAAAAAAAGTACCTTTTTCCAAAAAAAAGTACCTTTTTCCAAAAAAAGTACCTTTTTCCAAAAAAAGTACCTTTTTCCAAAAAAAGTACCTTTTTCCAAAAAAAGTACCTTTTTCCAAAAAAAGTACCCTTTTCCAAAAAAAAGTACCTTTTTCCAAAAAAAGTACCTTTTTCCAAAAAAAGTACCTTTTTCCAAAAAAAGTACCTTTTTCCAAAAAAAGTACCTTTTTCCAAAAAAAGTACCTTTTTCCAAAAAAAGTACCTTTTTTCAAAAGAAGTACCTTTTTCCAAAAAAAGTACCTTTTTCCAAAAAAAAGTACCTTTTCCCGAAAAAAGTACCTTTTTCCAAAAAAGTACCTTTTTCCAAAAAAAGTACCTTTTTCCAAAAAAAGGACCTTTTTCCAAAAAAAATTCCTTTTTCCAAAAAAAGTACCTTTTTCCAAAAAAAGTACCTTTTTCCAAAAAAAAGTACCTTTTTTAAAAAAAGTACCTTTTTCCAAAAAATTTACCTTTTTCTAAAAAAATGTACCTTTTCCAAAAAAAAAGTACCTTTTCCCAAAAAACATACATTTTTCCAAAAAAATAACTTATTCAAAAAAAGTACCTTTTCCAAAAAAGAGTACCTTTTCCCAAAAAAAGTACCTTTTTCTAAAAAAATTTTCCTTTTCCCAAAAAATATACATTTTTTCAAAAAAATACCTTTTTCAAAAAAAGTACCTTTTCCAAAAAAAAGTACCTTTTCCCAAAAAAAAGTACCTTTTTCTAAAAAAATTTTCTTTTTCCAAAAGAAGTACCTTTTCCAAAAAAAGTACCTTTTTCCAAAAAACATACATTTTTCCAAAAAAAAACAACTTTTTAAAAAAAAATACCTTTTGCAAAAAAAGTACAAATAAAGTACTTTGTAAAAACAAAGTATCTTTTTCCAAAAAATTTCGTTTTTCCAAAAAGTACCATTTAAAATAATATATAATTTCAAAAAAACTACTTTTTTTCCTCCCCCCACGGATATCTCCACTAAAACAAGGTTTCTTGATATTCGGCATAGACGTGCGCTAAGACGGGATTTTTGGAAATTCCTACCGGAACGGGCAAAAAGGGGAAAAGTCTCCCCATAAACAGTCTCACAAATTGGAAAAGTGCCTGCCCAAACCACTGGAGGTAAGAAGTTGAAATTTGGTATAAAGGTTCCTCCACTGTAGTAGACATCGACTAAGTTTGTATTTTTGGAATTCCCTACAGGATATCCCAAAAGGAAACTCGGTATGTGAGTTCCTGCTTCTGTGTAGGCGTCCGCTTAGACGGAATTTTTGAAATTCCTATCGGGAGGGGAAATAAGGTAAAAGTCTCCTCCTGCCGGCTTGCCCAATCCCTTTTGGCCAACCTAAAATTTTAAATATGTATTCCTTGGAGTAGGACTAATTCACCGGCAACGTAATTTTTCTATTTTGGAACAGGAACATAGTAAAAATGGTGGTTGAAAGGGAAAAATGTCCCCACTAACGGCCTGCCCAAACCGCTTAGGCAATGCAGTTGAAATTTGGTATGAACGTTCCTCATCCATCGCAGATAGCCGCGAAGATGGAATTTTTGTAAATTCCTATAGGGAGGGGCAAAAAAAAAAAAAAAAGCCTCACCTTGGGGGCCGGTAAAAACCCCTTCGGCTAGAAACCTGAAGCTTAAAATGTGGGTCCCTGGAGTGAGGGCTAACTTATTAGAAAGATACTTTTTTGAATTTTGGACAGGGTCGTTATAAAATGGGGGCTCAAAAAGGGAAAGTTGCCCCTTAACGACCTGTCCAAACTGCTGGAACTAGGAAGCTGAAATTCGGTACTTAAGTTCCTCTCAGCCTACTCAAACTGCTGGAACTAGGAAGCTGGAATTCCCTGTCGATGGATTTTCGGAAATTCCTACCGAGAGGGGCACAAATAGTAAAAGTTGACTAGAAACCTGAAATGTAAAACATATGTTACTTGGAGTATGTGCTCACTTACCGAGGAGGTGCTTTTTGGACAGGGACATTGCAAAAATGGGGATTAATGAAGCGAAAAGTGCCGCTTAAAGGCCTGTCCAAACCGCTGGAGGTAGGAAGTTGAAATTTGGTATTAAAGTTCCTCCTCTATTGTAGACATCCGCTAAGATGAGATTTTTGGAAATTTCTACAGGTAGGGTCAAAAACAGGAAAAGTCTCCCCCTTAACGGCCTGGCCAAACTGCTGGAACAAGGGATCTTAAATTGGGTTCCTTCTCCAACGTTGACGTCCCCTAAGATGGTATTTTTGGAAATTCATACCGGGAGGGGTAAAAAGGGAAAAAACTTCCCCCTTGACGGCCTGGCCAAACTGCTGGATATAGAGACCTAAAATTATGTATGTAGTAGGTTCCTCCTCCAACGCAGACGTCCTCTAAGACGGAATTTTTGGAAATTCCTACCGGGAGGGGTAAAAACGGAATAATTCTCCCCCTTGATGGCCTAACCGAACCCTTCGGCTAGAAACCTGTAATATATAATATGTTTTCTTTGGAGTATGGGCTAACTTATCGACAAGGCATTTCTAGGACTTTGGACAGGAACGTGGTAAAAATGGTGGTTCAAAAGGGGAAAATTGCCCCCCCCCCCCCTCTTAACGTCTACGTCTTTAGCTAGAAACCTAAAACTTAAAGAACAAGTGTATATGAAACACTAAAATTAAGAAACTAAATAGAAAACGAGTGGGATTGAAACACTACACAAGTGGAATGAAATGGATATAAACGTTGAACGAGCGGAATTGAAATTATAGACAATGCAAATGGATTGGAAGAGGGAATTACCTGTTCAAACACTATCAACGGAATATGAAACTTATGTAGCATTGAAACATACTCCCCAAAAAGTTAAACAAATTTTCTGAAAGAGAAAAAACCTTAGAAAAGGAATGGAACTTATATATTCCGATATTTAAACTTCATGTAACGAAGCACCGGTGGAAGAAACCGCCGGAGTAAATTTTCCAACTGAATTTGTGAATTTACTTGAATTGCCAGGTCTACCTTTACATAAACTGGAATTAAAAAAAAAACTTTAAGACACGCTAACAACGTAGCTTTGCCCGCTATTTTTAATATTATAAAATGCTTTCCAACCCTGCTTTACGTTATTTATTTTCATTCAAAACACAAATGAACAAAACTACTTACGGGTCTATCTACCTAAGTTCGCACTTTACCAAATTATCTTAACATACACACGTATATTGCAATTTATTATGGATTCATTACTAACAATCCACTTTCATGAGAAAAAGTGATCAAATATTTATTTATTTTAAACCCATTGTTGTGCAGAATTATTTATTTGTGGTGGCTGGGTGAAGGCTTTAAATAAAAAAACTTTAAATAAAAAAACGAATTTAATAAAAATTGTGGGGGGCGCAGCCCCCCGGGGGGGAGGGCGCAGCCCCCTCCCCCCCTTAACCTTTAAGGCACGCTAACAACGTAGCGGGCTGCGCCCGCTAGTATATAATAAATGGTCCGTGCTACTGACCGACATTAAATAGTTTAATTCTTTTGGATATAAGAAAACTTTCAGTATGATAAATATAGCCAGCCCCCTTAACTACCTTAACAATAGGGAAATATTACTCGATACCAAATTTTTGAACAGATTAATTCAATATTTGCCCAAATATGTACAAAAGCTGTAAAAATTGTATAGCGGCCTATATACGGTCAAGCATGCTCCACAACATTTACAGCATTTGATCGTGTAATGTCTTGTTTGATGGAAATTACAAAAACAAATACACAGAACCATCAAGCCAAGCTGTACAGCATGCTTGATCGTCTCTAGGGCCTATATGAGGTTTTAAGTTAATATTATACAATTCTGAAGAAAATTTTATAAAATTAGCCGTGTGCAAAAGTGTAACAATACCCATTAAATAGAAAAATGTCATCACTATCATTCAAATAGTTTAACAGTTTAATGATGTTCTCGGGCAATGATGCCTCAGGGCAGCTATCTTAACACAGTAAAAAAATTGTCAACCGAATTCTAAGCCTATTTTGGTTGCTACTATATCTTTTGATTGTTTTTGTACAAATTTAGTGTTAATTTTTTTCCAAATTGATAAAAGATTTCAAACAAATTTGCTTTATCTTCCAAATGATACAAAGGTGATATTGACGCAATATTGTCATAAAAAGTTATGACAAAAGATAAAATTTTTGAATTATTTTTTTCCAAATATCGCCGAATTATCTTTCAAGTGATAAAAGACAATTTCAAAGTAAATACTAATTGATTATTTTCATTCAAATGACAAATAGAAGATATCGCTTTAATATCTTCTTGGAAGGTATCTTTTAAATGTTTGCAGGGTCATTATGTGCGCTCTTTGTGTGACTCAAAACATCGATTGTAACCAGGGATGGAAAATAATAATTTAGTTATAAAAATCAAGAATGGAACTATACTATGGAATTATACTATTCCATACGTAAACAATTGCAAAATAATATCGGAATGCGAAAAAAGGCTTTGGGGTTCAAAAAATTAATTAAAAGATTTACATTCTGCAAACGATGCCAAAATTTAATTTTTTTGCAACTAACCACCAAACTTTGTTTTATGGAATGGGCATTATACTCCGTAGATTATAAATTTAAAAAAACCGCACTTAAAAAATTGCAAAATAATAGAGGAACGCGAAAAAAGACTTCGTGGTAGAAAAAAATAATTTAAAAACTCAATCAGCGATTAACAACCTGCAAATGAATACAATGACGCAAAAATTTTCCTTTTTGCAAAAATTTTTTTCCCGATTTATTTTTTGTTTTTTGCAAACTAAGCACCAAACTTTTGTATTAAAATTGGTACTATAGACCCTAGATTATAAATTTAAAAAAACCACACTTAAAAAATTGCCAAATAATATCGGAAATTTATGGTACAAAAAATTAATTAAAAAACTTAATCAGCGATTTACATTCTGCAAACAAATATATTGATGAAAAAATTTTTCCTTTTTGCAATTTTTGTTTAGCGTTTTTTTTTGCAACTAGCCACCAAACTTTGTTGTATGAAATGTTATTATAGTCCCTAGATTATAAATTAAAAAGAAACGTACTTAAAAAATTGCAGAATAAAAGCGGAACGCGAAAAAAGACTTTGTGGTACAAAAAATTAATTAGGAAACGTAATCAGCGATTTAAATTCTGCAAACAAATATATTGATTCAAAAATTTTCCTTTTTGCAAATTTTATTTTTCGCGATTTTTTTTGCAACTAGACACCAAACTTTGTTGTATGAAATGTGTATTATAGCCCCTAGATTATAAATTAAAAAAAAAACGCACGTAAAGGATTGCAAAATAATAGCGGAATTTCAAAAAAGACTATGGTACAAAACTTTAATCCCTAGGTTATATATTTAAAAAAACCGCACTTAAAAAGTTGCAAAATAACGCCGAAATTCGAAAAAGGCTTTATGGTACTGTAAATGAATTAAAAGAGGTAATCAGTTATCGACATTCTGCAAACGAATATATTGTTGCAAAAATTTCGCTTTTTGCAAATGTTTTTTTTTTTCGCAATTTGTGCTAATATTTAATTTTATTTTTTTTTAACGAGCCAAAGAGGAAGCTATTTTTTAGTTACTTACATTTTTAAATATGTAAGAGCGATCTAACATTTTTTGGTATAAGAGCCCGATTAAGTGAGCCTTTTCCATCCCTGATTAACCAGTCGTAGTTCGTTCCTGTTCCAAGCCGAATAATATTTTCTCAAATAAAAAATATTGAGAGAGTTGCAAGGCCATTGATGAAATTTCAAAAAATAATTATTTTAAAACGAACACAATTTTCAAAAACCTAAAAAACATATTTAGGTTCTCTAGAAACTTTTTATAATGAATTCAAAGCAAGATTGAAGCTTTAACTTTCCTAATCAGTCGTTACTTTGGTGCAAGGACACACAGGATTCTAACAGGATACCTTTAAAGGACATTCTTTTAACTTAAAAACTAATAGACGGATTTGTATCAAAGTTGGCAAACCGAATATACTTAGTATTGGTAGTAAAGCGTTTTAATTTGAACAATATATGCTGAAGTTAAGGTACGTTTTCGCTCAATTTCGCATTTACCGAAAATCGCTAAATCTTCTTAAGCAGCAGCACGAAAAATGTATTTTTGGATTACAGTTATATCTTGGTGCAAGGCGTAATTTAACAACAACGACAACGAAATAAAATTTTGTAGAAGAAATTATACTTTGTTTTTTGTGCCGAATACATGGTATAAGTTTCATTCGTAAACAGCGCAAGAGCGTTAGAGGATTAATAAATAAATGAAGCTAGAGAAAATTATTTGATTTGCTCTCATACATGCAAAAAATAAAAAGTGTATAATTGCCAAAGTATTTCGGTAAAATACAACTTCAAAAGTTTTCTACTACACTTAAAATAATACATCATTAGAAAAATCTGTCAAACCGGTTTTAAATCGATTTGACTAATTTTTAACAAGTTTTTAGTTGAAACACTGATTTAAGCAAATATTTTAGTTATCTTCATTTAACATAATACTAAAAATCCTCAGTACTTTAACTAATTTGGAGAGTTAATTTTTAATTTTCCATGTCATAAAATGGCCCATATCTCGAAAACTAAGCGAGATAGAGCAAAACGGACCAAATGTTTGCCCTCACATGATATGGACTAGGTCAGGGGAGGGTCCCGAGACCCTAAATTTGAATAAATTCTACGACTCAGTATAATTACAGATAAAACTGTAGTTTTACAAATTTTTTACTTAGATTTCTTAAATTTAACAAAAGAATTTGTTAAAATCAACAATTTTTTTTTAAGCCAAAAAACAGGAATAAATTTTGTTAAAGTAACAAATTTTTCTGTCCAGCCAACAGACGTATTATTTTGAGTGCAATGAAAATAATACGTCAGTAGAAAAATCTGTCAACCCGGTTTCAAATCGACTTGACTAATTTTTAACAAATTTTTAGTTGAACCACTGATTTAAGCAAATATGTTAGTTATCTCCATTTAACAAAATACTAAAAATCCTCAATACTTTAACTAATTTTGAGTGTTAATTTTCAAAACAAATTATAACAAATTTTTAAGAACCCTTTCGTAAAATTTTTCAAAATTTATTGTTAAAATATAATATTTTTATTACCCTGTAGATGGTGCCACCAATGTATCCGAAGTTTTAAAGATGGCGCTATTTCTTTCCCTCCCGATTTTTTAAAATGGCCCATATCTCGAAAACTAAGAGAGATAGAGCAAAATTGCTGAAAATTTCGACTACCCCTGACCGTATAATACTCCAAACAAAGGGGATACCTCTATCCAAAAATGGTCCTTGGAGGAACCTGGACCCTCGGAAATTTTTAATAAAAATGTTCCACTTCATAAAATGTCCCATATCTTGAAAACTAAGCCAGATTGAATCAAACGGACAAAATGATTGCTCCATAGGAGTGCCCTTATATGCCCTCACATTATATGGACTGGGCCCGGGAAGGGTCCCGAGACCCTAAATTTGAGTAAATTCTACGACTCAGTATAATTACAGATAAAATTGTAGTTTTACAAATTTTTTACTTAAATTCAGATTTGTTTAATTTAACAAAAGAATTCGTTAAAATCAACAAATTTTATTTTAAGCCAAAAAACAGGAATAAATGTTGTTAAGGTAACAAATTTTTCTGTTCAGCCAACAGACTTATTATTTCGAGTGCATTAATATTTTGAAAGTGATCCTAAGAAGTACTTTGGAGAGAGTTTGTTTCCAAACACAAGATCGCAGGTTCGAATTGCGGCTGGACCAATATTTGTAATATTTTAGGTTTGTATTCGCAAAAAAGTTTCGAATTTTAATAAAACAAATTAACATGCAATACAGCAACAAAAATCGTTCAATTAGCCTCTAATAAGACAAAAGGTTTTTTTGTGAATAAGCATGTTAATATTTATAAATAATTTGTTTAAACTAATTTTTTTTTTAATTGCCCAGCTAAAAATCGACATATATGGATCCATACAGCCCAGGAAAATTTTCTGTTCCAAAGAATCGGTTGTACAATAGCTACTTTTCATTCACAACCCCTTCTACTGTCGATTCTAACACCGATTCTTTTTGTTTGAAATTGTCCCAAAAGCAACCCCTTCTATGGCTCCAAAGTGGAACCGGTTGCTTTAGAATCAGTTCTGGAACTAGTTCTGGAACTGATTCTACGTCACCCACACCTTCCATATAGGATCCCAGGAACTGGTTCCGGAACCAGTTCCATGGAATCGGTTGCAGTGGAACCAGTTGTAGAATGGGTGTGGTTAGCTACCGATTGTAAAAAATTTTACTGGGAGGTTAAATGTATGTTAATGCATGGCCATAAACATGCATTCATGACCACACATGGTTACATAAATCTCCATACATATTACATATATGACCATACGTGTGCATTAACGAAATTTGAGGTAATATCTACATGTGTATACATGCATGAACATACATGATCACGCATGAACATGCATAAACATGCGTGATCATACATGTAGATATTACCTCAAATTTCGTTAATGCACACGTATGGTCATATATGTAACATGTATGGAGATTTATGTAACCATGTGTAGTCATGAATGCATGTTTATGGCCATGCATGAACATGCATTTAACCTGCATGGATGCATATATGTCGATTTTTAGCTGGGTGTTCAATTTTAAAAAACAAATAAAATTAAAATGGTGTAAAATTGCTTGTTAAAAAAGTACTGAAAATATATTGAATTGCAGTGCATCTTTCGCATTTGTTTAATAAGTAATTTTATTAAAAAATAAGACGCAATATCTCACAATAAAAAATAAAAAACAAAATTTTATTTTTGGTAATTTTTTTGTACTTTCAATTGATTAAATAGAGTTTCCTTTGCACTTGTTTAAAATGATGTATGATCTTTCAATTCCGACTAAGATTGGGACTCCTAAACTTAAAATCTTCTTGATAATTCATTGCGATTTTGCCCTCACATCTGTTGACCTCCCTATTTAAACTACATTTCTTAATTTTGGTTTTTTGAAAACTCTATTTAATTTAAAGTGACATATATAAAACTAATTACCCATCAGTGGTTGTCCAACCTGGTCAATGATATCATAAAAAAAATAAATGAATACAATATATCGTCACCTAAAATGCAAAAGGGCGTAACAACACTTTTTATTTTTTTACACTAGAACCAAAAAAAAAAACGTTGTAGAATTAAAGATTTTCTATATTTTCTTCTCTTGTTTAAAACACGACTATAGACTTATTTCGACATAATTTTTTTTTGTTACGCCCTTTTGCATTTTAGGTGACGATATATTGATGAAAACTTTGTCAATCGTTTGCATGTGTGTATTTATATGTAATAAATATATATGTAGGTTAGGGTATCCCTTAAATTACACATTGTCGAATTTAAATTTTTCCAGATTTTTGCATTTGGTTCCATACAAATTAATTTTTTTCGAAGACTTGTCGAATTACATCCAAATTAAGTTTTTGAAAATTTTCACATTTTGAAATCATTTCAAATTAATTTTGGTCAAAGAAAGGTAATAAAATTACAAAGAATAAAAATTTAAAAAATTCGATAACGGCCAGGTGGATAGAATATGTATTTCGGTTCTCGCTATGGGTTAATAATTGATGACGATCTTATTATATAGTGTAAAACAAATTTAGAAATCCGAAGCAACTCAATTAGACTAATATCAACGAATTTCTAACAATGCAATTTTTATTCTCTATTTTTTATAAACTTGAATTCTTAAAGTGTAAGTCCTTGAAATTATGCATAAAAATGTATGCTCAAAAGAAGTTTGGTTTACACCGACCGCAAAAAAAACTGCAAAGCAAAAATATTATGTTAATTTGTTGTGAAAATCAAGTAGCAACAACTCGAATAACCTTGGATCACTTCTAATATTTTCGTAATCAGCGTACCAATATTAATTAAAAGCGACATATCGCTAATATATGAAAATTTAAATTTTCAAAAGCTCTGTCATGTTGGACGCTATTCGGCCACGTTTTCGAAGACACTTGTTTCAAAAAATCTGTTTTTATATTCCTACATTTGAGCCCAAATGGGGAAAATATGAGGGTGTTGGCAATGAAGTTCGACAATACCTAATATAACCGACACCTTAATGTATGTATTAACATCATTTGCTCTTATTTATTTACTGTTAGTTCAAATTATAAATCAAAATATCAATAACGTTAATTTTTAAATGCTTCAAAATGATATCGTCAGTGCTAATAAATCTGCAATCGTTAATGCATTGTTCTTTTTGTGAATTTTTTTAAAAGCAATATTCAATCTAAGAAAAATCGGATGAGGAAAAGCTTTGTCTGAACTTGAAAAGGGTCATAATGACGCATTTTTTGACCAGCAATTGGGGATGTGAGAAATTGCACGAAAATTCGGTGCAATTCGCTTTGTGTAATGCAAAATTATTTAACCCTCATCGGTCCCTCGAGAAATACATCTAATCGGTCCCATTGTATGCGCGCGCATACAATGGCATATTTTTTATTGTAAAAAAGCTAAAAAAATTAACAATCATTTATGTTTTGTGATTTTAGAATGGTAGATTTAGAATGAAATTAATATTAGAATATTACATATGTATATTAGAAAAAAAAAATTGGATTTTTAACTTTTGTCAATTATTTGTACATTTTTCGCATAAATTGAAATTATGTTTAGCACAAATGAAATTCCTACACTTTTCACTGCATGTAGCAAAAAGATTTTTGCTATTTTTATATGTGCAGATGTAGCATCGGCCTCGTTTAGATGTACTTGGTAAATGGCGAATCTCCCGAATTCTTTGAATAACACTGGAAGCATCATTACTTTGATGTTGTTTTTTACGTTTAGTGATCTGTTTTTCAACGAGATTCAATCCAATCCAAATATTATGGTTCGTTTTAGAATTTTTCCAATTCGGGAACAATGCAATGAACGTCACGAATGCATTCGACGCACTAACATCGAGCATGTTACAAAATACAGCCATTGGCCACCGATTGACTTTTCGTTTCCATGTGTACGTAGCCACCATTTGATCCATAGTATCAACTCCACTCTTGGTTTTATTGTAGTTTTCAATGTTGTTAGGTTTCTTCTGTTCACTATTCTCATTTATGCTGACAACATTGTGGTATGTACTGAGCAATGTCACATATCGGTACCGGCGAGGAACATATGACAACATAACTGCAATTTATGTTCATATACAACTTCTATATGATAAATTGGCTTTTGACGCATGTCGATAGAACTGAAGGAATTTCAGTCTTATTTTTCCTTATTGTTCCCAAAATAGTCATGCGATTCTTATGCAAATCTTCTGCCAATTCATACGAAGTGAAAAAGTTGTCACACGTTAGATTTCTGTCAGAAAGTTCTTCCACCAAATCCAAAACAACACGCCGTCCGAGATTGCGTTCAGGAGTGGCATTATGATTCCGACCAACATAAATTTGTGTGTTGTATGCATACCAGCTTTTTGAGTCGCATAGCACCTAAATTTTGATGCCATATTTCGCCGGCTTGGATGGAATATACTGACGAAACGGACATCGCCCACGATACAGAACTAACTGTTCATCTACGGTAATGTTTTTTCCTGGTGTGTATACAGCTTTCAAATTATGATTCCATTTATCATATACATTTCGAATCGGTGCCAATTTGTCACGAACAGAAGTACTTGTAGATGCAGTGTTGGCCATACGTTATTCGCGATCATCAAATCGAATGCAACCATGGATACGCTTGAACATTTTCAAAGACATTGTTGCTCTAAATATTGGCCGACCAGTTTCTTCATTCCACAGTTTAGTGACACATTCACCGTATGACCGATACACACCAGAAAACAGCAACAATCCAAAGTATGCGTGCAGAGTGTCCAAATCAATGTTTTCCCATTCGTCTTTGTACTTTCGCACACCATATAAATTCGTCATGTTCAAAATAATATTCTCAACCGGTCCAAGGAACATGTGAAATGCAGACGAAACATCAACTATATTAGCAGCTGCTAATGCTTTTGGACCTGAATTATAACAAAAATGAAACATATAATGAACATGAACCCATAACAAAGAGGGTAGGTTTTTACCTGAAGTGAAATTTTCTGCACGTCGAAATGAATTTCTTCGATTTATTTCAAATGACTTAATATAAAAATAACTTAATTTTTCGGACACATTAAGTTTTGCTTAAAATTTGGCTTTTAAACATTCGGACGACTTGTAAAAATTGCTAGAATTCCTGACAACAGTAATATCATAATTTATCGCACCAAGTGCATTTAAAAACAGTTATATTTGATGAGCAAATAGCGAAATTGACAATAGAGGAAAAAAGTAAATACGGAAGTATTCACGATCGCGATTTACATATGATGCAAAAAAGATCAGACTGTTATTGGCATTTTCTAAGCATTGAGTAATGATGATGCAGGAGTATCAAATGCGACCCGGGAGTACTACCGTACTTTCTTGAATCAAATAGTATCAAAAAAAGTACGATCGTATCAACTTTCCCATCCCTGCGGTAACAGATATCATTACAATATGGTATCATAGATGACAACTTTTTCACAGCAAAAAGCGCAAAAAATATGCAAAAAAGGGTAAAAACGCGCAAATTTCTACTTAAAAACGCGTAAAAGAGCACTAAACATTTTTTATGAACTTTAAAAAATTTGTCGTGTTTCACATACGTAGTTTAATTAAAAACAAATAAAATTGTAATATAAGCGTACGACCTACATACATCAGTAAATACGTCGACCGAGGGTAAACTACAAATAAAAACGAATAACTTTCGCAAAATTTTTGAATTTTATTCCATGTTTTGTAATTATAACAGGGTTGGCAGGCAATACCGCTAAAATACCGTTATCGATTCAAAACCCTTTCAACTGACTACCGTTACCCCTAAAATACCGTTACCGAAATAACCGAAAAACCGTTATACTTAAAATACTGTTACGAATTAACTGAAATACCGTTATCCCTAAAATACCGGTACCGAACTAAATGAAACATCGATACCCTTAAAATACCGTTATCGAAATAAATGAAATACCGTTATCCCTAAAATACCGTTATCGTTATTTTTAATTTTCTACTTTTGGTAATTGCACGTGGTTACTGAGTATTTTTCGTATATTAAGTTGATAAATTGGTTTCGCATTTATTCTCGTTTGCATTTGTAAAAAAGTGCGACATACACCGAAATAACTGACCACCATTAACCTTAAAATACCGTTACCGAAATATCTTTAAAACCGTTAACCTTAAAATAACGTTACCGAAATAAATGAAATATCGATACCCCTAAAATACTGTTACCAAAATAACTTAAATACCGGTAACCTTAAAATACCGATACCGAAATATACGAAATAGCGTTACCCTTAAAACACTGTTACAAAAATAATTTAAAATATCGTTACCCTTACCTATAACCGCTACGTTTCGGTTACCATCCATGGATTATAATAATAATCCAACAAAAATTATTAGATTTTTTAAAATTTAAGTGCCAGTTTTATAGTCAAAACTAAGAACGATTATGCAGTTTTTTTTTAAATATGCAAAATTGAAAATTTTCGCGTTATTACACCGTAGCTCCAAATAGGTTAAACACGTAAACGAGTTATCTGGACATAAATTGGACAAAGAATTATAGACATCTGCGTAGGTCGTGGAACGAAAATATTTCAAAAGTTACACAGAAAGTACTGCATTTTATATACAGTCACATGAAACTGCCACTGTGTTTTTCTATATCTCGAAAACTAAGCGACATAGAGCAAAACGGTTAAAATTTTAGCCTTTTGGGTGTTAATACACCCATAAAACCCGTTTAGTGAAATCAAATTTTACCTAACTCTTCTAGATTTTAAAATTGAAAATATCTCGTAAACTACTAATGCTAGAACGAAAAGGAAGTTTATTTGGTTTTTCGCCTATAACTCGAAAATTAAGCGAGATAGAGCAAAATGGTTCAACTTTTTGCCGTTTGGGTGTTAATATACCCATAAAACCTGTTTAGTGAAATCAAATTTTAGCTAACTCTGTTAGATTTTAATGGTGTAATTCATAAACTTTTACAACAGTCTTATTGCAGGATTTTAAGCTAATTTGTGGAAAACAGTATTCATGATTGCTTAATAATGAAGAAAATAATAAAGGTTTATAGTTGGTACTCACTAACTTTAAACCTTTTATAAAGTTTGGAGTGAGGAAGCCAGCATTTAATTGTTAATTATTTCATTTTCAGGCATGAAATGATTTATTAATGCCATCCCATCCCTAGAATGTGTGGCTTCCAACAACTTGCATCCATCAAACTGAAAAAACCTACAACAATTGCGTAGCCAATGACAATTTTCGAAAAAATTTCCAAAAAAATGTAAAAATAAAATTAAAAAGAAAAACAAAACAATAGTGATGTACAGACTGTCAAAACATTATTCGAAATTGGATTATTTTTGTATGCTTCGAATAATATGTTCTAAAAAATTACTTTTTTACACACATTTCCATTGATTTGCTTTATAAATAAAAAAAAATATTTTTAATGGCTTTTAAATTTATCTTAGCACATCATTAGTTCTCTAATTTAAGGAAATACATTTTCACTTCCGATTACCGAGTTAATCGTTTACTAAATTTGTAAATCACTTACGACTTATTTGGGAGAAGAGAGAAAATAAACAATAGTGTTGCCAGTATCAAATCGAAAAATTAATTTATAGTTAAAATACGATTATGAATCAAGATTTCTAATAACTCTATATTAAGCGAAATATCTACTTTAACTATAGCAAGCTTCAAACACCAAATAATTTTTTTTTATGAATTAGCACATAAAATTGCAAATATCTCATAAACTACTAATGCTAGAACGAAAAGGACGTTTATTTGGTTTTTCGCCTATAAACGTCCTTTTCGTTCTAGCATTAGTAGTTTATGAGATATTTGCAATTTTAAAATCTAGCAGAGTTGCTAAAATTTGATTTCACTAAACAGGTTTTATGGGTGTATTAACACCCAAACGGCAAAAATTTTAACCATTTTGCTCTATCTCGCTTAATTTTAGAGTTATATGCGAAAAACCAAATAAACGTCCTTTTCGTTCTAGCATTACTAGTTTACGAGATATTTTCAATTTTAAAATCTAGAAGAGTTAGGTAAAATTTGATTTCACTAAACGGGTTTTATGGGTTTATTAACACCCAAAGGGCTAAAATTTAAACCGTTTTGCTCTATGTCGCTTAGTTTTTGAGATATAGAAAAACACCGTGGCAGTTTCATGTGACTGTATATATAATGCAGCACTTTCTGTGTAACTTTTGAAATATTTTCGTTCCACGACCTACGCAGATGTCTATAATTCTTTGTCCAATTTATGTCCAGATAACTCGTTTACGTGTTTAACCTATTTGGAGCTACGGTGTAATAACGCCGTGCAACTACCCAGACGGTGTCATTGTCATATAAATGTATAGAAATCGTAGTAGTTTCTGAATTCTATTGTGATTTTCGGCACATTTTTGTTCCACGACCTACACAAAAGGCTATAATTGGGGATAAAATTCATGTCCAGATAATTTCTGTAAAGTTTAGACCTTTTTACAGTTATCGTATAAAAACGCCGTACTACTACCCGATAAACACCGTAGCATTTTCATAGAAATGTAAATCACTGCACTTTCTGGAGTCTAGTTCGATTTGCGGAACATTTTTGTTCCACGACCTAAAAAACTCGCTACAATTGTTGGTCGAATTTACATCCAGATAATTTTTGTAAATTTTTAACTCATTTGGAATCACTGTGTCAAAACGCCGTACTACTACCCGAAAAAGACCGTGGCTGTTTCATGTAAATGTATGGAAAATGCAGTACTTTCTGAATTCTATAGTAATTTTCAGAATATTTTTGTTCCACAAAGTAGACAGATATCTCTAAATATTGATCGAATTTACCTTCCAATAATTTTTGCAAAGTTTCAACACATTTGGAACTACGGTGTGAAAACGCCGTATTACTAGCCGAAAAAGACCGTGGCATTTTCACATAAATACATGGGAAATGCATTACTTTCTGAATTCTATTACGATTTTCGGAGCATTTTTGTTCCCCGATCCGCCCAGATGTCTATAATTCTAGGTCCAATTTATGTTGACTTGTTTTCTGAAAAGTTTCAACCCGTTTGAAGCTACGATGTAAAAAGGCCGTACTACTACCCGAAAAAGACCGTAGCATTTTCATATAAATACATGGGAAATGCAGCACTTTCTGAATTCTATTACGATTTTCGGACCATTTTTGTTCCACCATCCGCCCAAGTGTCTATAATTCTTGGTCCAATTTATGTTGACTTATTTTCTGTAAAGTTTCAGCCTGTTTGAAGGTACGATGTAAAAACGCCGTACTACTATCCGAAAAAGACCTTGACAGTTTCATATAAATGTATGGGAAATGCAGCACTTTCTGAATTCTGTTATGATTTTCGGAACATTTTTGTTCCACGATCTACACAGATGTTCATATTCTTGGTCCAATTTATATCTTAATATTTCCTGTAAAGTTTTTAAAAACGCCGTACTACTACCCAAAAAAGACCATGACAGTTTCATATAAATGTATGGGAAATGCAGCACTTTCTGAATTCTATTATGATTTTCGGAACATTTCGGTTCCACGATCTACACAGATGTGCATAATTCTTGGTCTAATTTATGTCTAGATATTTCTTGTAAAGTTTCAGCCTATTTGAAGGTACGATGTAAAAACGCCGTACTAGACCGTGACAGTTTCATATAAATGTATGGGAAATGCAGCACTTTCTGAATTCTATTATGATTTTCGGAACATTTTTGTTCCACGATCTACACAGATGTTCATAACTCTTGGTCCAATTTATGTCTAGATATTTCCTGTAGAGTTTCAGCGCATTTGAAGGTACGATGTAAAAACACCGTACTACTACCCGAAAAAGACCGTGACAGTTTCATATAAATGTATGGGAAATGCAGCACTTTCTGAATTCTATTATGATTTTCGGAATATTTTTGTTCCACGATCTACACAGATGTGCATAATTCTTGGTCTAATTTATGTCTAGATATTTCTTGTAAAGTTTCAGCCTATTTGAAGGTACGATGTAAAAACGCCGTACTAGACCGTGACAGTTTCATATAAATGTATGGGAAATGCAGCACTTTCTGAATTCTATTATGATTTTCGGAACATTTTTGTTCCACGATCTACACAGATGTTCATAACTCTTGGTCCAATTTATGTCTAGATATTTCCTGTAGAGTTTCAGCGCATTTGAAGGTACGATGTAAAAACACCGTACTACTACCCGAAAAAGACCGTGGTATATTCATATAAAATATACAACTTATAAATAGTAGTTTGTTGTATTACCATAGAAGACTGTCATATAACAATTAACTTTTTTCTGAAAAAAGTACTATTTTTTGGAAAAAGTACTTTTTTTGGAAAAAAATTTTTTTTTTTCGAAAATATTACTTTTTCGTAAAAATAGTACTTTTTTCAGAAAAATTTTCGTAAAATTTTCGGAAAAAGTATTTTTTTTTTGTAAAAAAGTAGTATTTTTTTTTAAATATTTTTGTTTTGGAAAAAAGTATTTTTTTCGAAAAATTTTACATTTTTATGTAAAATTTACTTTCTTCTATGGCCGGTCAAACCGGTTTTCACAACCGGTCTTACGGTCTATCCGGTTAACCGGTCTTGACCGCAGGCCCTATAAGTAATGGTGATGAAATTTCATTTGTCTACCTAGTGCAGAAAAAATGAAAATGATTTTTTGGTTTTACTACCATTGCGTAATGTAATGAAAATTATAAAAACGTTTCATTACATCCCAGTGTAGAAAATCATTACCAGATATGTGGTTATGTAACTACATACTTTGTAATGGTAACTAGTTACTTTTGTTATTACATTTCTTATTACCTTTATGTCGCGAAAAATAATGAGTTGTCGTTACACACCAGCATACGAAAAATCGAAAAATATATCGTTACCTATGTGCTTACCAGTACTGACAAAAATAATGAGTCTAAAAATAGATTTTCAAAAAAATAAATTATATAAAAAAAAATATTTTTTTTTGTATTTTTTTTTTTTTTATGAAATTTGCTGGTGCGGGAATCGAACCTGGGTCTACAGATTGCCAGTCAATAGCTCTACCATCTGAGCTATATCGACATGTAATATTTAATAGATAAAAACATAATTGACCTGCTATGTGGTTACTTATATCCTTACCAGTGTTTAAAAAATATTGAGTCTAAAAATAGATTTCAAAAAATTTTCAAAAAAATCTGGAAAATTATTTTCTATTTGAAATAATGATGAAAATAAGTCATTATCAGTAACTCATTATTATATGTTTTAAAATAATGCAGAAGGTAAGTGGATGTCATTACTGGTAGTCCAAAAAATAATGATATGTCATTACCGTTTCTACACTGGGATGTAAAGAAAACAAATGAAATGAACATTTTTTTCTTTGCAATTACATTTTGTAATGGTGAAGAATTTTTTTTTTAATTTTCATTTTATAGAGTCAATGGCAATGAAAACCCCCAATGGTCATTACAAAGTAATTTAAAAATGCACACTATTAATATTTTGATTTATAAATTGAACTAACCATAAACAAATATAATCAAATAATTTATATATAAACAAGTTTTGAGCAACAAATTTTTAAGGTAACGGTACTATTCAATACTCTTTATATTTTTGCAGATACAGGATAAAATATAAGTGACCTTATCTTTTGGACGAGCACTTTATATTGCTTAAAAACCCGATACTCAGATAAAAAAGTTAGTAAAAAAATTTGTAAGCAGTTTCCAATAGCACTTTACTATTTTTATACTGATTTTTAGTACAATTTTTTTAGTAATCATTTCTGCTATTCTCTTATTACAAATTACGGATTTTTTACTAATTCTCGCTGCTGATTTCAGCAAAACATTTTACTAATTTTTCAAAACCGAGTGCTAAGTTTAGCACAAAAATATACTAATTTAAAAATTTCTTTTTTTTTGATATTTTACAATTCTTGTTTAGTTTATATTTGTTACTAAAGGTATTCGTTTAAAGTATTTACGCCTCGTATACTGTGTATATGTTGTAAGTTTACTCAATTAATGTCAAAACTAGTTTACGAGCCCTCGTAAATATACGTTTACATTTTTATTTGTAAATTTTTTCATATTTATATACACACAGAAAAAACAACTTGTAAAAGCAATCACATTTTCTTTTAAATTGAAATTTTATTTCCAACAATTTTTTTGTTTGAAATTTTTGTAACTCGTTTGTAAATTGTTATCTTTCATATAAAAAATTGTTTAAAAATAAAAATTCAAAGTTACAAAAAATAAAATAAATTTTTTTTTTGGATTTACAAATTTCTTTGTTGGTGCCTTTTTTTTTTATTTACAAATTTGGTATGAGAAAGGTGTTTCAAAATTTAATTAGAATTTTGTAAATTCGTTCTGTGCACATTTGAATATTGTCAAAAATAAAATTATTTTGTATTGTTTTGTTTGTTGTTTTTTATTTTCTGTTTTATTTGTTTTTAAATACTACAAATTTAAAAAATTCTGTGTTTAATTTATGAAAAGATAAAAAAGTGGCTAAATGCCAAATTGAAATGTTTATAATTTTAAAAGGTGCGTTCATTCAAATAAACATGTAAAGTTAAAGACGGCCGCTCATTCAAATAAATAGGTAAAGTTATAAATATACTCGATTACAAAAATACACGGTTTACGAGGGCATAAATTCAGTTAGATGAATACCACTACTATGTATTGATATATTCTTAGTTTGGTAATAACATTCAGAAAATTTTATTGTATCTCCAATGTATAAAAAGGTAATAACTGGAGAACCGTTTGCAATTTTGACTCCAAATTCCAAGTACGATGAAGTAATTATACGCTTGTTACAATTGAAAGAAAAAAGTTTTTTTTATAATTTTTTTTTTTTTTTTTTGATTTTACAGTTTTTTTAGTATACTTTTTTGCTAATTTTAGCAGATTGATTTTAAACTACAGTTTACAACAATTTACTGAAATTTAGTAGCTGAAACTAATTATTTATACTAATTTCATTGTACTCAAATTATTAATATTTAGTAAATTTTTTAACTGATTTTAGTAAATCGATTTTGAATTGCAGTTTCCATAAATTTTGCTAAAATTTAGTAGCGACTACTAATTTTTTCTACTAATTTTGTTATACTACAGATCAGCAAACATGTGTTGCTAAAATTAGCAAAAAGTACCGCTAGGCTCAAAACAGTTAAATTTCCCGTAATAACAGCAACATTTTCGGTAGCTATTACAGACTTATTTGGTTGAGTGTAGTTTTAAATATCGAAATATATTTCAACGAAAATTGCTTTCTTTTTCTGAGGTTTTTTCTCTTTCAATAAATTTAATATTAAGTTTCAGATTGCTTGCTTATGCGGCCTATAGACTACTCAAGTTTCTTGCACAATAATGAGTTTGTGCAGGTCAGTTGAACAGTGTGTGGCCTGGTTTGTGTACTTGTACAAGTATATTTTTAGACTTGAGTAAAAATCAAAACGATTTTGATTTTTACGCAATATTTTAGAACTTGTGCAAGTCATTTGCGCAGTGTATGCTGAAATTAGCACAGTTCAGCAGTAATTTTTGAAGAGTCAACATCATAAATACGGATAAAAAAAAATAAAAGTATGAATAAACGTAAAGTAAAAAATGTCAATATAAATTTATTAACATCGCCAACGTATTTCAGGTATTTTGGCCTGCGCAAAGTGTGAAATAAAGCTTTTAAAGACTAATATTTCCTCATAGCAATAACAATCCGCTACATGTTTCTGCTGCTATGTGTAAATTAAAATGAATATTGCACAGTTTACTTGAATGGTGTGTGGCGAGTAAGGTGACTTGAACAAACTCGTAATTGTGCAAGTGACTTGCATAGTCTATTTGCCGCATTAAAGAATTTTCACAGAAGGGTAAAGTCACATACACTCACCAGCGGTTTGAGTCATTCAAATTAAATTCCATTTTCTTTCAGTTATCTAGTGTTTCAATTCCACTCATTCACCGTCGATTTCAATTCCACTTGTACCACGTTTCATTCCAATTCGTTCCCACTGTCTATTACATTTTTCGAATTTAGTGTTTCAATTTTTCATTTTTCCTCATTGCATTTCGTTCCCGTTTCATTCCATAGTTGGATGTTTCACTTCTACTGGTGCTCTGATCCATTCCATTTAGTTACACTTGTATACTGTTTCAATGCCACTCGCTTCCGGTTTCATTCCATTTCGTTTCCCAATTTTGGTGTTAAAATTACACTAGTTCCTTGAACTTAAAGTTTCTTAAAAAGAGGTTTGGGCAGGCCGTTAATCGAGAGATTCCTTATTTTAACCTCCTTTTTACCATGTTCCTGGCGAAAATTCCAAAAGGCACCATATCGGTGAATTAGCCCATACGCAGGATTCTAGCTGAATGGGATTGGGCAGGTCGTCAAAGTGGAGACATTTTCCCTTTTTGCCCCTCCGTCTGTGACGGAGAAAAAACCTACATACCGAATTCCAGCTTGGGCAGTCCTTCGAGGGGGAGACTTTTTTTTTTTTTATTAATTAACGTGAAAGATGAAGGGTTTCAAATATGGCAACACTGTAATTGCGCGAGATGTTGAATTTTAGAACAGTTGTTGCGCGCCATCTGATGGTGAGTTGGCGAAATTTGTTGAAGCTTTTTTTTTAAGTCATAGCCCTGTTATATTATTTTACTTCGGTGGGGTTAAATGCTATGGGAACACCGAAGAAGGACGCTGCGATATTTATGAGGGATAGAAAAAACTCATATATTATTTTTCATAAATTGGTGTTGCCTTGGTTGGGGCTCGAACCCGCAACCTCACGTGTAACAGTCCACAGCGCCCACTCCATATAGGAATTTAAAAAAACTCCATCTTAGCGAATATCTACGACAGAGGAGGAAACATTATACCAAGTTCGAACATCCTAGCACCAGCGGTTTTTGCCGGCCGTTAAGCACTTTTACATTTTGCCACGTGCCTGTCTAAAATTTAAAAAATACTTTATCGGTAAGTTGGCCAATACTCCAAGGAACACATTTTTTGAATTTAAAGTTTATAGCCGAAGGAGTTTGGTCAGGACACCAAGGGAAGATTTTTCCCTATTGCCACTCCCAGTGGAAATTACAAAAAAACCCATATTAGTTGAATTCTACGACAGAGGACGAATTTTCACACCAAATTTCAACTTTCTAGATCAATCGGTTTAAGCAGACCTTTAAGGGTCAATTTCCCTTGTCGTACCCCATTTTTACAATGTTCCTGTTAATTCCAAAAGGTATTTTCCAGATAACTTAGCCCATACTCCAAGTCAAACGTAGCAAGTTTCAGCATCTTAGCTGCAGCGTTTTGGGGTGGGCGATGCTGAGTGTGTGAGTCAGTAAGTCAGTCACGTTATTTTTAATTTCATTTCATTTATTCATTTAAAATTTGATATTTGCATTTCAGCCATTACCTCGCGAAGCCATTGTGGCTTTTCTGCAGGCAGGAAATAAACTAAAAAGTTAGTATTTCAAATCTTAAAATAGTTCCTATGAATAAAAATTTTTGAAATGTTATTTACAATTTAATAAAATTTACAATCTTTTGTATATAAAGAAGATTATTTTTTAGAGCTAAAATTACAATAGAAATGTAAATTCCTGTTGCTGCACTTGACTTAAAAATTGGTATATATGCGTTTATAATGTATTTGTGTATAATGGCAATAAAACTCTGTTCCTTTAGATAAGAAAGAGTTCTAGATACTTCTTTTTTAAAATTAATTATAAGTATTTTAATAAAACAGTCATTCATTAACAGAAATTTAATGACTTAATGTCCACTTTTAAACATTTAAGAGAAACCTTTTTTGCCAGAAATTTTTGCAAAATACATATAAATACTCGTATCTTAAAACGCTGTTATCCTTATTTTTTTCTCTGTCATATCGATGTGAATATACTACGTAAGGCACCACATGACACAAATATTATGCATGTAAATTCCTTGTATTTTTCTCAAACACCTGTCAAAATTTTTAATTTTTTGTACGTATGACAGTATGACTAGGGTTTGGGGTTCGGGAATTCCCGGGAAATCCCGGAAAAAGTTTGCCGGGAATTCCCGGGAAAATAATATATTTTTCCCGGGAAAACGGGAAATTTTAAAAATATTAAATTTTTTAAATTGTTTTTGTTTCGAATAGGATTTTTTATTTTTAGTCATAAAAAACATTTTAAATACCAAAACGAAAATGTCATTGTTAAAATCTTTTAAAAGGGAATACATTTATTTGACACAGAAATAAAATCTTTGCCAAGTAATTAGGAGCATTTCAACTAATAAAGATTTTTCGCATAACTTATTCAAAATTTAAGTAGTAAAACCTAAAAACTTGGTAAAATGTTTAAAAGAAATATGAAAAAATAGCTTTGTTTCTTACAAATAATCACCCTTAGTATCTAAATTTTTCAAATGTATAATTTAGGTAAAGTCGACTTTAGTTAAAATATTGGGTGGCAGTATACCTTGACTTGGTTTATTTTTGGAGCATTCTGATTGGTTAATTTATTTTAAACCAATCAAAATATTTGAAAATATAAATATTTTTGTAAGGTTTTCATACACAAAATGAACAAAACCGTTTGATTAAAAATAAAGTCGACTTTAAATTTAAAATACTCCTTTATATTAAGGGTCAATAATTTAATAAGTAACGTTTTCATTAATAAATATGAAAAGAAAAGACTAATGGTTAACGGTGGTATCTGAATTTGGTTATCCGACATCTAAATTTGGTTCACAAAAAAAAAAAATTGATGGTCATGCTACTTCTCTTGAAGAAAACAACAACAAGAACAACGTTTCAGCTAAAATTAGCAAAGTACCCGAAGAAAAAAGTGTAAGCTGAATAGGCATTAAAGGTTTTATGGTAGGGCAAACATTTCTTGAAATGGTTCCAAATTAGCCGCAGTCAATCCGCACCATAATTAGATCTTAGTTTACTCGAGAAAGTTTTTATAATAAAAACCTGGCATTGCAAAAAAATGAAACCGATATAAAGAACATTATATTAAATTACTACAATCATGTAAAAGATATCATGATAAAAGAAATATCGAGCAATATTTGTAACAATGGGAGATTTACTATATTTTTAGATGAATGGAGAAGAATATCACAAAAGAGATATTTGAACATATGTAAAAACGGAAATAATTCATTTTATAACCTGGGGTTGGTTTATATATCAGGAAGATGTAATGCTGATGAAATAAGAAGAATTGTAGAAATAAGACTAGAAGAGTTTTATTTGTCTTTGGAAAATAACATTGTGGCCACCATATCTAATGGGCCAAGTGTGATGAAACGGTTTGTTTCTGACAGTCCAGTAGTAGGTGCTTTCTGCTGGAATCATGCAATTCATTTGGCAGTACTGCGAGTAATTTATGTGAAATCAAATGTTCAACATTCTGATATTTTTTACTTTGAATTCTGACTACACAGTCTGCATTTGTACTGAAATAGTGCTTTTTTTTAACAAAAATTACTTATATGGGTGGTTTTCATTAACAATTTTGATTAAAAATATTCCCGGAATCAAATTTTTTCATTCCCGTTTCCCGGGAAATAAAAAAGTCCGGGAAATCCCAAACCCTAAGTATGACGTACATTTACGATGCTAGCTGGCAGGCAGCTTTATGGTATCTTGTTATCAATAATATCAACTGGGTTAAACAAATATTTAACCGGAACTGGAAAAAAGCAAAGAAATAGAACATGAAAAAGTAAAAAGAAAACAAAATTATGCACACAACAACAAACAATAATGTAACTGTCAACAATGATACAGAATGAGGTAATATTTTTATTCAATTGTTTGTTTAAATCCAAAGGATGCAATCTGTTGAACTACACAAAGATACAACACAGAGAGAATGTTTCATAAAATTTAAAATTTTATTAAAATTTATTAAATTAATGTAATTTTTCTTTACAACTTCATAATTTTTATAAAATATTTTCACATAATTTAAGCATTTAAAATTTTAAAAAATAAATAAAAGTTTGTGGTTAAATATACGAAAGTTTTCATAATTAAAATTAAATTTTGCATAAAATTTCGTCAATAACTTAATTCATTTTATATACAGTTTTGTTGGTTGAGATCCTACAAAACCCCATCGATTTTATGAAAAACTTCGAATTAGTATAAAAGTAATTTTTCCAGTGTACAAAATGACAAATGTTGGTTGGCTTGCAACACAGCAGTTATACAGAAGCATTTTTTGTCCCTGTTCTTATGCGTACTGAATACTAAATGGATTTAAGGCACATACTGAAATTAAATACCTGTAAAGGTCTTTTTCTATAAACTGCATACGAGTCTTATTATATCTGTTCTGATAGAAAATAACAGAAAACATAGTATGAAGTGAAAACTTCAGAATTTTATAAGGAAAAACAAATAAACAAATTGTAGTTTGTTAAGATTGACCATGGGATAAGTTTTACTCAACAGATGATTTGGTATTTGAATATTTTATAGAGGGACTTATTACAATGGTCGTCCAATATTCTTCATATTTAGTGCAATGAGTTAAATTTAGCACATCAGATACATTGGGTGTATAAAACTTGAATTACTCAAATGTAAACGTAACGTATCTCTGCGTAGCTAATGAGTTAAATAAGAATAAAAATCTATTCACAACAACTCATTGATTCAGCTACGCAGAGTTACGCTACGTTTACGCTCGAGTAACGAAGCCTTAAGGTCATTTAACACCAATCTAGAGGAGAACTTTTTCTCGCACCTATGTCTAAGGATTCCCATAGGAATCTGCAATAAATTTGCCTTAAATGACTATAAATATTAGGACTTAATAATAAATTGAACTAAAATTGGCTGGGTTTGATTTATATATAGTAGAGCGTACCACAAATAAAAAGTTCGCCGTACACCGTCAAATTAGATTATTTTTGCAAGATTTCAAAAAAAAATGTTTATTCCCGAACGTAGTGGTTTCCAGTGGTTTTTCCAATACCATTACTCACCATACACCCCCAAATCATTACTCCCCCACCACCGTGTTTAACAGTAGGCGAAAGATTTTCTTTATTTAAGGCTGTACCTGGTTTTCGCCAAACCAGTTTTATACCTTTTATACCAACAAATGCAAAATTTGCTCTCATCCGAAAAAAGTACCTGTTTACAGAACTCGGGGAGCTTATTTAAATGTTCTTTTGCAAAGGCAATTCGCTTTATTCTATTGACTCTAGAGATGAAGGGTTTTCTGCGTGAAACACGGTCATTGTGGTCATATTTTTTCACTATTTTTCGAATGGCATCAACGGAAATAGATTTATGAAAGTTATGTTTAACTGACATTGCCAATTCTGATGCAGTTACAGGAGGATTTGTTTTCACAGTATTGATTAAAGTTCGTGTTTCCCTTGTTGTCAGTATCGGTGGTCGCCCAGATGGAGGCTTCGACGTCAACAATCCAATTGATTTATAATTGTATACAACTCTTTGGACTGAAGAATGTGTTCTACTAACAATTCACCTATTTTGCGAAAAGTTTTGCCTTTTTTCCATAAATCAACAATGATTTTTCGTTCACCAATAGAAATGTCTGTTCTTTTAGGCGAAATTGTACAAATAATAGCGTATAGTTTTACAAATCACTTTGAATGCAATCAAAAACTGTTTGATGTAGAATTGCGACTTTACCATTTGCCAAATGTGTCCACCTGTTTGTTAGAAGTAAGTCGGTAATTTCCCTTTTTACATTTTGTATGCACACTTTTTCTGTGTAATATTAAATTGTTATTTTGTTTCCAAAAAAAAATTTTTTTTTCCATAACATGACTTTGTGATCTCAGTGATCTAAGAACTCAATATATAAATAAAAAATAGGGTTTGGTTCAAAATTAAATTTTTATATACATTATATTATTAAATAAAAAAAATTACTTCATGTACGCACACTTTTTCTACCAAGTGTATATGCTTTGTTTAAATCAGTGTTTCAACTAAAAATTTGTTAAAAATTAGTCAAAACGACTTGAAACCGGTTTGACAGATATTTCTACTGACGTGTTATTTTAAGTGTGAAATTTGTACATTGATTACCTTGAAAAATGCCACCATATAAAGAAGAAAAAAGTGCTCTTTCACAAAGACAATGCGCCGTGTCACAAGTCATTGGCTAACATGGCCAAATTGCGCGGTTTACACTTTCAACTGCTTTCGCACCCAGATTTGGCTCCCAACGATTTTTACGGGTTTTCAGTCTTGAAAAAAATACTCGCTGGAAAGAGATTTGATTCGAATGAAGAGGTGATTGCCGAAACAGAGGCCTATTTTGAGGCCAAAGACAAATCAATCCATAAAAAAGGTATCGAAGTGTTAGAAAGGCGTTGGAGTGGTTGTATCGCTCTTGAAGGAGACTGTGTTGATGAATAAAGTCGAATTTTGCCAAAAAAATGTTGCTTTATTGGTTATTCTACCTACTTTTTAGGCGATGTGTTAATTGTGATTTTTAGGGGGTGTGTGAAACGGTAGCAAAGTATTCCTTTTGGTAAATTTTTGACTGTTTTGAGGTGAATAAAATTTCACTAGCCCATAGGGCTAGTACAATTTTTTACATAAGCATAGAAATATTTGACATTTTTAAATGTGGAAGTTTCTTAAAGAAAAATTAAGAAACAATATATGGGTGAAATCAAAAATTGTGATAAATTTTTGGACCAAATTTGTGAGAAGCAAAAAGTGTTAATATTTCGGTTTTTTTTTTAATGGAATCAGTAAGTTTAGTTATTGTAAACCTAATTGCAAAAAATCTCTTCTACAAGTTGTCGCAATAACTTTTTTTGCACAATTTTAATTTTTTTTTGTGGTAACGGAGTTTACATTTCTGCAAGCAAAAGATATAACAAAAAAAATTGCGTACGAAATTTCTTCAATTTATTAGTTTTTTGTATTTGGGGTTTCAACTTGCTTTCCAATGATATATAATTTGTGTTTATCAAATTGGCGGTTTTGCGAATAAAAATACAATTCATTCCGCGAAAAAAAATTTTATTTTTTTTTAAATTTTGTATTTTTGGTCCTTTTAAATGCTTTTCAAAAATATAAAATTTTTTAAATTCCAAACAGCGTTTGCGCAGTTACAAAATAATATTATTAAAAACATAACATTTTTAATATCAAAATCAAAAAATTCTTAAATTGTGTGAAACAAATTTAATTTGTCAAACTAATGTCAGTAATGACTCGAAATATCGATTCAAAACCAATGAAATGCAAAATCAATCGTTTTTCGTTCCAGCAGCTTAAGGTAAAAAACTGATAACTTTTTTGATTTGACGCAAAATTATTAGTTGAATCGTCTTTTGACGCATAAATATTAGTTGAATCACCTTATGGTTATTTTAAAATATTTTAAACATTTATCTACATTTATTTGAATGAAATCTGATGCAAACAATTGTGGTTACGGAGTTTACATTTCGTTACTTTTTTCGTCTTCTTTCAGAACCGCTTTGTCAGAATTTTTTTTCCGAAACAAAATCGCATGATGCTTACAAGGTGAATCCAAATATGACATTGTTTTTCTTACTCGTTAAATAGTTTAGTGTAAAAATTACGACCGGAGTTTACAACATTTTTTCAAATCTTATTAAATACATCCTTTTTCATCTCGAGAATGTTACATGCTGCAGAAAAGCTTCAAGTCTGTTTATACTGGATGATTACTTACATTCCAACGATCATTTGAGTATAAATAACATTATACTTCTCGCAATATAAATAATAGATAACTCCAAAATTCTGGTATATGCATTTTTATCAAAAATTATGACGAAAAATCGTTACAGAGTTGAAGTCGTGATAGCTAAGATATACGAAAAAGTTTGTAAAATGTATTAATTTTTATTAAAAACGGCACTTTTCCTCTTCATAAAAATTCTTACAGTTAGTGGTTAGCTTTATTGGTTATTAAAATATAAGCTATTAAATTTAAAAAACCTTTTTAGTTACTTGTTATTTGGCCTATAAAATTGGTCAAAAATTTTATGTATTAACCAAAAATTGGTCAGATTGTTATAAATTTTGTAAAACAGGCGACAATGCGCTGATATATATCGAAATATATAACTCAAATGTATTCCATGCATTAGAAATTAGGTGGTTACACGGTTTTTATCACATTTTTTGATATCACCCATATACAAATGGAAATTCTAAACAAAAACAAAAAAGATTGAAAATCTATGTACCAGTACCCCGTTTCTGTATCTAATGCGAGAAGTTTTGGCATCGAGAAATGCATGGTCACCCTGCATTATACAGGCTGATTAAAGACGTGATAAAATGGACTGCAGTTTTTGTTGTAATTCGTTCAGATAATGTAACTTTAAGAACTGTTGACACATGTTGTTTTGTAAAACACCTTATTAAATTAGAAATAATTTACTATGCAACACATTACTAGCTGATTTGGTTTCATATATATTTTATTGTCTGCGACTCACCCTATATAAAGCAGAGCAGGGTTGCATTTCACATGTTTTTTCCGCAAACTTTTTCGATGCGAGAAATACAGAAACGGGGTGCAGAAATGAGGCAGAAAAAAGTTATAATACATGTAGGTAATCATTTTTACTTCTCGGCTTCGTCTATTTTGTTATGCAAAACATAAAAAAATAGACGTCCATTAATTGCAACGATCTGGTTTGTAGGAGAATTGAAATTAGCAAACGCATATATTTCCTAAAAATATTTGTTTCTCTTTTCACTATTGTCAAAAATTTTATATTGTCGAAAAAGATTTCATTTCACACAGGAAATTTTAAATTTTTTCGCACACACCCTTATTATAAAATTAACATAAATATAAAAGTGGTTCTTTGATTTTTTATATTAATCAAGAAACAACTTTTATAAATTCTTTTCAAATAAAAATTAAAAATTAACAGAAATACAATTAAAATAAATATTCCCAAAAATAAAAATGTTTCCAAAATTGTGTGATTTCATTAGGGTTTTTCTTTTCCCGGACTTTTTCATTTCCCGGGACAGCGGGATTTTTTTCTGAATTTCCCGGAATCCCGGGAATTCTCGCTCATTAGAAAATATATAAATTCGACATATATTGTACTTGAAAAACTACTTTTTGGTTAAACACCGTTCGACAAAGTTTATCTTTTGGTTGTATCCATCAGAAAATGTTCTGAAAGGAGTGCTAAATATACATGTCTCCCACTTTTTCCAGGTCAATTCGTTTAACAATTTAAATCGTGAATTAGTATTTATGTAATATATTTATATGGAAGGCCGTCTTAATTAAAAAAAAACTCTTAGTAATATATTAACTAAATATTAATTTCGCGGTTTAAGCTGTTAAACGAATTGAATATATTGTAATTGTTAATGGGTGCAAACTTGTGTCGGACCAGTTTTATAGTCAGAACTAAAATCAATTTTTGGCTTAAATATTTCTTATACATGAAATCCAAAAATTTCTATTTCTAGATATTTTGTTTTTTTCTATGCAGATTTTCAGAAGTATCCGTCTAGAATTAGTTTAATAAAAAAGTTTAAAAGTGAGCATTTTTCACAGAAATTTTTAGGCAAATTCGCCTAAATTGTTTTATAAAAGTAGACACTAAAATATTAAATAGTTTCATAGCTTTAATTAGTTTTCTTGAATAGAAATTTTTTATGCCACAACTCCTTAAAAAAAAATTATTTAATTTTCATATTTAATTGCATTTTAAATTAGCATATAAAAAATTCAAAATAATTTGAAAAAGCATCTGATGTATTTATTATTTTAAAAATTAATAATATTTAAAAAATATGTTTAAAATAAAGGAATAGCAATTGAACTTTAAATGAAATTATTTGAAGTAAAAGAAACTCAAAATACTTATGTTAATTGAAAATACGAAAAAATTACTATTTATTAACTTTAATCCCTAGTTTATTGGAGGTATTTGGAACTGAAATAATGATGTTGAAATGTTGTATAAGGCTGGTTTACACTATAAGATTTTCGGTACGATTTTACTTCAGTACACGTGCAAAACATATAGGCAAGGTTGCAAAATCTTTCCGAGAATCTTGGAGTTTAAAACAGCCTATATAAATATTTCTTTATTTGAACAAATATCATCATCTTAAAGAAGAAAAAAATTCCCGAAGGACAAGTATTTTATTTTGTAAATTTGGTAATTGCTAATATAATATTTTTTGGTTTAACTAAACCAAATTCAATTGGCATACAAAAACAATTTGGCTTAATTCAGTTTATTAAATTTTAAACCGTATTTTTGAATTTTAAATATTCTTTATTTAAATTAATTTAAAAAAAATCAATGTTTTAAATTTAAATAAAGCTTCTAAAATTGCAATAAACCTAGCTAAAACTACTGTAAAAGACTAAAAAAAATCCCGGGAAATCCCGCATAAAATTCCCGGGATTTCGGGATTCAAAAAAGGGCGGAATTCCCGGGACATAAACCCTAGATTTCATCCATTTTTAAATTATTTATGTATAATGTTTGACGAAATTTCTTATCTGATTTTTCTTAGAAAAATAACAATTAATTGGAAATTTTTATTAAATTTGGACTAAAATATATTTCTTTAAAGCATTTTGCAATTATTCACATTTTTTTGTCGTTAAATACAAGGTTGGATAAGGTAAGCTATCTACAACTTTTTTCTGTTTTCTAATTGTCGGAAGTTAACGATGTTATTGTATTTAACGACAATTTTCGATAATAAAAGTAAGGAATCAGTTTTAATGACAATTGTCGAATTTTGACAATCTAACTACCGATTTTTGTTCTTAGAAAGTTAGAGAATCGAACTACAGTTTCAAACGTTTTGCGCTCTACTGTATATACTACTCTAACCATATATTAGTATACTATAGTAGTCCCACTCATTAAAAAATTTAGAGCTTGTCCCTATCTCATGTAGTTGTGGTGGTATTAAGAACCATATGTACAAGAAAAATTACAAACACTACTTAATTTTTTCAAATGACAGAAGAAAAATAAAGCTACTATTAGTGTCCGACCGTACAGTTCGGCCAAAAAGCGAAATTTGTTAGATTTTTCGGTATTTAGAGGCATTCATGAGATATGATAATGGGAAAATGTTTATTGAGCCGGTTTAATGCTTTTTTGAATGTCAAATTTAAGGAAAACCCCGTAGTTTAGCTGTAAAGTTAACTTTCGGCGGCCAAACAGTGAATTCATTGCTTAACTTCGGACTTTTCCCTAAATTTTACACCGAAAATGGATTCCAATCGGCCCAACAAACATTTTTGCATAAGTAAAATTTGTCCATAATGCTTCAACATACCGATTATCGTGCAAATACATTTTGTGGCCGAACTGTTCGGTCGGACTCTAGCTATATTATTCTAGCTCTGTTTGTTTACATTTCTAGTAAAAACTAGTAAACTTGGAAAGCGCCGAAGAATTACGAAAACTGATTTTCTTTTCAAGTGAAATGAAAGAAAATGGTATTAGAAATAATAAATAGAAGCCACTGAATTAAAAAATTTGCACATTTCACGGTAAAGACCAATTTATGAGAAAAAACTAATAAAAATAGTAAAATCTAGCATGTAAACAAATAGACATATTAATTCATACGGGGTTTAATAATTTCAAGTATATTTTTAATTATGAACCAAGATTACAAGATAAACAAAATGAAGAAATTGTTTTCACTACAAAGAAAGCATATTCATTTAGAATTTTAATATAATTTCCACGTTATAAAAAGTGTTCTGCCGTTAGCATATACGACCTTTTCTCTATTATCCTTCTGCTAAAGCTTCGAGAACTATTTAATGACAATCTACAAGAAAATGTTGCAAAAAAGATTATGCTAAAAACTTATACCGACTTATATCGGTCCAAGGATGAAGACTAGTGATTATGGTTAAAATCGGTCCATGATTACCCCTAGTGCCCAAATAAAGGTCCCTCCAAAAATTGGTATTTTAATAAAATGATATTTTAATGAAATTTGGTGTGCTGACTCACATGGGCCCAAGAACAAAGCTTATTAATTCTACGATAAATAGGATCGGTTCATATTATATTTCCAATTTTCCTTTAAATACTTTAATACTACTTTTTTATAGACAAATTTTGACACAAGTCCATTTCAACTTATTCGAATATAAGATCGAAACTTTTGTTGGTTTTCAACCAGCCTGGGGTAGGGTATCATTTCGTCGGCATGCCCGATTTTAATTTTTTTAACCGGTTTCATATAAAAAGCCATATCCTTTATATTTAAAGTCTTTATATCAATGATAAGTAGGTACAAATATTTCCAAATTAATTAATTTCCTCATAATATTTAATGTGTAATGTTTTAGTATGAATAATATTTTTTTGCATTTGTTGCTGCAACGTCAATACGAGTATTTATAATATATGACAGAATAGATATATTTTTCTTCATATGTACATATGTATTAGGGTTGCCACATGGCCTTGATTGGCCTTGATTGTCAAGTTAATTTAGGTCTTGTCAAGTGCCAAGGTCAAATTTATTTTGTCAAGTTAAATTAAATTTTTGTCGTTTTTTTAAGCATTTAAAAAAAATAAATTTAACTTGATTAAAATTATTTAATTTTGTAAAAAAAAATTTTATTTATAATATGCAAAAATTTCTTCGCAAAAGTACCATCGTATGTATCACGGTATGTATTTACCTCTGAACCACAACACAGATTTGTATGTTTTTGACCAACCCTAAGTAAATATGCAAAAATATGCAACTACAAATCGATGCCATTTTGTTGCATATTTACTTAGTGTTGGTCAAAAACATAAATTTGATGATGATTCGGATAAATATTTAGTCCATATTAGTTTTGGACTATCGAAAAAAAACATGCATTTGCATGGAATTCCTTGCCCTATTGATGATATATTATTAAAATAAAATGGCGCTTAAGGTATATCTTTGATTTTGAGAGCGTGAGTAGAGATTTACGAAAGACGGTTTTCCTTAAAAATTAGTAAACAATAATTTTACTGGGACAAGAAAAACCTTAAGTGCTATTTTATTTTGATTATATCATCCATTTAATAAATTTATGAAAAAAAGTTTTGGTTTTTTATGTTTCAGAAAAAATATGTTAAAATTTCAAATTGACGATTCGAAAACTATGGAAAGTTTATATATTTTTTTGACCTGAAGTTTGAAAGTTTCAACGACTTCTTGCAGACTTCATCTTTTTCTTCTTATTATACAGGAATAAATGCTACAAAAAAAAAAAATAAAACACTAATCAATTTCGTCAGTTTTGTATGTTTACGTGTTTTTTTTATTTGGTCCATTTAACAGATATGTCGAAACTTCAATGGCTGGTAGCACTATCGAGTTTGTCCCCAAAAATTAAAAAAAACCGATTTTTTTTATGAATCTCAATAAAATGGAGAGTGTATTCAAAAATAATAAATTTTTGTATTAAGAATCACCCTACTGCACACATATGTACATTAAATTTTTTTTATTGTCAAGTTTTTTTTTTTTTTTTTAATCAAGTTATTTTTTGCGAAGTGTCAAGTTATTAGACTTTTGCGATGTGGCGACCCTAATATGTATGTAGCATTGATATATTGATTAAAAATAAATTGAAAGTCTTCTTTTGAGAAACCATTAAGGACACTTAAATTTACAGTTAACTATAATTTTGTTACACATGTTTGAACTTGTATCTGTGTATCCAAAAACTTTTGAGAAAATGACATTATGTATGCAACTCACGACAAGTTATGATTATCATTGTCGCCTTCGCCGTCTCCGCCATTATTATCATCATAAACAGTTTCCATTTCATATCTGGTAATTTTCACTTCAACTATAAAAACATTTACCCATACTGAAGTATGTCTTCAGAAATACTTATGTATGTATATTCATTAGGGTGTCCCTTAAAAATAGATTTGTCATTACACCCCCCAGTTTTATTGGAAATGGTCCAAAATAGAAGAAATCATTTTTTTTTTTTTTGGTAAACGTTAACCCGTGCCGAAAGTTGGACGAAAATGGCCCATTTTGGAAAATTACTATTAAAAATTCCAAAAATTCGAAATTTCGAAAAAAAAATTATTTTTTATTTCATTTAATCATTTAATAAAGCCAAAATGATTCAGAGATGGAATTTTGACTTCACCGGATATCAACGTGTTTTTTTTACATTAATTTTAAAGATTTTTTAAAATGTCCAATTTGGAGATGTCGATTGCTATTTGTACCATATAATAGTTGATATTAAAGAAAAAAAATATAAATTGGAAAAATGATAATTCGAGTTTGTGTTTGGAGCGACTGCTTTCCAGGACATTTTATAAAAATTGCTTATTTTGTCAAAAATTTAATAAACTTTAAATGTTTTCATTAAATTTTTTATATTTTTCGGAAAAATATCACTTAAATTTAGTTAGAATATAATTATATTTACATCGGTTTAAAAAATCTTTAACCCTTAGTGGCCTGGGGTCAGAAAAGACCCTTGAAACTTAATATTAATTATGACTACGAGATTGTAAAGCCATCAAATTGATATAATAAAAAAAAATCTCGACTGGATAAAAATAATTATTTTATGTAACATGATCCATATGGGGTTAATTTTTTATACTTTATACTTTATAAACGACCCACTAGAAAATTTACAGAATAACACCTTTCATAATTTTCGGAAAAATATCACTTTAAATGAATAAAAGAAAAAAAAAATGTCCACTTGATAACAATTATTATTTAGTAACTTAATCCATATAGGGTTAATGTTCTCACTTTTCATTAAAAATACCCACTAGGAAATTTTCACAATAACATTTGTCAGAATTTTATTAAATTGGGATATGCAATAGAGGGTACAAAACTAACGAACAAGCGATATTCTCTATAGTCCCAATGTAATTTTTAAGGGTTAAGAAGGTGGGGTCAAAAGTATCCGTATTTTAATAGCAATTTTAGTTTTGTAATCGTATTAGATTATAATCAAAACTTTGTTTATTATGCATTAATTGCTTTCTATTTGGAAAGACGTTATTCTGTAAATTTCCAAGTGGGTATTTTTTTTGCCGAAAAGTGAAAAAAATAACCCTATATGGAGCAACCCTGCGGGAAATGAAGGGTATTTTGATCCAAAGTGACAAATCTGTTACAGGTGCATAGGGGACAGGTTACAAAACTGATGTAAACCAAAATTTCGGTGTATCAAAAAGTGGTAATTGCAGCAAAATATTCAACCTTGTGACTATTGAAATGGAGGCCAAACATTAACTGGTTCATTTTGGATATATCATATAACTGGAGAAAAAGTATCATAACATCAAATTGACAAAAGTAACTAGTAGCGTTACAGTTGAAGTAGTGATATAACACAGAACAGGGGCAGTATAATTAGATGTGTATGAAAAAATGGCGATCGGTACTATAAAACCCTATCCCGTGACTGTTACAAAGTTCACATAATACTTAACTTTGTGGCCACAGAAATGATGACATAATGCTAAATTACGAGTAGTTTAAAAATATTGTTCGGATACGAGTATGCATAATAGAGTGACAATGATAACCAAAACAAACTGTTCAGTGACTGACTGAAAGGCTGTACAACCCTTATATATATCCAAAAAGTCAGAATTTTTTATTGGATATTTTGATTGCCGGTTCCTTTCTCTAACCGTTGGTGAAAATGTTTTATAATACCGATATTACCATTATGAAATAGAGGAAAGTATTCCAAAAAAATCACTAGGGAAGCTTAATCACTAAGTGGTCAAAATGACCCATTCGACTAAAATAGGTACATCACATCTGTATTTGCAGTTTTTTTATATATGCTATTCTCAATTTTATAAAAATAACTAAAACCTAGCTCAAAAAGCCCAAAATGACCCGAAAACCACTTTTCGAAGTTTAATAACTATCGTACTACATAAAATTTTTAAAATATTGTAAAAAATTTGGTGAAAGACAGTAATTTTGCATCACATATTTCAACATTTTTGTAATTAACATCTTTAAAATGTTAGAAATTTAACATCGAAAAGTTGAAGATAATCGTCAGTTTTTTTATAGAATCCCTAGCATGTTGCAAAAAAGATCACGTCAGTTAAGAAAAAAACTACTAAACCGATTTCCAAATGTTGTTTTTACGTGAAAAAAATCACTCGAACTCGAAAGGCCTCAAATCGTAAATAAAATTGAGAAATTGAATAATTTTTAATTTTATAAGAAAGACACAATCCAAACAAACTGCATAAGATGCAAATTTCGGCAAAATCGGAGTTCTCAGTTGGGAGACTCGTTTGGAGACACTCTTTCACATGTTGATGTGAGAGTTTTGCCTTCAACATTGAGATTGGTTAAAGGGATTTTGTGTTTGAGATAGCAATGGATTTTATGTTTTATTTGAAACACCTACACTCACAATATTTTTTCCTTAAAATCAACCGAATATGTACATTAAAACAATTGAAAATAAGTTAAAAAAAGGACTACCCACTTTTCGTTCAAAACAATTGTATTTTGTCGTTTATTTTTAATTGTTAATTTATAAACTGGCAAAGTCGGTAAAAATAATAGATTTCTCGTTTATTTTAAATTTAATCGTATTATAACAACTGATTGTTTTTAACAGAAAATTTTGATTGAATATTTTAATTTCTACCGAAAGTCCGTATTTTGTGTATTTTGTTTATTGAATGACTGATAGAAAAAGTTAAAAAATATATTTCTTTGCAATTTAACTACTTATTCCATTAAAACAAATTTACTGATTTACTTTTTAAACAACTGTTGAACTTTTACGGTAAAGTTATTGTGAGTGTATGAATGACATTATGTGTGGAATATGACACCGTTTAAATGAACGCCGCGGCTTCGCCAGGGAGCGCACTTCCGATATGCCCAATTAATTTGAGCAAAGGCACGGGTTATGCAGACATCGGTTGTTTGTGACTTATTGGCATAGACAAGCATTTTGATGGAACCTCACAAGAACAAGTCTAAAGCGGTCAAACCGCACTATTTCGGTGACTAATTCAAGTCGCTTCTGTGTGAGATAACCATGACCTCAAATCGGTCGTGCAGAATGTCCAGGTCGCTTCAGCTATGTGGCACGTAGCGCCGTCTGTTGGAACCACATGTCGTTCACATCCGTATCATCCAATTTCGGCCAAACAAATCATCATCATCATGTGATAATTACCTGTAAAAAGAGTTAACGATAGGAATTTTGTAGGTTATGATTGACAAGACTTCAATTAGCCACACTCATCGGTTTGTCGACCATGGTGTGTCTCATTAAGAGATGATGCTACGGGTCGTAGCCTGTGTATAGGGTTGCCAGTTTGATTCCCGGTTATGGAATACACAAAAAGTTTTTTATATAGAGGCAATTTAACGATTAAAAATACTTTGATCAATTCACACATAAACTTCTTTTTGTTATTGAACTTTAAAAAATTGTATTTCATATTCGTAACGTGTATAAAATTGTTCAAAATTTATGCAGAAATCCTTAAAAGGAACTTGAAATTTTTAGGGACCTATAAACGTTTTCATTTTGCCGAAATTTGGTCCGTATGTACAGTAGTGGACTAAAGTGGATACATTAATTCAACATTTTTCGAAATTTTTATTTTATTATAGAAACTCAAATGATTTTTTTAAAGCATAAAACTAAAACATTCTTCTTCAATAAAAATAAATAGAGTAAACTATATCATTAAGAAGTTAATGAAAAAAATAATTGCAAATTGTGACCGCTTTTATCCAGTATTGTTCATATTTGAAATTTTCGGCAAGCTCTTTCTTTAATATTTTGTCGAGAGTCCTTTGTTCTTTAAAACAGATTTTATGCGAGAAGGAATGCTTTCCACGAGATTTTTAATAGTTTGAGGTGGAATATTAGCCCATTCCGCTGAAACTCCTGACCAAATATCATCTAAGTTGGTCGGTGCTCGTTCGCATTGGGAGAGTCTTCTTTTGACAATTGCCCACCAATTCTCGATGGGATTCAAATCGGGGCTCTGACCTGGCCACTGGAAACTGGAAAAACTACACTTGGATATCACAAATTGAACAAAAGTTATTAATACAGATTTAAAAATATTCAAATATGTATCCACTTTAGTCCACTTGTTGCGTGCACACAAGGGTACATGGACAGATAGATAGACTGACGGACGGACATCGCCAAATCGACTCAAAACGCGATTCGGAGTAAATCGGTACACTAATAGGTTGGTCTAGGTCCAATATTTTTTGGTGTTACAAACAGCAGTATAAACTTATTTTACCCTGTCGAAGTAGAGGTGTATGGTGTAACTAGTATTTCTCAACTTTTACGTTAAAATTTATACATATGTATTAGAGCGGGTCGATTTGTAGGGAGTGAAAAAATTCACCAATTTCCCTATGATTTCCGTATTCTATGGGTTATTCCATGAAAATTTGCCGAAGGAACCATACCTCTATCGTTAAAATCGAGTCCCCTACTTTTTGTTGGTAGATTTTTTCCCAAATTGACGTTCGTATGAAATATTACCTACACGTTCACATCCATAACTCAAAAACTATCGATCGGGTTTAATCGCGTTGGAAAGGTGAGCTCATTTTGATCAATTTACAAAAAAAATCTCCAACATTGGTCCAACGGTTCAAAAGTTACGGGCATTTTTGTCCAAATTTTGGAGCATTTTTCCATTTTTTTCATGATTTTGTCCAAGAATATTACTTTCATGGCCATTTTTTTGGCTCAATCCATTATTTTATTCAATTTACAATTCAAAACGAAGAGTTTAAGCCCAAATTTATCGAATTCGGTTGATTAATTCATGCGATATTGCTAAAACAAAATAACACATAAAAGCAAATTTTTGTTTTTTTTTCCCTTTTTATTTTTTTTTGTACAAAAATTCAAATTAAGAGATAATAAAGTATCTATCAACCTATTATCAAAAAAAATATTCAGTTTGAGTGTAGTAAAAGACAAAATGTGAAAAAACCATTATTTTTTCTGAAAGTCATGTTTGCTTTCAAGTCTGGGTGTTTTCGTACGGCTCTCTAATGTCGTCGCCATAGCGCCTTCTACATTCTTTCCTGCAACTCGTTTAGCAGTGGCAGCCAGCAATTGGACATGTCTTTCCGTTCCTTGAATGTGTAAAGGAATTTGTGGATCATCGAACGGTGGCACTTCGTAATTTAAATATCCCTCCAAATGTTCATACGAATAACTTTGCGTAAACGGTGGTTCGAATAAAATGGTATCGTCATTTAAATCAATCATATTTGTATATTCCGTACAATTAAAGTTTATAAGAGATTTTTTATAAACTCTAAGTTCCGTTGGGTCGACAATATCTCTTCGGTAATGTAAAATCTTCTTTATAGCAATGTTTCGTTTTTCCATTCTATCATCAAATAACATAGATAGCAAGATATTTTCTTAGTGTGCAAAATATGGATTATCTTGAATTACTGTATTTACAACTCCAAGTAAATTCGGTGGTAAAAATCGTGTCCAAGTAATAAATTTAAAAAGTAATGTACTACCGTATGCGGCAGAGCTATAATACTTAACATTGAAATACATTGGCGTGTATACTTTTATTATATAGTTAGCCAGAATTTTTAAATTTTCAGTTGGATTATTAGTTGTCACATACAACCGTAATAATCTATTGGCTTTGGTGAGCCAACGAGAATGTGCAATTGGCCCTGGTTTTATGTGAGACAAATCCGCAGGAACCACACCATTAGAAATTGCATTGGCCATTAACATCAAGTACCTCGAATCAGTAGATAATTCTTCTGGATTTAAATCACCAGGAGGCATATTTTCCAAAGCGATTTCCTCAAAATCGGTTACCACCTGAAAAGAAAACATAAAAGCTAAAAAATAGAATAAAAAATGGTAAAGAATCAGCTATAAAAATTACATACCGGAAGATTTTCACAATCAGCAATTTTTGAGCTCAACTTTCCGGTAGTTGATCGTGGTCCAGTGGTGGTTGATTTGTCTAAAGTGTCAAACAAATGTCTAAACGGCAGCTCGTTAAAGTGCAGAAGACACACAAACCAGTGCAGTGGTCTCTTTAACTGTTTTTCGAATAGTTGCAAAATTCCACCGTGTACGCCAGTATTTGTTGGTTCACCATCAGCGCATATGGCAATTAATGAATCTAGAGACAATTGTTTTTCTTGGAAGAATTCGATCAATTTGTTGACTTTGCTTGCCGCAGTTTCACTTTCTAGTTTTGTGTAGCCTATCAATTGAGATTTTGGTTCCCTCAAAACAACTAGATGAGGTTCTTTAACCATCCTTGGATGCAATTTCTCATCAATTTTTTCTACAGTTAGAGCATCATTTTTCCTGCCGTCGAATGAAAATGATATCAAATTCGAGCCATCATACCGCTTACGAAGTGCGTCTTGTCTCCATTTTTCTCTTTCTCTACGAAGTTTACTTTTATCCATGATGACAAGATTGTCCTGACCATCTTTTACGCCCAGGTCTTCCATCAGAGCTGTTGCCAATGCTGATCCCATCCTATCATGCACACCAAATCTGTCACACATCATTGCATAGTTTTTAGTATTGTATCTGGGAGTGTATGTTTGTGGTGGTAGAACTAATTCTGAACCTCCTCTCACATCAACTTCCATTTCGTCATAATGTGGTTCGTATGTAGGATCGTTGCTCACTGAGATTGTTGGTATAGCCGTTGGTATCGTCTCTTCACTTCCATTATCGTGTTCCGGTATCGTTTGTATTCTGTCATTATATTGATCGCGCATGAAATCTTTTAAGTTTTCTGGGATAGATCCACATGAGCAGTCGTTTTCTTTCAAGTTGCATTTACATTTTCCAATGTTGAATAATTGGTTTGTTGATTCTACGAATTTTTTGAATTCTGTTGCGCGTTTTACTCGTTGTTTATCTGCATTACTATATGCGTCAAGCATATTATTCAATTTTCTAATGATGCTACCTTTGAGTATAAGTTCAATATTAAGTTGATTCCAAATTTCTAACAATCTGTCTGCTACTTGGGGAGTAAATCTTTTATACGAAAACATTTTGCTTTGGGCTTTTGAACGTTCGGCCAAGAAAAAATAGAACTTCAATATATCTCGTTTAGTTGACAGATTAATATCAGGTAATTCACAGGCCACGCCAAAAGAAAAAACATCATGAGAAACCAAATGTTGCAAACTACTGCGTTGGGTATCTGTTGGATTTTGCGATGAACCAGGCTCTGAATCCATTTTTTAAACCGTCACTAAAAGAATTAAATATTGTTACGATTATCCTTTTATAATCGCTGTTAAAATATTGTTAAAATAATAAGTCCTTGATTTAAGAAGTCCTTGAAATTGATTTACTTTAACTTTATTTAAACACAAAATTTATTAAAGTAAACACAATTAAGTAGTGTTGCCAGAAGTGTCAAGATGGTGCTGGTTACATCATTATAGAAACAGTGTTATAGGAAAAAGTTATTTCTTATGTCCCTTATGGAAAAATGCTCCAAAATTTGGACAAAAATGCCCATAACTTTTGAACCGTTGGACCAATGTTGGAGATTTTTTTTTGTAAATTGATCAAAATGAGCTCACCGCGCCTACTGGCGATTAAACCCGATCGATAGTTTTTGAGTTATGAATGTGAACGTGTAGGTAATATTTCATACGAACGTCAATTTGGGAAAAAATCTACCAACAAAAAATAGGGGACTCGATTTTAACGATAGAGGTATGGTTCCTTTGGCAAATTTTCATGGAATAACCCATAGAATACGGAAATCGTAGGGAAATTGATGAAAAATAAATCGACCCGCCCTAATAGTCATATATAGTAATATCTTGTTTTATCTTATAATATGTGAATATAAATGTTGTCATGAATACCCATATATACCCAGTGTAGAAAATCATTACCAGATATGTGGTTATGTAACTACATACTTGGTAATGGTAACTAGTTACTTTCGTTATTACATTTCTTATTACCTTTATATGGCGATGTCGCGAAAAATAATGAGTTATGGTTACACACCAGCATACGAAAAATCAAAAAATCTAATATTACAATATTATCGTATTCGAATTTGGACTTGAGGTAGAACAATATTCTAACTAAATATATGAAAATCTATTTATAAAGTCCGAAAAAACAATTTTTGAATTTTTAATGCAAAAATTCAAATAATTTGTATGTGTAGCTTATAAACTTGTAGCTTATAAATTGTAATTCTGAGTTAATAGGGGTTTTCATATAAACGCGTATTCTACTCGTAAATGGTGTAAAAATGGTATGTTGGTATGTGAAAACCCCTGATACTTATTTTGGTATTAATTAAAAAAAAAAAAAATAAACTATTTTTTTAAAATAATTTTTTGTGACTTTGTGATGTTATAAAAACAGATTCGGTGACTTGTCGTTTTACGTAAGTTCAGTGACTGGATCCCTCTGGGTTCCTCCAGCGCCCGTACCTATTATTACACATGGTGAATAATAAGTGACATGTTACACGTCAATTAGTTTCAGTTAGTCCTGTGACTTGCTAACTTAGAGGACTATAGTGATATGTCACGAAGCTATTATTCTGTACTAGTTCAGCAACAACACACATATTGACTTATGTGTGACTAGTTTTTTAACAAATATTTTTCTTTAGTTCTGTGATATGTGCGCTTAAATCAGTCACGTGATATTTTATTTCGCACTAGTTTCGATACATATCACATAATGGCTAACATGAGACTACTTCCGTATTAGATAATTTTAACTTGTTCTATTGCATACTCTCTTAAACCAGTAGTGTGATATGTTATAATCGACAAGCTTTGCGATAAGTCACAAGTAGCTCAAAAGGAGGAAATTGGCACTTCCTATGACAAGCCCATGTTAAAGTTGCCGGTTACTTTCATATAAAAAAACCGAATCGAGGACCGGTAACTCCTACAAAGTTCCAGTCACGTGACCAGCTCTGTGACTGATCCATTTCCCGTAGGGAAGTTACACAAAATAATTTTTATCAAGGGGAAAAAGATTTTTTTTATCCATTTGTGGTGATATTTTTCCGAAAATTATGAAAGCTGTTATTCTGTAAATTTCCTAGTGGGTCGTTTTTGGCCAAAAGTGTACAAATTAACCGCATATCGATCATATTACATAAAATAATTATTTTTATCCAGTTGAGATTTTTTAAAATAAATTTTATGGCTTTACAATCTCGTAGTTATAATTAATATTAAGTTGCATGGGTCTTTTCTAACCCCAGTCCACTAATGGTTATAGACTTTTTAAACAGATGTAAAGATAATTATAGTCTGAAGTTTGCTGTAAAGTTTGATGAAAGCATTAAAATTTTGTTAAATTTTTAACGAAATAAGCAATTTTTGTAAAATGTCTTGGAAAGCAGTCACTCCAAACACAAACTCGAATTATCATTTTTTCAAATTTATTTTTTTTTTTTTAATATCAACCCAGTCAGAAAAATGCAAACGGGAAAGCGGTGGCAAAGCACTTTAACAGGTGGTACAAGTACTGGCAAAATGTGATTTCCCATTCCGAAAATGATAACAGCATTAGAAAAAAGTACCGGCTGTTCAAAAAGCGCCGGAAAAGCACTGGCGATACGTTGGCAAAACACTGGCAAAGCCAATAAATAGGTGGTCTGGAAATATGTTTTCCAAAATAAAATTTAAAAAAAGTTCATATGTAATTTTTTTGGTTCTGCCGTGATTTGAACCCAGGCCGTCAGATTGGCGACGATTGCTCTACCCACTGAGCTAACAAAACATATAATATTTGATGGCTAAACACATAAATGAGTGATAATAGCTACTGGCTGTGCCAAAATGCTAGTACTGGCAAACAATTTTTTGTAACTAGTATGCCAGTGTTGGGAGGGCAACAAAAAAGTTGGTCTTGAAGGAGCTTTCCCACAAACGAAAAAATTGATTTTATAAAACAAAGTTAAATTAAAACGAGTAAAAAGGTTAAAGTCGGGCATGCCGACTGTACAATACCCTACACCAGTCTGGTGTATTGTTTGGATCCGAAATTCGAATGGGTTAAAATGGGGCTTATGTCAAAATTTTCTATAATGTGAGTCAGCGCACCAAATTTCATTAAAATATCTTAATATTTGCGACCTGCAGTTTGTAACCAAGCCAATTTTGGGGGGACCCTTATATGGGCACTAGTTCTAAACATGGACCGATGTTCACCAAAATCAATAGGCTTTGTCCTTGGGCCAACATATGTCTATGTACCAAATTTCATCAAAATATCTTAATATTTGCGAACTGCAGCGTATAAACAGTATAATTTTGGTAGGACCCTTATATGGGCACTAGGTCTAAACATAGACTGATGTTCACCAAAATCAATAGGCTGCGTTATTAGGGCAATATAGGTCTGTGTATCAAATTTCATCAAAATATCTTAATATTTGCGACCTGCAGCGTATAAACATTATAATTTTGGTAGGACCCTTATATGGGCACTAGGTCTAAACATGGACCGATGTTCATCAAAATCAATAGGCTTCGTCCGTGGGCCAAAATAGGTCTGTGTACCAAATTTCGTCAAAATATCTTAATATTTACGACGTGCATCGTATAAACAATATAATTTTGGGGGGACCCTTATATGGGCACTAGGTCTAAACATAGACCGATGTTCACCAACATCAATAGGCTTCGTCCTTCGGCTGCCATAAGTCGGTGTACCAAATTTCATCAAAATATCTTAATATTTGCGACCTGCAGCGTATAAACAATATAATTTTGGTAGGACCCTTATATGGGAACTAGGTCTTAACATGGACCGATGTTCACCAAAATCAATAGGCTTTGTCCTTGGGCCAACGTAGGTCTGTGTACCAAATTTTATCAAAATATCTTAATATTTGCGACCTGCAGCGTATAAACCATATAATTTTAGTAGGACCCTTATATGGGCACTAGGTCTAAACATGGACCGATGTTCACCAAAATCAATAGGCTGCGTTACTGGGCCAATGTAGGTCTGTATACCAAATTTTATCAAAATATCTTAATATTTACGACCTGCAGCGTATAAACAGTATAATTTTGGTAGGACCCTTATATGGGCACTAGGTCTAAACATGGACCGATGTTCACCAAAATCAATAGGCTGCGTTATTGGGCCAATATAGGTCTGTGTACCAAATTTCATCAAAATATCTTAATATTTACGACCTGCAGCGTATAAACAGTATAATTTTGGTAGGACCCTTATATGGGCACTAGGTCTAAACATGGACCGATGTTCACCAAAATCAATAGGCTGCGTTATTGGGCCAATATAGGTCTGTGTACCAAATTTCATCAAAATATATTAATATTTACGACCTGCAGCGTATAAACAATATAATTTTGGTAGGACCCTTATATGGGCACTAGGTCTAAACATGGACCGATGTTCAAAAAAATCAAACTTGTTCGTCCTTGGGCCAACATAGGTCTATGTACCAAATTTCATCGAAATATCTTAATAGGTGCGACCTGTAGAGTGCGTACAAGATTGCATGGACAGACAGACAGACGGACGGACGGACATCGTTAAATCGAAATAAAAAAAAATTCTGAACCGATCGGTATACTATAAGGTGGGTCTACGACCAATATTTTTTGGTGTTACAAACATCAGCACAAACTTATAATACCCTGACCACATAGTGGTGTAGGGTATAAAAAATCCAAAAAAAATATTTTGCTTGCAACCGGATTTGAACTCGTAACCTTCTGACTACAAACATTTTTTAACGAAGAATAAACCACCGAAATTTTTGTAAAACAAATACTGGTAAAACGCTTTTTGCAAACGCTGGCAAAGCGTCCCAAATGAGTGTTCTGCCATTCATTTATTTTTAACACCGTGGTTACCCAGTGGTATGCCAGCGCTTGATTTTTTGTACCACTGGCGATTTCTGACTGGGAACTATTATGTGGTAAAAACAGCAATCGACATTTCCAAATTGGGCATTTTAAAAAATCTCTAAAATTAATTTAAAAAAACACGTTTTGTATTTTTATCAAATTTGTGGGTCATTTTGTATTCCACACTAAAGTGGGTTAATAATATCCGAGGAAGTCAAAATTCCATATCTGAATCATTTTGGCTATATTAAATAAATAAATGAAATAAAAATTGTTTTTTTTAGATATTTTGACTTTTGGGAATTTTTAATAATAATACACTTTTTTCCAAAATGGGCCATTTTCGCCCAACTCTCGGCACGGATTAACGTTTTCCAAAAAAAAATCGATTTCTTCCATTTGAGACCAATAAAACTGGGGGGTGTAATGAACAAAAATCGACAAATCGTTATTTTAAGGGACATCCTAATATTCATACTATACACAAGTATAGTGTTATCCAGGGATGGAAAATGAGATTTTTATTTCGGTATCAAAAACTGTTTGGAAAATATCTTTCTGCCCCGAGAGTACTAAAAAAATATTTTTACATTTTTTTAATTTATAATAAATAGCGGATTTGTGACTGTTTATCGCAATTCCGATATAATTCGAATAAATATTGCCAGCACAGCAAATTTCATTCAAATGCATGTTTGTATATATCCAGTAAAAAGTGTTGCTTACCTGTTAGCAGATTTTTAAAGGAAACAATTAAAATAATCGCTTACAAACCTGCTTGCATAACGACAAAAAATGTTGTTGTCCTAACCGAATCCTTCAGTTGCTGCAACTGATAAATGGGTAACAATTTTTATGTGGCAAATTTCCACTTGGAGGCACGTGTTTTGGAAAAAAATAAGCGCGGACTTTAGCGCACATAAAACCTTGCAATGTCGTTCCTTTAAGTAAGCGCATTTTTTATATCTACATTATTAACATTATTACATAAAACGTAATGAGAACATGCATATTTTACATAAACTATTATAGATATTAATTATAATTTTATACGTTACTAGCGGGCAAGCCCGCTAGATTTAGCGGCGTGCCTTAGGCCTAGTTTTTGGGATGTCAGTTAAACCGAAAACGAATTTTGTCGTATCGGGCAAGCCCGCTACGTTGTTAGCGTACCTTAAGGTTTAAAATGCAATTTATTTTGGATAGGAATTTAATATTTTTATGAAAATAAAATACAATGTTTTTTATTAATGTAAAAATCTTCAAAATAAAAGCCCCCTTCGATGAGAATGCTTATTAGGAGCTTATATAAAAAATAAATAATTGCAAAAATTATTATTCAGAGGAAGCTTAGGTTAAAACAAATTTTCTACTTTTTTAAGTTAAAATAAAACCAAATAGACAAACTTAATAATTAACAATAAATAACGATGACGATGTGATGGCTGTGGTGTAATGGTTAGCCCTTTGAACTGTTACACATGTGGTTGCAGGTTCGATCCCCAGCGACCGCAACATCAATTTGGAAAAATAATGTGTATGATTTTTTATCCCTAATACAGTGTCCTCCTTCGCTTTTCCCATAGCACTTAACCCCACCGAAGTAAAATAATATAACAGGGCTATGAAATAAACAGCCTCAACTAAAGTTTGCCAACTCACCATCTAATGGCGCGCAACAACTGTTCTAAAATTCAACATTTCGCGCAATTATAGTGTTGCCATATTTGAAGCCTTTCATATTTTACCACCCCCTATCTCTTCTTTATTTCCTTTCCAAATAAAGTAACACGTTAATTAATAGGAAGAATTTAATGAGTGTTGCTTCTCTAAAAAAAATAAAAAATTCGGATATGAAGTTCAAATTGCTCAACAGATATTGCGACATTGTTGAAATAAAATAGATATGTTTTTTTCTTAAAAGATTTCCAGGTTTAACTTTCAGTATTCAAATTTTTACATTGCATATTTTTGCTTTATTCAAAAAACATATATCACTATAAATTTAGAATAATATATAAGGGCCAGTTTAAGTATGAACTAAGAACAATTTTTGTCGTAAATATTTCTTATGTTAGAAATTTTGTTTGAAAATAAAATCTTAAAAAAAAATTAGTTCTTAGCTGACTACAAAACTGGCCCAAAGTTGTTAAATTGAATCAATTCTTAAAGAGAAATTAACAAAAAATAAGATAAATTATTTGTTTTAAATTTGTACTAACTTTAACAATAGCCGCATTTTGTCTCATGCCTATCAACGTTAAGTATTTAAAGCAAATCTACGTTAAACCGATTGTAGTACAAAAAAATTTTAAAAACGTTATGTTTATAATTGTTTCGTTATAATCGAAAGTACCTCAGCAAAAGTTTTTAGGAAGTAACACGAATAAGTTACGTTAGATGTGAAAATGTATAAACGTTGAGTTTTCAACGTTGATAATTATCCGTGTTGAAAGTTAACGTGCATACGAAAAGTCATATGTTATTTTCGTCTTAAGCGCGTTTTTATGCACTTTAAATTTTTTTATGAGTTAACGGATATAGTTAAGTCGAAAACACGGCTAATATATTCGTTGTCAACCCGGCCACCGTTCTATTTAAAATTGGTGTAGGTTTTAATTTTAAAACTCATTTAAAAAACTACCTTTAATGCCGATTGGTGGATTTGAAATTCTATAATTTTGATCCAATATGACGAAAGTCTTTTTGTTTTAATTTCAATGCCAAGTAGCGGTTTTTAAAATTTAATATGGCTTTGGCAAAAAATTCAAAGCATCTAAAAACCCCTTTCTTTAAATTTGGCGTAGGTTGAAATTATCGGTTTTAGTTTTAAAAATGTTTACTTTTTAATGCGGATATGATTATAGATTTTTGATTCGGATTCTTATTTGCCAACTCCAAAACCACGTAATTGAAAATTTTTGAGAGAATCCGATTACTTTTGGAAAAATGACTAAAAACTAATTCATTTTAAATGCTGTTTTTTTTAAGATTGAAACCCATAGTTTAAATGTAAACCTAATTTGGAGAGAAGGGTGACCCAGTTGACAAAAGATACCGCGTCTATATTTCTGGATAATTTTTCTGTGTATAAAAAATAAAATAATTAATTTTGAAGGTTTATTATTAAAAAAGTTCATAGCATGTAAGAAGTTTGCGCTATAGCCGACAAAAAACCTAACTAAATAGTTTTCCAAGTAAAAATTGTGAATCTAATATTTTTCTATATCTGCATGAAATCCTCTTCAAAATCCAAAAGCGTTTCTCGAGAAAAGAGTGGATATAATTTATATTTAGTTTAGGGTTTTTTATAAAAAGAATCTCACCTTCAGAAGGACCTTTTGAAATTCGGATAAACTTGGAAACTCACAATTAAACATGTGAGTTTCCAAGTTTAAATTTTGGAAATTTAGAAATAAAGAATACAAAAAGCCATAAATTTGATGTACTATGGTACTTTTTATGACTTTATAATTAGTATTTAAAGGGGATTAAAATGGGTGCAATAATAAGTTTTGTATCTTCTTAGCAAATTATCTTCTTATTCGCTATTTAACATGACGTAAACACGTAAACACAGCAGGTGTAAAACTTAGTACTTTTGGTATCTCCTAAGCAAATGTAACTATATAAAAGCATGAAATTTGGCTCGCTTAAAAAATACTTGGTCCTAAAAGACCTTTATGTTCCGATTCTAAGTCTATATTGAAATTTTTTTACGTTTCAGTTTTAAGCAATTCTTGGTTTACTGGGTGTTTTTGTAAAAAGAATCAGACGAATTAGTTAACAAATTTGTGTGAAAAATACTAATTTAAAAACGTTTTTCATTCAAAAATTTTGCACAAATTTGTTAGGATTTCAATGTAGAACAAATGCGGCTAAAAAATTTAGAGATACATCTGTTTAAGTTTGTATTTTTTACACAAATGTTTTAACGAATCCTCTGGTTCTTTTTATAAAAACAGGCAGTTACTGGGTATTTTTATAAAAAGAATCAGACGAATTCGTTAACAAATTTGTGTTAAAAACACTAATTTAAAAACGTTTTTCTTTCAAAAATTTTGCACAAATATGTTAGGATTTCTATGTAGAACAAATGCGACTTAAAAATTTTAAAGATACATCTTTTCAAGTTTGTGTTTTTCACACAAATGTTTTAACGAATTCGTCTGATTCTTTTTATAAAAACAGGCAGTTAATCTTTGTAAAAATTCTATTTACAATCATGAATTGTTATGAAATGGTATGTAATTTTAACATTTATAAACAGATATGGAAGGAGGAGATGGAAATTTGTTAGAAACAAAAATTTTATATATAAAAGACCCTTCTCCAATCGTACTTATACCAATATTTTACCGATCTGCCCATATTGAAAATAACCTATATCTTAAGTTTCAAATCTTTAGCTCAAAAAATTTTGCAGTTAATTAAGAAGGACACTTAACGCCCACTTCAAATAAAAACTTTGAAAAGTATATTTTCAGTGAATTACGCCACATCGCAAAGTACATACATTTGGATTTCTAGCCGATGGGTTTTTGTGCAGGTCGTAAAAGTCAGGCCTAAGCCTCTCCGTTAAAATGTCAAAAAATCCCATCTATAGATGTCTATGTCGGAGAAAAAAACCTACTTGAAAAATTTCAGGTTAAAAGCTCCAGGGGATTGGTGTGTGCGATGCTAACCCTCTAACCGGCAAGCCCGCTTCGAGCCGGGGTATATAGGATAGAAAGAGAATTAATTAAAACTTTGTAAATTTTAAAAAAATATTCTGAAACTAACACCATTTTCAAAAATGTTAAAAACATATTTAAGTTACCTTAAAACCATTGATAATACACACAAAAGAGGACTACAGCTTTAGCTTTTAAAAAAAGTCATTACTTTGGTCCAAGCACATACAAGATTTTATCAGGATACCTTTAAGGAACATCGTCTTAACTTGAAAACGAATTTTTATGAAATTTGACAAATAGAATAAACTTAGTATTAGTACCAATATTTATTAAAATTAAGACCCGTTACTTTCCCAAAAACGAAAATCGTTATATCTTTTCAATGAAAGGCACAAAAAATTTAATTTTTGGATTTTATTTATACCTTGGTGAAAAAGCATAGGCTGGTTAGAGGGTAAAATAAGTAAGTCATTCCCTCTTATATGTAATTATAAACAGAATAGTATTAAAAAAGTTAATATTAGGAATGTTTCAACGCTTCCATGGATATGGTATTGTTCATAAAATTTATGTTCAAAAAACTTTCAAAAAAAAAGGTACTTTTTCGTAAATACTTTTGGGAAAAAAAGTACTTGTTTAATTTTTTTTTAAAAGGTACTTTTTCGAAAAGTAGAATTTTTTGAAAAATGTATTTTTTCAGTTTCTTTTTTTTATAAAATGTACTTTTCGGACAAAAGATGCTTGTTTGAGTTATAATTTTTTAAAAGATCCTTTGTTTTGGAAAAAGGCACTTTTTTGAAAAAGTATTTTTTGGAAAAAGTACTCTTTTGGATATAATACTTTTTTAAACAAAGGTAGTTTTTTGTGTGAAAAGGTTTTTTTTTGGAAAAAGGAGGACTTTTTCCTCTTTTTGGCCCTCCCATTCAAAAATACAAAAAAAAAAATGCATGCCAATATATATATATATTTTTTTTTTTGAAAGGGTAATTTTGTTGGCAAAAGTGCTCCTTTTTTGGCAAAATGTATTTTGTTGAGAAAATGTGATATTTTTTAAAAAGAGGTTTTTCTAAGTCATTATTTTACACTGTTTTTGGATAAGGTAATTTTTTGGAAAAAGTAATTTTTTTTGGAAAAATCCCGTTTTAGTGGGGGTCTATGTCGGAGCATAATAAGTTTTTTTTTTTGGAAAAACAGTCTTTTCCTAAAAATGTTCTTTGTTTCTGGAAAAGTACTTTTTTTTAGAAAACAGTACTGCTTAAAAAAGCGATATTTTTGTAAGTTTTTTTTTTGGGAAAAAGTTACTTTCATGGAAAAAGTATTATCTTTTGGGAAAAAGGTCTTTTTTGGAAAAAAGTAACTTTTTTAGAAAAAGGTACTTTTTTTTGAAAAAACATACTTTTTTGGGAAAAAGGTACTTGTTTTTGGAAATAGGTATTTTTTTAAGAAAAAGGTACTTTTTTTTGGAAATAGGTACTTTTTTTTGGAAATAGGTACTTTTTTTTGAAAAAGGGAACTTTTTTTAAAAAAGGTCCTTTTTTTGAAAAAGGTACTTTTTTTGGAAAAAGTACTTTTTTTTGAAAAAGGTATTTTTTTTTTTGAAATAAGTACTTTTTTTTTTTTTGAAAAAATAAATTTTTTTTCTGGAAAAAAAGACCACTTTTCTTGCAAGAATGTCGATGGAATATCCAAAAATCCCGTCTTAGTGGGAGTTAACGTTGTAGGAGGAACATTTATGCCAAATTTCCAGTTCCTAGGTCCAGTGGTCTAGGCTGGGCGTTGATCGTCAGTCAGTCAGTCAGTCACTCACGCCACTCTTTTATATATATAGATTACTTAATGTTTTTTAAATACACAAATGACTTTTTATCACATAATCAAAAACATCAAGTGCAATCGACAATAACTCGGTAAACTCATATAGATCGCTTAAAATCAGGATATTCACTGCATTACAACCTGCATCTTTGTAACGGATTAGAGTAAGCCGCTTGTAAGGGAAAACAATAAGCTCTTAATTTGTTTATGTTTATACGGAAATCATTTCAAAGGTTTTATTTTACGTCGCTGCTTTGCAGTATGCTATAATAGTAAGCACATATATCAGAGCATTTGTTTAATCCCGCTTCAAAAACCTATAATTTTTTAACTGGGTAGTACACCAAAAAAGATGTTAACCAAATACTTTTGTTTATTTTCTTTTAAGTGCATATTTTTTGAATACTTAATGATTTTTTTTTTAAATTTAAATTATGCTTTAAATAAAAATAAACTAAAGGAAATGAAATAAAAAGGCAGGCACCCGATATTAATACTTTTAAAACGTTTTATTTTGTTTTTTCCTCAATAAAAAAAAATCACTTGTGTACAAATGAATTTATTTTTCTTGATGGATATTTTGTTTTCATCAATTTTTTTATTTTTTGTTTTCTTTTCGAAAACAAAATTTTAAAAATATCCGTACTGATATTTTCAGGAAAGTTGAGAATTATTTTTATTTTTGTACTGAGGAAAAAACAAAAAAAAACGTTTTTTTTGTATTGAGGAAAAAACAAAATAAAACGTTTTAAAACGTTTTTTTTTAGTTTTTTCTGATTACAATTACATATAAATTTTGTAAAAATTCTTAAAACAACATTCATATAGACACATTTCTGCATCCAATGATATATACCTTTGCGTTATTAAAATGAAATAAAAATTTCCGCCGAAAAGACTTCTACAAAGCATGATAATCAGCGATTAACATTCTGCAAGCAAATATATTGATGCAAAACTATTCCTTTTTGCAAAATTTTTTGTCGTGATTTTTTGTTTTTGCAATCTAACAGCTAATTTTGGTATAGGATATACATATGTATTATAGTCCCTATATTATGGATTTTAAAGAACCCCACTTAAAAAATTGCAAACTAATGGCGGAACGCGAAAAAAAACTTTATGGTACAAAATTAAAAATTTTTATCAGAAATTTACATTCTGCAAACAAATACACTGATGCAAAAAATTTTCTTTTCGTAAAATTTTTTTCGCGATTTTTTTTTTGCAAACTAACCACCAAACTTTGATATGAGAATATTGGTATTATAGTCAGAAGATTATGAATTTTAAAAATCCGCACTTAAAAAATTTCAAAAAAATCGCGGAACGCGAAAAAAAGCTTTTTGGTACAAAAAATAAATTAAAAAACTCAGTCAGCCATTTACATTCTACAAACGAATATGTTGATGCAGAAATTTTCCTTTTTGCAAAATTTATTTTTCGCGAAATTTTTTGCGTACGAACTACCAAACTTTGGCATAAGATATGGGTATCATAGTCCCAAATTTATGAATTTTAAAAAACCGCACTCAAAATTGTTTAAACTTAATCAGCGATTAACATTCTGCTATACATATGTTACATACATATACATATGTATATTGATGCAAAACTATTCCTTTTTGGAAAAATTTTTTTCCCAATTTTTTTTGTTTTTGCAATCTAACCAGATAATTTTGGTATAGGATATAGGTATTATAGTCCCTAGATTGTGAGTTAAAAAAACCGCTCTTAAAAATTTGCAAAATAATGGCGGAACGCGAAAAAAAGCTTTATGGTACAAAAAATAAATTAAAAAATTCAGTCAGCGATTTACATTCTTCAAAAGAATATGTTGATGGAAAAATTTTCCTTTTTGCTAAATTTTTTTTCGCGAAACTTTTTGCATACTAACCACCAAACTTCGGCATAAGATATGGGAATTATTGTCCTAAGGTTAAAAATTTTAAAAAACCGCACTCAAAAAATTGCAAAATATTGGCGGAATGCGAAAAAAGCCTTTATGATACAAAAAAATAGTTAAGAAACCTAATCAGCAATTTATATTCTGCAAAAGAATATATTAATGGAAAACATTTTTTTTTGCAAATTTTTTTTGCAATTTTTTTTTTTGCGAACTAATTACCAAACTTTGGTATGAGATATGGGTATTATGGTCCCTAGGTTATAAATTTTAAAAATCTGCACTTAAAAAATTGCGAATTAATGGCGGAATGCGAAAAAGGTTTCATGGTGCAAAAATTTAATTAGAAAACTTATACAGCGATTTCATTCCGAAGATGAATAATATTAGTGCAAAATGCTGGTCAATTGGCAAACATTTTAGCAAAAAAAAAAAATATTTGCAATATATGTTTGTATGTATATACCGCTCAACAGTTCACTCCAGGGTGAAACAGATTCGAAACCAAAAACCATAATAGTATCTCCACCATAAAAATAAAACAAAAATTTAAAATTTCTATTCATATTTTTGTACTTAGTACAAAGATGAAAAACAAAAAAAAAACGTTTTTTAAAACGTTTTAAAAAGTTTTATTTTTTTATCAATTTTTTTATCTTTGATATTTATACCTAAAGATATTTTTCGAATTTCAACTTGGGGAATATTTTTGTTTTAAAGTACATTTGAAATTTTTTGTTTTCGATTGAGAAATAAAAACATTTTGAACTTTAGTGATATTTATTTTTGATAAAAACAAAAAAAAAAAACGTTTTCTGGTGCCTGTAAAAAGGCTATATTTAGCGAAGTTGAATTAAGGGGGAGAGCCATACATTGAAAATATAGGGTTTTTTTAGCCCGATAGAACTTTAAAAAAAATAGCACAAACAATTAAATTCTAATCCAAAAAATTTTTTCTTCCAACATTAACATTTGAAAATGATTTCGGTCATATGGCCACAGCGGCTGTTCTTGATTAAGCGCATTCTGGACGTCCAATTTTAGGCCACTTTTTCGAACATTGCTTTTCACTATGTCACGAATAACATGAACAATGTTGGAATCCAAGGCGTCAATTGTTGCTGGTTTATCAGCACAAACCATTGACTTCACTTGGCCCCACAGGAAATAATCGAGAGGTGTCAAATCGCACGATCATGAAGGCGAATTGACAAGTCCATTTCTCGAAATCAACTTATGGGCAAATTTTGATTTCAATAATTCGATGTTTGCGGTCGCCGTATGGCAAGTTGACCCATCCTGCTAACACCACAACACCATAACGCAGATGTCCTTTGCTCTAGGATGCATTTCGAGAAGGTCGTCCAAAATCGGTTGTTGTGCCAGAAATCAATGTGCAAAAACTGATAACGGAAGATCATCATGTGACATACTCTGAGATTGAGGCTACATTAGGTATAAGCTTCACCAGCATAAATAAAATATTGCATCAAAATTTAGCCGTAAAAAATTTGTTATCGTTGGATTCCTCCATTGTATTCCCTGCAATGTCAAACGAAAGACAAAAAGAAAAACAAAACAAAAATAAACATAAACATTAAATCCTTTTCAAGAAATTGCGTATTTGTATTCAACAAAGAAAATTTTCAAATATATATATAAGAACAAATTAAAAATAATAAGAAATGTTTAAAATTAAACAAAAGCATCGATATATTATACTACGAGGGGTACTATTTATATTTATATTTATTTAGGGGTACTATTTATAATAACAAAAATTTTTAAATGAAAATGGCTTTATTGTTTTTCAAAATATTCATCTTGATGATGAATATACTTTTGCATTCGTTCTTGAGAAACCTCCGAAATATTTTGGAACAAGAAGAAGTTATTGGGTGCCAAATCAGGACTGTACGGAGGATGAGTCATCAATTCGATGTTTTGACTGCTCAAAAATTCACCTGTTTGACGAGCTCGCATTTTCATTATGGAGAATCATTCGTCTTTGGGGGTTGGTTTTACGAATTTCTCCGGCGACTTCCGGCAAACAAATGGTCGTGTACGACTCAGAATTGATCGTCATACGTTGGTCAAGCGGAATAGTGGGCACATGACCCATTCGGCCGAAGAAACAGGCGACCATTTGCTTCGCTGTGCTTCTGCCACGAACAACTTTTGTTGGATTTTGCTCGCCTTGGAATACCTACACGGTCGATTGCTTTTTTGTTTCCGGCTCATACGCACATATCCGTGATTCGTCACCTGTCATGATTTTATACACGTCTTTTGAAGCACCATGGTCGGACTTTTTAATCATTCCCTTACACCAATCGACGCGAGCCTTCTTTTGAGCGATTGATAAATTATGGGGTATCCAACGAGAACAAATTTTTTTTACAACTAAGTGTTCATGCAAAATCGAATGTGTTGAAGTGGAACTAATGTGCAAGGATGCCTCTATCTCACGATATGTCACATGACGATCTTGCATTATCAGTTCACGCACTGCACCGATGTTTTATGGCACAACAATCGATTTTGAACGACCTTCAAGGAATTCGTCGGCGACCGAACTACGATCACGATTGAAATCACTGTACTAGCGATATACTATGGTTTTTGATGCTGCTTTATCGCCATACAAAGAACTGAGTTCATCGACACATTCGTGTTGAGCTAATCCACGTCGAAAGTTGTTAAAAATAATCCAACGAAAACCTTCTCTTGAAATTTCCATTTTTTGGCCAAATTGATTTCCTAAACTCACTGTAAACAAAACAAATAGCACTTGTACATCAAAACCTTGTGAGTACGTTCATGCTAAAAAATGTAAAATATTATTATGGTGTTGCCATATTTTAGCTAATGACATTAGTGTTGCCAGTTCCCGAAATATAAATAGTAACCCTCGTAGTTATGGATAAATTTCTTTTAAACTGTTAACCTCCATGTAATTTTTTTTTAGAAAATAATAAGTGTAAATTCATAAAGAAATCGTGAATCTGATAAAGACCTATATTTTCAAATTAACATTTTACAAATTTTACATTATTTTGATAAAATGTATAATTGAACACACAACACTTTATTTTCATTTTTAATATTTTTTAAATAAATTTCTTTTAAAGTGAGTGTTATTTTTGTTCGATTTTTAGATCACATATTACAAATTCCAAATAGAATTTACAATTTTTATTTTACATCCAATAGAGAAAAAACTTATGAAAAAAAAACTTTCCTAGAACCAAAATTTAAAAATTATTAATTTTTCTTCGTGTATTTTGATTTGTTTATTTGTTTTTTTTTTGGAATTGCAGGGATAGCTCAATTCAAAATATATTTTCTAATAATTGCACCTTTATTATTACGCCATGGGATTGCTCATAACTTAAAAATAGCTCAAAAAGATGCTCGGGTCGATTGGTACAAACAAATGCTCAAGAAATGCAATATCGGCGCTTCAAAGGACTTGTGTAAGATCGTTACTGGTAGCGCATCCATAGATCTATGCATATGAGCCTGAAAATAAACTGCAGTCGACTGTGTGGGTGCTTCATAATAAACGAAAGCCAACAAACGTTTTTCGATCTCGAATCATTAAAAAAAAGTATCGCCTGTTTTTTGGAAAATGGGTGTTGTGCCGTTAGAACAATGTATAACTGATAATTCTCAATGGTACACCACCATTTCTTTGCGAACAGTTTTCGGAAAAAGAGAAAAGCAAACCCCCAAAAACGGAAAATTCTTCATAATAATACAATAATTCAACTTATTGTTAGATTTTATGAGAAAATATCGAAATTGACAGTATAGGAAAAAAGTAATATGGAGGGTATTTATGAACGTGGTTCCAACATGATGCAAAAAAAAGCTCAGACTAGTATTTGCATTTACTAAGCCCTCAGTATTTATGACGATGCAAGAGTATTCCAGGAAAACTTTGGTAATGGGTGCGACAAACTCATGTATTACCTTGTAATATGTACTCCTTAAAATTACAATTATTGTTCAACATAAAGTAATTAGTTACCGATAATTGGATACAGGATGCATTACTTTGCAATGAATACTCCTTACCTTCAGCATTATTTTGAAGCATAAAGTAAATAGAAAATTGATTACATAATGCATTACTTTGTTATGTAAGCTCTTAACCTTCAGCATTATTTAGAACCACAGAAAAATGAGTTACCGATAGTTGATTACATAATGCATTACTTAGTAATGTACGCTCCTTACATTTATTTGTTATTTGGTTGTTAGTCTTAAAACGGAAAAATTTATTCAAATCCCATGTAGGATAAAAGCAACTAACCAAATACTTTCCCATTCCTTATCTGCAACTAAGTTATCCATTAGCTGCTATAACTTTATTGCTACCAAAAATCCTATCTCACATAATGGGACATTCCATAGATATATATTAATAAAAAACAGAAATTTTCATAATGGTAAATACTTACATTGAAAGAAAACATCCTAATCAAATTTGAACATTTTTTGTATGAAATTTTCAAATTTCGCGAAATCCGCGACTCCAACTCCAACTCCGATTTCAATTTTGATTTCATATTCGTAATGTACACCTAAAAATATATTAGATTTGATATATCGCGATCATAATAATTATATTTAACTTTTCTCATTTTTTCCATTATTTTTAATTAATTAAAAATAATAGAACAAGTACAACCTGGAAACTTCAATTGCGATGTGCAACCTCTAAACAAAACTTTTTTTGTGATTTTTTTTATCAGACAATATTCGTTTTCATATTTTTAGGGTTGTGGAGCTTCTCACGCTCCAACTCCAACTTTTTTTTTTAGACCAGAGGATTTGTCGATTTTCGTTCATTACACCCCCCAGTTTTATTGGAAATGGTCCCAAATGGAAGATCTCGATTTTAATTTTTGGAAAACGTTAAGCCGTGCCGAAAGTTGGCCGAAAACGGCCCATTTTGGAAAAATGTGTATTTATTATTATTAAAAATTCCCAAAATTCGAAAAATTTATTTTTTATTTCATTTATTCCTTTAATATCGTCAAAATGATTCACTTTAGCCTGGAATCCAAAATGACCCACGAATTTGATAAAAATGCAAAAACGTACTTTTTTAAATTAATTTTAAAGATTTTTTTTAATCCCTAATTTGAAGATGTCGATTGCTATTTGTATCAAATAGTAGTTGATATTAAAAAAAAATAAATAGAAAAAATGATAATTCGAGTTTGTGTTTGGAGCGACTGCTTTCCAGGACATTCTACAAAAATTGCTTATTTTGTCAAAAATTTAACAAAATTTGAATATTTTCATCAAATTTTACATAGTTTTCATAAAAAAATAGTCCAGTAGAACAGCCACTGTTCATTGGCACTTTCACTATCTTGTTTGTGGATTTTATTACGTTGTTTTGTATTTAACTTAACGATATGTTGTTTTCTTTATATACTTTTTAATAGTTGGTGGTTTTCTTTTTCAGTATTTTTCAAACATAATGCCACCATAATGTATGATGCAGAGCTGAAAAACAAAACCTAGAAAAACTCATTAAATTTAATAATAATTACTTTCATTCATTTGCAGGTTTATTACGATAAAAACCAACTGACAGCTGATGAAGGCGCCAACACAAAGGGAACAATAAATCGTCAAGCTGCTGCGAATGCTTATCAGAGACCACACAGCCAAGTGGGATACCAGCAACAACAGCAAGAACAATACCAACAGCAGCAAGTGCAACAGCAACAACAGCAGCAACAGAATAAACAACAACTAAGAATTGTTGGAAAAAATACCGGTACACAGCAAAATCAACCAAATATTCTTTATGCAGTTCCACATAATGCAGCATATAATTATGAACGCCTTCCCCAACAACAACAGCAATATGTAGAACAGCATATATCACTTCAACAACAACACCAACCACCAGGACAACGAGGACAACAGAAACAATATGTTATTGCTATACCATTGTCATATCTACGTCAATTGCAGCAACAACTTTTATATCAACAGCAGGAACAATCAACCCCATCATCACATTTACAAACACATAAAGGACAACAAATAGCTCATGTAGCTCAACAACAACAGCAACCATCTTACACTATTGCTGGACCCTTAGCTAGAGACAATCATGGAGCTTATCGTCCTTTTCATCGCTTTTCCCCAGTAGTTGTCAATGATGCTTCAACTAGCGCAAATGGACAACATCAACCCATACCACCACCTCTTATACCAGCTGCCCCAGCACCACCTGGTTACATTACACAGTATATACAAATACCTGCAAGTGTATTACTAGCTGCCGCACAACCGGCTCAAGTTCAACAACGGCCTTTTAATATTCAACACCAGTCGGGTGCCTACGAACAACAACCACCTCAACAACAGCAGCAACAACACACTCAGGCTCAATCACCTCAACTCTATTATTATCAACCGCAACATCAGCACCAATTTCAACAACAGCCACAATTGAAACAGTCTCAGACTTCACATGCATTAATATCACCACCTCTTTATGGTAATTACTTTTATGCGATTCACTTTACGAATTTCTCTTTCCATTGAAGCTTTTATTATGCCACTTGCTATTGACTCAACTAAATAAAGACTTAATTTCATTGCAAACAGACCACTACACTTAAAATACTTAATACGTCAATAGAAAAATCTGTCAAACCGGTTTCAAATCATTTTGACTAATTTTTAACAAATTTTTAGTTGAAACACTGATTTAAGCAAACATTTTAGTTATCTTCATCTAACACAATACTAAAAATCCTCAGAACTTTAACTAATTTTGAGTGTTAATTTTCAAAACTTTTTAAAACCAATTTTTAAAACCTATTCGTTAAATTTTACAAAATTTATTGTTAAAATATAATATATTCATATTACTGTTATCACCCGGTAAATTGCGTCACCAATGTATTCGAAGTTTTAAATATGGCGCAATTTCTTTCCCTCCCGATTTTTTAAAACTAAGAGAGATAGAGAAAAATTTACGAAAATTTCGACTTAATACACTAGCGAAAGGGGTTATCTCTATCCAAAAATGGACACTGGCGTGGCCATAGACCCTCGGAAATTGTTAATAAAAATTTACCACTTCATAAAATTGCCCATATCTCGAAAACTAAGCGAGATAGAGCAAAACGGACAAAATGTTTGCTCCACTGGATTACCATTATATGCCCTCATATTATATGAGGGTCCCGAAACCCTAAATTTGTATAAATTCCAAAACTGTAGGTTTACAAATTTTTACTTAAATTTAGATTTGTTAAATTTAACAAAAAAAAGTATTAAAATCAACAAATTTTATTTTAAGCCAGAAAAAGGGATAAATTTTGTTAAAGTAACAAATTTTTCTGTTCAGCCAACAGACTTATTATTTTGAGTGTACCAATCAGAATTGTGATACAGAAGTTAATAAGTTAAAGTCAAATTAATAAAAATAAAAAATTTAAGAAAGGTTTTCCGGCTGTTAGTACTTAAGGCTTAAGGATGCCAAAATTACCATAAATTTGCAAAGCGTTTTATTTATATAGTGGATAAAATAATCTTAATGGCTAAAAAAAGTTTTTCTCTTATTAAAAAAATAAAAAGAAACTCATTCTGTTCAATAGTTCTGCCACCATGCACCTGATATTCATTGATTCAGTTGTCATTTGTGGCAAGGGCGGATCTGTGTTTGTATGAACAAACACACATAGAATTAATTAACTTCCATCAATTACTCTATTTAGTATGTGAAAATGTAGTCTAATTAATTTTGTTCCGTAATAAACAAATGGCGTTTAAATCAATATTACATTTTCATAAAACAGTGCACAATAATAGGAAAAATTAAAAATTAAATTGCATGTAATTTGAATTTATTATTGCAGTAGTTCGAATGAAAAAATTTTGTTTAGTGCTCAATATTGTTGTCATACTTTCCATAATTACATTAAAAATTTCAAATTATTGCGAATTTTAGTTGACTGACGGTGAATATGAATATATGAAAAATTGCTATTTCTTCAATATTGAACAATACTGCGATTTTAAAGGTAAATGGGCTAAAAAAGTTAAAATATGTACATTAGGGGTATAACCAAAATGTGGCCCTTAGCCATGAGCTGGTTTTTGTTGTATATATTAAGAAAACAGTTAATTTTTTTACTTTAGGCCAGCACTCAGGGGATCCTCCTCCCAATGCAATGAAATGTGTAGATATCACGAAAATAGGTTATAGGATGGAGGATATACGGAGTAGTATTTGTGAACGTTTGATTTAAATTTCTTAAATTACACTGTGGAACAAATTCAGGTTAGCAAAAGTTAGGTCGATTCTGAGAGTGAGGGGTGAAAATAGTGGCTAAATTAGAAGACCCGTATCGCGGCGTTTGTTTATGTTAGTTCGAATGTTTCTTTAATCGACCTTCGAACTTTGCAGTCAACCCGTGTAAAAAAGATCAGATCTGGCCAGATCTCAGCACATCTTACCAGATCTAATTAGATCTCAAAATTGGGGACAAATTTGAGATCTAATTAGATCTGATCAGATCTAGGCATATCTGGCCAGATCTTCGTAGATCTTACCAGATCTAATCAGATCTCAAAATTGGGGACACATTTGAGATCTAATTAGATCTGATCAGATCTAGGCATATCTTGCGCATTTGTCCAGATCACTTTAGATTTGAACAAATTTGGCACTAGATCTTATCAGATCTTGCCATAAGGTATTATCACATATGCCATATCTGATCATATTTGATGTGATCTGGTACAGGATCTAATTAGATTGAATCATATCTATTGAGAACCAAAAAGATCTGGTCAGATCTAAACTTTTTTACACGGGAAATGCCGATTATGGTTTTTTGGCTATAACTCGTCGACTAATTGATATTTTTTAAATCTGTAAAAGCCAAATTATTGCTAAAGACCTGTGCAACAATTAAAATTTTTAAAAAAATTCATTTATAAAATTTTTGTGGTGCTTATGAAGCAAAATGTTGAAAAAATTATTTTTTTTTCATGCTTTTTGAAAATATTTTTTTGCTTTCTATTTGATCTATAATATGCTTCTCAGTTTCTTCTTTGTCTTCCCCTTCTTCCTCTTTTTCCTCGCCTTCCTCTTCTTCAAAGGTGTTTTTATACCAACAAAACAACTTTTTTGTTTTCAACCACCGCACAGGGAGCGATTTTTTTTTTATTTCTTACAAGCGAACTAATTTCAAAAATAAAGATTCAGTTAAGACTCGGGACTCAGCCGAAGCTGATGTCTTTTAATTTTCGCTCGGTCGTGATAAAATTCGCTATTAATTTTTTTGGAACTTATTTCATTTTGTGAGTGATTTAAGTTAAGTGCATCGGTTTCATAAAAATAACAAAAAAAAACATTGTATAATATATATTGTATTAAAAATGTCGGAACCAAAATGTAAAATGGATCATTTTTGTAATGTTTGTGGACGTTTCATAGCAAGCGATGAAAAATGTGGCAATGCGAGTGATTTTTTTTTTGGAAGCCTATAAACAATATTTCTTGCAAGAGTTTATCACTGACGTAAACTTTGCCCCTAAAAAAGTTTGCTTTAATTGCTATTCAACTCTTATGCAATGGAAAAGTGGAAAGAAGAAGGCTATGCCTTTTGGTATACCAATGATGTGGTTAGACAACAGCCCGCATCAAGAAAAATTGCTATGGATGTATAAACTACCATAAAACTTTGAAAAGAAGGAAAGCAAAGAATAAAACTTATGTAGCAGTGCCAAGTGTCCAATCACCATTACCGCGCTCAGAATTCGTTCCAGTACCAACATACCGAAGTATTGATATCAGTACTACAACCGCCGCTGCTACATCCATGGATTTCTTCTCAGAATACGAACCTGAAACATCAAAGGACCCAATCCTAGTCACACAAAACCAATTGGATTGAATTGTTGCAAATCTGTGTTTGACTCAGAAAAAATCAGAACTACTGGCTTCATTTTTGAAAGGAAATATTTTGCTAGATGGAGACGATAGGGTTAACCTATAAAAAAGATGATTGGCGTTTATTCATCGATAGTTCACTAATCAGCTTAAACGTTGTGCTTTTGCACAAGACAAATAGAATGCCTTCTGTTCCGATTGCGTATAGCACCGACACTAGTGAAAATTTCGATAATTTGAAACACATTCTGGAAGTAGTCAAATATAACGAACACCAGTGGCGCATTTGCTGCGACCTCAAAATAGTTTCATTGATTACAGGCTTAACAGCATCTGGGCGTCCAAAATATCCGTGTTTTTTGTGCGATTGGGATTCACGATACGGAGAAGGTATTAAAGGAAGAAACCAGTACAAACAGCATAACTGGAATAGTCGCATTGGACGGAAATGGCCTAAAGACAATAGGCTATACGAAAGTCTTGTTCCTGAAATGAAAATTTTGTTGCCGTTGCTCCACATTAAACTTGGCATTGCTAAAAATTTTTTGAAATGTATCGCAAAAAGACCAGCAGTATTCAACCGCTTAAAAGACATTTTCCAAAGACTAAATAACGCCAAAATTCAGGAAGGGGTTGTTCATGGTCCCGACACACGGAAACTAATGAGTCGTCAAGATTTTGACCAAGTTCTGACAGACCGAGAATTAAATGCATGGCTCGCATTGAAAGCAGTCATTAAAGGACTTTTGGGTAAAGAACGCAAAGACAACTACAGGCAATCTGTTGTAAACATGTTGGCAGCTTTCGATGAAATTGGGGTTAATATGTCGTACAAAATTCATCTCTTGCATCAGCATCTTAATCAGTGTTGCCATTTCAGTGCTTTTCGGGTATTTTTTGGTGCTTTTTTCCTTCCCGTACCCGGTGATTTTTTACAAATACCCGTTTAAAAAAAGCGGGTATTTACAGTGCTTTTTCAAATTTTTGGCAGTGCTTTTAGTGTTTTTTGTACAGTTTATATTTTTGGTATTTGTTCGCGTTTTTTTTTCTTTTTCTTCAATTTTCTGTCAGAGTTGAAAAAATAATACGAACTATACAAAAAATACATTTTTCCAGTGTTTGTAGTACAATTTTAAATAGCAACTTCGTTATATTTAAACTTCAAAATTTTTAAATATTAGTTTGGTGCTTTTTTACCCCTTTTTTAGTTATTTTTGAACCTTTCTTACACGATTTTACAAAACTAAAATATGTTTTTAAATTCTGGACTTAAATTTTTCAAAAAATTAATATCGTGCTTTTTTACCCCATTTTTGGTAAATTTTTACCCTTTTAACCCGTTTTCACAATGCTCACGGTGCTTTCCTGCCTTCAAGAGTTGGCAACACTGATCTTAATCAATTCGCTCAACAGTTGCCAACTGAATCTGATGAGCAAGGCGAACGATATCACCAAACTGTGTTTCCATTTGAAATAAGGTAACTATAGTGTGCATATTTTGAATTCCTAGATTTTTCTAATATTTTTGTCAGAGTGCACAATTTAAACATGTTAACGATTGAAAACTATTTTCGTTTCAGGTACAGAGGAAAGAAATCTCCACATGCAATACTCGCTGAAATTTGTTGGTGGTATAAAAACACCTTGGACGAAATTATTGACCTTCCTGATGATGATGACGATGACCAAGATATTAGAGAGAGCAGTGATGTTGATCCACAGCCGCCTGCTAAACGGAAACTGGCCAAATCATTAATTTAATTTATATAATTTTTTTACCTAAAACTTTTCTTAACTAACATTTCAAAATTATATTTTTTTGAAACAGAAAGCAAAAAAGACTTAGATTTGTGCAAAATATTTTCAAAAATCATGAAATAATTAATTTTTCCAACATTTTGCTTCATAAGCACCACAAAAATTTTCTAAATCAATTTTTTAAAAAATTTTAATTGTTGCACAGGTCTACAGCAATAATTTAGCTTTTACAGATTTAAAAAATATCAATTAGTCGACGAGTTATAGCCAAAAAACCATATAAACAATATGCTGAAAATCGGCATTTGACTGCAAAGTTCGAAGGTCGATTAAAAAAAAATTCCAACTAACATAAACAAACGCCGCTATACGGGTCTTCTAATTTAGCCTCTATTTTCACCCCTCACTCTCAGAATCGACCTAACTTTTGCTAACCAGAATTTGTTCCACAGTGTTATACGTATCAGACAAGACACCTGCGGGGAGCTGGCTCCACATACGGGCGGTTCGACTAATAAAACAAAGCCCCAGGAGTCGACAATATAGCACCTGAAATGCTTAAAGTTAATTGTAAGAGAAAAAAGAAGGTCTCATAGTGAAAATCCCCAAGAAATCTTGTATATACCACATCAAGAGTCTAGCAATAATTATTTAATAGTCCACCGAGATTCGGTCTCCTCTCTATATGGTCTTCCTACAAGTTAAGTGTCGTGTTGTCCACAATTACGCATTGGGTAACAGTTTTGAGGTTATAACTGATATCCGGCAAAGATGTCTGTTATTTAAAACCGTTCTACACTCTCAATAGTGTGATAGTGTCATAAAAATAAATTTGTTAAAATAGCAGAAAAAGTTACTAAAAATTAGTTAAAAATAATGCTGCAGAAAAAACTGATAAAATTAGCAGATTTTTTTACTAAATACTAGTAAAATGAGAACAGCAAAATTAAAACTGTTAAATTTAGCGAATTTTAGTTATATTTAGGCTAAGTTTTAGTTAATTGCAAATAGCAAATTGTACATCTGCAGAAAATTTTGCTAAATATTTGTAGACTAAAAATAGCAAAAATAAACCGTTAAATCTAAAAATCTAAATTTAGTTGAATGCAAATAGCAGTCTATTCTGCTAAAATCAGAAGAAATAATTGCTAAAAACTTGTAAACTGCTATTTTTAAAAGGCTCGATTTTTATTCGCATTTAAAAAAAAAATCGAAAAAAACTTCGAAAATTTAAAATTTTTGGTGATTTTTTAGGCTACTAATTATTTATCAAAATTTTTTGCTGATTTTAGCAGGTTAATTTGCTATTCTCCCTTTACAAAAATTTAGCTCAAATATAACTAAAATTCTGTATATTTTTTTTATTTTTGCTGTTCCTATATTACTAATATATAGCAAAAATAATTTGCTAATTTAGGAGTTTTTTTCTGCAGCATAATTTTTAACTAATTTTTAGTAGCTTTTACTAAATTTTTTACGGACTTTTTTATATTAGTGTAGATGTTATTGTCAGCAACTCTACGCTAGCAAACAGGGGGATAAGATGTATGTTTAACCATCACCTGGAGAGCCTGGAATACGCAGAGGATATTTGCCTTTTAACTCACAATAATAGGGGCACTACGAAATGAGAGCCCAAGAAATTTGGCCCCAAAATAAGAAACCTAAAATGGCCCCAAAAAAGTAAAAACAAAATTTGGGGCATATTTTCATCTTTTGGGGGCCTTTTTTCATTTTGAAAAATGAAACAATGCCCCAAAATAAGAAAGAAAAATTATCCCAAAAATTTGGGGTCAAAATTCATTTTTGCATTTGGGGTTAAATTACATTATGAAATTTAGGCCCAATTTTTAAAAATGAAGAATGGCCCCAATTTGTGTGATAGGAAATTTGGGGCCAAATTTTATTAAATTTGCATTTTTTAGCAAAACATGAAGGAAACATTTTCGGACATAATCCCCATAACTGTGGGGGAGATTATGGCCGAAATGTTAAAAGTGGAAGGAAAACAGTGGACATTATTCCCAGAAATAATGGGGATTCTGACCTCCTTCAAAATGATCATAATCCTCATTATAGGGACTGTGACCACAGCAATTGTTGACATAAATCCCATTAAGGGGTTATGACCGCTTTGAAAGTAACCTACAGGAGAAGGGAACGGTCGGTCCTTGATCGGTCTTTTTGTTTCAAAGAAACACGTCACTTTAACACGGCGTTGTCATTGGAAGGGACCAATTGCTACAGTTCAGACACCTTGTGACACGTAAGGTGGTGTGTCTGAAAATAGCTTTTCAAATAAACTAATAAAAAATTAAGAATTAAAAAAAAATCTACTTGGCGTCAAGTAGGCCTCGATAACACAACGTCCTGCTTGGAAGGCAAACGCTTTACCATTTGAATTAATGTTGCTTGTGCATAATCGATAGCCAACCAGCGTTATTTAACATAGAAATGGATCACTTTGACACCATGTTCACAAACAGGTTAATTTATATTTTTTTTTCTAGAAAATGCTTAATTAAAGTTTTTTATATCGATTTTCATGTCAAATGACACTTTTTTACATTTAAAAAATTTGGGGTCATTTTGACCCCATGTGCCTATAAGGGTTAATTTCTAATTTTTTATTACTATGTATAAAATTTGGTGTTAACAGGTGGACAACTTTCACCAAATTCCGCAAGAAACAACACATTGTTTTGATATACTTCCAGGAAAAATCGAAAAATTTCACCTTTGGTAAAGAAAGGGTTAACGTTGACGGAGTTTTACAAAATTTTCGGAAAACAATCTCTTACATCAGAATTAAAAGAAATCGGAAGTTATTTTGCTAGCTAAAAACACAAAAATTAATACTATTATTATTAAATTATTGGCCAAAATCACACTTTTCTCTACAACACAGTCAGAAAAATACAAACGGGAAAGCGATGGCAAAGCAGTTTAACAGCTGGTAGAAGTACTGGCAAAAAGTGCCCATTCCCAAAATGATAACATCATTAGACAAAAGGACTGGCTGTTAAAAAAGCGCCGGAAAAGCACTGGAGAAACAAAATTTTTGAACATTGGCAAAACGCTGGCAAAACCAATAAATAGGTGGTCTTGAAATATATTTTCCAAAATAAAATTTAAAAACAGTTCATATGAATTTTTTTTTGATCCTGCCGTGATTTGAACCCAGGCCGTCAGATTGGCAGACGATTGCTCTACCCACTGAGCTAACGAGACATATAATATTTGATAGCTAAACACATAAATGAATGATAATCGCTGGACAACTACTGGCTGTGCTAAAAAGCTAGCACTGGCAAACAGTTTTTTGGAACTAATATGCCAGCGTTGGGAGAGCAATAAAAAAACGTTGGTCTTAAAGGAGCTTTTCCACAAACAAAAAAATTGATTTTATAGAACAAAAAAATTTTTAAATTAAAAAACATCGAAAAAAAATTTTGACTTGTAAACGGATTTGAAGTCGGAACCTCCTGACTACAAACCTTTTTTAATGAAGCGTCAGCATTTTTATAAAATCATTGCTCTACCAGTGAATTGGTTTCTGTACCACTGGTATCATTGGCCAGGTAGAATTGGAGAACCAGTGGTTGCAAATCTTGGCATATCACTCTTAAAATATTCTTTGTCAGTGGTTTTTTTATAAAACACCAAAATTTTTTAAAACAAATGCTGGAAAACGCTTTTTGCAAGCGCTTGCAAAGTGCCCCAAATGAGTATTCACCCAGTCATTTATTTTCAACACAGTGGTTACCCAGTGGTATGCCAGAGCTTAATTTTTTGTACCACTGGCGATTTCTGATTGGGAATTTTCAAATTTGAAATGCAAATGAATGTTAAGTTAAAGGTGGGATATATGTAATTTCAAGTAGAATTATTCCCTATGCGTTGACCACTTTTTTTTATATTTTGTTGAACAAAATCTTAAAAACTCAAAACTAGAGATTTGCAAATTTATAAAAAAAATCCCATCTTTGACCATACCTGGGACTATGTTATTATAACCCAAGAAAAACAAAAATTTATATCTGAATATTTGTGGATCTGGAAAATGAAACTAGAGTAACGGTCCAAAGGTAAATGTATTTTTGGCAACTTTTTAAATATTTTTTTCTGCTTTAAGAAGTTATTTTTTTCAAATTTAAAAAATTTTCACTTCAACTACATCCTTCTCGCTTTAAAATCATTCCTTGTACAAAGAAGTCTGAAGGCAGAAAAGTAGCTATTTATGTTTTATATCGATACAACCCAGTGTAGAAAATCATTACCAGATATGTGGTTATGTAACTACATACTTGGTAATGGTAACTACTTACTTTTGTTATTACATTTCTTATTACCTTTATATGGCGATGTCGCGAAAAATAATGAGTTGTCGTTACACACCAGCTTACGAAAAATCAAAAAATATATGGTTACCTATGTGCTTACCAGTACTGACAAAAATAATGAGTCTAAAAATAGATTTAAAAAAAAATTAATTATATAAAAAAAAATATTTTTTATTGTATTTTTTTTTTTAAATAAAATTTGCTGGTGCGGGAATAGAACCTGGGTCTACAGATTGCCAGTCAACAGCTCTACCATCTGAGCTATATCGACATGTAATATTTAATAGATAAAAACATAATTGACCTGCTGCACACAAGTAAGCTTACTCGCCAACATACAAAAAATCAAAAAATATGTGGTTACATATATCCTTACCAGTGTTTAAAAAATATTGAGTCCAAAAATAGATTTCAAAAAATTTAAAAAAAAATCTAAAAAATTATTTTCTATATGAAATAATGATAAAAATAAGTCATTATCAGTAACTCATTATTATATGTTTTAAAATAATGCAGAAGGTAAGTGGGTGTCATTACTGGTACTCCAAAAAATAATGATATGTCATTACCGTTTCTACACTGGGCATATTACTGGTTTAATAAAATTTTTTTATTTAGAAAAAACTGTTTAGAATCTGAAGACCGCTTTTTGGCGGCCTTGGGCATTAGAGGGTTAAGGGTATAAAAATAAGTATATTTTTAGTTAACCCTTTAATGACACAATTTTTAAAGCTGTAAATGCAACGTGATACAACTTGGATATGTGCACTCTGAGAACAAATTCGTTGTGACAAAAAAATTTTTTGTCACAAACGAATTTGGCTGACATTCGTTTGTGACAATGCGGTTGTCACAACTTTATCCGTTTGGGGCAACCAAATTAGGGAGTTGGGGAAAGCGAATCAATTCGGTTGGCAAAAATCTCGGTCACAACGGATTTAAAATCTAAGTTGAGAACCTTTTTAATGAAACGCTATTTTGCATCGGTTTTCGTTAAATTTACTTTGCTAATCGAATAAATTTATAACTGTTACGATTTTAGTTAAAATGAAAATTCTTTACCAAGTTCCACTTTGACAGAAAACGCAAAGCAAACGCTTGAAATGAAATTAACCATGTGTAGAAGGGCACATAGGCTTTTTTAATGAACATTTTTAATATGGGAAACAAATAGCTACTTTTGCTAACTTCTGAACCAATTGAGATATCGAAAAACCCTTTGGTATGAAAACGCTTGACCAATATACGATCTTAATGCAATAATAAAAAAAATCGGAAAATGGCGTATAGCTAATTTTTTGGACGCAGCAACGATATATTGGTCTGTGTAGCGGAAAACAGAATCCGTACTTGTTTTTTTTAAATGTTGAAAAAATTTAAAAGCGTTTTTAATAAACAATTTGTTAGAATTTTTTGAAATATGCCATAAAATAAAATACAATCTATAGAGCTTTTCACGTGCTATTTTCTGAATGAAAAATACTACAATTTTCAGAACAAATTCTGAATTTGGATTTTTGTATTTTTACGAAAAACTCAATTTATCAAAAAATAACCTACTTTTTTATTTTTTAAATATTTTTAAAAAAATCTCCAGAGAATATTCTATTGGTAAGAAAAAAATTGGAGATTTGTTCGGCTTAGTTTTCGAGAAAATTTGCATTGAATGTGGTACAAATGTACCCAGCAACAGAAGAGATGCCGAAGCAGTAGAAAAAGTACTACAATTGGTGATCTAAATGTACTTCATTTTTAACATAAACACTAATGATTTTAACATTGAGTTGTCATAGGAGAGGAGTACTCCCACTTCAACATTTTTTTAGTACTTTTTGAACAAGTGCAAAGAAAACTCTTTTTCACAAATTAAAATTTAAAAAAAAATTCTTCGGAAAAAAAAATTATATTTTTTTTTATTTTACAAAAGTTTTTTATTGCCGCCACCGGGTATAGAACTTGCGACCTCACGATTGCTAGTCTAGCGCTCTACCTACCTACCTCTATGAAAGTTGACTGGCATAAAAAAACCACTTTGTTAATGCGAGATATTGTTCCTTATTATCTTCAATAAAAGTACTTATTAAACAAATATAAAAGATTCACTCCAATTCAATATTATTTTCAGTACTATTTTTACAGGTGCATAAAAAGAAATTTCTCACCATTTTTTATATATATACATCCCAGCAAAAATATTAAGGACTACTTCAAAAAGAATGACTATTTTATCTACATCCAACAAAATAATTTACAAAAATAAAACAAATACAACAACACATAGCGACATGACGCACAATCATAGTTTTCTACTGAAAAATTGTTAAATTTACAGCAGTATCGGTTCTTTCCTATGACACGCACGTGTTAAATTCATTGATGGAAATTCCAAATTTGAACAACTTTTATTTTTGAGTTGTGTTTTTTCTGGAACTGGTAGTAGTTCAAAATTTGGCATTTCCATAAATGAATGCGTGTCATAGGAAAGAACCGATACTGCTGTAAATTTAACAATTTTTCAGTAGAAAACTATGCTTGTGCGTCATGTCGCTATGTGTTGTTGTATTTGTTTTATTTTATTTTTGCATTATCTTATTTTGAATGTAGAGAAAAAAGTCATGCATTAAAAAGTGGATGTTCTATTTTTGCAGGGATATTTTTAAAAATTTTAAAAATATTGGCCCTTACTATAAAAGAGTATTTTAAATTTAAAGTCGACTTTATTTTTAATCATACGGTTTTGTTCATTTTGTGAATGAAAACCCTACAAAAATATTTGTATTTTCAAACATTTTGATTGGTTGAAAATAAATTAACCAATCAGAATGCTCCAAAAATAAACCAAGTCAAGGCATACTGCCACTCAATATTTTAACTAAAGTCGACTTTAACTAAAATATACTTTTGGAAAATATTGATAGTAAAGCTGATTGAATTTGAACAAATTAATTATAAATAGTAAAAAAAAATTATTAGAATAAAAAAAAATTGATAAAAAATTAAAAAAAGTATTGGTCCAAATGATACCAAAATCACTTTTTACGATCACTTTTGGAACAATTACTCTTTAGAAGCAATACTTAAGTGATTTTTTTGAAGTTGTTCAGAAGTAATTCTAAAAAAGCTGTGAAAATATACTAACGGATACTTTGGAAGCAATGAAAGAAGTGATTTTTTGAAGTTGTCAGAACAACTTCTAAAAAAGCAGTAAAAATACACTATCAGATACTTGCGAAACAGTGAACGAAGTAGTTTATAAAGAATTACTTCCAATTTTTTTTGCTGGGTACTTGTACCGTATTTTGGGAAATCTGTACATGGGTGCGTATGAGTAATATATATGTGGTATAGTGATAGCAATAATAAATGTGCTTTTTTTCGAAAATATAAGCCGAATATTACTCTAAAAATTTTGAAAAATAAAACACCTATATTCATTTCAAATATAAAAACGTTGGCCCAACCGCATTTATTCGGTATTTGGTAGATCCGACTGAATTTATTAAATAATTCTAAATGAAATAAAACACCGTTTCCAATCATTTTGAACTATTTTTATTAAAGAATATAAAATATTTCACAAGAATGTTTAAACAAATGTCATGAAAAATACTACAAAAATTACCATATTCTGAGGCCTTTTTCCTGTATAAAAACCTTCCGATTCTGAGAAATGTTGCTATAAAAATTTATTAAATTCCAAGGACTTTTTCATGAAAACAATTCCTAGGATTCAGAAGACTTTTAAAGAGACCTCCTCAGATGCTGAGAATTTTTAGCTACAGAAAACACCTCAGGCGCTAAGAAAAATCTTAGGATTATGGAGACTTTTTCCTTTAAAAATAACAACAAAAAACTAAAATCAGGTTTTACCTTCACTGTTTTTACGTATTGGCACCGCCTCAGATCTTTAAGACAAGTATCTGTAGCAGAAAATCGATTTTCAGATGCTTTTCTGTTTGGAAATGTATATTTCCTGCTGGCGTCAAAATTATCCTGAAAGTTGAACTTGGACTTTTGCACATCGATTTTACAGTTCAACTTTGAATTTAATTTTTGTTCAATTTGACTAAAATTGTTGTGCTTGAAATATATATTTAATTTTATTTTTTCTTATTTGTTTTATTATTGTTTTTTTATTATTGCTTTTATATTTTTGGATACTTATTGTTATATCCAAAGGACTTTTGGTTATTGTTGCCGAATTTATTCGAAATAGATAGTTGTAAATGCCGAATTAATAAAAGTTGAGGTATTTGTTTTTGAATTTATTTTTTACTACTGACTTATAGTTGTTACAACCGAAATATAGCGAATTATAGATATTTTGTTCATTTGAATATGATTGCGATGATTGTGATTATGGAATTGTTTTAACAAAAATACATCTTCTTGTAATTGGTTATGAACACCGATTGTAAATATAGAATTCTTTTCTCCAATACAAAATATTAATAATATCGGTAAATGTAAGACAACTGGAAATAATATTAGGTGTTGTTAAACGAATCTTGGTTGTTTTGATAGTTTCCTAACTGAATCGTTCTCTGTGTGTAGATATTAACTAATTATTCCTTAAGAAAAAAACTATTATATCTAATTGTAAGATATTTATCTCCCAAAAAATATTCAGCTATTTTTTCCTATTAAAAATGCTTTTCCATTTTCGAATCAAATGCATTCAGTTGCTAATTGAATAACACTGTGATTCTAATAATTTTTCTTAAATAAAACCTCTTAGAGCCAGTTTTATAATCAGAACTAAGATCGATTTGTATCTTAAATATTTCTTAAGTAAGAAGTCTTCAAATAACATTTTTTATTTAAGAAATATTTAATATAAAAATCGACTATAAAACTGACCCTTTGATTCCAACAAATTATCTTCCTAGGAAACTAGTAGACATATTTCAAAAAAATAATAATATTGTGATACTTTTTGCCATCAGAATCATAAATGCAAGAATTATAGGTAAATTCTTTAAAATTCTGGGGTGGGCAAAAAATAGTCTAGGGTGGGCTTTGCCGTACTTTTGAATTTTCGACGACGATATATATAATTACCAAACTTTGGTATGAGATATGGGTATTATTGTCCCTAGGTTATGAATTTTAAAAATCCGCACTTAAAAAATTGTGAATTAATTTCGAAATGCGAGAAAGGTTTTATGGTGCAAACATTTATTTAGAAAACTGATATAGCGATTTCATTCCGAAAATTAATAATATTGATGCAAAATACCAGTCTATTGGCCAACATTTTAGCAATAAAAATATATTTGCAATATATGTTTGTATGTATATACCGCCCAACAGTGCATGGTATCCCAGCAAAATATTGGTAATGACACCTCATTACTATCTGCATTACCAAAAATGATATAACATTACCTTTTGCATTATTTTATAAAATAAAATAATGAATTCCTAATAACGGCCTATTGTATTCATTGTTTCTAAATATAAAATAATGACTTACTCGTAATAGTTTAAATAAGTACTTTTTACACAGTTAAATTTTATACATTTTTTTTTATTATATCTAAATACACTCACAATATTTTTTCCAACGGAATATATACATTAAAACAATGGAAAATAAGTTAAAAAAAACTACCCACTTTTCGTTTAAAACAATTGTATTTTGTCGTTTATTTTTAATTGTTAATTAATTAACTGGCAAAGTCGGTAGAAATAATATATTTCTCATTTATTTTAAAATTAATTGTATTATAACAACTGATTGTTTTTAACAGAAAATTTTGATTGAATATTTTAACTTCAACCGAAAGTCCGTATTTTGTGTATTTTGTTTATTGAATGACTGATAGAAAAGGTTAAAAAATATATTTCTTTGCAATTTAACTACTTATTCAATTGAAACAACTTTACTGATTTACTTTTTAAACAACTGTTGAACTTTTACGGTAAAGTTATTGTGAGTGTATGTTTTATGTTTAAATTTTTATGAAGAGTTCTAAAATTACATACTAGAGAAAACTTAAATTTTTCTGAATGTATTTCCTTAAGCTAATAGTATTTGCTTTACTCCTTATTTTTAAGAATCAAGTAAGCAATCGGATAGCCACTTATAATTCAACTTTTTGTTAGCATGTGTGTAACCACTTATTATTCAAAATCTCAAAAACGACCACGCCAAACAAAAATAATGAGTTTATACGCCAAAAAATAAGTTGTGCGGAGCTATGAATTTCTATTTTATAACCGCTTATTTGGTAGTGAAAGATTTTGCTGGGATTATATGATTTTTTACAGATCTGAAACCAAAACCCAGAATAGAATCTCCACCATAAAAACAAAACAAAAATTTTAAAATTCTATTAATATTTTTGTATATAGGGTGTGTGTGAAACGATAGCAAAATTCATGGTGAATAACATTTGTTCTTTGGTGGAAAAAATTTAAATTTTCCTGTGTGAAATGACATCTTTTTCGACAATATAAACTTTTTGACAGTTGTAAATAATAGTGAAAAAATAAATAAAAGTAAGCAAAAATTTTTATTTAGTAAATATGTATATTCCAGCAACTTCCGGTATTCAATTTAGGTCAATTCTTAATTTTTATATTATTATCAAATAAAAAAGTTAGTGTTTAATTTAAAAAAAAAATCAATCTGTAACTTTTATAAAAAGTTTTAAAATAAAAATCAAAAAACAACAGAAATTTATAGAGTAAAATATAAAAATTGAAAAAATTAAAATCTTTGCCAAACTTTGTGATTTTTTTGTGCCATATGATTTATAAAATATAGTGCATTATTGAAATATTATAATTAAATAAATTGAGGCGGTGACTTTTTTTTAGAAATATAACAGTTATTTTGGGTCTCTGTTTTTAGAAAATATATGCGTTTGCATAACAGGTTATTCGTTTGAAGTTTTAGTTTTGCATAACAAAATAGACGAAGCCGAGAAGTAAAAATGGTTACCTCCATGTAATATAATTTTTTCTGTCTCTTTTTCTGGAACCTTAATTTTAAATCTTTTATTGCTTTTGTTCAGAATTTTTCATTTGTATATATTGTTTCTTAATTTTTTTAGAAACTTTCACATTTTAAAATGACAAATATTTCTATGCTTATGTCAAAAATTCTACTAGCCCTATGGACTAGTGAAATTATATTCACCTCAAAACTGTCAAAAATTTACCATAAAGAATACTTTGCTACACTGAAAGAATTATCCTTCATGATATTAGTGATATAATTTCATAGAATTTTTTTCGGAGAATTTCATTATGTATAATATTTAATTAATATTATGAAATTTTTCATAACTTTTCTTTCATAAAATTTCATAATTTCGTTTAAAAACATTCATTGAATTTCATAAATTAGATCTTCATAAATTTAATGAAAATGTTCTTAATATATATGAAATTGTTCAATTGTATTTACTTTTTATAAATTTTTTTTATAAAATATTATCATTTCATTAATTTTTAAAAATTTTCATCAATTAGAGTTTTTTATTAAACATTTAATTCTCAAATACAATAGTTTAATGTAACCATAAAGCAGAGTTTTAGTGATGTGCAATAATCTTCATACTGTGAGAATTATCTTATAATTATAATTTTTTTTTTAGTTTTTAATTAATTTTTTATTATTAATTTTGGACTATGAAAATTTTTATAAATCATTAATTTTTTCGAAACATTAATAAGGAATTTCATTAAATGAATTAAGTTTATTATAAAATTTTATGAAACGTTTTAATTTAATGCATTTTTTCATTAGATATATTTTGTACATCCGTAAAATATGCTATAATTTGATTACGTTTTTTGAATTTGCTAAATACTTTTTATTTATCCACTCCAGCTTACCAACGACAAAAACCAACTATAATAAATAATAGTAAATGAAATTGCTTCATATATTTTATGAAGCTCTTCATTGGCTGAATGATTTATTTATTGGAGGAGTTGTCTATTCATTTTATGAAGAGTTTCATTAATTTTATGAATTTTTCATAAACATTCAGCCTTACTACAAATATTTACTGAAGTGATGATAATTCTCTCAGTGTACCGTTTCACACACACACTCTTAGAACAAACGATGAATAAAAAACGTTTAAAGCGTTTTATTTTTTTAATAAATTTTTCATCTTGATAAAACTTGTTTTGACAACATTATAAAATACCACCCTGTGACCGTAAGTCATGGTTATTATTTGTTCCGTTTTAGTTTTAAAATTGAGAGCGAGAATGTCCTATGAACGCTTATTTGACTGTTGTAAAAGCATTTCAATGATACTGTGGTATTGGCGGACTTAGCCAGAACTAATATCGACTTTTGTCTTGAATATTTCTTAAATAAGAAATATTGTTTAAAAATTCTTACTTCAGAAATAGTTAACAAACAAATCGATCTTAGTTCTGGCTATAAGAGAAAAATTTCTTGGATTTAATAGTTTTTTAAAGGAATAATTAGTTAATATTACACTCGTAGAAATAAATCTGTAAAAATAACAGAAAAAACAACTAAAAATTAGTTAAAAATTATGCTTCAGAAAGAACTGTTTTTATTTTGCTAAATACTAGTAAAAAAGAACTGCAAAAATAAAGCTGTTAAATTAGCAGAATTTAATTTATATTTAAGTTAACTTTTAGTTAATTGAAAATGACAAATTTTGTTGTAAAATCTACAGAAAATTTTGCTAAATATTAGTAGACTAAAAATAGCAAAAACAAACTGTTATATCTATAATTATTTTGTTATTTTTAAGCTAAATTTAGTCGAGTGCAAATAGCAGTCTATAATGTTAAATTAGAACAAATATTTACTAAAAAAATTACAAAACTGTAAATTTAACAGGTTTATTTTTGCTGTTCTTATTTTACTTTTATTTAGCAAAAAAAATCTGCTTATTTAACAGTTTCTTCTGCTGCATCATTTTTAACTAATTTTTAGTTACTTTTTCGGCTATTTTTACAGATTTATTTTTATATTTTGAGGAAATTTCAATACGTTGTAGAAGCAAAAATTCTACAATGAAAATGTCAGTTTTTGACCACCTCGGTAATTTAAGTGGTCAAAATATGGGGTAAGAATGGGTTCGTCAGAGGTGGAAGAAAATATGAGACAGGTTGATCTTAGATTTCTTTTCTCCATCAAATATCAAAATTTTATACTATTCTGAGCGTATAGCATTCCCTGCACGAGGTGTTCTTCAGAAAAAAGGATGCATTTTTCAGAGTTTTCTATAAAAAACATTTGAAAATTTTATCAAAAGGGAAGGAGTTATTTTTAAAAGTCTGTTTTTGTATGAAAAATTTGCAAGCATAATGTCGAAAGTGTTTTTTAAGACTAAGGGTCTGAGAATAAGCAAATAAACAGGCAAACAAAAATGGGGCCCTTGCCCAACCCAGAAAAATGGTCTAGGTACGCCTATGTACTATGGTTTTAGTTTATGGCGTTGCCAAAACGTTTAAAGTAAACCTGTAAATCGAGATGTTATAAAAACGCCTGTACCACCTTTTAAATTGCTTTTGAAACACTTTCACGATCTATCTGGGACACCTAGAATTTTCTCAACTTCATCGATATAAGGAGTGCGATCATAAAAATGTTAACACACATAAAGTTAAATAAAAAACAAAACACTGAATTTTAAGACTTCAAACCAAATTATATGAAATTTAATACAAAATCAAACAAAAAAAAACCGCATGGAATTCTAACCACTACGAATAAAGTTATCCACTTTTTCCGGAAACCCTTCCATTAAGGCTTTTATGGTAGTTTCTGTCACCTTTTTAGAGCAGGTTGTCCACCTACGTTTGAAATCTTGCATGTCCTGGGAGACCTTTTTTGTTCCCTTTAATTCTCTTTTAACAAGAGCCCAATATCTCTCCACTTGCCTGAGCTCCGGGCAGTTTGGTGGATTTGCCTCTCTTGGTACAAAAACCACATTATTATCATTATAACACTACAGCGCTTTCTTGCTGTAGTAACAAGATGCTAAATCGGGCCAAAAGTATGTGGATACATTGTGTTGACTCAAAAATGGAAGAAGTCTCTTCCTTGATATAAATTTCGCTGTTTATAGAGCCAGATGTCACAAATGACTGGCTTATTTCGCCGCAGCTACATATGGCTTGCCATACTAGGAATTTTTTAGGGAATTTCGTTTGCGTTTTCGACCTCAATTTTCCGAAACATTCCCTGGAACATCGGAAACATTAAATTCTTGACCAGGGAGCTGCGAAAAATCAGCCAGGACATAAGTTTCGTCGTCCGTTACACAACAGTTGTATTTTTGAATAAAATTTGATTTCAATTTTCGAGCTCTGGTTTTGGCCTTCAAATTTTTAAAAGCGTTTCTATCGGAAACTTTTTGGACTTTGTAGGACTTTAGTCCTGCCTTAAGTTTCACTTTACGTACAAAAAAGTCCAAGAATTGGGCTAACCGAGCTTTTTTTCTGCCAGATGTGTTAGGAGCTCTCTGAAGGATGCTTTTAATTTTACATGCCTTACCAATGTTACGATAACCAGTCGTTGTTCCTGTTCCCGGCTTCCTTTCAATTGTTAGGTATTCCAGATACCTTTTTACCACTTTTGAAACTGTTTGGCGGCATACATTGGTTTTTTTTTTTTGGCAATTTTTTTGTATATCCATGTTTGGTTTTGTTGAAAATATTTAATTATTTTTGAACGCACTTTTCTTTGGTCGTCCATTCTGTAAAAAATTGCTAATTAAAACTCGTGATGTAAATTAATTTATTAACTGACATATTTTTAAAATGTAAACTGCCAGAAAAAAAATGTGAGAAGCTTTAAACCAAAGTTATAGGCAAAAATGTGTGTTTACATTTTTATGATCTCACTCCTTATTGTGTACTGCGGCAACAAAACCAAATCAACATTACTCGCATCATGATTAATTAAATAATTAATCAAAAATACAGTATCTGATTCTTCACAAGTCAAAGAAATTTAATGTATAAAACTCAAACACACCAAGACATAAAGAAGGCGGGATGTGCCATATATATTTATAAAATGTAAATAATTACAATTGTCAGAGCAAATCTAAATATCGTATCCATCCTGGGAATGAAAAATCGACCAGTGCTTTTCGTGGTCACCTGTCGTAACAAATAAACAAGTAAATTATGATTATATTGAAATGTAAAGGAATACATTTTTCCAATCTTTCAAGATTCACACAAATGTGTAACTCAAAATGAAACCCATTAACTAATAAAAATAGTACGTCAACACAAAACTTTCTTAAAAACTTTAATACAAACATAATACGCAGTGTAGTTATGACTGCTTTTTTTCATAATTAGTCAAATCAAATTGAACGTTACTTGAATATGTAATTGAGTATAGTGCTTGAAAAATTTATTTAATCCTATTTTATATTTCATTTTCTTCCTTTAAAGAATATCATGTCCAACAGCAGCAGCCAAATCAACACTATCAAACATTGCAACATTTACCGGAATATCAACATCTACAACAACAAGCAAATGTAGGTAAACAACAGCAACAACATCAACAACAACCTGGCACTGAAGGTGTTAGACAAAATGCAAATTTAGCACCATCTCATCATGCTGCTACATATGAGCATGATCAAGCACAACTAGCAGCCATACATGCACAAGCACATGCACAAACACATTATAGTACACTTTTACATGCACATAATCAACAGCCAGCACAGGAACTGACAGCACCACAAGCACAAGTAGTATCACAATCCCCAGCAACAGGACATAAACTTGCGCAGGTAATAGCACCAGTACAACAGCAGCAACAACAACATCATGCATCAGCTGAACAATATGAGCCTGTAGTGCACTATAATCCCCAATATATACAACACTATCAACAACAGCAACAACACCAACGTGTAAAATACCAACAATCCCCACATCCACAACATAGACTACAAATTCAACATCCTCATCCCCATCACCAGCAGCAGCATCAACAGCAGTCTCCACTTGTAGAAAATATAAATTATTTATCATATTCTCAGGGTATCCACGGTCCAACACCATTGCCTTTCCTACGATTACCACCAGCAGCAGGAGCGTTAGCTCCACATACGCATATGGCATCTCAATTGACACCTTACTATAACTATAATATTGTATCACCAGCCATACATCAACCCTTCGTGCCAAATGCTTTGCAACCATCTTTTGCTCCTCTGGGTATGCCTAGCAAAGTGACATCGTTTACAAATGTCTTATTGCAACCATTTGTAGGACAACATTCTTCCTACCAAACACCGGAAACGGGTAGTGTTGGCGCTGCTAGTACCGACTCATTGCCTTTTTTTAATCATCATACTGGTGGTATACATTACGGTACACATTTGTTTCATCCACCTATACCAGCTACAGCGATAGCAGGCAACAATCAACTTAACCTAGCAAATGCTCCATCCAAACCAGCTCCAAGATCTGCCATAGCAGCAGTATCCACAGGGGAAACCAAACAAACAGCTACAACATCTGCAAAAGCGTCAGCAACAGCAGGCAGTCAAACGGTAGTAAAATATCCTTAAGGGACAAAACGAACCCCCCTCTGATCTTTGTTGATTGTTTACACTTGCAAAGAAACTTTTTTGTTTTTTGATAATTACTTATTGCTAGTAGTACCTACAACTACTAGATACTGTAACTACTACATATTACATAACCCATTTGTCGCTGCTCCAGTGCATGCTGCTCCTTTATAACTTTTGTCATTTTTTCTATATGGCAGAAATGAACGTTTGGTTGGTTGGTTTTGTTCGTTCGTTCGTTTGTTTTTGTATGTGTAAACGATATTCCCAGTTCAGTAGTCATTGTCTATTGTCACAATGGGCTAGATCCTTAAATATTTAAGAAAAATATATGTTAATTAAATTGTAATAATTTTAAGTATATTAACAAAAAAACAGGGTGTGAAGTGGCTAAAAAATTTTGGAATAAATATTTTCAAAGAAATTTTAAGTAATTTTGTTTAATTTTCTTTTAGTTGATTGGGAGTGCTTTGTCATAGTGGATATATTTTGTATTGACCAAACTTCGTAGAAATGTAGATCTACATATGGCAAAGAACTATTTTTTATTTCTTTTATAGCTTTGCAGCACCCCTGGCGGAAATATTTGATATTAAAGTTCAAACATTAACATGCCGCCGGTCCCGAGCGGGTTAAAACTCTTTTTAAAATATCAATTTTATATTTTTTCTTTTACTGAACTCTATGTACATAAGGTTTTTAGAGTTTTTTAATTTTATTTATCACACAATTTTTTAAACTAATTAAAACTGTGTAGCCCTTATATAAGCCATATTTTCGATCACGCCTATCAACGCTAAGTATTAAAAAGAAATAAACAAAAACTTTCATAATATTTCTATTGTTGGTTATGTCTTTGCAGAGACTTCGAAAACATATTTTATTGTTTACTCCATTCTCATTTCGTTGATGTAGTAGACTACGTTTAATATGAAATTTTGATGTTTCAATTTGCATTGCACTATTGCCACCACTTTCTAAAGAAAACTGAAGAAGGGGACTTGGAAAATCCCCGAAACGATCGTCTTTTCATTCCTGAAAGTGTTAGAGGTTTTTGAAAGCAAAAACTCTGTAAAGTATTTGTTAGGAGAATATCCTGATGAAGAAAAATAGCAGTTTTTGAAAAAAGTACTTATTATGTTAATTCATAATAAGGAAATTGGCCTCGAACTGAATTAATAAATTTCTAATTAAGAAATCTACACTTTAAAAAATGTTTGAAAATTTACTACTATAAAATGGGTAAAGTTTTGTTTAATTTTACGAAAATTCGATAAATATAAACCAAAAATGCGTAAAATTTTTTTGTACACACTTCTGTGTATAGAATAATACACACACAAAGTATTTCTAGACACTATGTGTTTACAAATAAACACATTATGCCTAAAATTACTACTCTTTTGTTAAATAACATTTTTACGCACAAAGTTGGTAAATATGTTAACTTATAATAGTAATAAGTACTCTGACATTTTGAAATGAAAAATATTGAAAAAATTTTTAAATAATAAAAAAAAGCTAAAACGAAGTATTTTTTGTGGATTACTATATTTCTACAAACACATTTTGATCTGGAAATAGCAACATAAGCATGAAATTGTTTTTGGTAATTATTGTTGACGCATGTGATAGTCTAAACCTCTTTTTAAAATTGGTTTTAGTTTAATAGTTATGTAGAATAATAACACAGATATTGAAATTTTATGCATTTTTTTTAGATTTTTAAATTAATTGCATTGTTTTTATCGAAAATTATTTTCATTTAATTCTTTTTATTGTATATTAGTATGAGTATATAAATCATGAACAACACAAGTTTTTTTTTTGGCATTTGCCATTAAATGCCATTTTTTCACTTATTTTATAAAAATGCCATGTTTACAAATCCTTGCCAAAAAAAGCCATTTTGTCTATTTTTTTAGACTTTTCATTAAAAAAATGCTATAAAATTCAGTAAAAACTCAATCTTTGTAAATAATTTTTGTAAAAAATTTACAAACAAACCATATTTTTTTTTAAATTTAATAAAATTCCAGATTTTTTTTAAAACATACTAATATACCGCGAATGCACTTTAGCAGTTCAACGGTAAATTCCTTCATTATTGTATTTTTGTTAAAAACATTCAGAAAAACACTTAAATCAACTATTATACTTTAAAATTTTTGAAATAAGCGTGCCATTTTTGCGTTTTTTGTGCCAATTTTACTATTTTTTCGTGCCATTTCGCCTGCCAATTTCAACTTTTTTGTGCAATTTTAAACTTGCCTTGCTCATGATTAATAATCAATCTAATGTATTGAAGTGGAACTAATGTACAAGGATGCCTCTATCTCACGATATGTCACATGACGATCTTGCATTATCAGTTCACGCACTGCATCGATGTTTTGTGGTACAACAACCGATTTTGGACGACCTTCACGGAATTTATCGGCGACTGAACTACGAACACGATTGAATTCACTATACCAGTGATATACTGTGGTTTTTGATGGTGCTTTATCGCCATACAAAGAACTGAGTTCATCGATACATTCTTGTTGAGATAATCCACGTCGAAGGTTGTGAAAAATAATCCAACCAAAACCTTCTCTTGAAATTTCCATTTTTTGGCCAAATTGATATTCTTAAGTCACTATAAACAAAACAAGTAGCACTTGTACATCAAAACCTTGTGAGCACGTTTATGCTAAAAAATGTCAAAATTTATTCGTATGATAAAAAAGGTTATTTCATAATATGATTGTCGCAATAATAACCACAAAAATGTATGCTGTACTTCAAATACTGTCATCCCAACTAGATTTTATCTTAGCATGTATGTTGTTAATTTATCAACATTTTTAATAACTCTAGCCCATTGTGTGGAGCAGTTTAATATTAAAATGCTTTTCACTCTTACGTTTTTCTTTCTTGTTTGGTTAAAAGTTTTGGAATATGTGTTCGCATGGGTATTCGTTTGTTGATGTTGGAAACAGGAAAATATCAACGCAATACTTTTGACTTTTTTCAGTTTTTCAATGACTTTTAAACAAACAAAAACATACAAATACACACGTGGGAGTCATATTGGAGTCACCCTATATTAGAATGTGAGTGAAGGTATTTTAATTGATTTTCATTAGAATATGAATTGTTCAAAGTTAATAAAGTTATTAAAAATTTAGGATATTTTGCAATTAAAATGTTATATTTTTAATTTAATATTTTGAAAATCTAATTTTTTTAATTAAAAACGCTTTTAAGATGAATGAGGGGTATGTATAGTTGATCTTTTATTTGTTAAATTAATGTTTTCTCCTTAGTTTGACTCTAGATCATAAATTAATATCACTTTCTGTTTCAATTATTTTTCAAATTAAAGAAAGATGATACAATTTTCACAAGTAAATTACAAAGAATAAAAAATTTGAAAGAATTCGATAAGGCCAGCACGACAGATTTAATTTAAAAAGTAAATTAAACAGAAAGTGATATTAATTTATGATCTAGAGTCAAACTAAGGAAAAAACATTAATTTACCAATTAAAAGATCAACTATGCATACCCCTCATTCACATTCAAACACATGACACGGTGCAAAACAACATAAATAACATACGTTTAATTGCATTAAAGAAATTAAATGTGCTAAAATCCCAAACGTATTTTACAAATTGTGAAAAATAATCTGTTGGAGGCATTTCCCTAGCCGGATTTTATTCTTGGCTAAGGAAATCGTCAGGCGACGATGTTTTTAGAATTTCTGGAAATATTTGTTAAGTTAGATTACAAACTCAATGAGGATTTCTTGTTCTCGTATAGGAGCGTTATTAAACATTCAAAATATCAAAGAAAAAATAAAAACAACAACACAGAATTTACCACAATTTGCTTTGTCATCTTCCAATATACTATTCTGCTGTTTTGACAGATCTAGCAATGTAGTGACATCCAAAAGTTTTCAGTTACAAGTTTTTGTTAGAATGATTTCAGTCCACGTCTGTATTACGAATATTTTTTGACAGCTTTAAAGTACAAGTTCATTTAATACAAAAATTTTAATTTGGAAATTTTTATCATTGTACCAAATGGATCGCGGTAGTTCCACGGTACCAACGGAGGTCAAAATATACCAAAAAAGTACAATTGTACCATATGAAAATGACACAGTTGATGCCTTTGTAGCGAAAGCCGTAAATACGAATTTTGTGTTGCTAGCCTTATCAAATTCTTTAAAATTTTTTATTCTTTGTAATTTACTTGTGAAAATTGTATCATCTTTCTTTAATTTGATAAATAATTTAAACAGAAAGTGATATTAATTTATGATCTGGAGTCAAACTAAGGAAAAACATTCAAAATCGCTTTTAAATTATGATAAACCCGCTATTTTCTTTTTAAGGCTATTCATTTTCTACTTAATGTTTAGGTTTAAAATGCTATATTGGCTATGTATAGATATGTTTTAAATTTTCTGATCGTGTTTTTTAAATAAATTATAATGTAACTTAGGAGTAACTTAAGGCGTCCGCTTAAAATGGGTTTGATTTAGAAGTTTTTTACACATCTGATGATTTTTCTATAAACAAAATTAATGGACAATTTTGGATTATGTGTAATTATCTACTATAGAGTCCTATGCAGCCACTTTAGACTGGCTGTAATTTTCGTAACTGTTCCTTTTATTTTTCCTACAGCACACAAGGTATCCTCACAAGGTATCTTAAAGCTCATAGGGGGTTTCTTTTTAAAGTCACACTAAAAGTTTCAAAGTTAAACCCCTTAATTCATAAATACTTTGTAAAGTTATAGCAGGTTTACAAAACGTCATTTTCGTACAAAATTTGTTCAATAAACCTCCTATAATTTTACAAAGCGTTTACGAATTTAGGGGTTAAACTTTTTTGCTTTTGTTAACCCAGAGAAATGTTTAAGGTTTGTAATTTTTAAAAATTTTCTTCAAAATAAAAATTAAAGTTTAACCCCTAAATTCATAAACGCTTTGTAAAATTATAGGAGGTTTATTGAACAAATTTTGTATGAAAATGACGTTTTGTAAACCTGCTATAACTTTACAAAACATTTATGAATTTAGGGGTAAGTAAACAACAAGTAACTTGCATATTTATCGATACATCTTGTAAATGTATACGTATTGAGTATAAAAAAAGGTACAAATGCATTCGTTCCCAGCAAAAACAGACATTACCAAGTAATTAAACGAATAACCCAATAAATTTTCTTTGAACTGGTTACCTCTGAATCTGTTCTAGAACAGGTTTTTTTTACCACCGGTTCAATAGAGCAGGTTCCTGGGAGTCGAAATGTAACGTTTTACTGTCGTAGAACTGGTTATATAACTGGTTCTAGAACCGATTCCAAATCAACCTGTTCTAGTTTGGAGGAAAAGAACCTTTTGGGACAAACTCAAACGAAAATAACCGATGATAGATCATAAAGTAGAACAGGTTGCATGCAGGTAAGTACTCGTACAAGTCGTTCTACAACCGGTTCTTTGCATCCGACAATTTCGCGGGGAAGTAGCACACAAGGGTTTCACAAATTACCAAGCTATTTACTTGCTTAATTCCTTTTGTAAACGATGTCAAATGAGTGGTTGCCCTACATTGTGCAATAATTGGTCATATTGACACATAAATTTTTTACTTGCATTTAGTTGTAAAAATATTCAAAACAAATTAATAAATATAATGTTAATATAAAAACACTAAATCGGCATTTATTTAATCAAGTACTTATAAGTACTTATAACTTATTATTAGTAAGTCATTATTTTGTATTTTAAAAAATTTTTTGAAAAAATTTGTACAAGGACTCGCATAGCTTTATATTCTGAAAATTAATTTCTGAATGAAACCTACAATTGGTCTTATAGAGTCGTAAAAATTGGTGGTTTTTCTTGGAATTAAAAATGTGTGCCAATTTTCATTTCAATCATATATCTCTATATATAAAAGAATAACGTGACTGACTGACTGAATGATTGACTGACTGACTGACTCAACATCGCCCAGCCCAAACCGCTGAAGCTAGGAAGTTGAAATTTGGTATGTAGGTTCCTCTTTCGGCGTAGACGTCCGCTAAGACCGGATTTTTGGAAATTCCTACCGGAACGGGCAAAAAGGGGAAAAGTCTCCCTCTTGGCGGCCTGCCAAAACCCCTTTGGCTAGAAAGCTGAAATTTAAGATATGTGTTCCTTGGAGTATGGGCTAACTTTTCTGGAAAGTACTTTCTGGAATTTTGGACAGGGACGTTGTAAAAATGGGGGTTAAAAAGGGGGAAAAGGCCCCCCTTGACGGCCTGCCCAAACCGCTGGAGGTAGGAAGTTGAAATTTGGTATTAAAGTTCCTCCTCTATTGTAGACATCCGTTAAGATGAGATTTTTGGAAATTTCCACAGGTAGGGTCAAAAACAGGAAAAGTCTCCCCCTTAACGGCCTGGACAAACTGCTGGATCTAGGGAGCTTAAATTCGGTATTTGGGTTCCTTCTCCAACGTTGACGTCCCCTAAGATGGTATTTTTGGAAATTCATACCGGGAGGGGTAAAAAGGGAAAAAACTTTCACCTTGACGGCCTGGCCAAACTGCTGGATATAGAGACCTAAAATTATGTATGTAGTAGGTTCCTCCTCCAACGCAGACGTCCTCTAAGACGGAATTTTTGGAAATTCCTACCGGGAGGGGTAAAAACGGAATAATTCTCCCCCTTGATGGCCTAACCGAACCCTTCGGCTAGAAACCTGTAATATATTTATAATATGTTTTCCTTGGAGTATGGGCTAACTTATCGACAAGGCATTTCTAGAACTTTGGACAGGAACGTGGTAAAAATGGTGGTTCAAAAGGGGAAAATTGCACCCCCCCCTTAACGTCTGCGTCTTGAGCTAGAAACCTAAAACTTAAAGAACAAGTGTATATGGAACATTAAAATTAAGAAACTAAATAGGAAACGAATGGAATTGAAACACTACACAAGTGGAATGAAATGGATATAAACGTTGAACGAGTGGAATTGAAATTATAGACAATGCAAATGGATTGGAAGAGGGAATTACCTGTTCAAACACTATCCACGGAATATGAAACTTATGTAGCATTGAAACATACTCTCGAAAAAGTTAAACAAATTTTCTAAAAGAGAAAAAACCTTAGAAAAGGAATGGAACTTATATATTCCGATATTTGAACTTCATGTAACGAAGCACCGGTGGAAGAAACCGACGCAGTAAATTTTCCAACTGAGTTTGTGAATTTAATTGAATTGCCGGGTCTACCTTTACATAAACTGGAATTAAAAAAAAAAACTTTAAGACACGCTAACAACGTAGCGGGCTTTTAATATTATAAAATGCTTTCCAACCCTGCTTTACGTTATTTATTTTCATTCAAAACACAAATGAACAAAACTACTTACGGGTGTATCTACCTAAGTTCGCACTTTACCAAATTATCTTAACATACACACGTATATTGCAATTTATTATGGATTCATTACTAACAATCCACTTTCATGAGAAAAAGTGATCAAATATTTATTTATTTTAAACCCATTGTTGTGCAAAATTATTTATTTGTGGTGGCTGGGTGAAGGCTTTTATTATAAAAACTGTACTTTAAATAAAAAGCGAATTTAAAAAAAATTGTCGGGGGGGGGGGGGGGGGGGGCGCACGCTAACAACGGAGCGGGCTGCGCCCGCTAGTACTATATACGTGTGTATATAGCCTTTTTCTTAGAAACGCTATATACATAAATATGGGCAAATCTACGGAACCGGGCGATTTCATGTAACTCGGGATTAAAACCATTTTAATAACAATATATCAGGGACCGTAAATAACAGTTATCTAGAAAATTTAACTCAAAAACTCTTCATGTTAGAGTCAACGGAGACCTGTACTGTTATATACCAACAGATTCGTATTGAAGAGGTCATTCAGAATATATGGTGATCTTAAAAAACCAATCTCAGCTCCACAGTTAACAGTTATTTTTCAACGAAAAAATAAAATATGGGACGAAACTGTTAAAAAGAGAGTTTTATTTTGCCGTCATAAAATAAAATTCTTTTGAGGAGTTTTATTTTTTTCGTCTAAAATAAAACTCTTTTGAGGAGTTTTATTTTTTCCGTCTAAAATAAAACCCTTTTGAGGAGTTTTATTTTTTCCGTCTAAAATAAAACTCACCTTGTTTATTTTCTTATTTTTTGCAGTCATAAAATAAACCGTCATAAAATAAAACTCTTTTGAGAAGTTGTATTTTTTCCGTCTAAAATAAAATTCATTTTGTTTATTCTATTAATTTTTTTATTGAATCTACCTTATAAAATGTGTGTAGTAATTTATTTCTTTAATTTAATAAACATAATTTCTTCCAAATTTTCTGCGGAAAGATTTGCACGCAGGTCGCTCAATACCAATTTAAGAGCAGAGAATGCTCTTTCAACGCTTTCTTGGGTTGCAGGAACACACTGTACAGTTTTTGTCAATTTATATAGGTACGGATAATGTATTTGTTTTGCCTCCCAGAACTCAAAAAGAGGTTTATCAATCGATATGGGCCTTGGAGAAAAATTATCGATTTCATAGAAAGCCTTTTTTTCATCCTCATTATCAGTTTCTTCGCTTTCTTGTTCCCTATCTACATTTAGAAAATACAAATACTACCCTAAAAGCGACGTATTAGATTGGGATGTATCGCAAAAATCCGGCGAAGATTGGAAAACATCCGGAGAAGATCGTAAATCTTCCTTGCTTGTCGACAGTCGATCATCGCATTGGTTATTATTTATCTGCAAAGAGAAAAACAAATAAAACGCATTTTTATAAAAATATTTATAAAATATTTTTTAAGTCTGACTTTTGCTTCTCTAACTGCAAAATCCGAACGATCACTTCTTTGAGATGGCTTCGAGCACACATTAATTTTAAAGGCTCCTTCGCTATGATGCACTGAAGACGCGGATCCAAATATAAAGCTGCAAGAAATGTTGGATTTTCTAGCAGCATTTTCTCTCGCCGTTCTAATTTTTCTAAAAATTCAGAGCTTTCGGGCTTCGTCTGAACTTCAAGCTTCATACTTTAAAAAAATCGCTGAAAAATAATTGCTCTTCTTGAAGCATTTGTGTGGCGACGTATACAGGCTCCAAGAGGGCTAATAAGGCTTCCATAAGGCTTCCCATTCTGACTGACTGAGATTAAGCGCGACATCGACATTTTTAAGCAGAAGGCTTTGTAGGGAATTAAGCTTTTTATCATTAAATAGTTAGAATTCCATCGAGTCTGGACATCAATGGAAACTTGCGGTAAATTAAGATTACTAGACTTGCTCCTAAAATAATTTTTAACTTGTTGTTTAAAAATGCCAATGATAAAAACATTAAAATTTTATTAAATTTTTGACAAAATAAGCAATAAGCAAATAAGCTCCAAGCACAAACTCGAATTATAATTTTTCCAATTTATTTAAAAAAACATTTTTTTCCCTTTAATAACAACAAGAATAGCAAACGATATCTACAAATTAGGCATTTAAAAAATTAATTTACAAAAAAGAGGTTTTTGCACTTTTATCAATTTTGTGGGTCATTTTGGATTCCAGGCTAAAGTGGGTTAATGATATAAGAATTTTCCTTTTTGTATCATAAAGTCTTTTTTAGCGTTCCGCGATTAATTTCCAATTTTTTGAGTACTGTGTTTAAAATACATAATCTAGGGACTATAATACCCATAACTTGTAAAAAAGACTGGTGGTTAGTTTTAAAAAAAAAGTAACCGAAAATAATTTTGCAAAAACGAAAATTTTTGCATCAATATATTCGTTTGCACAATGTATAGCGCTGATTAAATATTTTAATTAATTTTTTATACAACAAAACTAAGGTTTGGGGTATATTTTAGTTAAAGTCGACTTTAGTTAGGTGGCATTATACCTTGACTTGGTTTATATTTGGAGCATTCTGATTGGTTAATTTATTTTCAACCAATCAAAATGTTTGAAAATATAAATATTTTTGTAGGGTTTACAAAACCGTATGATTAAAAATAAAGTCGACTTTAAATTTAAATACTCATTTATATTAAGGGCCAATAATTTTATAAGTAACGTTTTCATTAATAATTGTGATATTTTCAAGTAAGTCAAAACATATCGTTGGCTTAGTCGGCAAACCTATCAAGTCCAATTTTAATGCAAATTGAGTTTTTGATGTACATAGTATGCTAGTGTAACTCAAAACACATCATTTACTAAAAACAAAATGCCGTTGTGTTGTTTTTTCTTGTATTTATGAAGTGGTAAGCAATTCTGCCAAGTCCAAAAAAAACAAAACATCGAAAACCACGTGCTAAGTCCAGCTGAAAACAACACACATTTTGTTTCAACAAATTTCTTCAATAGAATTAAATGCGACTTTTGTTTGCTTAAAAAGACAAAACATTATTAAAGATTAACTAAATAATAAAGATTAACTAAATAAATTTTAACATTTAAGGTACCCAGTGTACAACTGGAGTCCGGAAAGACTCATAAAAGAGCCCTTAGACCTTCTGAAATCATAGATATATGAGGGTGTTTTTCTTCACCGATGAAGGCTCTTGAGCGCACTTTTATGACTCATAAAAAACTCCAAATTATGAGCATAAGAATTTTTAAACAACATTTCTTATTTAAGAAATATTCAAGACAAAAATCAATATTAGTTCTGACCGTAAAACTGACGCTTAGATTCCAACAAATTATCTTCGTAGGAAACTAGAAGACATTTTCCCAATCAAAAACACAGGATTAACTGATATCAAAAAAAAAAAATAATTATACACACAGAAAATAAATTAGCTGGAATTCGGACAGATCCATATTTATTTTACTATTACAATAAAATTTTGATTTCAATTACTTAAAATTAGTTGTGGTATTAATAAGTTCCCATTTATGACAAATAATTTGAAATTGTAACTAAAAGAAGGCTATTTATGTTATAAAAATCAGTTTTCCCAACCAATTTAGCCAAGAATATAACTTCTAATCTAATTCGATACTCACAACTTTTTTTAAATAACTAAATAGTGAATTTCTCATCGTAAATTGACAGTGACAATTACATTTCTGTTATTATAGCCAATGTTTTTTAATAATTGATTACTAATGCTTTACTAATTATTTTCTACCGAATAATGATTGTATAAACTGATTTAAAAATAAGTGGTATAAGGTTTCTGTTAGATTTTCAGTTGGAGCAACAAAATTCAAGAACAAATACTAAAAATTACTAATATTTGTAGTCCCTATCACCAATATAACCGAAAGTCGGTTGTGTTAAAGTCAATTTGAATTAAATGTCAACAATAAAAAATACAAAAAAATATTATAAAAAAAACAAAATTTACAAATTTTATAAATATACATTTGATGTTGCATTTAAAATACCAATTTAATATATATAATCGAATAATTTAATAATGTTTTAAAACTGGCGATTAAACAAAAGAAAGGTAATGTTGATAAGATCATTTCTTAACACATTTTTTATTATTAGTTTTTTTTTTATATATAGATTAAATGCGAATATAAAAGCCTTCCTTTTGCCTTCCCAGCCAGAGATATTTTAAAGGAAAATGTCTGCAAAATCCACCATGGGAAAAATGATTAAAAAGTTGAAGGTTTTTTTGATATTAAAGGCAACTATTCCGCGGTATTTATTTTCAAATTCTGAGATTATGTTATATTAAAATTTCTTTTCGTTTCTCGGATATGATAAGTCCTTTACGTCTTTAAAATGTTTATTAACTGTATGTATATTTTTTAATTTTTTTCATTATTTTATTAATAAAAAATAAAACATCAAAAATTGTTGGAAACAGTGTTTTAATTAAACAAATAAATTCGGTCGGGTTTACCAAATCATTTCGGTTGCAGCAACTTTCATATATTTATATTCAATAAAAATATTCGATGGCTGCAACCGAATGATGTGATAGTTCATGCAACTACCAAAATTCGGTTGGCAACAAATTCGGTTGACACAACGAATCTGTTTTCTGTGTGTAGAACAAGAATTATATACAGATTTTTTAAAATTCTGGGGGCAAAAAGCAGTCCCAGACCGGCCCAAGTCCGCCAATGCTTCTAAAACTGTTCTTGCAAAATTTCAAGCAAAAACGTTTCCATTTGCAAAAGTTATCGCAATAAATACATTTTTTACTAAGGTTAGTATCGTACTGAAGACATTTTAAGATACTAAAATGTTTTCCAACCGAATTCATTCGCTTGCGCCAACTCCCTAATTTGGTTGCTCCAAACGAATTCTGTTGTGACAACCGAATTGTCGCAAATGAATGTCAGCCAAATTCGGTTGTGACGACAAATTTTCTTGTTCACAATTGCGTTAAGATTTTTGAAGCCTTTCACGAAAGTGGGCGTTCAAATCAAAATGCATTTCGTGCACGTCTTTGGTCAGCATAATCGACCAAATGTGTCCATAATCGGGAGAATTGTTTGCAAATTTCAGCAAACGGGTCTGTAGGAAATGTGAAAGCACCTGTGCTTGCTCGCCCAGTTCGTTCTGCGGAAAAAATTGCTGTTGTTCGCGATAGTGTGGCAGAAGAGCCGTCAACCTCGACTCGTCGTCGCGACATGATAACGGACTTTTTGTGGCCAGAAATTGAGGATATAGACCTGGACGATATGTGCTTCCAACAGGATGGTGACACTTGAAACAATGGCTCTTTTACGCGAGAAATTAAATGGCTGTGTTATCTCACGTCGTGGCGATGTTAATTGGCCGATCATGTGATTTGACACCGTTGGACTTCTTTCTTTGGGGATATTTAAAAGAAAAAGTGTACGTCGTTAAGCCAAGAACAATTGAAGAGCTAGAGGATGAGATAATTCGGCACATTAACGACATTGAACCCTAATTACTTCTCATGACTCTGGGAATATGGACCATTGGATAGCATAGATGCCAACTTTTTCATAGCAAAAAGCGCAAAAAATATACAAAAAAAGGGTAAAAACGCGCAAATTTCTACTTAAAAACGGGTAAAAAAGCACTAAACATTTTTACGACCTTTAAAAAACTTTGTGGTGCCTCGCATACATATTTTAATTAAAAACAAATAAAATTGTAATATAAGCGTACGAACTACATCAGTAAATATATCGGCCGGGAGTAAAACAAAAATAAAAACAAATAACTTTCCCAAAATTTTGTAATTTTATTTCATCTTTCGTGATTATAATAATAATTCAATAAAAATTATTAGATTTTTTAAAATCTAAGCGCCAGTTTTATAGTCAGAACTAAGAACGATTCAGAGCTTTGAAGAATTAATTTCTTTTTGAATGAACTCACTACCAATCGAATTCAATTTTCTCTGGAATTGAATGAATTCCTTTTCTGAAGTACTTCACTGAATTCGTTCAACAAACAACAAATTCATTTTGACACATCAAACAAAACTACATTTAGCTCGAATAGCATGACATTCACAACTTTTCCTTGATATTTTAATTTATCGTTATTGAAATAACAACAAATATTGATAGATTTCCTGATATTGCCATAACAACAATAAAAAATGTGTAAAAAGCGCAAAACGCGCTATATAAATTTCGGAAAAGCACCAATTTAGCGCTTTTATCAGTTACGCGTTTCATTAATATTTTTTGCGTTTTGGCACATCAAAAAGCACCAGATTTAGCGCGAAAAGCACTAAGTTGGCATCCCTGTTGAATAGAGGTATGCCACCGAAGCCGTGGCGAGTATTTGGCCGATATTTTGTTTCAGACATAATTGTATAGATCCTTCTATCACAATAAAAAATATTAAGATAATTCTCTGAAAACTTTTTGTTTTAGTTACAATTAACATCGTGCGTTTTTGTTCGACCACCCTTTATTAGTAAGATATGAACAGCAAAAATGAAACTGTTAAATATACAGAATTTTAAGTATATTTAAGTTAAATTTTTGTTAATAGAAAATAACAACTTAATCTGCTAAAATCTGTAAAAAATTTGCTATATAAATAGTAAGTCAAAAAATCACAAACAAATGAAAAACCTTCAAAGGTTTTTTTAATTTTTTTAATGCAAATAAAAATTGAGCCTTCTGCAATCACAAAATACTTCTGCTGATTTTACCAGGATAGACTGCTATTTGCATTCAACTAGATTTAACTTAAAAATAACAAAACTTTTGTAGATATACCGGTTTGTTTTTGCTGTTTTGAGACTACTGATATTTAACAAAATTTTCTGCAGATTTTAAAGAACAATTTGTTATTTTCAATTAACTAAAAGTTAACTCAAAAAAATCTGCTAATTTCAGCAGTGTTTTCTGCAAGGTCATTTTTAATTAATTTTTGGTAGATTTTTCTACCATTTTTACACCACAAGTAATATGACACCACAAGTAATATTAACAGAAGCCCATCATCCAATTTTAATATAATTACTTTGCAAGAACTCAGCATTTTAAAAAATCCTTATAAACAAAAATACATATTTCTATAAAAAGCAAAATTAAGGTATGCACATCAAATGGCAATTTAAAAATAGCTATGTGTAGTTTTTGGGAAAACTCTTTAATAGCGCTTATGCGCCTTAAAAAGCTGGATTTTTTTGTGGTATAATTGTGGGAAAGTGGTAAAGGAATAAATAAAAAATATAACATTAAAAAAATACTTTTTTTGCTCTCCTGTAAAGATGGGATGATAATGGGATGTGACAGAGCTACACATAATGAGATATGACAGATCTATTGTCATATATAATTATAAATGATCATTAGGCCGGGTCGATTTGTGGGGAGGCAAAAAAATCGCCAATGGTTCAGGGAAAATCGTATTCTAGGGATCAAAATAAGAAACTTTGCCGAAGGAACCATACCTCTAAAACGAATTCTACTACCCCCCAACTGTTGACTTTTGTCCCGTAGGGTCAAGTTTTGAAAAATCACACTTTGACCCATTTAGAGTGCCCCAATCGAGTCCAAATGTATGACCGACCCCCACTAACTTTGGAGGGCCGATCCACCCATGCCAGTGGCACACCTCCTGGAACTCCCCTGGGGGGTTCCCCATACAAACATTTAAAAAAATCACCATTTTTGGCACTTTATTTTATTATTTTTTATTTATTTTATTTATTTTTATTATTTTATTTATTTTTTCTCCTTAGAACTTTATTTAGTCAGAACATATGTAAATGAAAAAATTAATTTAACTTAGTAATAGAAAAGAAAAAATAAAAAATTACTGTTTGAAGTCTTTTTTGCTTTCAAGTCTGGGCAATTTCGCACGGCTCTCTAATGTCGTCGCCATAACAGCCTTTACATTTTCCGGTATAACTCGTTTGGAAACCAAACCGCATGGACATGGAGCTGCCTTCAAATCGCATTTACATGTTCCAATGAAAAAAATTGTTTCCAGAGATTTTACATACTCTGTAAATTGTTGGGGTTTGTTTCTTCTCTTGATTTGCTCTTGATATTTGTCAAGCAATCTATTCAATTTATTACATACACTTTTTTTCAGCATTATTTCCATACCAAGTTTTTCCCAAATTCCAATCAACTTATCTTGTACTTGAATAGTGAATGCTTTATAGGACAACTTTTTTTGTTCGCTCAAGTAAAAATAATATCTCAAGATATCCAGATGGGTTGGTAAATTAAGATCAGTCAAATCAGTAGACACACCAAAAACAGTAACATCATGCCTGGGTATATGACTCATTGCGTTTTCGATAGTTGTTGATGTTGTTATTGCTTCATCTTGCGGTGTAGAGGATGGTGGATTCATTGTAAACTTCTTGATTTGGAATGATTTTTTTTTAAATATTTTTTTATCTCAAATTAGCACTTCACACTTCGAGTTCTTCACAACGACTTAATGCATTCACAAAAACTGTTGCGTTATATATGGTCTAGGAGACGAGGTAATAAGAATGAAATGGTAATTTCAATTCTACCTGTAACCGATTTTGTTGTCAAAACTGCCCATAAAGTACTTACATGTAAATTAAACGTTAATCTGACTACAAATTCTGTTAAGCAAGTGCGCCTTTTATTACTTCTGGAAAATCCTTTATGATAATTTTATGCTCAATTCTACCTGTAACCGATTTTGTTGTCAAAACTGCCCATAAAGTACTTACATGTAAATTAAACGTTAATCTGACCACAAATTCTGTTAAGCAAGTGCGCCTTTTATTACTTCTGGAAAATCCTTTATGATAATTTTATGCTCAATTCTACCTGTAACCGATTTAGCTTAAGTAAGTTTACGACATGCAGCTGTGTCTTGTGGTGGCTTAAAAAACCCACACAACCTATTTTACGACCTGCAACAGAACGACACGTTCAATTGCTAGCTAGCGTTTCCAAACGAGTTATACCGGAAAATGTAGAGGCTGTTATGGTAACGACATTAGAGAGCCGTGCGAAATTGCCCAGACTTGAAAGCAAAAAAGACTTCAAACAGTAATTTTTTTTATTTTCTTTTCTATTACTAAGTTAAATTAATTTTTTCATTTACATATGTTCTGACTAAATAAATTTCTAAAGAGAAAAAATAAATAAAATAATAAAAATAAATAAAATAAATAAAAAATAATAAAATAAAGTGCCAAAAATGGTGATTTTTTAAAATGTTTGTATGGGGAACCCCCCAGGGGAGTTCCAGGGGGTGTGCCACTGGCATGGGTGGATCGGCCCTCCAAAGTTAGTGGGGGTCGGTCATACATTTGGACTCGATTGGGGCACTCTAAATGGGTCAAAGTGGGATTTTTCAAAACTTGACCCTACGGGACAAAAGTCAACAGTTGGGGGGTAGTAGAATTCGTTTTAGAGGTATGGTTCCTTCGGCAAAGTTTCTTATTTTGATCCCTAGAATACGATTTTCACTGAGCGATGGGCGATTATTAAATCGACCCGCCCTAATGATCATATATAATAATATATATAAGATATTTTTATATATGATTATATTAAATGCTTTGAGATATTATATACGATTCCATATATGGTGCAGAATCAACATTATAATTTGAGAAATGATTATGTATGGTCCCAAGTCAATAATATTTTCTATGTGTTTAATATATAAATATATATAGTCACATATAACCTGAGAGAGCCTACTGTCAAATCCCAGCTCGGGCACAAAAAAGAAATTTTTTTAAACTTTTTTAATTAAATTTAATTTACTTGTAAATATTTTTCTTACAGATCTTAAAAAAGTTAGCCCATTTTCTGCCAACAACACCTAAAAGTTATGTTTACTGCAACTTGGGATTAATAATATTTTAATATGTAATTATATATCAACGGTGGGCAAATGCGGCCGGTTGATTTTAGTGCGGACCTTGCTGACATTCAAATTTCTATCTTTGTAAGTATTTTTTTCACAATTTTCATTAAAATTTTTTATATCTAAAATTTTAGATAAAAACTTAGGGCCAGAAGTAAGATCTTGATTTGAAAATATCTCACTTAAGAAATATTCAAGAATCAAATCGATGTTAGTTCTGAATATTAAACTGACTCTTAATTATTTTCAAAATAAATTCATATTAAATTTAAAGTTAAAATAGCACTTACAGGGCCAGTTTTATAGTCAGAAATAAGCACTTAAGACTTTTACTCAAATTTTACTTAAGGAGGATTTTTTTTTTTTTGAAAATTGTTTACTTGAGTTTTAGTAAAAATTCGTAATTAGTTCCAACTATAATAATATTTGTAGTAATTTGAAATAGATTATTAATTCATCAAAAGCACTTAAAATGCTGACAAACGTGGTCTTTATAAAATACGTACCGGAATTTGATTGGAAACGGATTGGATTGGATTTTGTAAACGGGTTTATAAAAATTATTAGAAATTGCATTATAATGACGTCATAGAACTTTTTAAATATTTACATTTCAGGAAATTTAATGAATATATCAGAATATGTTATTTTAAGAAAAATTTTAGTCAGATCTGAAATTTCCCCATCAAATCCGTCGAGTTGATTTATAGAATTCAGCACCCGGAAATTTCCATAAGAAAAATGTAGGAAATTTTCTAATTTTTCTTTTTGTACGGAAATTTTTAAACGGAAATTTCCGATATTGGGTTCTATAAATCCTGTCTACGGATTTGATGAGAAAATTTCCAATCCGATTAAAATTGTTTTCATTAAATTAATTAATTTTAATAAAAAATTTTAAGCGCCCATGTGAAAATCGAAATATATATGAACATACATGATCATACATTGACTTGTATATGATCATGCATGGAGATACGTGATCAGATATGACTATGCATAGTTCAATGTATGACCATACATGATCTCATATATTTCCATATATCTTTGGATCCTACGTTCGAAAATCCCTCTAAAAACTTCAAAAAAATCAGGGTCGGCAAACCCTAACCCTAAAATACCAATAACGATTTAAAAACCTTTAAAATACCTACCGTTAACCTTAAAATACCACCAATCATATAAATTTAAATACCGTTAACCTCCTAACGAAATTATCTAAAATGCCGTTAACCCTAAAATACCCTAATGAAATAATTTAAAATACCGTTAACCTTAAAATACACTAACTAAGTAACTTTTAGTTCTTCATTTTTCTTCTCTGAAAATAATTGTACATCAAATATTGACTTTCAGCTTTTATTGCACATATATTTAATGCTGCTATTTACACACACACAAAAAAAATTTCACAAAGTGGCGGTACGTAACATTGTCAAAAAAATTATAAAAAATCTATTTTTAACCTTAAAATACCACCAACGAAATGATTTAAAATACTGTTAACCATAAAAAAACCAAACCGAATAACTTTAAATACCATTAACAATAAAATAACTTAACTATATAACTTAAAATACCGATAACCCTTAAATACCCTACCGAAATGCTGTCAAATTACGTTATCAAATACACTGCATGACAAAATCTTGACTTTTAAAAACTAATGGAGATCTGACCATAAGTTCTATGTATTTCTGACATGCTGATTACAATGGCGTACTTTATTTTTTGATCAATGGTACAGATTTTTCTCTAAATGTCTTTAAAGTTTGGCGGTTGTCCATTCAGTTTTTTATATAAAAAATTTTTTCAAATTCAATTAATATGAATTTTTTGTGTTAAAATGTAAGCATAGGACCTGTGGCCATATTTACGATATAAATGCGATGTGCTAATCTTGATATTTAAACCACTACTTAGCGTTTTCTATAGGTTTTTTGCTATTTCAGCGACTTTAGTCGCCAAATGTATAATCGACCTCAATAAATGTAACGGCTTAGTAAGGAAGCAATTAAAAGAAAAATATTTCAATAAAAAAATGTATTCATCTATAGCGGCATATACGTTAAAATCACGATTTTTAAATAATTTTGTATAGCAGCATAGCTTTCCAAGATGTCTCCAAAGTCCAACTTTTAGTATAATATGGGGTCACCTCTAAAAAGTGTTCTTGCAAAATTTCAAGAAAAATATTTTCCATTTGCAAAAGTTTTGGCTATAAATTCATTTTTTACTAAGGTTAGTATCGTACTAAAGACGTTTTAAGATACTTAATTTCGCTGTTGATATTTAGAATTTTGAAATCGGGGCCTAGACCCTCCAATAAATATTTTTTTATCTTCTCCACATAAAAATTCCGTAAGTGAAAAACATTTAAAATGTTTAGTTTTTTTGCAAGAATGTTATTAATTTATTTTTTCTAACCCGATTAAAAAAAATGTATGTGGGGCTTTATATAGTCTATTTTAAATATTTAATTTTGAATATTGCATAACTTTTGAAAAAAAAAAAATGTTTTCCTTTTGCAAAACTTCGTTGTATGATGAAAGAAAAGTTCTGACCAAAATTCATCCAAATCGAAATGGGTCGATTTGAGATGGAGTGACCCATATAAAGGGTTCTTCAATAAGAGCGCTACAAAAGTTTTTTTAAATAAAACAAAAACGGTTTTGAATATCAATGAAATTCTTTATTCCTGTGAATACACGTTCGATGCCATTATGTATGGAAATCGATCTACTTTGCATGGCCACCACGGGCACGCTTGCAGAATTCCAGATGCTGAACCCAATTTTCGACGGTTTTCAAGCATAAATCGGCCGATATTCGTACGAAGTTCATCAATCGTCGCTGGCTTGTTGGCATAGACCATAGATTTGACGTAGCCCCACAGGAAATAGTCCAACGGCGTCAAATCGCACGACCGAGGCGGCCAATCGACTGGACTATTTCGTGAGATGACACGTTCTCCAAACTTGGTTTGCAATAAATTGATTGTGACATTCGCTGTGTGCCTTGTGGCGCCGTCCTGTTGGAACCACATGTCCTCCAAGTCCATATCATCCAATTGGGGCCAAAAATATTCGGTTATCATTGAACGGTAGCGATTCCCATTCACAGTAACGTGCCGGTCTTGATCATCACGGAAGAAGTACGGCCCAATGAACCGCACCAAACCGTAATTTCTTCGGGATGCAATGATGACTCATGGTGTACGTGTGGATTGCTGTCTGACCAATAACGCATATTTTGTTTATTGACGAAGCCATTCATTATGACGACCATAAATTGGACGCAGCGCTCTTAACGTTGAGGCCACTGACTCCGAATTTCGGTAGTAAATTTTAATAATTTCGACTCGTTGTTGGCTCGTATATCTTACCATCATGAAATGGCAAACCTTACTGAAGAGAAATGTCAAAAGAGCGGCAAGAAATATGGCGTCGTTTGCTGTCCCTGTCTTTCTACTTTTGTACCGTCCCTGTTGAAGAACCCTTTATATGTATTGCGCATGGTTCGGAGACATAGCCAAAGAAGTGTCCAAACTATGCTATATATTAGTCAAAAATATTTTCATACTATTCGCAAGCCCTGTGAAGAATTTGAGGACAGTCGCCAAACTAACAAAATGTCTCCAGACGAAACTCTAGATGGAAAAACTGTCCCCTAGACCGTACTAATATGAAGTATTTTTGGAAGGCGATTTCAAAAAAAAAAATTTTTTTTGCCGAAGGTAGGGGTTGCCTTTTTCAATTTTTCGTTATAGCTTCGGCATTTAAAGTCGGATTTTAAAGTGTGATATATCGATTTTTTTGCTTCGAGGAGACCAGTGTTTTGCTATAAAGGAAAAATCCAATAAAAAAAAAAAAAAAAATTAAAAAGGCGGCCCCTACGTTCGGCAACCAATATATAATAAATAAATTCTACTGGGTTCATCGAAAAACTTCCGTAGCAAAAGTTTAATGATTTTTTGCGAGCTTTAATTTTCTGACATTAGGGTGTTCCATTTGGGTGGTAGCAACTGAGATCTGGTGGGTAATTACTAGAACGGGATACTTGGGGTCAATAGCCCTTAGAGCAAAACACTGGACTCCTCGATAGAGAAACATCGATGTATCATACTTTAAGATCCGGCGGTAAATGCCAAAGATATAACGAAAAATGTAAAATGGCGACCCCTACGTTCGGCAAAAAATAATTTTTTTTTTTTTGAAAACTCATTGCAAAAATACTTAATAGTGAAAAATTCAGACCAGATCTAGTTTCTTCGTTTTTATGGACAGGCTTCATCAGTGATCTTCCATTAAATTGTATTATTGTTTATATTTTTATTGTCAGATTGTCTCTATATGAATAATTTCAGAAGTGATCAAACTGACATATACAAACATTCTCCTTTAGATTTTCTCTGTTTATCTTCTTATTTCCTCCGTGTCACCTTTTCACAAATATTGCCACATTGACGTATGGTTTGTACGTACAAGTGCAGGCAATTTGTGTATATTGGAGACGGACAGCCAACAGAGCATTTTTAATTTTTATAGTAGTGTTGTTTTTTCAAACGCGTCGTATAGACCAAATACAATTAATACACTCACAATATATTTTCCATAATCGATTGAGGTTTATTTGAAAAGTAATAGGTAAAGTTTGTTTTCAATTGAAGAATCAATTCAAATACATTGAAACATATTGTTTAACTTTTTATATTCGTCAATAAAAAACAAACTACAAGAAATATGTATCGTCTGTAGGAGTTGATATTTACAGTCAAATAATCAATTTTAAGATTTCTATTTTTGGAAAAAATAATTTAAATAATTTCGTTGTTTTCTGTTTTAAAACAAAAAAATTCAAATATTTTTGGTTTTCAGTTAAAAGTTGACGATTGTTTTAACAGACTTTTCGATTATCCTTTCCTTTTTTAATTGTGTTTTCAATTAATTTAATATGTATTTTAGGTTGTTTCTAACGATAAAATATTGTAGGTGTAAACATAGGTGCATACATAAAAAATAAAAAAAAAATTTTTTGGGATGAGATTTGAACCACCACCCTCAAAAATTGAAATTTTGTCATTGCCTGACCTTCCAGACATCTACACCACAACCGAATTGAAAATTGTATGAATTAAATTTGAATTTAAAATATTTTGAAATATTTATTTATACAACAAAAAGAAATTTAAACAAACAAATGTACCCAGCACACAATTTGAATTTATAAAAATAATTTTAATCTATCGCACGACTAGAAAAACTGTACAACTGTTAAATTCGTTTTATATCTAAATGCTTTTATTTGTTTTAACTTAAAATAGATGAATATTAAATGATATGAATTCAATTAGATTTTACGATAACGAAATTATCGAAATTGGTTGCCAAATTTATTTGAATTGTTAGTAAAAATTTTTAAATTGATTTGATAATCACGGGGTTGCCGGGTTGTAAAAATGTGAAGAAATCTCGATGATGACAGCTGCTAGAAATAGAGTCGGCATATACGACTAAAATATTTACCATACAAATCGTTTTAAATGTTCATCATACAAATCGCTATAAAAACTAAAAATATAAAATACAAAAATAAAATTTAATAACAAGCTTGTTTATAACGTCCTTTGAGGAGAAGTTTTTTACAGATTTTTTATTTTTAATTTTGTGTGGAAGTAAAAACGAAAGATTTTATATTTTATGATTTTTTTTTTTATTCTCAAAAAGTTTTATGCATGTCAGAAAATAAAAAATTACAGAGTTATAAATTTTATTCAAATGAAAATTTAACTTAAAAAATCAAAAAAAGTAAATATAACGCAAGTTCTTCTTAACTAAAATTGAATTTTATAACTGCAGTTAAACACTAAATTCTAGCGACTTTGATTTTTATAAACTGGAATTTCTGACTAACATATTTTTGTGCAATTTTGCTCCAAAGTTTAATATCGATGGCTTAATGAAAAAAGACGCTACACAGAGAGAATTTTTCTGGACGAGTTTTGGTGAATTTTTCGGTAAACTGCTGAAGTTTTCTTCACAACATAAATGAAAAATTTGTTAAATTCGATGAAAAAGATACGAACCTTTATGAATCTAGTTTTAGTGAAACTTTTTCTTAGAGCGTATGAAATTTTTAGTAAATAAAATGAAATTTTTGATAATATTTTACGAAAAATTCCATTAATTCAATGAAAAGTTTCAATGGACGAGTTCCCATGAAACTTTATAGATTTTATGCAAAAATTCATTAATATCATGTAGATAATTCTCTCAGTGTAACTTTTTTCTTAATTTCTATAGAGGGGAAGGCAATAAAAATATAAAAACGTTGGATATATTGTTTCTCGGAATGAAATTTTATATTAATACAAAAACAATAAAATAAAAAGTATAATCTAAGTTTTTCAGATTTCCATTTCCTCTAATGGAATATTAATTCGAGTTAAGGCCTTTCTGTATTAAGCATTAAATTTATTTACCAAAAATTTGAAAAGAGCAGCATGTTCGTTGTCACATTTAGGGCATTTATTTTAACTATTATATTCATGTTTGATGGGTAATTTGAAATTTAAAAAGATAGATTCAAATTAAATAAAAACAATTTGAATTATAAGAAAATGTTTATGCAACTATATGTATCAATATAGTTTGGCTCAAAAGGTAAGGCGATGAACTTCTAAACCAAAGGTCGTTGGTTCGAATCGTGTCTGGTGTTGAAACAAAACAAAATTGCTTTGAATTTAAAACGAAAGAAAATTAAATGAAAGAGAAATGAAATAAACAAAGAACGTGTGTGTTAATTGTGCAGTGTTTTGAAAATTGAAACAAAAAAAAACTTTCGAATATGAAAAAAACAAACCACAAAATCATTTTTTTTTTTACGTTTTGTCAGTTAAAAATTGATGATTGTTTTAACAGACTTTTCAATTATTTTTATGGATTGTTTAAACAATGTTTGAAAATAAGTAGCAAAGTGGTTTGAATATAATGAAAAATCAGTAGTCATTTTTTTAATTGTGTTTTCAATTAATTTAATATGTATTTTAGGTTGTTTTTAACGATAAAATATTGTGAGTGCATTGTCATTAATATGTACTTTTATTAATTCTAATTTAGTAGGTTTGAGGTTAAGAGGTTAAGAAGAAGAATAAAAATAAGATTTGTAGAATTTAATTTATGGTAAAAATTAGGTTGCTCATAAGGCATATGCTATTTGTTGTATCGTCCTAAGAAAAAACAGAGTTGTTAAAATTTAAATTGAAAAAAATACAACATTTGAGAATAGCACGATGCAACATTTTAAAGTCTGTTTAGTATCCTATGTTTGAGTGTGTTAACCGATAGAAAACCGACTTTGTTTAAGTCAGATAAAAATTTTAACAACTCTGATTTTTGTTAGAACGATACAACAGATAGCACACCCCTTGTGAACGGCCTTATTATATTGCGAATATCAAAAACTTAAATCTGAATTGGTACTCAATAGGGCAAGGAATTCCATACAAATGCATGTTTTTTTCGATAATCCAAAACTAATGTGGACTAAAAATTTATCCGAATCATCAAATTTAAAACAAAATGACATCGTTTCGTACACACAAAAAAATAAAGACTAATTTAAATCATGAACACCGCCTATTCAATAAATTTTATCGTTGAAATTCCTCCAATCACGAAAATTGTTCATTCAATTAAAAATTAGTAGCTCTTTAATTGAATAAATTTTCAATAATGTGATTTAAAATAATTTTTAATTTATTTTTATGCGATTTTTTGTTTAAAAAAAAATTCAAATTTTTTAAACAAAATTTCAAAAATTAAAATTTTTTGAATTTGTTAAAATTTTTTTGAAAACTTTTTGTTTAAAAAATTTAAAATTTTTTATACAAAATTTCAAAAATTACATTACTATTTTATACAGTGTTGCCATTTCGGTGCTTTTCGGGTATTTTTTGGTGCTTTTTTCTTTCCCGTACCCGGTGATTTTTTACAAATACCCGTTTAAAAAAAGCGGGTATTTACGGCGCTTTTTCATATTTCTGGCAGTGCTTTTTGTACAGTTTATATTTTTGGTATTTGTTCTCGTTTTTTTAAATTTTTCTTGAATTTTGTGTCAAAATTTAAAAAATAAAACGAACTATTATGAGCGTCCATTTTAGTTATTTTTTTTATCAGTGTATTATTTATTTGCTTGTTACTAACATTTTGTTATGGGCTTATTTCTACGTTTTGTTTATATACATTTTCCGATGTGTGTAAATTTAAAAAAGAAAACGAGTAAGCTTTTCTTTAATTTGAAAATGTATTCGTCAAAGTTTTTTTTTAAATTTCAATTATTGTTTGAAGAATTTGAACAATTATTTGTAACGCTGGGTAAAAATTGGAAAATTTGCGAAAAATTGGACAAAAGAAGGGAGAATACCGGATTTTATAAATCAAATTTTGTTGATAGGGAAAAACGGTAAGGAATGGACTCTTTGTCAAATTTCTGTTTGGAGTTAACGATGAATTTCAAATTTCAGAATCCGCTTATTTATCAACTTGAAGGGAATTTCGGTGGTTAATTATTTGGACCAACTTAATACAATTATATTTTGTTTACAGGCGCTTTGCGCCTATCGATATAAGATCACTTGGGTGCATATGGTTATGAAGATTGGATATAAAACAATCAACAGCATCAGCATTCTCTCGAAAATATAGAACTTAACGCGATCAGTTTTATCGCATCTTAAATTACATACATCCGATTTATGGATGTAGATTATTCAAGGCTTCCCTAGATTATTCACCGAAATAAAGTGGTAGGCTAATTGATCATATAGGGAAGGAAGAAGAAAAATTAAAATAGAAGAAAAGGAGAAAATATATACTTAATTCATTATCATTAGGGTGACCAGTTAAGTTTCAGAGACAGTCGCCAGTTGCTAAGTTATAATTTTTAACTTTCCAATTTTTCAAATTCTGATCTAACTTTGATTCTGAAATTAAATAATATCAATTTAATTCACGCTGTGTTGCTTCAATGCAAAATTTAATCATTTTATTTAAACATTTTTTTTTGCTTACTTAAAAATAATTTTCGTTATTGGTATTCATAAATTCTTATTTTTTTATTGCTTGATATTGTCACCTTATTATATATATATACTACTTAAATACACTCTCTAACCTACCATACAATAGAATCTCATAAAATTTTTTAATAATTTTATGCATAATAAAATAACACTCTCTTAATAACGTCCCATTCATTTACACATACAGACTCCTATTCTTAATCATTCTCTTAGCAGATGTTCACCTATTTAAAATAAATTTAATATAGATTAAAGCAGCTAATCTCCGGTCTTATGGCGCCGTTCGACTTCGAGGGATAAATGATGTAAGTTGCAAATATTAAATTTAATTAAAACTTAAATACATTTACAAAAAAATAATAATATTAATAATTAAATCAATAACTCACTTAGATTCTCCTCCACCATTATGAGTTACTTCACGTTATTAATATCGCTAAATGAACAAATAAATTTCAAATAAATATTTCAATTAGTTATTAATTCTAAATCCATTTTAATCAATTTTCATTTAACTATCCAATATATTTTAATTTAACTGTCTTGCTAATTTAACTGATTAATTCTTGTTTTTTTTTACTTTAATTCCAAAATAAAATTTTTTTTTACACTGCAAGAAAATACATTTTAATTTATTATATAAATATATATTATAATTTTAATAATTTTATTTTAATGACATTTGTTTTACGAATTTCTTATTTAATCGTGACCATGCCTAAATGTAATAATTTTGTTTAAATAAATATTAGTGTAAATATGGAATTTTAAATTTTTTTATTAGTGCGCAAAAAGTTTAGAAGGTTTAGTTAGGTAATCGTTTGGGCTGTCATCGATCTTTCAATATTGACAGCAAGGTGGGTGGGTTTTGAGTATGAAGGGGATGACTTTCATCCATAGTCCTCTTCTATATTTATACCCTACACCACTATGTGGTCAGGGTATTATAAGTTTGTGCTAATGTTTGTAACACCAAAAAATATTGGTCCTAGACCCACCTTATAGTATACCGATCGGCTCAGAATTTTTTTTTTATTTCGATTTAGCGATGTCCGTCTGTCCGTCCGTCCGTCCATCTGTCTGTCTGTCCATGCATTCTTGTGCGCACTCTACAGGTCGCAAATATTAAGATATTTTGATGAAACTTGGTACACCGACTTATATCGGCCCAAGGTCGACGCCTATTGATCGGTTCATGTTTAGACCTAGTGCCCATATAAGGGTCCTACCAAAATTATATTGTTTATACGCTGCAGGTCGCAAATATTAAGATAGTTTGATGAAATATGGTACACCGACTTACGTCGGCCCAACGACGAAGCCTATTGATTTTGGTGAACATCGGTCCATGTTTAGACCTAGTGCCCATATAAGGCTCCTACTAAAATTATATGGTTTATACGCTGCAGGTCGCAAATATTAAGATATTTTGATGAAATTTGGTACACAGACCTACGTTGGCCCAAGGACAAAGCCTATTGATTTTGGTGAACATCGGTCCATGTTTAGACCTAGTGCCATATAAGGGTCCTACCAAAATTATATTGTTTATACGCTGCAGGTCGCAAATATTAAGATATTTTGATGAAATTTGGTATACCGACCTATATCAGCCCAAGGACGAAGCCTATTGATTTTGGTTAACACCGGTCCATGTTTAGACCTAGTGCCCATATAAAGGTCCCCCCAAAATTGGCTTGGTTACAAACTGCAGGTCGCAAATATTAAGATATTTTAATGAAATTTGGTTCGCTGGCTCACATTATAGAAAATTTTGACACAAGTCCCATTTTAACCCATTCGAATTTAGGATCCAAAAATTAGTTGGCTTTTAACCAGACTGGTGTATGGTATTGTATAGTCGGCATGCCCGACTTTAACCTTTTTACTCGTTTTTTACTGCACCGTCCCATCCCATTTCTTTCTTTGTATTTCCTTTTTCCTTTATAATTTTATTATTTCTCTTTACTATCTTCTTTATGGTCGATTTCGGAATATCTTGCTACAGTCTCTTAGGAAGTAAGGTGTTGTTAATGAGTCGTTACACTATACAAGAAATACATTTTTGCACTATGTTTGTAGTACAATTTAAAATAGCAACTTCGTTACATTTAAACTTCAAAATTTTGAAATATTAGTTTGGTGATTTTTTACCCCTTTTTTGGTTATTTTTGAACCTCTTTTACATGATTTTTCAAAGTAAAATGTGTTTTTAAATTCTTGATTTAAATTTTTCAAAAAATTAATATCCCGTTTAAAAAAGTTTAGATCTGACCAGATCTTTTTGGTTCTCAATAGATATGATTCAATCTAATTAGATCCTGTACCAGATCACATCAAATATGATCAGATATGGCATATGTGATAATACCTTATGGCAAGATCTGATAACATCTAGTGCCAAATTTGTTCAAATCTAAAGTGATCTGGACAAATACGCAAGGTATGCCTAGATCTGATCAGATATAATTAGATCTCAAATTTGTCCCCAATTTTGAGATCTGATTAGATCTGGTAAGATATACGAAGATCTGGCCAGATATGCCTAGATCTGATCAGATCTAATTAGATCTCAAATTTGTCCCCAATTTTGAGATCTAATTAGATCTGGTAAGATGTGCTGAGATCTGGCGAGATCTGATCTTTTTTACACGGGATCGTGCTTTTTTACCCCATTACCCTTTTTACCCGTTTTCATAATGCGCACGGTGCTTTCCTGCCTTCAAGAGTTGGCAACACTAATTTGATAGTAATGTTTTAGAATAAATGAATATTCAGATTTAACATGGAAAATTAAAATATTTAACTACCCGGATAAAAATCTTAATATGGTGTCATACATAATTATATCTTTTTTGATAAATGCCCATATACAACGACATACAACTTGATCCGAAAAATGGGTCATCTACATGTGTCTAATTATATCAAATTAGATATAATTTGATACAGTTTTATCCGAGATTTGTCCATATCCAGGACATCAAATTATATCTAATTCGATATAAAAATATCTTATTTTATAAAATTTTGTCTGATAGTATGCATACTTTTTATGCATACCAGCTATTAAATTGACATTAAAATGTCTATGGTTTTAACAATTTTGAAGTTTTAAAACATAAAACAAAAATTTATTTGAATACTTTTGTCTGTATAGTGTATTTTGTTCTTTCTTCTTCGCAGTTACCTTTTTATATTACCCGAGTAAAAAAGTTTTGATATAATCATATATTATTTTATGTAATTGCATATAGTAACTTATAGTTACATATGGCCACATATGCTTTTAAATTCAAGCAGATATACTTTTATATAGTCATATGTTAGATATTTTTTCCTCAAAGGTTTTAATATGGAGACATATGTGATTTTATATTATTACATATTGGCCTACATATATATGTATGTGCTATATATAAGTACATAAAGTAACATATAAAAGACATAATTACATGTACGTTTATATATAATTTAGTATGACACTATACATAATAATATAAAACTATGTGGATCCATATAAGAAATCTTTTATAATTTGTGTTAGTTATGATTATATATTGACGAATATGAACCCATATATAACTTATAACATTCTTTATAAAATCATCTATAATGATATATCATCCCACATAGGCAATTTTTTCAAAGTGATTTTATATAAAAATTTATAAGGTCCATATAAAACCGTATTGTATTATATTTGGTTCCATGTTATCAATGATTTTGAACTAGTTTTAGATTTAGTAATTACTAGGGATTGGCGCGTGACACGAAATGTTCGTGAGTCACGTTATTCACACGTGATCGTGAGTAATAATTACTATACTTAAGTGATTCGTGCGTGAGCATGAGTAAGAATAACCCGTGATTGATTCGTGTGTGAGTTTATTTTTTGCATCATATGTTTTTAGTAATTTTTACTGTTTTGCGTGAGAATTTTCTGATTGTAAGTTTAATAAATAAGTTAATATAATCATGTGTGCTGAGTAAAAAACGAAATGCTCGTGCGTGAGTAATTTTTTTTTTTTTTTTGGTTTTTTTTTTTTGAGCATGAGTCAAAAATGGCTTTAATACGAAATTCTATATACTATAACGTACACTTGACTGATTTCTTATATCTTGGTTGTATATCATAATCCTATTAACTTTAAAATTTCAGTGTTGTTAACTTTATTTTAAAATTACTAAATTAAAAGAAATTTTTTTTCATGTTTATTGCACTGTCATGATAAATCTGGATAAAAGTAATGGAAGATTTATCGAAATTATAAGATCTACAGCAGGCCTGAGGTTAATAATTACATTTTGTAATTAATTACACATGCAATTACATGTAATTGTAATTGAAAAAAAAAACTCATCTATAATTACATAGTCGGCCTTATTACGAGTGTCATAGTCGTAGTCGAAACTAAGTCGAATTTGCTGAAAATTCACTAAAAACGCAACTTTTGAACAATTTTTCAATTGGATTTACCATAGCACTCAGATTTAAAAAAATCCAGCATCAGAGTTTCATTTCTTTATAATTTCCATTATATACAAAATCATTTTATATGGAGTCGAAAATTTCGACTACAAATTCGACACTTGTAATCAGGCCGATTATTTGTAATTGCAATTCAAAAAAGAACAATTACAATTACAAGCAATTGAAAATTTTTTTTTATTTAAAAAAATTATTTTTGAATGTATATTGTTAGATATGGTCCTATGTAAAGTATAAGGTTAATATTTAGATATAATTGTATCAAACTATGTCCACTTTTATAACATTTTATATAATTTTATACAAAAAGATATAATTTGATGTAATTGGATGAGGACAAAATTCGGATACAATTGTATCGAATTGTATCATATTGTATCAAATTGTACCAAATTGTATACAATTGTATACAATTCGATACAATATGATACAATAAGACGTTCTCATTTTTCGGATATAATTATATCTAATTACATAAAAGATTATATATAATTAAATATAATTTCATATGGCTCCATATCAATTTTTTTTACTTGGGTTATTCTATCGCTTTTGTTCTTGCATCCAATCTTAAGCTTTGACTATTACACTGTGAGACAAATGGTAGGGGTCAGTGATCGGAAAGGGTTCAAACTACCGGGGAAAGTTATATCGGTAAAAAAGAAGTTATACGTGTCCCGGCGTTTCGCTGGGTCAACCCTAGGAATCGAGATATATCGATTTGACCTTTGGTGGTTTTTTTTTTTGACATAACTCGAGAACCACTAGTCCGATTTTGCTCAAACAATTTTAAAAAAATTAAAAATTACAAGTCCTTTAATCTGTTCATATAACGTTTTTCTATATACTCAACAGTTTTGCCGGTAAAAATAAATGTATGAAGAAAAAAATATTTTTTGCCTAAAATATTAAAAAAAGTAATAAACAAAAGGTTATTGATTTTTATGGTAGCGGTAACAAACATTTATTTTTACCGGCAAAACTGTTGAGTATATAGAAAAACGTTATATGAACAGATTAAAAGAATTGTAATTTTTAATTTTTTTAAAATTGTTTGAGCAAAATCGGACTAGTGGTTCTTGAGTTATGTCAAAAAAGATATATGTATCTCGATTCCTAGGGGTGACCCAGCGAAACGCCGGGACACGTATAACTTGTTTTTGACCGATATAACATTTCCCGTTGGTTTCATCCCATCCCGATTTTGACTGTCGCATAGTGTTATTAGCGTCCCACTCCCATCTTTAATAGTTAAAAAGCGGGGTCAAAAATTATAAAATTTTAATCTTTTTTTTAAATTTATTTCCTATAATTAAAAAAACTTTATATGGATTTGGTATTAAAACAAACAAAATTCCCGAACATGTCCAATTTACTAAAAATTAAGTTACCGCACAATTTAAACTAACCAAAATCAATTGAGAAATCTAAATCAAATAAAACTAAACAAAAAACAACAACTTAAAGATTTTCTCTTAAATTCAAATAAATGTATAATATTTTTTGCAAAATTTTAAAAAACTTTTTTTCGAATTACGTTTCTTACGATTTTTTACTATTTTTTTTGAATAATTTAAAATGGTATCAAATAATGCTAAGGAGTACCATAGTACTTTTGAGGTTCTAGTAGTACCATAAAAAGTACTATATTACAAACTTTATCATCTCTGTTACTAATACAACAACAATATGCTGATGTTTTTCTCTTGTTTTATGAAATGCTTTTGAGTGGTAGAAAAAAAAATGTTAAGCAAATTGCAGTTTTGAGCAATTATTTAATCTATTGGATTAATTTTTAATTGACACCTTTTGAAATAATTTAACAAATCGTTTTAATTGAAAAAAGTTGAACAATATTTTTTTGTGTGTATTTGCATATTCTTTTGCAACTACCAGACCATTTCTTGAGTCTTGTGACTGGTTCTTTTGCGTTGGTCCTGTGACACGTCACAAGATCAATTGACCCCCTCCTAGGACAAGCCCATGTAAAAGTTACCGGTCCTTTTCATATAAAAGAACCGGTGCAAGAACCGGTTTCTTTTTCCACACGGCAGTAACTCTTCAGATTTTGATCTCTGATTTTTCTCTAAACATTGATTAAATTTAATTATAGAATTTTCTGTGATTAAGATTAAGTGATTAACTTTTTAAAAAGTTTAACGTAGACCATCAGCAATCAATTTGTAAAAATAAACATCTTTTAACATATTTGCAAATCTGGTAATGTACCTACAGCTTCCCCAAAAAGACCAATTTTAATTAGGAAAATATTTGGTGGAAACTAAAATAATTTCACATTTTTGGGCGAATGCCTTGTTCTAATTGGTCATAATTTGTATCTTTCTTTCGTACAAACAAACAACAATTCGTGAGAGAAAATTTTGACCCAAATACATGAATACAAATATTGACTTGAGCACAAGTTCAAGCTGTCTCATAATAATTTTATAGTTTGGCCGTTTAAAATTACAAATAATTAATCATTACGAATTATCTGGGGAAGTATGATATATGAAGCTTTAAAACATTAACTAAGTTTGTTCGTCAGGAAAACGTAGAGCTTAAAGGGTCACTGCAGTATTTTAACTATCAAAAGCTAAAATTTTTAAATATTCAGTTAACTGCTTGATTTTGTTCAATGCAAACGTTATTATAATGAAAATTTTTAAGTTAAGTTAAGTTTTAGTTTAAGTTTTATTTTTTCCGAGAAATAATTTTGGATTCATATATAATGTTCTACAGAAAATTTGAATATTTTGGTTTTGAACCAACACAAAATGTTGCAGGAGTGACTCCGCTGAAGATTTTTACTTGTACGCAAAACTTTTCTGAGACATATTGAATGCATAATTAAGAAAATCGTTACTGGTACTCACACTTTTCAATAAGAGCTTGTTGTATGTCCGTAAACGGAATCGAACTCGAGGCCTACTAAATTTAAACCTTATTTTCACAAAGTGTAGCAATTTTTATAAAATCAGTCCTCTGCCAGTGTATTAAATTTGGTACAGGTGCCAATTTCTGACAGAGTTGGCAACCGATTCAAAATGATAATTGATAACGTTATTTCAACACTATTTCGTTACGTAATTTTAAGGTTATCAGGGTTTAGATTAATTTTGTTCAGTTATTTTAGGGTTAGCGGTATTAAAGTTATTTCTTTTGGTTATTTTAAGGTTAACGGTATTTGAGATATTTTAAGATTAATGATAGTCATTTCTTGAAATTTTTTGACAATATTATCGACACTAGTTTTGGGAAATCGTATTTCTGTGGGTAAAAGCAGCATTCAATAAAATCTGAAAGTCAATATTCGATGTATGATCTTTTGCAGAGAAAGAAATAAAAATTTTAAGGTTAACGGTAATCATTTGAGAGGATATTAAATCGTTATTGGCATTTTAGGGTTAGTGTTTGCCAACCATGCTATCAGGTAATGGGTTATGTACATACATATATATAGTAATGATTTTCTACACTGCGTATATTAAAGTAGAACTTGTTTGATACAGTGATATGCACAAACTTTTAAAGCTATAAATTTTCTTTGGAATTTCATGAATTTTTAAGAGTCACAATTAAAAATTTGCTATCACAAGCAGCAGTGTTATAGTCTTAGCCATTGTAAAATAATACTATAAAATTTACTTAAGAATGTTTAAATATTATTTCAGAGTAAGATGTTGCTTTAGGATGGACTTTTGTTATTTTCTTTAATAACTGTTTAACAATATTTATACAACCCTTTTATTGTGTTTATACTCCTTTTATTTATGGTTTTAGATATAAATATTTAAGTTTGTGGTAGTTTTTATAAATTATTATCAATTGATTGGTAAAGTTTGTTATTCAAGATGAAAGCATTAGTAACATTTAATATTTAAGTTATCTTAGTAAATAACAAGGAAAGTTTTCCCACTGCTATCCCCTTTTTGTGTTCAAATTTGGCTCAAACTTATATTAAGAAGTAAAAAGGCGGTTGAAAATGGCTTTTTTGGCACTTTTATATTGTTTCCAAAATTGTATATCAAACGAAAGGAGTTTGAGAGACCAATCATAAAATCTACAAAATTGTTAAAAGTTTTCAGAAACAAACAACAAATATCGCATATCTAAATTTCATCAAAATCGGTGGGTCCCTCAAGGATACCTTCGTTGTAGGTAGCAATGTAAGGATGACTTTCAATTGAAATAATTTCATAGTAAATCAACCAAAAGAAGTAAAGTAATATTCATTTTTAACACAGATCAATTTGCATCTCGTTGTTAGGTTCGGATGTTAGACTGTTAGTTCCAAATCCGAAAACAATATAATCATTTGTGAAATACTCCTAAAGCCACGGTTAGATTATCACACAAGTGTGTTCTACATGTCAGAAATGTGTTGTATAACGAAAATGTATAATAGTGTGAACACTGTTCGTTACACACATGTCAAAATGGGTGCACACATTTTAAAAAGCGGTCACACTTTTTTGACAATATTTATGTTTTGAAATATTTCATAAAGTTACCACTTGTCTCAACACAAGTGTTGTGTTAATCACAAATAAATATTAAACAAAGATTAAAAACAACTAGTGGTGAAAAAAAGTAATAAAAGATGAAAAAATAACTGTTTTAATTTATTTGTTGTGTGTGTCGATAACAGTCTGAACACTGAAAATATATTCTTTTATACTTTTTTGACAACCAGACAATTTCAGCATACTTTTTGTCATACTTGTGTGAAGAAAAGTATAAGCATTTGTGTGATAATGTGAACGGGGCTTAAGTCCCCTAGCTATATTTCTGATATAAAAATATTTTATAGGGTTGTAATATTAGCTGTGTTTTCGACTTAACTAGATTAGATAGATTCTTTATTTATTTTTTCTTTAAATATTGTTACAAAAATGATTTTTATTTTAATAACTAATTTAAATTATTATAATAATAAAGAATATACCGCATGGTTAAAAACCGTCCGCCGGAAAATTGGTTATACTGCATTTGTATTTTAAATAATTGCAAATATTTTTGATTCAAAAGTTAAATTCAGCTATTAACATATACTATTATGTAGGTAAAATCAACTGCAAATGGCAGTTAAAATAACTGCATTTGCACTTAAAAAGGTGTATACTACATTTGCAGTTAAATTAACTGCAATATGAAGTTATTTTTAACTGTTAAAAATCAACTAAAAAATTTAGTAAAAACAACTACAAATGCAATTGAAACAACATACATGCAAATTATTGTAAAACTGTACAAACAACTGCAAATGTAGTTAAAAAACATAAATAAAAATTATTTTAAAAATTATTAATTTAATAAAAAACAAATTTATGTAAACACTCCTAACTTAATTTTATTTTATTTAAAATTGAGAAATCAAAATTTACACTGTCATTTTTTTTTCACTACACCATTTCTAATTGAAATTGAGAGCTTTCCATGTAGTATTGAGAAAAGAGCAATTGAAATTGGGATTTTCCATTTGCTAATGAGAAAGGAACAATTGAAATTGAGATTTTCTATTTCATATTGGGAAAAAACCAAATGAAATTAAGATTTTCCAATTAAAATTGAGAAACGAATAAATGATATTGAGATTTTACAATTGAAATTGAGAAAAGCATACATGGAATTGAGATTTTTAATTTGATATTGAGAAAAGAACATATGAAATTGAGATTTTACATTTGAAATTAAGAAAAAAACAAATTAAATTGAGATTTTACAATTGAAAATGAGAAAAAAACAAATGGAAATTAGATTTGTTTATTTGAAATTGAGAAAAGAAAAAACAAATAAATTAAGAAAAATACAAATGAAATTGAGAAATTTTCAACTGCAATTAAGAAATTTAATAAAATTCTTGTGAATAAAATTTCTTGAACGGAGACAAAAATGGCAAGAAATTTGAAATATCTTACACCGATATATATTCCTTAAAAGCTGCTAAGAAGGCCAAATATTCAGAATACGTTACTTGTCTGAACGATTACGTCAGAGCCGGTAACGAAATAGTGGGGCTGGACGAAACAAATTTCAGTTTGTTTTATCGCCGTAAACGTGGCTATTCAAGATCACGTGACCCAATTGTTAAAGGCGTTATTAAATTGGATGTAAAATTGGATTCCCTGTTGCCAGGGAATGGATGAGAAATTTTTTCGTGAGATAGGAGGAGATGTGGAACAACCTTTCGGAGTTCCTGGTAGTCATTGATAATACTTCTTATTGCAACAGGTTAGAAACTGTATTTGAAAACTCTTCTGTAACTCTACTCAGATTGAGCTCGTATTGATGAAGCTAAAACATTGGTAACTGCTGGCGACTGCAGCAGAGCCATACAGCATTCCTGCACATTCCATTAATCAGCCGTACAAATAAAAAATATGCCCGTACGTTGATTGTTGTTTTTATTGTTTATTTTTTGTGTTTAATAAATTTTGTTCCTTAATACAAATTTTTCCCAAAATCATTTGATATTTTCTAAATTACATTTATACTTTTCTTAATTTAATTTATAATTTTCCCAATTTCATTTGTGTTTTTCTTAATTTCAAATATAAAATCTCAATATCATTTGTTCTTTTCTCAATTTCAATTGGAGAATCTAAATTTCATTTGTTATTTTCCAAATATCAAATATAAAATCTCAATTACATATCTTCCTTTCTGAATTTGAATTGGAAAATCTCAATTTTATTTGTTCCTTTCTCAATTTTAAATGGAAAATCTTAATTCCATTTGAATTTTTCTCAATTTCATATGGAAAATCTCAAATCAATTGTTATTTTCTCAATATTAAATAGAAAATCTCAAAATCAAATGAACTTTTCTCAATTTCAAATGGAAAATCTCAATTTCAATTGTTCTTTTCTCAATTACAGTTGGAAATGGTGTAGTAAGATATTGTTGTAGATGTCCGTCTGTGAGGGATGAAATATGGCGTTGTTTGGCTTCCTTTTTTTCTCCAGGTAGAAAGAGATGAGAATATAAAAGAACTGAAAGAAAATAAATATAATAATTTTTAACAATCCCGTAAATAAATTTATATTTTATATTATAAAACTTACCTTATTATTTTAATAACTTAATAAAAAATATATAAACTTTTCCGTATTACGCGTCCTCACTCTTTGGTGTTATTTTATGACTAAGACAAGAGAAAACATGTTCTACTCATATTATTTCACTAGAAATTTCTAAATAAGCGCTTCATACACATGCTCCTGATTGCTTCGTGTGTGTGCACACACACTTGAAAATATAAGTATTTGTAAAAAAAATTCAAAATAACTGCTTAAAATAAATGTTACTACAATGTGGTAGTTTTTGTAGTTTGTTTGAAAAAATAACTGTCAAAAACATTGAAATATTTTGCTCTAAGTAAATTAACTACAATTGTAGTTAAAATAACTGCAACCGCATTACTACACAAATAACTGTCATGTAGTAACTGCAGAACTTTTCTGAGTGTACTTCTATATTTAATTGCATTTTTAACAAAACTATATAGGCTTAGCCAATCAGTATTTTCGCCTCCATTTAATAATTGTAATGTTTCAAAATACGTTAACGTTAGACGCCCGAAATATCTAAATCTTATAAACTTGAGCACCGGACATATACCTATAAAATGTTCCGTTGTCTCGATCTCGTTTATATTACACAGTGAACAAAGTCTGGCAAGTCCTGTCTAAACTGATTCCCATTTAACCAAAGAAGGTCTCTTCTAGCCTTCATTATGTAAGTAATTTGTGCCTGATTGTAATTTTCATTACAGTAGGTTTGTCCCCTAGAGAAGTCCAAATGTTTCTAAATTCTCCCTTCATTGTTCTGTGCAATTGCCTCATATCCCTGGTATGTTCTTAATTTCATTGACTCTAAAAGATGTATACAAACACTATTCCAATTCACCTTATTTAATTCCCAATCTTCATGTGCTACACCGTAATATTCCAATTTGCCCTTAAAATCATCATACCAGTAAATATTTCTAGCAATTATTGCTTTGGATATTTTGTGAGGCAGTGTTCTCTCCTCGTAATCAAAAATAGTTTTCGAAATGTACGTCAGATGTAAAATATATGTGTAAAACTCACCATCTTCCTGCCCACTTTCCAAGGCTATCACATAGTTAGGTGTATTGTCGGGGAGTTTTAATATGCGTTTAGTAAAGAAACGTTGTAATTTATCAATATCATCGAACCATGCAAATCCCCAAATTTGTGCACCATAGCATTGTATTGATCTGCACACCTCGAGAAACACTTTCCATTTCGCCTTTAAAGATACTTCTTTTCTGCCTATAAAGTTTTTCCAGGTAGCGTTTATGCTAGATTTTGATGCATTGTTTTTGGCATTTACATGTTTAGAATAAGACATTTTAGGGATTAGAAGGACTCCTAAATATTTGTATTCTGAAACAACTCGTACAATATTGCCATTAAAAGTCCACCTTTCATTGGATCCAATTCTACCTCCTTTCCGAAATATCATAATTTCAGATTTTGTTAGATTAACTACCATTCCCCACAAAATACAGTATTCTTCAAGATTGTTGATCATTTTCTGTAAGGCAACAACATCATCGGCTAAAATGACTATATCGTCGGCGTACATTAAAATTCGAATATTTATGCCATCAATAAACAATCCACCTCCCAAATTCTCATGCATATCATTCAAATACAAAGCAAATAACAATGGCGACAGCAAACAGCCTTGCTTCACTCCTGTACATGTAGTTGGAAAGGTCCGTTCTAGTCCAAACTGCCGATTTTGTATTCTGATAAACTTGTTCTATACAATGCGCAATTTTCGTCGATATTGCCAACTGTTTAAGTTTTTTGATCAATAAATTCCTAGGTACGCATTCAAATACAGCTTTAAAATCTACAAAAAAAGCATATACTTTGCGGTTTTCTGAAAATTTTATATTCACTATAGATGTTAGATTATAATTATCTATTACATATTATCTATTGTTGAGTACCCTTTTCGAAATCCGGCTTGGTATTCATTTAATATTTGATTTCGATTTAACCACTCTGAAATTCGTTCATGAATTGTACCCATCATTATCTTTGCAACGCAATTCATAAAGCTAATTCCTCTGTAATTGCGAGGCTGGTTAACATCTCCTTTTTTATAAATTGGGTATATAATGCTTTTTTTAAAAGCTTCACAACTCCCTCGCCCATCTAGTATTTGTGTATATGCATTTGCTAGTGCATTTAGGTAGTTATCACCAGCGTTCAAAAAAAATTCATAAGGAATTCGATCCTCACCGGGTGCTTTATTAGGTTTAGCTTTAGAAAGTTGGTATTTAACTTCATATAAAGAAAAAGGGGCATCAAGACGATCATCTTCTACTAAATTTGTTGCATAACATATCTCGACCGAACTGACTATAGGATTTAGTAGTGTTTTAAAATATTCTTCAAATTTTTCGACTTTCACTTCCCAACCAATAAAATTTTCTTCTTGACGTATTTCACGTGCCAGAGCCCACCATTTTTTACTATCGTTAATCGAGTTAAGTTCATTTTCAATTTTATTGTAGTACTCATTTCTTTTAATTGTGCAAGGATTTTGAAAACGGGTTTTATTTTCAGTGTATTTTATCTTATCAATTATATTTTCAGATTTTCTGAAGGTTTTTAATGATTCCATTGATATTTCTCTAGCCTTTTTACACTCATTGTCAAACCATTTATTTTTAAAAAACGTTTGCTTTATATTTACTTTAGGTAAATAGTATACCAAAATATACTTAACTATATCCGTTAACTCATAAAAAAACTCAAAGTGCATAAAAACGCGTTTAAGACGAAAACTAACACATTCCTTTTCGTATGCACATTAACTTTCAACACGGATATTTATCAACGTTGAAAACTCAACGTTTATACATTTTCACATCTAACGTAACTTATTCCCGTTATTTCCTAAAAGCTTTTGCTGACATACGTTCGATTATAACCGAATAATTATAAACATAACCCGTTTAAAAAATTTTATACTACAATCGGTTTAACGTATAGTTGCTATAAATACTTAACGCATGAGACAAAATACAGCTATTGTAAAAATAGCATGGATGGTAACTAGGGTTTGGGATTTCCCGGACTTTTTTATTTCCCGGGAAACGGGAATAAAAAAATTTGATTCCCGGGAATACCGGGAATCCCGGGAAATATTTTTGAACAAAACTGTTAATGAAAACCACCTATATAAGTAATATTTGTTAAAAAAAACACTATCAGTACAAATTCAGTCTGTGTAGTGAGAATTCAAAGTAAAAAATTTCAGAATGTTGAACATTTGGTTTCAAATAAATTACTCTAAGCACTGCCAAATAAATTGCATGATTCCAGCAGAAAGCACCCACTACTGGATTGTCGGAAACAAACCGTTTCATCACATTCGGCCCATTAGATATGGTGGCCACAATGATATTTTCCAAATACAAATAAAACCATTCTAGCCTTATTTCTACAATTCTTCTTAATTTATCAGCATTACATCTTCCTGACATATAAACCAACCGCAGGTTATAAAATGAATTATTTCCGTTTATACATATGTTCAAATATCAATTGTGTGATATTCTTGTCCATTCATCTAAGATTATAGTAAATCTCCTATTGTTAGAAATATTGCTCAATATTTCTTTTATCATGATATCTTTTACATGATTGTAGTACATAATTTAATATAATGTTCTTTACTTCGGTTTAGTTTTTTGGTAATGCCAGTTTTTTATTATAAAAACTTTCTCGAGTAAACGAAGATCTAGTTATGGTGCGGATTGACATTCCGTCGACTGCGGCTAATTTGGATACCATTTAAGGAAATGTTTGCCCTACCATAAAACGCTAATTTTAGCTGGAACGTTATTCTTGTTGTTGTTTTCTTCAAGAGAAGTTGCATGACTCTCAATTTTTTTTTTTTCTTTGTGAACCAAATTTAGATGTCGGATAATACCTTCGTTTACCATTAGTCTTTAAGGGCAAATATTGGACAGCGCTGCATTATGCGAAAAATCTTTATAAGTTGAAATGCTCCTAATTACTTGGCAAAGATTTTTTGTGTTTCAAAGAAATTGATTCCCTTTTAAAATATTTTAGCAATAACATTTTGTGTTGGTATTTAAAATGTTTTTTATGACTAAAATTAAAAAATCCTATTCCAAACAAAAACAATTTAAAGAATTTAGTATTTTTAAAATTTCCCGTTTTCCCGGGAAAAATATATTATTTTCCGGGGAATTCCCGGCAAACTTTTCCCGGGATATCCCGGGAATTCCCGAACCCCAAACCCTAATGGTAACCGAAACGATGCGGTTATCGGTAAGGGTAACGCTATTTTAGATTATGTAGGTAATGGCATTTTAAGGTTAACGCTATTTCATTTATTTCGGTATCGGCATTTTAAGGATAACGGTGTTTTAGTTATTTCGGTAACGGTATTTTAAGGATAAAGGTTTTTTTTATTACTTCTGTAATTTCAAGGTTAACGGTATTTCATTTATTTTGGTAACGGTATTTTAAGTGGATTGATGTTTCGTTTATTTCGGTATCGGTATTTTAAGGATAAGGGTATTTCAGTTACTTCAGTAACGGTATTCTAAAGATGACGGTAGTTCGGGTACTTCGGTAACGGTATTTTAGGGGTAACGCTAGTCACTTGAAAGTGGTTTGAATCGATTTTAGCGGTATTGCTTGCCAATCCTTTATGAAAAAATTGAAATTTTAAGTAAAAAACACATATTACTTTAAGGTTATTTGTAACCTCGAGGTAATAGGTAAGCGTAACATGTAAGTTCAGAACAACATATTACTAGGTAAGGACTTACCTCGATGTTCATGCCCTTATTAAAATAATAGCTTTTGTAATAGCAAAGTAAGATGTTACCTACATTTATTTCTTCTTACCAAAGTCATTACCTAGTAATAGAAGGTTTTGCTGGGTAAGACGTAAACAACGATTTTCTTCTTTATCATTGTTTAGAATTACGTACTTAGGCCTAGTACTAAGTAGAACAATTATTTGAATTTTTAATAAGGGTAATCGGGTATCGGTAACTGTAACGCTATTTTAGATTATTTTGGTAACGATATTTTAAGGTTAACGGTATTTAATCTGTTTTGGTATCGGCTTTTTAAGGATAACGGTTTTATAGTTATTTTGGTAGCGGTATTTTAAGGATAACGGTTTTTTGATTATTTCGGAATTGGTATTTTAAGGCTAACGGTATTTCAGTTATTTCGGTAGCGGTATTTTAAGGATAACAGTAGTCAGTTATTTCGATGCATCCAGCAAAAAACGAGACTAAAAACATATCCAATTTATCAAATTAATGTATGAAAAATACTCAATAACTACGTGCAATTACCAAAAACAGAAAATTAAAAATAACGGTAACGGTATTTTAGGGATAACGGTATTTCGGTAACGGTATTTTAAAGATAACGGTATTTCGGTAACGGTATTCTAGCGGTATTGCCTTCCAACCCTGATAATAGGGTCGTACATGCTGTCAGTTTTTATCGATAGACGTCTGAAATTTTCATTTTCCAGATTTTACAGATAAGGGCTTTAAAATTGCCACTTAAGCCAAAATTTTGAGTTTAAAATAAAATTTCTTATAAAGATTTTGTAATTCTGCCAGAGGGTAAAAAATTGTAACCGTTTCCAAATAACATAATTTTTAAAACTCATTTTTCCAGAGACATATAATATAGAGATGCAACATTGATAGTTTTGTAAACAAACTGTACACTAATAGAAAAAAGTCCGTAAAAAATTTAGTAAAAACTACTAAAAATTAGTTAAAAATGATGCTGCAGAAAAAAACTGCTAAATTAGCAGATTATTTTTGCTATATATTAGTAATATAGGAACAGCAAAACTAAAACTGTTAAATATACAGAATTTTAGTTTTATATGAGCTAAATTTTTGTAAATGGAGAATAGACTGCTATTTGCATTCAACTAAATTTAGCTTAAAAATAGCAAAAATTTTGTAGATTTAACAGTTTATTTTTGCTATTTTTAGTCTACAAATATTTAGCAAAATTTTCTGCAGATTTTACAGTACAATTTGCTATTTTCAATTAACTAAAAGTTAGCCTAAATATAACTAAAATTTTGTAAATTTAGCAGTTTTAATTTTGCTGTTCTCATTTTACTAGTATTTAGTAAAAAAATCTGCTAATTTTAGCAGTTTTTTCTGCAGCATCATTTTTAACTAATTTTTAGTAACTTTTTCTGCTATTTTTACGGATTTATTTCTATGAGTGTAGATGTGGCTAGCATGTGGGAAATTTTGTCAAAGAAGGATTTTATTTTGGGAAATTTTCTCAAGGGAGGATTTTTTTATGTCAAATTAGGTTTTACAGAGTTGTTTGGTTAGGGAATTTGGGCCCAAATTAGGGATTTCGACTTCGTTTTGGGGACGGATTAAAAAATTTTGTTAATGTTAAAAGATTGTGTCTGTTAAATTTTTCTTCTTCCTAGAAATCAACTATAAAAAAAAAAAAAAAAAAAAAAAAAAATAAAAAAAAAAAAAAATAAAAAATTCTTTAGTAATTAATTCTAATATTAATTACGATTGTCCTATGCGACGGTTACAAACACTTAACTAAAAAATAATAAAAATTTAAAACATTTGCACAGCAGCAACACAACTTCTCCAATCAACACTCGGTATCCAACTATTGAATGTGAAAAAAGCGCATCATAATGTGATAATTACTTGTGAAAAAGGAGAAAAAACAATAGGATTAAGAGAGGAAACATTCTAATTGAAAAATAAAATTGCTCAAGTATTAGTTAATTCTGGCTCTTCTGATTACAAAACATACATTGTATACGCTGTGATTGAAAAAACTTCAATTAGCCACACTCAGCACTATGCCGACCGTGGTGTAACTTGTTAAGAGGTGATGCTACGAGTCATAGCCTGTGCAGAGGGCTGCCGGTTCAATCCCCGGTCATGGCAATACACAAAAAGTTTTTCATATAGAGACAAATTAACAATTAAAAATTACTTTGATCAGTTGACACATAAACTAACCACTGACGAGTCTTTGGGTGAGACGAAACTGCGGCAGTCTGGTGACTCCCTTGTGTCTGTTAAATTTTTCAATAAAAATGTTTTCTTCTTCCTAGAAATCAACTATTAAAAGATTAATTTTAGGCCCAAAATAAGAAGAATTTTGGTGTAAATTATGTGCGTATTATTTCAAATTAAAGTCAGTCAAATTAGGTCTGTTAAAGAATACAAAATTTTTACAAAATATTTGAATTATTGAAGAAATGTTCTCTAAATATTTATAAATCTTAAAATAGCGAAAAGCAACCAAGCTCCATAATTCATCAAAAAATTTTTTATTTTCCAAATACTGAAATTGTTACATGCAAAGGATTCAGAAAAAATAAATTTTGTGTAGGCTCAAAAAGTACCAGGGGTTTTCATATAACCTCTTATGTACCTTCTAAATCGTGTCAACTCGGCTTATGCAAACTTAATGTTCAAAAGAGTTCACGAGCCCTAGAATTTACACCTACAGGGTGGGTGCGAACTGGCTAAATAAAATCTAAACTAAATTCAGGTTTCCAAATTTCTATGAAACTTGAAAAAGTTTTCAATAATTTTTCAAAGAAATTTTAAACTCTTTTGTCAATTTGTATTTAGTTTAGAATTTATTTAGCCATCTCGCACAGGGCCTTAATTTACAAATTTTAGAAAAAACTACTTTTCACTATAATGAGTTTCGTGTGAAAATTGTGTAGAATTGTTTCTCTTTTTGGGCAACACTGCTCCCCAATAAAATGAAACAGTATTGCCATTAAAAACCGGTGTTGCCATTCAAAGATGTCAAATATAAAGATATAACAAAAGTTGCCAATATTATGGGCCAGATGGCAGACATTTTCAAATAACGCTAACGAGTACTATTGAACAACGCTTATGAGTACTACCGGAAGTCGTTATTAAAATAATTTGACAAGAGAAAAATAAACACCCTACAACCTAGTTACTATAAATTTTATTTCTCAGTTTGCAACATTAAAATTTAAATATGAAAACAAAATAGTCGCGCAAACTAATTAACATTTTGAAATACAAAGTATGTCATTGTAACTGAAAATCAATTTTTTACAAAACATAGGATTTCCAGTTTTTGAATTCAATACGGAAAAAAACTATTTGCTTTTGCATTTAAATAAAATTCAGAATCCGACCGACCGGTTTCGGCAAAAACTTGCAACTTTTCGTAAAAATTGTGGCCAACAAATGCCGAAACATTTAAAATTCTTTTAAATATAATTTAGGGAAATATACTAGTGGTAAATCAAAAACACATCTAAAAAAACTGGATTCTGAATGAATTCTTGTATTTAGAGAAACTAATATTCCATCCATATCTGTTTTCTTCCCTCATCTAGAAGTGGCTTAACATAATTTAATAATTTAATTTAATTTTGTTTTCATTATAAATAGAATTGATCTCATTTAAAATTTAAGAACTTATTTTCAGTTTTTTTTCTAATTACGTAATTTTAAGGAAAATGTTAACAAAAACTTTCGGTGTCTTCCGAATAAAGCGAATATTTGGTTTTATTTATTGGTACAGACAAAGCCAGATTTCAGTCTTCCGAATAAAGCGAATATTTGGTTTTATTTATTGGTACAGACAAAGCCAGATTTCAGTCGGGATTTAAAAATTACACTGAAATCATATTATCAGGCATGTTATAGGTTTTTTCAGGTTTTTTCGGAATAGATTTGATTTCGCAATTTCGCAACCTTTTTATAAAACAGTCCAAAACAAATTTTTTTTCCGAATTTGAAGTTTAAATTGTTAAAGAAAAGTTTGTGTTGAAAAAAAATGTTGTTTTTTAATATCGACTATGCTACGGGCTTTATAGTGGTAATTCTTCTCAGAAGACGTTAAACAAAAAAATAATTTTTTTCGCTTTCAAAAACCAAAGTGGAATTGATATTTAGAGTAACTTTAACTCACAAAAGATATTTAAAGTGCTTTGTATATATTCTCTAAAATGTCTTTAGCTATTTTACTTAAAAAAATATATATTAAAAAAATTTTTTATTGGTAAATTAAATCATTTTCAGATTGATAACCGAAAAGTTTTCTTTTACTCTCCCTATAACAAATCCTAAACACAAACATTTAAAAAATGTTTCGACTGAAATAATTTTAGTTCAACCTAAAGACCAAGCCAAACAATGAATGGTGTAGGGTAACATTTTTGTTGTGATTTTTTTTTATTTCAACAAAAAGAAATCGTTTAATTTTTGTACAAATACATTTTAACACTTTGATGGTTATATATTCTTTTATGGTATAATTATTATTTATCTACACGAATTTTAACTATGTGTTTTATTTATAAAAGTTGCAAAAACACTACAAAACCATGAATATTTTTCAAAATTTAAAATTTTATTGTAGATTTTTAGTTGATCTGAAGATGTTTTACAATGAGTGTTATTTTTGTTCGGTTTAAGAACATTATTTAAATTTTTATTTTTTGTTTTGATTTTGATATTTTGATTTACAGCCATATTTGTTTAGAGAGAATTTTCAAAATAATGACACAAAAATGCAGTGACAATATCGCCATCGGTTGGAAATTTTTGGAACTAAACAGGAATGCATTTTGTTACATCTTTATATTTGACATCTTTGTGCCATTCATGAGGACCATTTTTTTCTTCTACCAAACTTCGTACAGGATCATATGGCCATATCAGCGTCAGAAGATCTGGTAAATTACTTACTTCGTCATATTTGCTTTAATCCCTTATTTTGTTGAAATATCGTCAAATTTTTTTCTCAATTCGTGTTGGTTTGTTGTTGTTGCGAAAACAATTTAAACCAATTTTCCTACACTTAATTTTATTCCTTTTAAAATGGTTTTAAAATTTTGTTTGTTTTTTTTTTTGTTAATTCTTTCAAATTTTTTTAATCATGTTCATATTGTCATTTTTAACTTTTTTTTATTTTGTTGTTTGAATTTTAACTTTTAATTTTTTTCAATGTTTCATAAATAAAATTTGGATTTTATAGTAAGGTTTTTCACAAGTAGTCTGCTATTTGTTGTATCGTTGTATAGTCTTAAAGAAAAAGAGAGTTGTTAAAATTTTAATTGAAAAAATACAACATTTGAAAATAGCACGATAGATACAACGTTTTTACGTATGTTTAGCATCCTATGCTTGAGTGTGCTAATAGATAGAAATCCCAATAGGAAATCGTTCTTAAAGTCAAATAAAAATTTTAACAACTTTGTTTTTTGTTAGTACTATATAACGATACAACCTAAATGTTTTAAGAAAATTACTTATAGCTGTAGTTTCGCTCATACCTATCAATGTTAAGTATTTAACGTTCCGGAAGAACCGATTTTTTTATTATTTTATTTTTGTGATCTGCAACTAAATTATATAAAATTTCACAAAAAAATGGCCTCATAGACCCCTTGCTTGTTCTTCATTTCGCTTGTCAAAATTTGTGTTTTTACCCCTCAAATGAAGAATTCCAGTTAACCAACTTCGAGGGCTCGCAAGGGGAAAGTGGAACCAGTTAGGGATTTACCGCCTACTACATATTTTTTGCTTCAACCCTCCTTTACAAATCACCTTTGGACGTATTTACTCTATCTTTTGTCTGGGCAATCATTAGTGCGAAAAGCCCTTTGGCAATCATACTTGCATATGGTCGTCAAAGGGTTAAATTATAAAAAAATGTTAACCAGCTAAAGTTTATAATATTCGCGGTATAATCGAAAGTATTGCAGCAAAACTTTTTAGGAAGTAACGCGAATAAGTTATGTTAGATGTGAAAAACTATAAACGTTGAGATTTCAACGTTGATAATTATCCGCGTTGAAAGTTGACGTGCATAGGAAAAGTAATGTGTTAGTTTCTGTCTCAAACACGTTTCTGTGTACTTTGAGTTTTTTTTATGAGTTAACGGATATAGTTAAGTCGAAAACACAGCTTATGTATATTTTTTTTTTTAGTTTTGAGTTGTGGAAATGGGTTCGGATAAGTAAGTAATTATTTGGTTAAAATTAGGGGTTATTCTTTATATTTCGGTCCTGAGAATAGCCAATGGTGACATAATGTTTCAATGGGGTGGGTATGGACCAATGGTATGGAAAATCTAATACCATCGCGGAACTTTCTAGTTAATAGTGTTGTATATGTACTGCACTGGGTGAACCCACAGTAGGCTACGCCTGCGAGATCAGTGCTGTTACATGCTGCCAACCAAAATATTTAATTGAACAAACATTTGTTTTAAATGAAACTCATCATGTTTTTGTGATTGCTTTGTGTGCAATTGTTCTTCACAGTACTTCATGAAAAATTAATTGTATGTGTAGACATGTGGCTACACATGGCAAGTTATAACATTAACTGGCCACCTTAAACTTGTTCACAAAAAAAAAACTGCTGTGGTATTTTAACTAACGGCGGTAAATCTTCATTTTGTTTATACCTACCACAACTATTTTATAAATGTGTATGCTAAAAAAAGATACGGAAACGGAAATAAAAATACACCAAAAGTGACACATGGCTTAAAGGTTTGCATAATGATTCGATTTGAATAATGTATTCAAAAAAGAAAAGACCATGATTTTCACATTAAAATCTTTCTGTATACATTTGTATGCATAAAATACTCGTATATGAACCAATCAAAAAAATTTTAAATTTCGGCGTTTCAAAATTGCTATTATAATTATTATCAACTATGAATTGAGTTTGCAAACACTAATTTTGTATGTGAAGAACAAAAACCATTTGACAATACCTGAATTTTCTTATGAACATGTATGGATGTACACGTAAATTGGAAGGTTCATATGGTTTCCTATGCCGATTCATAATAAACCTTTGCAAACTGGGGAAACTTTAACCCCCCAAAAAACATATGGTCAGATGTAAACTATTAAAACGCCGATTCAAGTGTATTTTTTTTTGGTCCTCTCTGCCAGAATCAGTTGTGAGAACCTTTTTACTTTAATTTTTTTTTTCAGTGTAATCGACTTTTTATTTTAAACGATTAATCATGCAAATAATTATTCAGGTTATATTCTTAACCGATTAGTCAAATAAAATTTTCAAATTAACCGATTAATCGAACAAAATGCTATACATATACCCAGTGTAGAAACGGTAATGACATATCATTATTTTTTGGACTACCAGTAATGACAGCTTCTGTATTATTTTAAAACATATAATAACGAGTTACTGATAATGACTTATTTTTATCATTATTTCAAATAGAAAATAATTTTTTAGATTTTTTTTTAATTTTTTTGAAATCTATTTTTAGACTCAATATTTCTTAAACACTGGTAAGGATATATGTAACCACATATTTTTTGATTTTTTGTATGTTGGCGAGTAAGCTTACTTGTGTGCAACAGGTCAATTGTATTTTTATCTATTAAATATTACATGTCGATATAGCTCAGATGGTAGAGCTGTTGACTGGCAATCTGTAGACCAGGTTCGATTCCCGCACCAGCAAATTTTATTAAAAAAAAAATACAATAAAAAATATTTTTTTTTATATAATTTATTTTTTAGAAAATCTATTTTTAGACTCATTATTTTTGTCAGTACTGGTAAGCACATAGGTAACGATATATTTTTTGATTTTTCGTATGCTGGTGTGTAACGACAACTCATTATTTTTCGCGACATCGCCATGTAAAGGTAATAAGAAATGTAATAACAAAAGTAACTAGTTACCATTACTAAGTATGTACCCTACGGGAAATTTTAACAAACTGTCACCGAACTGGCCCCTTTATATGAAATAGACTGGTCACTTTTACATGGCGTTGTCATAGGAGGTGGAAATTGACCCCTTGTGACATGTCACAAGACAAATCCCAGGACAGGTCCCTGAAATTGAGAGTTCAGTAACCTGTCTTAGGATTTGTCTTGTGACATGTCACAAGGGGTCAATTTCCACCTCCTATGACAACGCCATGTTAAAGTGACCAGTCTATTTCATATAAAGGGGCCAGTTCGGTGACAGTTTGTTAAAATTTCCCGTAGGGTAGTTACATAACCACATATCTGGTAATGATTTTCTACACTGGGTATTTAAAATAATTAGGCGGTTCACAAGGGGTGTGCTATCTGTTGTATCGTCCTAACAAAGAACAGAGTTGTTAAAGTTTGATTTTAACAACCATTTTCTTTTAGGTTTTCTATCTGTTGGCATACTCAAACATAGGACACTTAAAATATGTAAAAATGTTTTATCGTGCTATTCTCAAATGTTGTATTTTTTCAATTTAATTTTTAACAACTCTGTTTTTTGTTAGAACGATACAACGATACAACAAATAGCACACCCCTTGTGAATAACCTTAATATTAAAATTTTTTTGTATTTTTAATTATTATACCCTACACCACTATGTGGTCAGGGTATTATAAGTTTGTGCTGATGTTTGTAACACCAAAAAATATTGGTCCTAGACCCACCTTATAGTATACCGATCGGCTTAGAATTTTTTTTTATTTCGATTTAACGATGTCCGTCTGTCCGTCCGTCTGTCTGTCTGTCCATGCATTCTTGTGCGCACTCTACAGGTCGCAAATATTAAGATATTTTGATGAAACTTGGTACACCAACTTATGTCGGCTCAAGAACGACGTCTATTGATTTTGGTGAACATCGGTCAATGTTTAGACCTAGTGCCCATATAAGGGTCCTACCAAAATTATGTTGTTTATACGCTGCAGGTCGCAAATATTAAGATATTTTGATGAAATACGGTGCACTGACATATCTCGGCCCAAGGACGAAGCCTATTGATTTTGGTGAACATCGGTCCATGTTTAGACCTAGTGCCCATATAAGGGTCCTACTAAAATTATATGGTTTATACGCTGCAGGTCGCAAATATTAAGATATTTTGATAGAATTTGGTACACAGACCTATATTGACCCAATTACGCAGCCTATTGATTTTGGTGAACATCGGTCCATGTTTAGACCTAGTGCCCATATAAGGGTCCTACCAAAATTATACTCTTTATACGCTGCAGGTCGCAAATATTAAGATATTTTGATGAAATTTGGTACACAGACCTATGTTGGCCCAGTAACGCAGCCTATTGATTTTGGTGAACATCGGTCCATGTTTAGACCTAGTGCCCATATAAGGGTCCTACCAAAATTATATTGTTTATACCCTGCAGGTCGCAAATATTAAGATATTTTGATGAAATTTGGTACACCGACCTATGTCAGCCCAAGGATGATGCCTATTGATTTTGGTTAACACCGGTCCATGTTTAGACCTAGTGCCCATATAAGGGTCCCCCCAAAATTATATTGTTTATACACTGCAGGTCGCAAATATTAAGATATTTTGATGAAATTTGGTACACAGACGGCATGCCCGACTTTAACCTTTTTACTCGTTTTATTTTAAAAAAGAAACGAAAATAATTTCAATAACTCATTCGAAATTCGTAAGTATAAAAATTGTAAAAAATTATCAAGTTTTGTAGCCTTCGCTATTCTGTACCCAACACAATATATTCAAATTAAATATATCCAATTCTGAGAGAACCACCCCGCGGACTTTCCTTATAAGTTTCGCATTTTATTGCTTGCATTAGCCACACAAAAATAGAGCAGTCAATGGATAACATAACAACAGAACAACTCGTATTTTGATTTTTGTCAGATAACAAATGTAAAGAGAATCGTTAAGAATTGTTTTTTCATCAACGTTTACGTAGTTCCTTGCCTTTATTTGGATTAAGTAAATATTGAAGAGAAAAGTTGTTGTGATTAATTTTATCATAGATTTGGCGCAATTGGCTTCCGAAAAGCAGGGATGACAGGCAATACCGCTAAAATACCGTTGTCGATTCAAATCCCTTTCAACTGGTTACCGTTACCGAAATAACTATGTAAAATACCGTTATCCTTAAAATACCGATACCGAAATAAATGAAATATTTTTTTTAATTTTGGATTTGTTAAATTTAACAAAAGAATTTGTTAAAATCAACAAATTTTATTTTAAGCCAAAAAACAGGAATAAACTTTGTTAAAGTAACAAATTTTTCTATCCAGCCAACAGACGTATTATTTTGAGTGTATAAACACATTAGTCAATGTTAAGTTATATAATTTTCTGTATTATTTTTTTTTCTCGGGAGGTTATTAAAGTTACATATTTACCCCTAAATTCATAAACGCTTTGTAAAATTATAGGAGGTTTATTGAACAAATTTTGTATGAAAATGACGTTTTGTAAACCTGCTATAACTTTACAAAGCATTTATGAATTGAGGGATTACTATCTGGGGTCAAAAAAAAATGTATGTTAATTTTAATACAATTATACAATAATTTAATACAACATTAAGAAGCTGATCTTATATGTTCCATTTAGTGTTTCTAATGCCCAGACAGAAATGAAAAAATTTCTGGGATACGTAGATGACAATTTCTTATTTCGCACTTTTTAATGTTTAATTCAAATCTAGTCTTAAATCTAATGAGAAAAATATTGAGAAAAGTAACTACACAGAGAAAGAATTATAGTTAAATAAATTTTTGTCTCATATTTGAATTAGCATTTTATTTTTTTTGAAACATTTTTAAATTAAGCATGAATAAAGATGCGAAATTTAAATAGACACATTTAAACTTTGCGCATAGTTTATTTAATATGGCAGTAAATTTTTTATTTTTTATATAATAGTTATCACTGAAGACTAACCCCTAAATTCATAAACGCTTTGTAAAATTATTGGAGGTTTATTGAACAAATTTTGTATGAAAATGACAAAGCATTTATGAATTTAGGGGTAAATTTACACAATACAACACTCAGATAAAAAAGTTGGTAAAAAATTTACTATTTTTGTACTGATTTTTAGTAATTTTTTTTTAATAATTATTTTTTATATTCTCTTATTACAAATTAAGAATTTTTCTAAAATAATTTCTCAAAACCGGTACTAATTTTTCAAAACTGAGTGCTAAACTTAGTAAAAAAAAAAATATACTAATTTAACAACGAGTGTATACTTAAGGAAATTTTGAGAATTCTTATTTAGTTTATATTTGTTATTACAGTAGACTCGCGGTAACGTGAACTATTAAAAACCCAGCGTGTTCACGTTTGCGAAGTTGTTCATGTTTACGAAGGTGTAATTCTTTAAATTATCCAAATAAATTAGACATGTGTTTTAACTAAAATTCATATATTTTTTTGTGTTTTGGATTGTTATATGTTTTGTTAAGAAAAAAAAATTTACTTTGAAATTAATTTAAAAAATGGGTTATCTTTTTCTGGATTTTCTTTTTTTTGCAAATTGCTTAACACGGCCTTTTGGCGGAGATGTTTAAGTACGCTGATATCTGTTGGACTTATGTTTTCATCTTCCGCCCATTCCAAAGCTTTATTAAAAATGTTGATTGTTTCACTAGGCTCTATTCTGGTATGTGCTCTTTCCAGAATACTGTCCTCGCTTTCACTTTCATCGCTGGTCAAAACTTCGTTCATTTTGGTTGCGTTTGGAAGATCTTCAGTACATTCATGGATATCAGCAAATGTAAAATTAACCTGCAAACACTCAATTAGAATCAAAACCCTATAAACAATTTCACTGGAATTCAAGTAGAAAACAAGTTCAATTCCAGCCCTGTTTTCCAGTTTCAAGGCTTGAATACAACTTTAATTGCATTTTATTTCAATAGCATACTCCAGCAAAAGGGAAACAAACATTCAAGTTTGAAATTTTTTTGTTAAATATACAAATGCTAGAATTTGAAATCTACTTTACTTCAAGCAAAGTTTAAAGCACTTGAATTTTTAAAACCTGTGTGTAGAGTTTGCTGTTCGGTTTTAATCGAAACCGAAACCGCGGTTTTTCAAGCCTCAAAACCGAAACCGAAAACCGACAAAAATAAGTCGGTTTTTAAAAAATACTTTAACCAATAAAAATAAATAATAAAATTGCATATTATTGAATCTTGAATTTCGAAATGATATTATCATGGGGTTTCTAGAAGACGTTCGTTTTTACGCGAATGAGTGACTACATGTACTATGTTTTTGTATTGCTTGTATTTTGTTATTGTATTTTCGTTCGTGTGAAGAAAACGTCATCTAGAAAGATTTTTTTTGTTTTTATTACGGATAATATTAACCCATTATAATTTTGGAAAAGAATTGCAACAAAAAGTCATGTGTTTGAAGAGATATTGAGTTTCATATAGTCAGTTCAGATTTTCACCGCGTATTTTTCAAAAATTTTTACTCCGCTAAATTTATAAAATTGTAACTTTATATCGTTTTAAACAAATTGCTAAAATTTAAATTTAAACTCTTTAAAATTCAGCTTTAGTTGCCGAAAAAAGTATAAAAAATTTTAGTTTATAACGGTTTTCCACGTTTTTTTTTCCCGGAAAGGTCAAGAAGTGGCATTATTGCCTTCATTCGAGTGAAAAATTCAGTCGAATATTAATAAATATCTTGAGCGTGTTAAATTACTTAGTTTTTATACATATTTAATTATTTTGAAACAATTATATTACTATCACAGGAAAACCGAAAAATAACCGAAACCGCGGTTTTTATAATTTCGAAAAACCGAAACCGCGGTTTTCAAATTTTTCGGTTTTTAGCAAACTCTACCTGTGTGCTTATTGGGAAGAGTTACTGGACGGAAGAAAAGGTTCAAACCTATGGAATAATTGAGATAACCGACAAATGTAGAAAACAAAACAACGTTTTCTATGTTTATTGATTGCATTTTAAATTTGTTCACGTTATATGGCTTTCTCGCCGAGTTCACGCTACAGAGTAGTCAGTGTAAAAAAAATGTTGTTCATGTTAGCCGGTGTTCACCTAAGGCGGTGTTTTTGTTACCGCGAGTCTACTGTATTGATATATTCTTCGTTTGAAAATAAAACTCATAAAATTTTGTTGTATCTACAATGCATAAAAAGGCAATAACTGGAGAATCGTTTGCAATTTTTACCCCAAATTTCAAGTAGGCTGAAGTAATTGTACATCTAATATTTTTTTTAAATTAAATTAAATTTTTTTTTTTATTTTACAGTTTGTTTATTTTTTGTTACTTTTTTGCTAATTTCAACAGATTGATTTCAAATTGCAGTTTACTACAATTTACTGAAATTTAGTGGCGTCTACTAATTATTATACTAATTTCATTGTACTAAAATTATTGATATTTAGAAAATTTTTTAACAGATTTTAGCAATTCGATTTTGAGTTGCTAAAATTTAAAAGCAGCTACTATTTTTTTTTTATTAATTTTATTGTACTACAAATCAGTAGACGTGTGTTGATAAAATTAGCAAAAAATACCACTAGGCCCAAAACAGTTAAATTTCCCGTAATAATAGCAAAATTTTCAATAGTCATTAAAGACTTTTTGGTTGCTACAGTTATAAACCTCATTAGAGGTATAATAACGGTAAAACATCAAATTTAGAGTAAAATTTTAGATGCACCTCTAAACTTCTAATTACTTTGCCCAAGGATTTGGAGTAAAATTAAAATGCTTGAAATTTTTGAAGTATAGTGAACTTAAGGGAATATGAATAAAAATTTAATTTTCGCACCATAAGTGCGGGATTATAAAAAAGAAAACCAATTTTTATATCACGTATTTCGCCAGAACAAAAAAAAAAAAAACAAATGGTTACAAAAAGCTTTTTTCATAGATAAATGTTAAACAAATAAATATTTTCGACCTTTTGGTACACAGATATGTACAAAAGAGTTGTATAAAAGTATTTTTCCTAAAGAAAAATTGGCGAAATAAATTTTTATTAATATATAAAAGAAAGAAATAAATTAGTTGTTCAGAAAAATATATTTTTAGTTATTTAGATATTGACTTAGCAAATTTATCGATGTTGTGATTTATTGTAAAAATTCTGCGAAGCAGCAATTATTTTTGCAGACTCAAGATAACGAAATTTTAGGGTTTGCTTTATTTAAATACGCCTATTAAAATTTCGCTTGCTGTATTAGGGCCAGTATTACTGTCAGCACTTAGTGGGATTTTTCACTTATATTTTACTTAACTATTAGCTGACTATAACACCATTAAGTTAAATTTTAGACTTCGTTTTCTCATTTAAAAAAAGAAGCAGATAAATATTCATTCATAAAGAAAACAAATTTGACATTTGGTTTAACTATGATTGTAGCTTTCTAATGACTACTAAAATATGTGGATTTTAAAGTTTTTATTGCAGTTCTTGTGCTGCAGACATATAGCGGAATGGGTTACATAACATATTAATTCGATACATATTTATACACATGATAGTATAGAGAAATTACACTATTTATTGTGATTTGTCATATTTTTATGAAAATTTATATAATATTCATACTTATTCATACAAACAGGTAAAATTTAATTCAACTGAATAAGACCAAAACTCCGAAATGACTGCAGAGTTAGTGACCACTAAACAATCTTTATTACATCGAGTTTTAATTGTTAATGTTTCATTTCCTATCACCACTTAAAAAACCAACTAAGTTACACATTTTCGCAATTTTTGCTTTACAATTTTTTACATTATTGGAGATTTGGGTAATTAGAATCGAACAATTACTTAACTAAAATTTTCGATTAATCAATTAAATACCCTACTATAAAGCCTTCAGTTACAAAAATGTTACAAATTTTTAGGATTTACTCATATGTATGTATGCATTAGCTTTATGGTTATTGTTAAATGTAGCCAATTGTACATACACATAGAAACTTACTTCAAACCAACATAATGTTAAAAGCACATTGAAAAATTTACATAAAAACTTTTTACTCCATCTCATTTTGTTAGGCAGTCAGGTTGTGAATTTTCCTTTTGGTATTTTTATTCATATGCGAAGTGCAAATAACAACAATTTAACAACTTTTTTTTTGTGTTGAACAACATAAAAATTTGCATACAATTTTTTTTATTTTATTAAAAATACATTTTGGCAGGGAGTTTTCCGTGATAAACATATAACGAACATGGTTATTAAAAAGATAATACCTTTGGTATTAACCTTAAACAACATAGAAAAGTTGTTTTGTTGAATTTTGAAATGATATTTTATCTACGGTTTTCTTATAAATTGACTGTAAATAAAATCCATGCGTTTTTTGAATGTCCTGTTGTAATATGGGAACTATAGGCTACCGATTTCTATAAAAAAACAGAAACAAACATTGTTTTTGTCAACAAAAAAAAAAAAGATTTTTTTATTAATAAATTTAATTAAAGTTGTACTTTTAATTGAGTAACACTTTATTGCAATATTACTAAAAAATATATAATTTTTTAAAGTCACTCATTTTGGCATCTAACAAAATTTACTAAGTTTTGGATTTTGTAGCTTTAACAACCAATAAACTACTGTCATCAGAATTATTTTACGAGTAGTTTGAAAGCTACAGCACTATTTTATAGATCCCGTGTTCATTTACAATGGTATTTTTTCTCCTTAAAATATAGGCATCCCAAATATACATACATGGATGTTTTTTGCTAGCATTCAAAATTTGTTCTTGGTAAATACTAGGGTATTCAATTAATCGGCTTTTTATTTTAATCGATTAATCGTGCAAATAATTATTCGGGATTTTTTCTTAACCGGTTAATCGAACAAAGTTTTAAAATTAATCGATTAATCGAAAAAAAATTTATGTAAAATAATATACATACACTTGTTGTGTTTTTAATTATTTTATTTAAAAAAGGAACAAAAATAAATTCAGTAACTCTTCTGAAATTCATAAAAATAAAAAAATTTAATAATTGAGATCAGATTTTGTCATTATTTTTATTTTTTCTGTCCTCTCTTTCACATATTAAAATTTTATCCAAATCAGGGAGAACCACATCGCAATGAGTTAAAGAGTTAAAGAAGAATATAAAACCCCGTACATTAATTTTTATCTCTTTCGTATGCATTGAATACATAAAAACGTAAATGTAGAGAGGAATTCTGATGAGAATTGATTTTTCCTCTACGTTTCCGTACCACCATCCGTTTATTTTATTAATTTATAGTGCTCACTAAACAAGCTTTATTACATTGAGAATTAATTATAATTAATAATTACAATAATCATTAATTACAACAATTATTATTGCTTTCGTTTAATATCAACGTTTAAAAAGTCGTAAAAAATAATTAAAAATTTACTATACGTAAATAGATACCACTACTTTACTAGATAAGTCACAACAACAAAGTAGTAATTTGGAAGATGACAAAGCAAACTGTGACAATTTTATGCTGTTTTTGTTTTTTCTTTGGGATTTAAAATGTTTATTAATGCTCCTACTTGAAAACATGAAATTGTCATTGAGTTGACGCTAACAAATATTTCTAGAAATTCTAAAAGGTCGTCCATTAATTACACTATGCGACAGTAAAAATCGGGATGGGATGAAACCAACGGGAAAAGTTATATCGGTCAAAAACAAGTTATACATGTCCCGGCGTTTCGCTGGGTCACACCAAGGAATCGAGATATATCTTTTTTTTGACATAACTCGAGAACCACTAGTCCGATTTTACTCAAACAATTTTAAAAAAATTAAAAATTACAATTCCTTTAATCTGTTCATATAACGTTTTTCTATATACTCAACAGTTTTGCCGGTAAAAATAAATGTTTGTTACCGCTACCATAAAAATCAATAACCTTTTGTTTATTACTTTTTTAATATTTTAGGCAAAAAATATTTTTTTCTTCATACATTTATTTTTACCGGCAAAACTGTTGAGTAATTTATTTTTTTAAAATTGTTTGAGCAAAATCGGACTAGTGGTTCTCGAGTTATGTCAAAAAAAAGACCACCAAAGGTCAAATCGATATATCTCGATTCCTAGAGTTGACCCAGCGAAACGTCGGGACACGTATAACTTTTTTTTTACCGGTATAACTTTCCCCGGTAGTTTGAACCCTTCCCGATCACTGACCACTAACATTTGTCTCACAGTGTTATTTTCTTAGGCCAGAATGAAATCCGGATATGCACAAGCCTACAGCAAATTATTTATCACAATTTTTTAAAAAAAATTTTGAGATTTTAGCACATTTACTTTAAGAAAAAATATATATTTTTAAACATTTTTGTAATTTTCTACCAATTTGTTAATGGGGGCTTCATATATATTATTAAATGTTGATCTAACGAGCTACTATATATTTTCAATAACCAGCAAAACTACACACATAATAATCCATGCATAAAAATACGAAAAAATGTCAAAATAACAAAAAATTTTGTAAAATATACGAAAAATGGTTTATTTTACGAAATTTTTTGTTGTTTTGACATTTTTTTCGTATTTTTATGCATGGATTATTATGTGTGTACACTAGGGCGGGTCGATTTAATAATCGCCCATGGCTCAGTGAAAATCGTATTCTAGGGATCAAAATAAGAAACTTTGCCGAAGGAACTATACCTCTAAAACGAATTCTACTACCCCCCAACTGTTGACTTTTGTCCCGTAGGGTCAAGTTTTGAAAAATCCCACTTTGACCCATTTAGAGTGCCCCAATCGAGTCCAAATGTATGACCGACCCCCACTAACTTTGGAGGGCCGATCCACCCATGCCAGTGGCACACCCCCTGGAACTCCCCTGGGGGTTCCCCATACAAACATTTTAAAAAATCACCATTTTTGGCACTTTATTTTATTATTTTTTATTTATTTTTATTATTTTATTTATTTTTTCTCTTTAGAAATTTATTTAGTCAGAACATATGTAAATGAAAAAATTAATTTAACTTAGTAATAGAAAAGAAAATAAAAAAAATTACTGTTTGAAGTCTTTTTTGCTTTCAAGTCTGGGCAATTTCGCACGGCTCTTTAATGTCGTCACCATAACAGCCTCTACATTTTCCGGTATAACTCGTTTGGAAACGCTAGCTAGCAATTGAACGTGTCGTTCTGTTGCAGGTCGTAAAATAGGTTGTGTGGGTTTTTTAAGCCACCACAAGACACAGCTGCATGTCGTAAACTTACTTAAGCTAAATCGGTTACAGGTAGAATTGAGCATAAAATTATCATAAAGGATTTTCCAGAAGTAATAAAAGGCGCACTTGCTTAACAGAATTTGTGGTCAGATTAACGTTTAATTTACATGTAAGTACTTTATGGGCAGTTTTGACAACAAAATCGGTTACAGGTGGAATTGAGCATAAAATTATCATAAAGGATTTTCCAGAAGTAATAAAAGGCGCACTTGCTTAACAGAATTTGTAGTCAGATTAACGTTTAATTTACATGTAAGTACTTTATGGGCAGTTTTGACAACAAAATCGGTTACAGGTAGAATTGAAATTACCATTTCATTCTTATTACCTCGTCTCCTAGACCATATATAACGCAACAGTTTTTGTGAATGCATTAAGTCGTTGTGAAGAACTCGAAGTGTGAAGTGCCAATTTGAGATAAAAAAATATTTAAAAAAAAATCATTCCAAATCAAGAAGTTTACAATGAATCCACCATCCTCTACACCGCAAGATGAAGCAATAACAACATCAACAACTATCGAAAACCCAATAGTCTGTTTTTGGTGTGTCTACTGATTTGACTGATCTTAATTTACCAACCCATCTGGATATCTTGAGATATTATTTTTACTTGAGCGAACAAAAAAAGTTGTCCTATAAAGCATTCACTATTCAAGTACAAGATAAGTTGATTGGAATTTGGGAAAAACTTGGTATGGAAATAATGCTGAAAAAAAGTGTATGTAATAAATTGAATAGATTGCTTGACAAATATCAAGAGCAAATCAAGAGAAGAAACAAACCCCAACAATTTACAGAGTATGTAAAATCTCTGGAAACAATTTTTTTCATTGGAACATGTAAATGCGATTTGAAGGCAGCTCCATGTGCATGCGGTTTGGTTCCCGAACGCCTCAAAGAGTTTATGCACGATCAACATAATCAGAGAAGTCTAACAATGGATGGATTTGCGATGGAAATTGAAGAGCAAGGAGCAACGTCTATGTCATCAATGCTAACATACCAAGATCCCGATGATTCAACATACGCACCGCCACCGGTTCAAGAAGATTTGGATATAAGCATAAGTTCACAATACACACAGAGATACGATTGTTTTAACTTTGCCTTGGTATGTGACAGATTTGGCGTGCCTGATAGAGTAGCATCAGCAATGGGAACAGCTCTTTTCCAAGATTTTAAAATGAAAGATATCCATGGCAAACCTCTCATCATGGATAAATCGAAAGTTCGCCGAGAAAAAGAGAAATGCAGACAAGAAGTGCTTCGCAAACGGTTAGATGATACCAATTTGTTAGCATTTTCATTCGATGGCAGAAAAGATGATACTTTAACGAGAGATACAATTGATGAGAAGTATCATACTAGAATGGTAAAAGAACCTCATCTTGTTATTTTGAGAGAACCGAATTCTGAATTGATTGGTTACGTAAGACTGGAACATGAAACCGCTGAATACAAAACAACCAAATTAAATGATTTTTTCAACGATAAAAATATATCACTGGATGCATTAATTGGCATATGCACTGACGGTGAGCCAACAAACACTGGCCCAAACGGTGGAATTATACGACGATTCGAATTGCTGTTAAAAAGACCATTGCATTGGTTCGTTTGGCTTCTACACTTCAACGAACTTCCGTTTCGGCATTTGTTTGAAGCTTTGGATAAATCAACCAGCACTGGACAAAGATCGGCAACCGGAAAATTGAGCCATCAAATCGAAACTTGTGAAACTCTTCCGGTAAGTTATTGCTATCACTCATTTATTATAATTGTCAACCGTTTTTAATTGTTTTATTTTTATATATTTTCAGGTGGTGGACGGCTTTCAGAAAATTGAGTTGAAAAATATGCCCCCTGCTCCAGAAAAAATTGAATTTTCCACCGATTCCAAGTACTTATACGACATGGCCCATGCAATTTCTAGCGGCGTGGTTTCAGTGGATCTGGCAAACATCAAACCAGAGAAAATTGTACATTCTCGGTGGCTCACCAAGGCCGCTAGACTATTACGATTATATGTGACAACGGAAAATCCAGATGCAAATTTAAGAATACTGGTTGAATTTATAATTACATGTTATGTGCCAATGTACTTCAATATCAAGTATTACAGCTCTGTCGTGTACGGTAGTAGATTATTTTTCAAATTCATTAGTTGGTCAAGATTTCTAGAACCTCGTTTACGCAAAATTGTCAATAAAGTAATTACAGATAATTCATATTATGCGCATTCGGAAAATATCTTGTTATCAATGTTGTTTGATGATAGCAAAGAAAAGCGCGACTGTGCTATCAAGATAATTCTACGCTATCGAACCGATGTTGACGACCCAACGGGACTTAGAGCTTATAAAAAACCAGATATAAACTTTTATTGCACAAGTTACACGGAAATGATCAATATGAATGACATAAATGACGTATTTGAACCACCATTCACGCGAAGCATTCCATACGATACTCTGAAAGAATATTTAAATCAAGATGATCCACCGTTTAATGATCCAAAAATTCCATCACACATACAAGAAACAGAAAGACACGTTCAATTGCTAGCTAGCGTTTCCAAACGAGTTATACCGGTCATACATTTGGACTCGATTGGGGCACTCTAAATGGGTCAAAGTGTGATTTTTCAAAACTTGACCCTACGGGACAAAAGTCAACAGTTGGGGGGTAGTAGAATTCGTTTTTTCCCTGAGCAATGGGCGATTTTTTTGCCTCCCCACAAATCGACCCGGCCTAGTGTACACTCACAATATATTTTCCAATATAAGTTTGTTTTCAATTGAAGAATCAATTAAAATACATTGAAACATATTGTTTAAGTTTTTTGTTCATCAATAAAAAACAAACTAGAAAAAATATGTGTCGTCTATAGGAGTTGTTATTTTCAGTCAAATATTCTATTTTTAGAAAAAATAATTTAAATAATTTCGTTGTTTTCTGTTATACCGGAAAATGTAGAGGCTGTTATGGTGACGACATTAGAGAGCCGTGCGAAATTGCCCAGACTTGAAAGCAAAAAAGACTTCAAACAGTAATTTTTTTTATTTTCTTTTCTATTACTAAGTTAAATTAAGTTTTTCATTTACATATGTTCTGACTAAATAAATTTCTAAAGAGAAAAAATAAATAAAATAATAAAAATAAATAAAAAATAATAAAATAAAGTGCCAAAAATGGTGATTTTTTAAAATGTTTGTATGGGGAACCCCCCAGGGGAGTTCCAGGGGGTGTGCCACTGGCATGGGTGGATCGGCCCTCCAAAGTTAGTGGGGGTCGGTCATACATTTGGACTCGATTGGGGCACTCTAAATGGGTCAAAGTGTGATTTTTCAAAACTTGACCCTACGGGACAAAAGTCAACAGTTAGTAGATTATTTTTCAAATTCATTAGTTGGTCAAGATTTCTAGAACCTCGTTTACGCAAAATTGTCAATAAAGTAATTACAGATAATTCATATTATGCGCATTCGGAAAATATCTTGTTATCAATGTTGTTTGATGATAGCAAAGAAAAGCGCGACTGTGCTATCAAGATAATTCTACGCTATCGAACCGATGTTGACGACCCAACGGGACTTAGAGCTTATAAAAAACCAGATATAAACTTTTATTGCACAAGTTACACGGAAATGATCAATATGAATGACATAAATGACGTATTTGAACCACCATTCACGCGAAGCATTCCATACGATACTTTGAAAGAATATTTAAATCAAGATGATCCACCGTTTAATGATCCAAAAATTCCATCACACATACAAGAAACAGAAAGACACGTTCAATTGCTAGCTAGCGTTTCCAAACGAGTTATACCGGAAAATGTAGAGGCTGTTATGGCGACGACATTAGAGAGCCGTGCGAAATTGCCCAGACTTGAAAGCAAAAAAGACTTCAAACAGTAATTTTTTATTTTTTCTTTTCTATTACTAAGTTAAATTAATTTTTTCATTTACATATGTTCTGACTAAATAAATTTCTAAAGAGAAAAAATAAATAAAATAAATAAAATAAATAAAAAATAATAAAATAATGTGCCAAAAATGGTGATTTTTTAAAATGTTTGTATGGGGAACCCCCCAGGGGAGTTCCAGGGGGTGTGCCACTGGCATGGGTGGATCGGCCCTCCAAAGTTAGTGGGGGTCGGTCATACATTTGGACTCGATTGGGGCACTCTAAATGGGTCAAAGTGTGATTTTTCAAAACTTGACCCTACGGGACAAAAGTCAACAGTTGGGGGGTAGTAGAATTCGTTTTAGAGGTATGGTTCCTTCGCCAAAGTTTCTTATTTTGATCCCTAGAATACGATTTTCCCTGAGCAATGGGCGATTTTTTTGCCTCCCCACAAATCGACCCGGCCTAGTGTACACTCACAATATATTTTCCAATATAAGTTTGTTTTCAATTGAAGAATCAATTAAAATACATTGAAACATATTGTTTAAGTTTTTTGTTCATCAATAAAAAACAAACTAGAAAAAATATGTGTCGTCTATAGGAGTTGTTATTTTCAGTCAAATATTCTATTTTTAGAAAAAATAATTTAAATAATTTCGTTGTTTTCTGTTTTAAAACAAAAAACTCAAATATTTTCGGTTTTCTTTTTTGTTAAAATAGTTTGTTTATATGCGACCTTCTCCGAGAAAAGGGACCTAGTGTGTGAAAATGAAGTTTTGAGAAGAACGCATTTAAAGTTTCATAACGCATTATCACTTTGAACACACCTTCAGTTGGGAGATGCGATTTCGTAGGGTTAATCTAAATCATTGCATCTTAACTCATTTCATCTTATTCTACACCCTTTTAGGTACCAGAATCCACTCTTAAGTTCAAAACAGTTTTTTGACACACTAGGTCCCTTTTCTCGGAGAAGGTCACATATACAAAATTATTTCAATTCAAATTACAAGAAATTCTTTACTCATACACACAAACAAAGCCAATAAAAATATGAACATGTGTGTTTGTGTATGGTGTAGTGTTTTGAAAATTCCAACGAAAAAAAAACTTTCAAATATGAAAAACAAACCACAAAATCGTTTTTTTTACGAATTTTGATGAATTTTGCAGACTATGAGCCCCGAGGTAACATGGGCAGGAGGTGATAAAGTTTGTGGCTACTTATGTGGTTGCGAGGAATATAAATGTTATGTGCCTAAAAATAGATTTTCATAAAGAATATTTTATTCAATATATAAACGTGGTCATGCTGGGATTCGAACTTGGGAACCCTGCTTGTTAGCCGAGATAGATATAATTTGATATAATATGATACAAGTAGGTCACTATTTGATACAACTAGATCTAATTTCATTGATTAAGAAATAGTTTAATACAAATTTATCCGAAATTTTTCCCCATTGGAATGTATGAAATCATATCTAAAGTAATAAAATTATATCCAATTAGATAAAATCGTACATAAAAATATGTGATTACTAGGGTTGGTAAATTTTTTTGCGACAAAGGCGCATCAATATATAAACGTGGTCATGCTGGGATTCGAACTTGGGAACCCTGCTTGTTAGCCGAGATAGATATAATTTGATATAATATGATACAAGTAGGTCACTATTTGATACAACTAGATCTAATTTCATTGATTAAGAAATAGTTTAATACAAATTTATCCGAAATTTTTCCCCATTGGAATGTATGAAATCATATCTAAAGTAATAAAATTATATCCAATTAGATAAAATCGTACATAAAAATATGTGATTACTAGGGTTGGTAAATTTTTTTGCGACAAAGGCGCATCGCGATTCTTGTTCCATGGGTCGTTTCCAGAAACTTTGGCCAAGAAACAATAGCTCAAAAGTGAATTTCGAGTCCCCGGATTTTTTAAAACAAAAAGTCAGATATTCGTCAATTTTCACAACAATTTCGTCAATTTTTACGAATTGCGAATTTCAAAAACGGGTGGTACGGAAAATTTGCGTGTGCGCCCAGTAAAAATAAAAATTTTCAAAATCGGTTGACGTTCAAGGTCCCCGTAAAGCGGTTGAAATTTCGAAAAGTTTAAAAATATCCTTAAATTTTGTTGAAAAATATTTGTTGTTGTGATATATTAGCCGTTTTTTCTAATCACTTGGATTTAATAAATCCAAAAAGTATTTCTAAAAGTGCTCAACAGATGGGGTTAGATTCTCCCTATTTTAAAAAAAAATTCTGTCCGACACTTCTTTCACCCTAATTTTAAATAACGAATTCGATGATGAAGGATTTTACTTTAACTTTTAATTTTTAATTATATTTTATATAAAACAGCGATAAACAGTCTGCCTTTTCAGTTTTATCACTTCAATTTATATTTTTACACAATTGAAAAATTCCATTGCAATATTTAATATTCACTAATTGGATTTAATTAAATTACTTACTGTAGAGTGAAAAGTTGCCATTTCTATTTGAGCTATTTCTCCATGTCCAAGATCGAAAATATATATTTAGTGCGGTGTAGTTTTTTTTTCTAAACATATTTCATAAAAAAAAATTAATAAAAACCTTTTATTTGTTAGTTTTTCAGTTTTTTTGTTTCTCTTTTAATTTTCGTTCGTATTTTTTTCTGTCATTAAATTAATAGGCTGTTTCATATATTTTTGCTTTTATTATGGATTTATCAAATCCAGCTTTTTTTTTGGATTTAATAAATCCACTTTTTGTATAAAAAATTCTAAATCCAGGTGATTAAAAAAAATGCTAATTATTTCTAATACATATCAAGTTCGCTAAATAAAAAAAAATAAAAAATTTTTAATTGACGGAAGAGGTTCTGAAATACTGCTACTTGAATTTTGCTGAAAAACAAGTTTTTTAATTTTTCAGTCGAGCCTTCAAAAGTTAGTCCAAAACTGTTTTTAATTTCTTTCATTTTCAAACCTACTATCTATATCAAATTACACTGTGAGACAAATGGTAGGGGTCAGTGATCGGGAAGGGTTCAAACTACCGGGGAAAGTTATATCGGTAAAAAAGAAGTTATACGTGTCCCGGCGTTTCGCTGGGTCACCCCTAGGAATCGAGATATATCGATTTGACCTTTGGTGGTCTTTTTTTTTGACATAACTCGAGAACCACTAGTCCGATTTTGCTCAAGCAATTTTAAAAAAATTAAAAATTTCAATTCCTTTAATCTGTTCATATAACGTTTTTCTATATACTCAACAGTTTTGCCGGTAAAAATAAATGTATCAAGAAAAAAATATTTTTTGCCTAAAATATTAAAAAAAAGTAATAAACAAAAGGTTATTGATTTTTATGGTAGCGGTAACAAACATTTATTTTTACCGGCAAACCTGTTGAGTATATAGAAAAACGTTATATGAATAGATTAAAGGAATTGTAATTTTTAATTTTTTTAAAATTGTTTGATCAAAATCGGACTAGTGGTTCTCGAGTTATGTCAAAAAAAAGATATATCTCGATTCCTAGGGGTGACCCAGCGAAACGCCGGGACACGTATAACTTGTTTTTGACCGATATAACATTTCCCGTTGGTTTCATCCCATCCCGATTTTGACTGTCGCATAGTGTTATCTTTCCTTTGAGTGCAAAAAAGTTGACATATGTTGAAGGGTATTCCATGGACGCTGCGACAAAAGTTGTAAAAATTTTCACAGCACCAAAGAATATGTTAATAAAATTTGTTGCAATGTTAACATATTTTATCGTTTAAAACATACCAATCAATATGTTCGTTTACAGAGGTTCGTCCCTTAACTTTGCTTATACATTAAAAGTTCTATAAATGTCACCTGCTTTAAATGTCGATATGCTTTAATTGCTATTACACCTTAAAAGTCGTAAAATCAAGCTAAATAAATAATTCTATAGTGAAAAAAATATATTATTTCTTCAACTTAAAAATAGATTTAAAAAAATAACTGCCGTCAACTTTAAAATGTACATTAAAGTTCCAAATTTTAATTAAAGTTAAAATTTTGCTAAATGCAATTCTTCAACATAAGAATTTAACTAATAACGATTGCAAATTATAGCGTTGGAACTTAATGCATCGTTTAATGAAAAAGTTGATTTTAAGCTAACGATGGCTGATTTGCAAAATTCAAATGACATGGTATTCGCCTTCGAAATATGTCTGGGGAAAAACTGTCCTTCAACTGTTCTCGGATTCTTTAATGAATTTAAAGCTAAAATTTCAATCATAGATCTGCGGATTCAGAAAATTTATAATGATGGCCTTATTACTGTAGAGTTGTAAAATGAAAAAAAAAAATAGTTTCCTAGTACGCTTTAATATTCTGAAAATTCCTTGAGTAATGTTTTAAACAAAATAATCAATCAGAGGGTTACATATAACTTTTAGGCCCAGCTTTTAGGATGTAGATTATCTTTAAACTTAGTTTAATGCAGTTTATAACTGGAATACTGCTTCTAAAATCTATTTTATTTTTCGTTTTCGGTTTAACTAAACCAAATTTAACTAACATCCCAAAAACTCGGTCTTAATGTATTAATCTTATTTAATTCAATGCCGTAGCTTTTTCGAATTTAAAGACTGAAGTCAACATGTTACAAACTTATTTAAAAAACTGTTGAACAAAAATTAAAAAAAATTGGTTTTGTCTGATTTTGACTTAATTGAATTGATTCAGATGCAAAAGAAGTGTTTCCTTAATATTGCCTAAAAATAATAATAAATTGAAGCTTTTGTTACACAATAGGTTCAGAAATGGGCTCTGTAAAGGCTAAACATTAAAATTGCCTCTAAAATATGCTATTTCAGACATTATAAAAAGCACATTTAAATCACTTTGAAAAATGTATTATATTATATATTATAAAGAGTACTTCTAAATCACTCTAAAAATGCAAACAAAATGTACTCGTATTGATGTGATGAAAATGTGTATCTAAAAACCATACTTTTATTAACATCATGTAATCACTTTTAAATTACTAACAAAATACTTAAATTGAACTACTGACAACATGGGACATCACGTGTAAAATAAATCAGTGTTAGAGCTAAATTGTAACTACTTCACAACCAGTTGATGCTATTCGGAGTGCTTTTATAATAACTTTTTTGTAATGACTTTTTTTGCTGGGATGTTTAATAAAATTTATTATCAATTATTTTTATTTCATTATTATTTATATTCATGCACTCATTCATTCAAGCATACATTCATTAATTCATTTCTCCATTAAGAAATGAATTACAATTAATTACAAATATAAATTTAAAAATTATAAACTAATTTCTCAGAGTGTAAAGACACCCAATACATTCACATTCTCTCTTTCTGCCGACCACTGATCTAGACTAACCAGTGTTAAAAGAAGAATAAACAGCAGTATACTTGATAAAACTTGATAAAATAGCGAATATGTATAGCAGGGATGATAAAGTTGGTACTATAGTACTTTTTGTGGTACTATTGGAACTTCAAAAGTACTATCGTACTCCTCTGACTCATTTAGTTAAGTTTTTTGTTCATTTTTTAATATTAATACAAATTACACTGTGAGACAAATGGTAGGGGTCAGTGATCGGGAAGCGTTCCGGGGAAAGTTATATCGGTAAAAAAGAAGTTATACGTGTCCCGGCGTTTCGCTGGGTCACGTCTAGGAATCGAGATATATCGATTTGAAGTAAGTAACTATCATATAGGGGAAATTGTCACCTTTGGTGGTTTTTTTTTGACATAACTCGAGAACCACTAGTCCGATTTTGCTCAAACAATTTTTAAAAAAATTAAAAATTACAATTCCTTTAATCTGTTTTTCTATATACTCAACAGTTTTGCCGGTAAAAATAAATGTATGAAGAAAAAAATATTTTTTGCCTAAAATATTAAAAAAAAGTAATAAACAAAAGGTTATTTGATTTTTATGGTAGCGGTAACAAACTAAAAAACGGTCATGTATGTGCGTGGACAATTAAAAGGAAAGTGTTATTTTTTAATTAATTTTGTTTTTTCCGTTGGCTACCTGCATGATTTTGTTACAAAAATTGCACCCACGTTTATGAGTGGTCAAGTTTTAGAACATTTCGAAAAATTTAAAACGCACACGAATCAGGTATATAGCCACCCTTAAAAGATGTGCCAATTCATAAGTACCTCTCAGTAAAATATTGAAACTTACGTAGTTTTTATAGGTGTTCATTGATCGATTTTTGTCATTCAACAAGTGTCTCCGAACGCGTAAAGTACGATTTTTTTAAAGTGACGAAAAAGTAATAAAAGCATAAAACCGAAATGAGTGCAAATTGTCCAGAAAATATCAATTTATTTTGTTACGTTTGTGGCAAAAGAGCTTTTTCAACAAATACTGCATTACTCACTGAGCAAGTGGAGCGTACTTTTAAACCTTATTTTGATTCCGAAATAATTCGCGGCATTTCGTGGGCCCCAGACAAAATTTATAAAACGTGCTACAATGCTCTTAACATGTGGATCCAAGGGAAACGCAGTTCACTTTCTTTTGGTGTATGATTTGGACTGATCCAGGAGAGCACAATTCCGATAACTGTTACGCTTGCGCAAACCAAATATGTGGAGTAAATCGGAAAGGCCTTAAACGAAGAGTTTACATATCTGTTAGAAGTGCACAAATACCTCTACCGCATTCGGATGAAATACCAATTCCACCGCTTCCAAGTCCTGACAGAGAAACTTCTTTTTCTATTGAAACAATGGATCAATCGGATTTCACCTATAAACCAACTCCAGAAGCCGGCCCATCGAACAAAATAATTCCAATATCACAAGCTAGAATGGACAAGATTGTTGCAGAATTAAACCTTTCTCAACGTGAAGCAGAAAAACTTGCCCAGCTTTTGAAAGAAGGCAACAATTTGGAGCCTAATATCAAAGTCACCGGATATCGAAGACGTCAATTGCTATTCCAACGGTACTACACACTCAACGAAGGGAACATATTTGTGTACTGCCACGATATAAAGGGACTGATGGAGGCGATGGCCATTAATTATGTCGCAGCTGATTGGCGAATGTTCATCGATTCTTTGAAATCAAGCCTGAAAGTCGTTTTGCTACATAAATATAATAAAAAACCAAGCATTCCCATTGGCTACAGCACAGACATGAGCGAAACATACGATTCGATGAAAATAATTTTGGATTTGTTTGCTACACTGATCACATGTGGCGGATCAGTTGTGATCTGAAAGTCGTGGCGATGCTAAGAGGTCTCCAAGGAGGCTATACGAAAAACATGTGTTTCTTGTGTCTTTGGGATACCCGATTTAAAGGAAACCAATACGAAACGCATGACTGGCTTCCTCGAGATCCAACGGAGAAAGGACACAACTGCGTAAATGATCCACTGGTGCCAATGGAGAACGTCCTCATGCCCCCTCTCCATATCAAACTGGGAATCGTAAAAAATTTCATCAAGGCCATTGTGAAGCAACCGAAAATTCTTGATTGTTTGAATAATATTTTCCCACGAATCAGCGAAGCAAAATTGAAGGAAGGTGTTCTGAATGGGCCGGATATACGAAAGCTCATGAAATCAAAGGAATTTAAAGGTGCTTTAGACGGTAATGATTACTTTGCGTGGAGGGCAGTCAATATCATAGTCAGAAAGTCATACGATATTTTTTGGGAAGTACGCGAGCACACAATTACCCCGCTCTTGTGACCAAGATGTTGCACTACTTCCAGAAAATTGGAGTGAATATGTCCCTCAAATTTCACTTCTTGCATCACCATCTCGAATACTTCAGCAAGCAGCTAGCCTCAGAGTCGGATGAACATGGCGATCGCTTCCATCAAGTGGCAATGCCAATGGAAACGCGATATAAAGGCAAAAGGCTCGATTCGCTGCTGGCTGAAATTTGTTGGTGGTCGCAAAAGACATATGATCCCGACAATGAAGATGAAGAATATACAATGGGAGTTTCCTCCGAGGGTAAGTCACAAAAATGAAGTTAACTGACTGATTAAAAACAATTGATTTTTTCCAGATGAAGACAGATCCTCATCCGATACAGACTCTGAACAAGTGGGCGAACCACCACGCAAGAAAGTAAAGGGCGCAAACAAACGAAAATAAGTTTTGCGTTCATCGATTTTTATAACCTATGTATCTATGTAATAACCTAATAATTACCTGTAATAATTTTTAATTTTACGTGTTAATAATAAATAATATATAATAAATATTATCCAAACTCATTGAAACATAAAATCAATATTCTTGTCAAAATGAGATACCTTCACTTAATTGTGAATAAAAGCGAAACGCGTCCATCGATTTTCATGATCTGTGTCTCATTTTGTTTAAAGGTTATGTGACTTTGCGTGAAAGTAATACGACTTGCCTTTTTTCCGTTTTGGATTTTTTATGAATTTAAAAAATAAAAAAATTTAATATTTTAGGCAAAAAATATTTTTTTTCTTCATACATTTATTTTTACCGGCAAAACTGTTGAGTATATAGAAAAACGTTATATGAACAGATTAAAGGAATTGTAATTTTTAATTTTTTTAAAATTGTTTGAGCAAAATAGGACTAGTGGTTCTCGAGTTATGTCAAAAAAAAGACCACCAAAGGTGACAATTTCCCCTTTATGATAGCTACTAACTTCAAATCGATATATCTCGATTCCTAGACGTGACCCAGCGAAACGCCGGGACACGTATAACTTGTTTTTGGCCGATATAACATTTCCCTTTGGTTTCATCCCGATTTTGACTGTCGCATAGTGTTATTAGGGGTTTTCATAAAAACTCGTAAATTCCTTGTAGACCTTGTATAAATACAAACCAAAAATTTTATGTATGGAGTGTGCATTAAGCGGCCCATACATTAAGGAACATTGAGTAGGGAACAAAAAATATCAAAAAATTTTGTAAACACAAATTACACGATGTCAACACGCACACACACACAAACACACACACATTCACAAAAAAATGGGCATTTTTTCACGAATGTTCCTTAATGTGTGTGCCGCTTTAAACTCATAAACATTCCAAGTTTACACCGTTAACGAGTAGAATTCGAGTTTATATGAAAACCCATATTGTATTTATAGGAAACCCGTAAATACCTTTAAAGGGATATACGCTTTAAAACGAAGCTGAATACGATTTCCAGGGACATTAAATTCTGAACCCTACACTCACAGAAATAAAACTAAAAAACTTCCGAAAAAGCCACTAAATATTAGTTAGAAATGGCCATACAAAAGAAACTGTTGAGATTAGCAGATTTTTGTGCGAAATAAGTTAAGTTAAGAGCAGCAAAAATAAAACTGTTAAATTTACAAAATTTTAGTTATTTTAGTCATTGAAAATGACAAATTATATTGTAAAATCTGCAGGAAATATTAATATTAGTAGAATAAAAATAGCAAAAACAAACTGTTATAATTATTGTTTCAATCAATGCCAATTGAAAAAATTTCATTGGCATTGAATGGTAATGAACATTTTTGGCATTGGCATTGAGATCATGTAGTGCCAATTAAATTTCAATGCCAATGAAAAATTCACAAGTATGGTCTAGAATAGTTCTCACTAATTCTAGAGACGATTACTGTTCATCACGTTTGGATTAAAAACAAAAACACACTAAAAGTAGAGATGGACTTATGAGTGGATTTTGAATCACACTCACTCACGCTCACAAAAAAAAATTCTCAATCACCCAGAATCACTTATGAAGATTTTTTTTCTGCTCACGCTAACTGACGTTTAAGTGAGTAAATTCCGATTTACTCCCAATCACGTATGATTCACGTGAATCATGCAAATTTACGAAATAAAATTTTGCCGAAAGAGGTAAAATTGTAAAATTGGTATAAATATGCGATTTTGCCATTTATTTCATATGAAATCGGTAAAAAAATTGGGAGAAATAATTCCTAATGCCAAAAAACAAATTTCGTATAATTCCACTCACGCACACTCACTCAAGGAAACATTTTGCTTACGCACACTTACATGAGTAAATTAAGATTTCAACCACACACACACGTCATCACGTGTGAATTACGCAAAATTCTGCTCACAATCCCGTCTCTACTCAAAAGTTTTGTATCATCGAAAATATTTCGACAACTTTATTCACGAGCATTAACCCCCCAAAAAAACATTCATTTTCATTTCACCAGCAATGAATAGCCAAGCATTAATGAAACGAATGCATTCATGCAGACCTGTAGTCAGAGCTTTGAAGAATTAATTCCTTTTTGAATGAATTCACTACCAATCGAATTCAATTTTCTTTAGAATTGAATGAATTCCTTTTCTTAAGTAACTTAATGAATTCTTTCAACTCAATGCGTTCAACAAGAAACAAATTCAAATAATTAATTCAATTGCTATAGTTCTTTCTATTAAATCAAGTGAATTAATTCCTTAATGAATTCACCACTGAATTCATTCAATTTCATTTTAGTATGTTTTCTGCCGTTTAGTACACAGTGGAGTGTTTTCAAAATATTTTGGCAATAATTCAGCCATTTTTAATTTGTTACTATAATAGAAAAAAAATTGAGATAAGATGAAAAAGATTCCACAACTCCCAAAAGACTGTGAAAATTTAAAAAAGAAATGGAATGTTTTACTCGAATTTGGAATTTATGCTTTCAGAAAAATATAAACACTATAAGTGTTCTTAAAGAAACTTTTAATCTGGAGACTAAAGAGTCCTGCTATGGACGTGCGAAGTTTCATCTTATACCGACCAACTAATAACGGCTGATTTTTTTCAAAAATATTTTGAAAACAAGCCACTGTGTACTAAACGGCAGAAAACAGCTTTTGAATTCAGTAAACTTAATTTGTTGTTTTTTAATTCAGTGAACGTATTTTTTTTAATTCATTAAACGTAGTTTTTCTTCAATTCACTGAACGAAAAATGAAGAAATTTAATGAATTCAGTAAGGAATTAATTCACTTTTAATCCGTTCAATTTACAAAATTTAACACGTTCACCAGTTAATTAATTCATTTGATTTAATAAAAAGAACTATAGCAATTGAATTAATTAAAGAAATCGAACGAAATCAAATAGTAATTAATTCCATTCACTATATAGTCTTTTGTGAATTAATTCATTGAATTTTTAATTCAGGATTTAAAAACTGAATTAAAGAATTAAATCTTTAAAGCTCTGCCTGTAGTACCTGTATATGCGTCTGCTAAGATCATTGTATAAAAACGTGCATAAATCATATCAAACGCATTATAGAAACATATTGAAGCTATTGTGCAAGAGGAGATAAAACTCTTCAGGTGTAACTTAGATGTCGTTTTTTTTGTATTTGATGTACTCTTTTTATTTTTTTCAAACAGGAAACCATACCTCTGGATACCACGAAAATCTAGAGTAATATATACATGCAACATCGACAATTGTAACCAGCCAAACGTACTTAAATCCTATTGTACTGGAACTAACATTGGATTTAACTCTTTCTTTTTTAAAAATGTTTTTTATTTGGTAGAATTTGGCATCATTTTTTTTTTGCTTGGTATTTCAATAATATGACCAACGTTTTTATAAAATAACATGTTTTCAAGCGAATGAGATTCTAAACTTGTATGAAATTCATGACTGACAATAACTTTAAAGTATTTGATAGTGAAGGATCTGAGCTATTTTATTTCATCTCTAGCAGTTTCCATTTTCCATAAAAATGTGGCTTAAAGTCTATTGGTATTTGTAGAAAATTTAAACAAATTTGTATCTACAAATATATAAGTGGTATTCATCTAACTGGATTTATGCCCTCGTAAACCGTGTATTTTTCTAATCGCGTATATTTATAACTCTACCTGTTTATTTGAATGAGCGGACCTCTTAAAACTATTCACATTTCAAATTTACATTTAGCCACTTTTTCGATCTTTTCATAAATTAAACACAGAATTTTTTAAATTTGTATTATTTAAAAACAAATAAAACAGAAAAAAAACAGCATACAAAAAAGTTCAAAATAATTTTATTTTTGACAATATTCAAAATTCGTATGTATAAATACGAAAAAGTTTACACACAAAAATGTAAGCGTATATTTACCAGGGCTCGTGAACTAGTTTTGACATTAATCGAGTAAACCTACAACACATACACAGTATACGAGGCGTAAATACTTTAAATGAATACCTTTATAGTTGGTTACATTATTCATAAAAATACAGTAGAATTTGTACCTTCCGGTTAAAAAGTGAGCTCTAGTAAACCAAAAAAACCAAAGTTAAGCCAAAAAATGTTGGGTTTGTAACCATGTATGTGTGAATATTTCTTTACGTAGATTCATTGGTGTAGGTGAATGTGATTGTGCTTATTATACATGTGTATATGTGACTATTATACTTGAATGTAGTGGAGATAAAAGGTAATTGAACGAAATGAAATCATAAGTATGTTACATAATTTTAGTATTGTATTCTTTCATAAATGCAAATACTGAGTTTATGGTGGAGCGATTTTGATTTTTTCTTTTAACAATGATTTATGCTGATTTTTAAAAATATTTTCCAAATCCCAAATTCGATCCCCTCTAATGGAGGTATACATAGTTGCGGTTCTAGGGCGTTTTAATAAATTATATTTAATTCATATCAAGAGTTGAATATTTATGGATGTTATAATATACAGCTATGGACATAGAAATAGGACACTTCATACAAAATTATCTTCATGCATTTCTCTTAATAATTATAAAGCAATAATATATTTCTTTTCTATTATAGTAAACTGTAATCAAGTAGTCTCACATTATATATAAAACTTTGCAATATTTAAAACATGCAAATTTTTACAACAAAATTACTTTACTTTGTTCATATTTGACTTGGACATAAAAATAGGACACTTGCAATAATTGTCAAAATTTTACTCGATGCACTTAGTAATAATTTTCTTTTCATAATTTGCGTTTGAAATAAGTAAATTCTTTTCTAATTGTACCAATATGGGAGTGGAAAACATTGTAATCCAGAAAAACGAAGACTTATATCTCAACTCCACAACGAGATGAAATCTCCAACTGAAATTGCTAAAATACTAAAGTTCTAAAGTTCGCGAAATATGGTATACAACGCCATTCGTCTATGTGCTGCGAACAATAAAATTGAAACAGCAAAACTTTTTTTCTAATTTTCTACTTGTAGCCTTTATTTTTAAAGTACAAAATAAGTATTAACTGCCCCAAAAATATTAGGTATTTTCATATAAACTCGTAAATTCCTTGTAAAGCTTGTATAGATACAAACCATATTTTTTATGTATGGAGTTTGACATTAAACTCATAAATATACCATGTTTAGATCGTTTACGAGTAGAATATGCATTAATATGAAAACCCCTTTTACAAAATATTGAAAATGCTATACAGATTTCAAATTTATTGTTCGTCTTTTAAATCGGGAAACTGTTTTTAGTGAGCGTAGCTTTTAATGTGAATCTATCGATATCGGCCCTCATTTAAGTCACATATCATAAGTCAGTGTAGTACTGACAGGATCTGCACAAGCTGTTCATCAGAAAAACGCTTATAAAATTGTCTTAAATTTTAGGTCTCTACAAAGTGTTCACCATTAAAAAATCTTATAAAATTACACTGCATGACAAAATCTTGACTTTTAAAAATTAATAGAGCTCTGACCATCAATTCTATATATTTCGGACATGCTGATTACAATGGCGTACTTCATTTTTCGATCAATGGTACAGATTCTTCGCTAAATGTCTTTAAAGTTTGGCGGTTTTCCATTTAGTTTTATATACAAAAATTTTGAAATGCAATCAAAATAAATGCATAAAACTTGATGTTAAAACCACTGTTCGCGGTTTAGATGGATTTTTACGGTTTTTTAAGGTTTTAGCCAATTGAATCGCTGAAAGAAAAATCGGCTTAGTAAAGAAGCAATTAAAACGAAAAAAATGTATTCATCTATAGCGGCCTATACGTTAAAATCGCGATTTTTCAAAAATTTTGTATGGCAGCATAGCTTTCCAAGATGTCCCCAACTTTTAGTATAATATGTCCAACTTTTAGTATAATATGGGGTCACTTCTAAAAACTGTTGCAAAATTTCAAACAAAAAAGTTTCCATTTCCAAAAGTTACGGCAATAAATACATTTTTTACTAAGGTTAGTATCGTACACTTTAGTATCTTAAAATGTCTTTAATCAAAAATTTAACAAAATTTGATTGTTTTAATCAAATTTTACATAGTTTTCAGAAAAATATCACTTAAATTTGGTTAGCCTATAATTATCTTTACAGTCGTTTAAAAAATCCTTAACCCTTAGTGACCTGGGGTCAGAAAAGACCCATGAAAGTTGAAATTAATTATGACTACCAGATTGTAAAGTAGAGTGTCCTAAACTGTAACCGAAAACCGGTTAATCGGGTTTTGTAATTTCAAAAAACCGACCGGTTTCGAATAATTTCTAAATTCGAATAAACCGAAAACCGGTTATTATTTGTCGGTTAACCGGTTTTTCTAAAAGATGTTTTTATCAAAACTATTTTTAAGCTATTCATTCGAAAATTCTATATTTCGACTGTATTTTATTTTTAAAGACTTAATTTTAATAATCGAAAAGTTTTGTTCTCCTTTATATAAAAATAATATCTTTTCACATGTATTCAAACAAATAAGATACGAAAGTCCTTTGGGTGACTATTGAATGGTGCTACAAAAAACATAATTACTTTTTTTCTACGTAATTAATTGGTTCCATTTAAGAAAAATATACGATTGGATGATAAAACAAGAACTGTTAAATCTACAAAAATTTTAGTTATATTTAAATAAATTTTAGTTGAATACAAATAACATTCTATCCTGCTAAAACCTGTAGGCGTTTTTACTGAATATTAGTAGAGTTAAAATAGCGAACATAAATAGTAAGTACTGCTGTTCTTAGAAGAGTAGATTGTCTTCCCATTAAAAAATATATAAATTAAATTTTGGAAATGTAATTGTTTTTCTGTGATGTTATTAATTTACTAATATTCGGCATTTTTTTCTTATTTCATCAGTGTAAAATGTTCGTTGCAAATAACTAAAATGAAAATTTTTGTCTAATTACATCTGATCGTACTATCCTCGGCGCTTTTGTATGACACAAAACTCGCATTATTTTCGGTTAGCGCTTTTTATAGAAAGGTGTTAGTTTGACGTTTTTCTTTTTTTGATTTAGCGCTTTATGGTGAAACCTTTATTTTGATATAGTTTTATCTAATTTAAATGTTTTTTTTTTTTTTTTGTTATTTTCATAATAATGTGATATTAAATTATATTTTAACAATAATTTTTAGCGCTTTTTAAATGTTTGGTCGCATAAATTATTTGAAAACTACCTATCTTGATCACATTTATAATTTAGCGCTTTTTTGGGCCTATCTGCAAGTTTTGTTCTTAAAAATAAATTTGCGAAAATATTTGTTTTACAATCACATTGTCTCATACGATTTTTTGTTTGAATTATCAGACGTAAAATCAGATAATTTATCCCTCGTAAGGAAACAGATTCAGCTGATTTTAGTAGTTGTTTCTGCAGGGTGCTTTTAACTAATTTTTATTAGCCTTTTCTGCTATTTGTTCAAATTAATTTTCATAACAAAAAAAACCGAAACCGGTTTTTTTAAAAAAACCGTAACTGAAACCGGTTTTTTTAAAACAGTAATTTTCGAACAAACCGAAAACCGGGTTTTCAAAACGGACGGTTTTTGGACACTCTATTGTAAAGCCATTAAATTTACAGAAAAAAGTCTCAATTGGATAAGAATTATTATTTTATGTAGCATGATCCATATGGGGTTAATTTTTATACTTTTGGCCAAAAACGACCCACTAGGAAATTTACAGATTAACGCCTTTCATAATTTTCGGTTAAATATCAATTTAAATGAATAACAAAAAAATTTCAATTTGATAAAAGTTATTATTTTGAGTAACTTGATCCATATAGGGTTAATGTTCTCACTTTTCACAAAAAAAAGACCCAATTGGAAAGTTACAGAATCATTTACTGTTATTGGTTCGTTATTTTGTTCTTATTAAAATTTTATGCAGGCTGTGAAATTTCAAAACAACATGAGATCAGTAGATTGCGTTTCATCTGTTGAGAATGTGTTAAAGTTGAAAGTTAAAAAAAGGCTAAAGTTTAGTCTCAAAAATTGTGTGATGAATAAAAATCAAAAACTCAAATAAAAAATTTGAAATAGAAAAAAATTAAAAAAAAATTTTAACCCGCTCGAGATCGGCAGCATGTTAATGTTTGAACTTTAGTTCCAAATATCTCCGCTAAGGGGTGTTGCAAAGCCATAAAAGAAATAAATAATATTTCTTTTGCATAGGTCTACATTTCCACGAAGTTTTGTCGGAAAATTCGCAGCCAATAAAATTCGCGTGTCAAAGAGTTAAAATACATAACTTCGTATTTGCGAAAAATAAAATTAAGGGGGACCTTAATATGAATATTGTGTCTAAATAATGTCAGATTTTAAGTAAAAATTCGTGCTTAGGCCGACGTAAATCGGTATTGTAAAGTTCATTAAAATATCTTAATATTTGCGACCTGTAGCGTGCGAAAACTAATACATGGACAGACGGACGGACGGATGGACATCGTTATATCGAAAAAAGCGATTCTGACTCGATCGTTATAATAGAAGGTGGGGCTGGGTTCAATATTTTTTAGTGTTACAAACATAAGCACAAACTTATTATACCCTGTTATGTAGTGGTGTAGGGTATATAAAATAAGGTTGGCAGTTCATATGTTCAGCTACTAAATGTTACGAAATTAATTTGATCAAAATGAAACAAAGTTACAACTTAACATTAATTACTATAGAACACATGCACAAATATTTTTTAACAATTTATGTGACGAATACAACACTACTTATATTTATATTGTTACTACACTCAGGTAAAAAAGTTAGTAAAAAAATTTGTAAACAGTTCCCAATCGCACTTTACTATTTTTATACTGATTTTTAGTACAATTTTTTTAGTATTCACTTTTGCTATTCTCTTATTAAAAATTAAGGATTTTTTTTACTAATATTCGCTGCTGATTTCAGCAAAACATGTTACTAATTTTTTAAAACCGAGTGCTAAATTTAGCAGAAAAATATAATAATTTAAAAAATTTCATTTACAAGAATTCGTTGATTTTTAAGAATTCTTGATTAGTTTATATTTGTTACTATTGATATATTCTTAGTTTGGAAATAAAACTCATAAAATTTTATTGTATCTCCAATGCATAATAACTGGAGAACCGTTTGCAATTTTGACTCCATATTTCAAGTACGATGAAGTAATTATACGATTGTTACAATCGAAAGAAAAAAAAGTTTTTTTTAATAATTTTTTTTTTAGATTTTACAGTTTGTTTATTTTTAGTAAACTTTTTTGCTAATTTCAGCAGATTGATTTTAAATTACAGTTTGCAACAATTTACTGAAATTTAGTAGCCGCAACTAATTATTTATACTAATTTCTTTGTACTAAAATTATTGATATTTAGAAGTTTTTTAGCTGATTTTAGCAAATCGATTTTGAATTACAGTTTACAACAATTTTGCTAAAATTTAGTAGACACTACTAATTTTTTCTACTAATTTTATTGTACTACAGATCGGCAGACATGTGTTGCTAAAATTAGTAAAAAAACATATGGCTGGGTTCAAAACATTTAAATTTCCCGTAATAACAGCAAAATTTTCAGTAGCCATTACAGACTTTTTTGGTTGAGTGTACAGCACAAAAAGTAATATCCAGGGCAAGGACTTTTATGCAAATGCATGTTTGTAGTCAGTGGCCCAAAAATTATTTTGACCAAATACTTTTCCGAATCAAAGAATTTGCAAAAAATGGCATCGATTTGTTTTTGCATATTTTTGCATATTTTGTTATAAATGCATATTTTATTGCATATTTTATGATTTTTATTGCATATTTTTTAATATTTTTAAATATGAAATTCGATTTAAGAATTCATACTTTAAAACCAAAAAAAATTCTAAAGAATTAATAATTTGGAAGCTCTGTTGGTAATATAACACTAAACTAGAAAGAGAAACTATAGTATACAATATGTTGTCATCCACTAACACATTTTTTATAGATGTAATTTTAAATTAATGTTGCTCACAAACAGAAAGTTGAAAAATTTTATAAAAATTATTTTAAGGAAACTTGTCCCCGAGCATTAAATTCTGCCACTTTTTTCTCTGAGTTACGAAAGTGAGTACGATTTTATAGTACACATATTTAAGTTCTATTTTATAATAAAGTTTTTTTCAGGTAAAATGCCACACACACACAGGAAAAAAAATTGCCAACCGAATTGCTAAGCCTATTTTGGTTGCTACAACCAATAAATTCGGTTGGTGGAATCATATTGGAATGTGATTCCTAAATATTTTGGGTATTGCAACTAAAAGTCAGTTGTATAAACCGAATATTGTTGTGATAACCAATACTCAGTTGTACCAACCTATTTTAGTAGATGTAAAGGAATTTCAGTTGGAAAATGACATATTTTTTCTCTGTGTGCACAAAAATATATTTACCTATGTGTATTTGAAGACATATTCAGTGTGTTCGTTAACACGAATTTCTTACTACTTTTACTACAATTGCAAAGTTTTGTTTACTTTTTGTATTTAATTTTCCCAGCTGTAGTAAATATTGTAACTTGTAGTAAGTAAACGAAAAAGCTTATTGTAACCGATACCTGAATTTTTACGTTTATGTTAGTTTTTAATAAATATAAATAAAAAAACATTTATTTTTAATTGCATATTTTGGGGTTTTTAGTGCATATTTCGTTATAAATGCATATTTAAGTGCATATTTTCCATTTTATAGTGCATATTTTAAGCGCATATTTTCGATTTTTTAGTGCATGAAAGTCCTTGCCCTGGTAATATCCATAACTTTTTATATACACACCGATAACTCGTAATACATCCTGAAAATACTTTAAATATGAGTTCTAGGATCAGTATTGGGGACTGCTATTTATGACACGATTTAGGATCTAACGAACATATTACTTGTTGCACTTTCCATTCTTGAACTTTGAAATAGCTTTTTCTTAAGAGTTTTGAGTTTTAAGATTTTTTGTCCAAAATTGGTTTTTTTTCTCATAAAAATTATGTTTTCTTATATTTAGTTAGAATATTCTTCTACCTCAAGTCCAAATTCTAATATTATATTGTCATAGTAGATTTTATTTTGTTGTTTCAAAAAGATTGACGATTTTTATAATAGACAATTAGGGTTTGGGATTTCCCTGACTTTTTTATTTCCCTGGAAACGGGAATAAAAAAATTTCATTCCCGGGAATCCCGGGAAATATTTTTGATCAGAATTGTTAATGAAAACCACCTATATAAGTTATTTTTGTTAAAAAACGTTCCCAGGAAATCCCTGGAAAAGTTTGACGGGAATTCCCGGGAAAATATTTTTCCCGGGAAAACGGGAAATTTTAAAAATATTAAATTGTTTTTGTTTGGAATAGGATTTTTTAATTTTAAAGTCCCCACTACTTATCAAAATTTTCCTTGGTTTGAGTGAAGGTTTTTTTTCGCAAAAATCTAGTTCCCTTGGAAAAAAAATAAAGCAGCGGTAAAAAAATAAAACCAATGTCTTGTCCGTTTCCATGTTTGGACTTCTGTAAAGGAACACGAAATGCATGATGTGTGCCTGATATTAAATTTAACTCTAACACAGTTAAATTCTGTATCATTCGTGGTGAATTTTTGCTGTCTTTGGTGTACAACATTATTGCGAACATATATCGCAAGGTTCCTGTATACAAAAATCATGTGCTTTAACATCCTCGTTCACCTCGGTCTCTCATAAGGCTACAACTTCCATATTCAAAGAAATAATTCTCCCTAAGTCCCAGTATGTTGCAGAAGCCAATTCCAAACCTGCCTAAAATTTTAGAATAAAGAAATACCCAAGTCAATATCCCCAACCGAATTCAGTTGTGGCAACCTATAATTTGAAATCGAAATCGGTAGCCACAACTGAATTACGAGGTTGCGGCAACCGAATCAGTTCGGTTGGCAAAAATTCGGTTGCCAGAACGGAATTGTTCTGAGAGTGAACGCACACAGACCTTCCTGCGCTTAAGCGAATTTTTTTATTAGCCCAACAATAATTGGTCATAATGCCCATGGGATATACAAACATTTTGTAAACGGTCATAACCCAGGAAAACTTTGGTAATGTGTGCGACAAACTCATGCATTTCCTTGTAATGTGTACTTCTTACAATTGTAATTATTGTTCAACATAAAGTAATTAGTTACCCACAGTTGGATATATAATGCATTACTTTGTAATGAATAATCCTTACCTTCAGCATTATTTTGAAGCATAGAGTAATTAGTTACCGAAAATTGATTACATAATGCATTACTTTGTAATGAATGCTCCTTACCTTCAGTATTATTTATTACCACAGAATACTGAGTTACCGTTAGTTGATTACATAATGCATTACTTAGTAATGTACGCTCGTTACATTTATCATTATTTTAAAATATAAAGAAATGGTAATGCATGTTGATTACATAATGCATTATAATTAAACATTAACTAATGGCTATTACAAAACGCATTGTTTTAATTTAAAAATTAGTTACTTTGATAATTTTTTAAATATTTTTTTAATAAAATTTTATTTGTTGATATTTGTTATGTGGTTGTTGCTCTTAAAATGTGAATATTTATTCAAATCCCATGTAGGATAAAAGCAAGTAACCAATTACTTTTACTTTCCCTATCTGCAACTAAGTAACCCATTACTCTTCATTTTTTGTAAGTACACTGGTAACAATGCACACATTACCGCCTGTAAAATTCATCAGTGAAGTAAGGTGTAAAGTAATCAATGCAACCCTATGGCGATACATTACTTTACCCATTATTTGGTAATGTGTGCTTTTGCTGGGAACCTTAATTATTTTTAGTTTTTTTGTTAAATAAGCTGCCTCCATCAATGATTTTAGTCGGCTTTTTTCTCTGATATTAAGACGTTTTTTAAATACATATAAAGCCTACGCCATATGACGTATAACAAGTAATCGGTGTAAAAATATAAAATTTGGACAGAAAGACAGAACGACAAACAAACCTACAGGACAGGAAATATAAAATATAATTATACAACTTTTTAAGCATCTCTTTCCACTTTTTGTTTTGTTACTTTTTGTATAATACTTTTTATACTCGTACAATATTTGTAACTATGAATTAAAGCGTTTGAATGTGTGCTTGTGAGTGTAAAACAATTCATTAAAACGCAAAAAAATGGAAGAAAAGAAAAGTCTCATGAAACTTCTCATCATGTCAAGGATGTACGATATGGTGGTAGAAACTGAACATAACATATGTACACCCAGAAAACAGATTCGGTGCTGACAACCCCATTTGTTGCCAACCCGAGTAAAAAAAATTGATCTCGCGCAATATCTAATTATATCCAATTTGATATTGTTTAAGATCTGCTGTAATATCTAGCTGATCCAATTAGATCTCAAAATTGGGTGTATCCAGTCATATCGTATTAGATCCCACTGTATATATGGGGATAAACTAAGATCAAGTTATATCTCAAAATTGGGAGGTCCAATGATATCTTTGGGGATAAACCTAGATCTAATTTGATCCGAAAAATGGCGGATCCAGCTATATATTTGCGGATAAACTTAGATCTAATTTGATCCGAAAAATGGCGGATCCAATTAGATCCAGCTATATATTTGTGGATAAACTTAAATCTAATTTGATCTCAATTTTGGCAGATCGAATTAGAACCAGCAATATATTTGTGGTGGATAAACTTCGATATAATTTGATCCGAAAAAGTGACAGATCGAATTAGGTCCAGCAATATATTTGTGGATAAACTTAGATCTAATTTGATCCGAAAAATGGCAGATCGAATTAGATCCAGCAATATATGTGGGGATAAACTTAGATCTAATTTGATCCGAAAAATGGCAGACCAAAAAAATGGGTTAATCTAATTATATAAAATTAGATTTAATACAAAAAGTTACATTTTATTTGATACCATTAGACAAAAATAATTCCCCAGGTAAAAAAAAATGATATGGAGCCATATAAAGTTATATTTAATTATATATAATCTTCTATGTAATTAGATATAATTATATCCAAAAAATGAGTACGTCTTATTGTATCATATTGTATCGAATTGTATACAATTGTATACAATTTGGTACAATTTGATACAATTCGATACAATATGATACAATTGCATCCGAATTTTGTCCTCATCCAATTACATAAAATTATATCTTTTTGTATAAAATTATATAAAATGTTATAAAAGTGGACATAGTTTGATACAATTATACCTAAATATTAACCCTATATTTTTACCATAATATATATGACCATATCTAACAATATACAAAATTATATTTTTAAATAAAAAAATATATACAATATCTGGAGATCAGACCTGAGGGATTTCAATTACAATTACTTGTAATTTGTAATTGAAATTACAAGTAATTGTAATTGAAAATTTTCAATTACAAATTACTAGTAATTGTAATTGAAAGTGATTTCAATTACAAATTTCAATTACATTTAGAATTAAAAAGTGTTTTTTGTTAAAATTTTGTAGAAAAATCTGACTGGGATAGGTTGCATAGGCATGGATGCGTATAAAAAGAATACGTCATGTTGGGCATACCCCTAACTTGTGCTTTTTGTCATTATTTATTTTCCCAAAAAATGTAATTGACATTTTTCAAATTACAAATTACTTGTAATTGTTCTTTTTTTAATTACAATTACAAATAATTTATAATTGTAATTGAGTTTTTTTCAATTACATGTAATTGTGTAAATGAATGTGTAATTAATTACAAAATGTAATGATTAACCCCCAGGTCTACTGGATATCTTATAATTTCGACAAATCTTCCATTACTTTTATCCAGATTTACCATGACAGTGCATTAAATATGAACAAATTTTCCTTTGTTTTTAGTAATTTTAAAATAAGGTTAACGACACTGAAATTTTTAACTTAATAGCATTGTGATATACAACCAAGGTATAAGAGATCAGTCAAGTGTGCGTTATAGTATAGAGAATTCCATATTAAAGCTTCAGTATTTTTAATTTTATGGGCGCGTTATCCATTTTGACTCACGCTCCTAAAAAATTACTAAAAACATATGATGCAAAAAATAAACTCACATACGAATCATGCACGGGTTATATATTCTTACTCACGCTCAGGTACGAATTATATATTCTCACGCTCACGGGCGAATTACTTTGGTATAGTAATTATTACTCACGATCACTTGTGAATAACTTCACTCATGATCGTGTCATGCGCCAATCCCTAGTAATTACTAAATCTAAAACAAGTTCAAAATCATTTTTAATATGGAACCACATTTAATACAATACGGTTTTAAAAGGACCTTATACATATATTTTTATATAAAATCACTTTGAAAAAATTGTTAATGTGGGATGATATATAATTATAGATGATTTTATAAAGAACGTTATATCGTTATATATAAAAGAAATCATGAAATATTGTAGATATGAAACCATACTAAGTTATATATGGGTTCATATGCGTCAATATATAATCATATATAACACCTATTATATAATATTTCTTAAATGGCTCCATATATAGTTTTATATTATTATGTATAGTGTCATACTAAATTATATATAAACGTATATGTAATTATATCTTTTATATATTACATTGTGTACTTATATATAGCACATACACTTATATGTAGGCCAGTATGTAATAATATAAAATCACATATGTCTCAATATTAAAACCTTTGAGGAAAAAATATTTAATATATGACTATATAAAAGTCTATATGCTTCAATTTAAAAGCATATGTGGCCATATCTAACTATAAGTTACTATATATAATTACATAAAATAATATATGATTATATCAAAACTTTTTTACTCGGGAAATTTTGATCATGAGGTACCACATATGACCATATATTGTTTAAATTGCACCATATATGCTAATATATTGCTTAAATAACACCATATATAAATATATATTGCACCATATATAGTAGCATATATTATCATATCTGCAACTGCATTAAAGATTTTGTTCATGAGGTACCATATATGGCCATATATTGTTTAAATTCCAACATATATGATAATATCTAGTTTAACTGGCACCATATATAGTTATATATTGTTTAAATGATACCATATATAATTATTAGGCCGGGTCGATTTGTGGGGAGGCAAAAAAATGGTTGTGACAACCGAATTTTTTCCAACCGAACTGATTTGGTTGCCTCAATTTTGGAGTAAAAACATTTCGAATTGAGAACAATTTTAAAAATACCACATTTTTAGCCATTTCTTAATAATCTTGGAAAAAATATTTTGGAACAATTACAGACATGAGTACGAGTATAAGGGTCGTAATGAAATATATGGGTAATTTTAAGCATAGATGGGCACATTGCAGTACCAGTAAAATGTCAGTAAAAATAAATTTTTACTGTTATTGCAATTTAATTTTCATTACCAGTATATTTTTACTGATTAATGTATTACCAGTAAAATCTTACTGATTACTGCAAATTAAAACACTCTCATCACAAGAACTAAATCATTTAGGCACTTAATAAAACCAACAGCTTCTTAATATATATCAAATTTAATTTGTTATTTACTAAATTATAAATTTGTTACTAAATTATTAATTCTTTATTGAAATAATTGGTTAAAAAATGGAAAAAAGTAAAATTAAGTTTTTTTGTTAAGTGTTTGTAACCGTCGCATAGGACAATCGTAATTAATATTAGAATTAATTACTTAAGAATTTTTTTTTAGAGTTGATTTCTAGGAAGAAGAAGAAGAAAACATTTTTATTGAAAAATTTAACAGACACAAGGGAATCACCAGACTGCCGCAGTTTCGTCTCACCCAAAGACTCTTCAGTGGTTAGTTTATGTGTCAACTGATCAAAGTAATTTTTAATTGTTAATTTGTCTCTATATGAACAACTTTTTGTGTATTGCCATAACCGGGGATTGAACCGGCAGCCCTCTGCACAGGCACAGACTGCCATAGAATCAGTTCTGGAACTGATTCTATGGCAGTCATACCTTCCATATGGGATCCCAAGAACTGGTTCCGGAACCAGTTCCATGGAATCGGTTGCAGTGGAACCAATAGTAGACTAGGTGTGGTTGGCTACCGATTGTAAAAAATTTTCCTGGAACAGTTTTCAAACAAAAAAGTTTTACAAAACTTTCGAACTCATTTTAACCGCCTAAATATCAATTTGCGCCGATACACTTAGAATCTAAATTTATTTAATTTTGTCCTTTCTACCAGATATCAAAATTTCATAGAAAGGAACCCGGAAATAGGATCTTCTTGTAACTCAAAGGTGTGTTCACCTTTAATATAAAAATTTCAGAATTTTGGAACAAAAAAAAAGTTTTAGTTATGCCTTGCGATAAATCGGAGCTAACATAATTTAATATGCTGAATACGGATATACTCGTGAAAATATTTTTAAAATCGCTGCAACGGTTTTCGAGATATCGTGATAATGGGAAATTCCCCCCCCCCCCAAACCGAAATCGAAAACGAAAAATAGAGCAAGGAAAATAGAAAATGGAAAAGAAAAAGAAAAAAGGGAAAGGAAAAAAGGGAAAGGAAGAAAAGGGAAGACAGAAAAAGGAAAAAATTAAAACAGAAAGCAATATAGAAATAAAAGTTTTCCAAAGTGAAAAACTGTTCTAAAGCAATTTAACAAAAAAGTCACCCCTATACTCAAACGTTTCAGATTCTGAAAAAATCACAAAATATTTAATCAATTACGAGAAAAAAATACACAAATGACCAAATACTTAAGTAAATTTTTATTTCTGGCAATCTTTCATTTAGAAAAAAACTACAAATGAATACGTTTATGTAAATTTTCCTAAAGAACATTTGGGATATTTTTCGTTTGAGAACTCTTTATATGAAAAGTTTGTCAAACTATAAAAAGATTTTTTTAAGAATTAAATTTAATTAAAAATTAATTGTGATACTGTTTTTCGTAAGAATATTTTTTTTATATAAAATTATATAATAGTAAAAATAAAATAATCTATATTTAGGGCAAAGGCTTTAAAAACTACATTTTTACAGTAACCTTAGGAATTTGTTCCTCTTTTCCCTTGAAAAAAATTCACTCGAACTTGAACTGTAAAGGCCTAAAATGGATGAAATTGTGGATGAAAACATCGTGAAAAACATTTTGCTTATATGAAAAATCGAAACAATTTACTGAGCTTAAAATAAGATATTTTTAAAAATTGATTGAGGAAATGTTTTTGCAAATCAATTTTTTTCTTATTACGCCGTCTCTCCAATTGTTTCTCTTTTGAAACTGTTGAGTGTATATTAAAACTTCAAAATATGATAATAAATTTTAATTTTTTTCCTTCGGTATGCAATAATAGAAGAGACAAATTTTTTAAATGAGAATTTGATTGATATCTGAGGATTTTCTACACACAAAGGGTCACATGCAAAATCACTTTTAAAATTTATAAGTGACTTATATAACAAATTTTCTATACAAAATTTATTTTATAAACTTGTTATAAGGTTTCCAAATTATTATGCATAAGCACTTAGAAATTTAAATAAACTATATTTTCAAATTGGAAATTTATTTATTCTAGTTCGAGGCCAATTTCCTTATTATGAATTAATATAATAAGCACTTTTAATTTTTTTTTATTTTAATTTTATATTTTATTTGCTGAGGAGTATATCATGGGATTGCATCCTTTTTATACTTCGAAATTCGTAACGTTTCACTGCCAACCAGGAAATGATTAGTTTTATTTATGAAAAGGCTGATTCAATTTAGCACAAATCGGTTCGCAAAACTCATTTTAATTGATTGAAGTATTGACGACATTATTCAATCAATATCTTATTCAAGCAATCAATTTGATTTTTGTTGATTCTTTTCGTCTAATCAAACGAATTGATTCATTTCATTTCAACTAAAAAGATTTATTTGAATCAGACCTTTAAAAAAATAATTCAATCATCATAATTCAATTTCTAAAAAAGAATAAAAAAATCTCAAAAAAACTCATCTGGTTCTATTCAACACTGTGTATGATAACCACAGATTTTTGAATTACAACGAACCGTTAAATATAATGTTAAATGTATGTTATTTAAATTATATTTTTCACTGTGTCATGTGTTCTTAAGATGAATGAGGATGAATTAAAAAATCTGTGGTTATCATACACAGAAATGAATAGAACCAGCTGAGATACCTTAAGAATTAAGTTTCAAAGCAAAAAAGAGTAATAATAACAAAGGATAAAAATAGCATTGTGAGATTTCGTTGATATTAGTCTAAGTTGAAATTGTTAACATATTCGATTTGCTTTCAACTTTCACATAAGTAGACGATTATCAAAGTTTAACCCGTCAAGGCAAATGATGCTAATGATGGCTTTGTAGCGAAAGCCGAAAATACGTATTTTGTCTTGCTGGCCTTATGGAATTTTTTCAAATATTTTATTCTTTGTAATTTACTTGTGAAAATTGTATCTCCTTTCTTTAATTTGAAAAATAATTTAAACAGAAAGTGATATTAATTTATGATCTAGAGTCAAACTAGAAAACATTAATTTTTTTAAAACTTTTTCAAATTTCATAGAAATTTGGAAAATTGAATTGAATTTAATGCCAAAAGCAAATTATTTTAAAAGTTTCACAAAAACAGCATTGATTTTTAATATTTTTAAAAAATCTGTCACAAGTTTTAGCTCACAGTGAAAGTGGCTTAGTCAATTTTAAGTTAAAAAAATCGGTTTTTGTCATACCATAGTACTTTGTTGGGAATTTTAACTGTAGTTTACGTCACAAGTTTCCAATTATATTTAAATCTGGTAATTGCGGTGGAGTTTCGATGACCCTTGGACATTTTTGCAATAACCATTCTCTTATTATTTATTATTCCAACGGTATATTTAGGGTCGTTGTCCTGGTAAAAGTGGAAAGTGTCCTTTGGGCCCAATTCTTCTGCACTTTGCTTTAAGTTATTTTTAAAATTGATAAATATTGAAACTTATCCATTATTCCCTCCACAAAATACAGATTTCTAACACCTGTCGACGAATACGCACTCCCTACCAGCACGTGACCACCACCGTGTTTTACTGTGGGGCGCAAGTGTTTGTGATTTAACTCCTCTTTGGGCTTTCTTCATATTACCTCCACCGCCCGAAAAAAATATTAAATTTAGACTCATCCACCAATAGAACCTTTTCCCAAAACAAAAAATCCTTCATCCCGTAGTTGTGGGCGAAATCAAATCTTATCTTTTTTTTTGCTTACGAAGTGCTTTTTCCAGGTAATTTTTCCATTCCATGCAGCACTTCTAAGGACTCTGTACTGTTCCTGGGATTGCAACATAACTACGGTGTTCTTCAAGTATGTCTCGTAGTTTTGGGGCACTTAATATTGGATTATTTCTGGATTTTTGGAGTATCCAACGTTCATCCCTCTCATAAAAAATGTTTTCGAACTGATTTTTTGCGTACTAACAATTAGATTTTGGTTTTTAAATCTTTAAGTAATATTTTTTACTGTTCTACGAGCTATTTTTACGATTTCTGTAGTATGCCGTTGACTTTTTTCATCTTTATAATGGTCAATAACTAAATAAACTAAACAACACAAAACACCATTTTAATTTGTTTAAATTTAAAATTTACCGTTATTAGAGTTGTTTTTTCAAACTGGATCATTTTGACTGTGAGATTAAAAATTGACATTTTCTTATAACTTTATTCCATTTTGTTATTGTTGTATAAAAGTTGAGTAAATGTAAATTTTTTAAACACTAATTATACCTTCTTTTAAAATATATAAGTATAGTTTAATTAATTTTTATTACGCCCTATAAAAAAATATATACAAAATGTATTATTCTAAAAGGTGGGTAATTTTTCTGTGATTCACTGTATATACACTAAATAAGTGGTTGTATGCATTGTACACAATTACTAAACGAATACTAATTTTAAGGTTGATTAGAAATACCAATAATTGGATAATAGGATTGTTTTTAATTCATTTTCCCTATTTTTAATTCCTAATACAGTAAAACTCGCTTAAGACGAACTCCGGGGGACTAGATTAATTAGTTCGTTGTAAGCGAGGTTCGTATTAACAGGGGTAAAATTTATTTAAAATTTTCTAATTATCCACAAAATATTTAAATTTCCTTGAAACAACTTTAAAAAATTTACATTTTATTTGGTTTCCAAAATATATTGTTTGCAATATATTTAATAAAAAATAGCCGTTTTTTCTAATCACTTGGATTTAATAAATCCAAGAAGTATTTCTAAAAGTGCTCAACAGATGGGGTTAGATTCTCCCTATTTTAAAAAAATTTTCTGTCCGACACTTCTTTCACCCTAGTTTTTAATAACGAATTCGATGATGAAGGATTTTACTTTAACTTTTAATTATATTTTATATAAAACAGCGATAAACAGTCTGCCTTTTCAGTTTTATCACTTCAATTTATATTTTTACACAATTGAAAAATTCCATTGCAATATTTAATATTCACTAATTGGATTTAATTAAATTACTTACTGTAGAGTGAAAAATTGCCATTTCTATTTGAGCTATTTCTCCATGTCCAAGATCGAAAATATGTATTTAGTGCGGTGTAGTTTTTTTTCCAAACATATTTCATAAAAAAAAAAAATTAATAAAAACCTTTTATTTGTTAGTTTTTCAATTTTTTTGTTTCTCTTTTAATTTTCATTCGTATTTTTTTCTGTCATTAAATTAATAGGCTGTTTCATATATTTGTGCTTTTATTATGGATTTATTAAATCCAGCTTTTTCTTGGATTTAATAAATCAACTTTTTGTATGAAAAATTCTAAATCCAGGTGATTAAAAAAAACGCTAAATGTCTCTGTGTTCGGTATAAAATTTGTCAGAAAACAAAAAATATATAGAAAAAATTATAGAATTTTATAAAGTTCGTATTAAAAGTGGAAAATTATATAAAAATGTGGGACCATCACAAACAGTTCATTTTAACCGAGTGTTCGTCTTAAGCGAGTTCGTTTTAACCGATGATTTTTATATTGAAATTGTTGCCAAAACTTCGGGACTTCTAAATTAGTTCGAATTAACCGAGAATTCGTCTTATCCGAGTTCGTATTAAGCGAGTTATACTGTACAATATTTTTGGTTTAGTAATCGATTTTAGGTAACTCCAAATAATAAAACGTTCTAGCAAATTAATTTTAATGGGTTTAATCGAATTCCAACCAATCTCTTTTCTGTGTGTATAAATAAGAGCAAATCATAATCCCCATTTTTTCAATATCAAATCATTCATTTAACCCCCTAATGCTTTTTCTTCTGATTGCGATAATATTTAAACTACATATTTGGCATTTAAATTCTACTATGGAAAAAATACTAAAATTTTAATTTATCGCTTTATTTAGGCGATATAACACAATAAAGGTTGAAGACGAATTAATAAATCAAATAGTCAAAAAATTTCAGTTTTTGCTATGAATAACACCGCCAGTATAGTAAAATCACGTTAAAATAATCATAATTTAGCGATTTGGCAAAAAAAAACATATTTTTCAATAAAAATCACCATAACCGAAACCGGTTTTTTTAAATAGTAATTTTCGAACAAACCGAAAACCAGTTTGCCGAAATGTCCGGTTTTTTGGACACTCTAATATGTAACATATTTAATTTACAGTCACTCCCAAACTAAATTTCTTTTTGATCCTAAAGTATGCTTTAATTTTAAAAAAATTATAAAAAGCCAACATTGTAATGCACAACTTAGAGTGGAAACAAAATTATGAAATGTCGAATTATGCCTAGCATATACTCTAAAAAATGTTTGTAAATTTACTACTATAAAATGGGTAAAATTTTGTTTAATTTTACGAAAATTCGGTAAATATAAACAAAAAATGCGTAAACTTTTTTTGTACACACTTTCATACGCAATTATACACACACAAAGTATTTTTAGACATTATGTGCTTATAAATAAACACATTGTGCCTAAAATTACTATTGTTTTGTTAAATAAAATTTTTACGCACAAAGTTGGTAAATATACTATCCAATAATAGTAATAAATACTCTGACATTTCAAATTGGGAAAAATTGAAAAAAATTATAAATAATAAAAAGAAAAAGCGAAAACGGAAGAATTTTTTGTGAATTACAACATTTCCACAAACACATTAGAGTCTGGAAATAGCAACATAAGCATGAAATTGTTTTTGGTAATTATTATTAACGCATGTGGTGGTCTAAACCTCATTTCAAAATTGAAAACGCCGTAAGAGAGACACGGCCTACGCAGGAACTACTGGGTGCAATAACTCCTGCTCAACAAAATGCCTTCTTTGCAAGGGAGGCAGTCAACCAACAACCGTCAACAATAACGGGAGAAAACGCCGTAAGAGAGATACGGCCTAGGTAAAACAACTGGGTGCGATGACTCCTGCTCAACAAAATGCCTTCTTTGAAAGGGAGGCAGTAACCGTCAACAATAACGGGAGAAAACGCCTTAAGAGAGATATGGCCTACGCAGGAACAACTGCGAACAAATCGACTAATTTGGACATAAACGATTATGAGAGAATGACTCGGATATTATTATTAATAAAATACGTACTAAAAATTAATTTGTTATTTTATTTAAAAAAATTTTTGGGTGGTGCTTAAAGTTAGCACACCTGTTGTAAATGTACGCATTATATTTTATTTTTACGCATTTTCTGTGGATTTTTGCGCATTTTTTGTGGATTTTTACGCATTTTATGCGTACATTTACACGTGAAACGTGCTTTTTTACACACAAATTTAGTAAATTAACACACTAATTTCAAAATTTCATTTAATTTTTACGCACTTTCAATGTAAAATTACAAATTATTTGTGCACCAACTTAAACACAATGTGCGTATTTTTTTTTTTTTCAATTACGCACATAGAGTAAATTTACCCAATTTATAGTAGGAGTTCAGTTTCCTACTATAAGTTGGGTAAATTTCAACAGAATTTAATTCGAGTGTACATAACCACTCAGGATTTTTATAAAAAACCTATTATAAAAACAGTTTAGTAAATTTTTAGATAAACATTTTTTTAGAAAACAGTGTTCGCAATTGAATTTCGAGTCTATTTTATTTATAAACATTTCAGAAACTTAGACGTTGCCTATTTGACATAAAAAAATTTTTTTTGTATAACATTTTTGAAAAAACATTGCTTCTTTCGACGTGTCGTGTTATGTTTTAAAATTTGTGAAATTATTTGGGGGCTCTAACCCCAAAGCCTCCTCCCCCCCAGCTACGTGACCTCAAAAACTTTTCTACTTTCGACGTATTGTGTTACGTTTTAAAAATTCTTGAAACCTTCCGGGGGCGCACTCTGGCTACGTGCCTGGTTAACTTCTATTTATTTTATATATTTATTTTGTTGATTTTATTAAATAATTGAGCTCGAGCTCAATTTCAAAGGTCGAATATTACTTCAAAATTTATTTATTTTGTTGTTAATTACTTAAGTCATACAATTACTAAAATTGTGGTATAATTTTTTTGTAATAAAATATATTAGTGGTATTCATCTAAATGCATTTAAGTCCTCGTAAACCATATAGTTTTGTAATCACGTATATTTGTAACTTTACCTATTTATTTGAATGAACGCACCTTTTAAAACTATTCACACTTCAATTTCGCATTTAGCCACTTTGTTGATCTTTTCATAAATTAAACACAGAATTTTTTAAATTTGTATCATTTAAAAACCAATGGTTAGCGTGTGGTGTAATGGTTAGCGCGTTGGACTGTTACACGTGAGGTTGCGGGTTCGAGCCCCAACCAAGGCAACATCAATTTATGAAAAATAGTAATATGTATGAGTTTTTTCTATCCCTCGTACATACCGCAGTGTCCTCCTTCGGTGTTCCCATAGCACTTAACCCCGCCGAAGTAAAATAATATAACAGGGCTATGAACTAAAAAGCTTCAACAAAGTTCGCCAACTCACCATCAGATGGCGCGCAACAACTGTTCTAAAAATTCAACATCTCGCGCAATTACAGTGTTGCCATATTTGAAGCCCTTCATCTTTCACCACCTTTTACTTCTTCTCTATCCCCTTTCCAAAGGAAGCAACACGTTAATTAATAGGAAGAATTTCCTGAGTGTTGCTTCTCTTAAAAAAAAAAAAAAAAATTTGACAATATTCAAATGTGTGTATAAATACAAAAAAGTTTACACATAAAAATGTAAGCGTATATTTACCAGGGTTCGTAAATTAGTTTTGACATTAATCGAGTAAACTTACAACATATACACAGTATACGACGCGTAAATACTTTAAATGAATACCTTTATTATAATATATTCTCTTTTGTTAAACTATTAATTCGACTAGACATAAAAAACTTACAGCTTTTAATGATATTTTTTATCGTTCACTTTTGCCATCCATATTTGTATTACATTTTTTTATGCATTTTAAAATGCATGCAATGAACTCTTAATCGAAATTGATATAAGTGATCACAAAATCTAGAAAAAATATTTAAATGTTAATAACAATATTAAAATAGATTAAATTATATTTATGAAATGGTTAATTAAATAAATGACTTTTATATGCAATAATTAAACCGTTTGTCTATAGTTATAACAATTAATCCATAAAAATGTTAAATTACAAACTATGCAAAAAAAACAATATAGTAGTATATATTTAATACATTTTTTCCGTTTCGTTTTTGTTTTGTAATATTTTAATTTTTTCTATGCGAAAAAAACTTCAACTGCTAAACAAAAATGCAAACAAGTTCATATTTAATCAAGTTAAAACTATTTAAATAAACTGACATAAAAGCCCAACTATATTAAGCAAAGATGAATTAAGGAAAAGAGTGATGCCAAGCAAATACACTGCACTGTGGGCCAGCATCATCGAATTTTGGCCAAAACTAGAATATTGAGTATATGAGACTAAAAGATATCACAAATGGGGGTTTGGTTGTTGCTGATCACGAATCTGAAATAAAAAATATAAAATTCAAAATGGTGGATCCAAGATGGCGGCCATTAATTTTTAGTTTTGATTATATTGGACTTAAAATAATCAATTATATAGGTCTAGGATACGCTGATTAAAAATCTGAAATTATAATTTTGAAATTCAAAATGGCGGGTCCAATATGGCGACAAACAATTTTTTTCATTAAATTTCTTATGTCGCCTAATTTTCTTAAAATTTCCACCAATGGAAGTTTTGGGGTAGAAGATTACGAATCTGTAATTTAATTTTAAAAATTCAACATGGCGGACCCAATATGGCGGCCATAAATTTAAAATAGTTATGTTTTGGAAAATAAATTACACTATAGAAAAAGAAAAGGGGTTCTGATGTAGCTAATGCTGGCAGAGGGACCAAAGAAAAATTAAAGTTTATCGGCGTTTTAAATGTTTTCATCTATCCCTATGCTTTTAGGGGGTTAAAATTTCCCCTCTTTTGAAAATGTTTATTGTGAATCGGCATAGGAAACCATGTGAATCGTCCATTTAAGGTATAGGATATGTTCAGCGAGCTTATGTAAAACACTACGAGGGACATTTTTGTGGAATGTTTTAACCCTCTAACTCTGCAATTAAAGTGTCTCTTTTGGCCCTTTTTAAATAGTGTCAAAAAATACCCATAAGTTAAAGAGTTAGAGGGTTAAAATGTTCCGCAAAAATATTTGTCATGAAATTCTACTATAAGTCTCTGAACACATCAAAGTTGAAAATTTAACTTCAATGCCAGAAATAAGTCAAAACTTAAAATGTGTTTAAGGGTTAATTTCGTACTTATTCAGAATTGGCACTCAAATGTCCCACAAACCTGGACTTTAGGGGGCTAGTCTGTGTGAGAAATCCAGAACCTTCATTTAAGGTAATTTTGAGTGCTATTTTTTAGTTTTTACTAAAACTCTGGAATGCTGGAAATCAGCGAAATCTGAAGGTACTTTTTCAGTTAAAGGGCAAAATCTCAAAAGTTCATGTACGGTCGTAATCGGTCGCAAAAACCTAGATAGAAGACATCCTATGGAAAACATTGGCATTCAAGTTTTCCAAATATCTCTTGGAACATTTTTAGAGCATTTTTTTGAAAATTTAGGATTTTCAATGAAACCCACATTTTTGAGGTAAAATTAATAATTTTGTTACTTTTTTCGTAAATACTTAACAGGTTTCTATTTTTTTTTTTTTTTTTTTTGAGAACTAATTTCAGTTTCATAATTTGAAATTGTTTTTGGAACAAATTATTGCTTATTAATGATTTTTTTATTGTATCATTATAAAATAAAAAATGTCACAAACTAAAAAACTTTGACTTTGAACTCTCGCCAACTAATAACGAGTACCACAATGATACAATATTTCACTCACAAAATATTCAACAATCCTAGATTTTGAATATATAAACATATTTTCGCTTTACCTGAATTGTACTTTTGGCCAAAAAAATGGGGATCCTGGCCCACAGTGCACTGGAGTAACCATATTTAGCTTAAGTGAACTTTTGGAAAGTTCCATCTGTATTTTGTTAATTTGTAATCGAAACTCATTGTACTTAACTTAAGCATGACTCACACGCTATACGTCCCTATCCAATCATATCTACTATTTCCCAGTTAAAGGAAAATTAATTGTCATTTTCAAAAAAAAATTTACAAAAATTCAACAATATTTACTGGATTATAGTAGATAGGGGTAGTCGACGTGTGAATTAACCTTTAATTAAATTAAAAACAATTCAACTAAGCTCAAAAATCACAACAACAAAAATAACGACTAAAAAGGTTAAAGTCGGGCATGCCGACTATACAATACCCTACACCAGTCTGGTTAAAAGCCAACAAATGTTTGGATCCGAAATTCGAATGGGTTAAAATGGGACTTGTGTCAAAATTTTCTATAATGTGAGTCAGCGAACCAAATTTCATTAAAATATCTTAATATTTACGACCTGCAGTTTGTAACCAAGCCAATTTTGGGGGGACCCTTACATGGTCACTAGGTCTAAACATGGACCGGTGTTAACCAAAATCAATAGGCTTCGTCCTTGGGTGATATAGGTCGATGTACCAAATTTCATCAACATATCTTAATATTTGCGACCTGCAGCGTATAAACAATATAATTTTGGTAGGACCCTTATACGGGCACTAGGTCTAAACATGGACCGATGTTCAATAGGCTTCGTCCTTGGGCCAACATAAGTCGGTGTACCAAGTTTCATCAAAATATCTTAATATTTGCGACCTGTAGAGTGCGCACAAGAATGCATGGACAGACGGACGTACGGACAGACGGACATCGTTAAATCGAAATAAAAAAAAATTCTGAGCCGATCGGTATACTATAAGGTGGGCCTTGGACCAATATTTTTTGGTGTTACAAACATCAGCACAAACTTATAATACCCTGACCACATAGTGGTGTAGGTATAAAAAAATTAGTTGGGAAATATGGTAACAAGGGCTAGCTTTATAGTCAGAACTAAGAACGATTTTTGTCTTAAATATTTCTTATTTAAGTAAGAAATATTATTTTCCAATTTCAGAGTTAAGAAATAAAGTAGTTTTTATTTCTGACTATTAAATTGGTCCTAAGTAGAGTTTGCATTTCGGTTTTAACCGTAACCGAAACCGCGGTTAATCGCACTAATTAAGCGTAACGGCATGTAAAAACCGTGCGGTTACGGTTAAATTATTACACACTGAAAACCAGATTTTTGTATCAAAATTTAGTATCAAAATTTTGGAATTTTTATAAAAAATAAAAATTTATGCAAAGAATTCGACCGGTGTAGACGTTTTTCCAAAAAAAGTACCTTTTTCCAAAAAAAGTACCTTTTTCCAAAAAAAGTACGTTTTTCCAAAAAAAGTACCTTTTTCCAAAAAAAGTATCTTTTTCCAAAAAAAGTACCTATTTCCAAAAAAGTACCTTTTTCCAAAAAAAGTACCTTTTTCCAAAAAAAGTACCTTTTTCCAAAAAAAGTACCTTTTTCCAAAGAAAGTACCTTTTTCCAAAAAAAGTACCTTTTTCCAAAAAAAGTACCTTTTTCCAAAAACAGTACCTTTTTCCAAAAAAAGCACCTTTTTCCAAAAAAAGTACCTTTTTCCAAAAAAAGTACCTTTTTCCAAAAAAAGTACCTTTTTCCAAAAAAAGTACATTTTTCCAAAAAAAAAGTACCTTTTTCCAAAAAAAAGTACCTTTTTCCAAAAAAAAGTACCTTTTTCCAAAAAAAGTACCTACCTTTTTCCAAAAAAAGTACATTTTTCCAAAAAAAAGTACCTTTTTCCAAAAAAAGTACCATTTTCCAAAAAAAGTACCTTTTTCCAAAAAAAGTACCTTTTTCCATTCAAAAAAAAAGTACCTTTTTCCAAAAAAAGTACCTTTTTCCAAAAAAAGTACCTTTTTCCAAAAAAGTATCTTTTTCCAAAAAAAGTACCTTTTTCCAAAAAAAGTACCTTTTTCCAAAAAAAGTACCTTTTTCCAAAAAAAGTACCTTTTTCCAAAAAAAGTACCTTTTTCCAAAAAAAAGTACCTTTTTCCAAAAAAAGTACCTTTTTCCAAAAAAAGTACCTTTTTCCAAAAAAAAGTACCTTTTTCCAAAAAAAGTACCTTTTTCCAAAAAAAATGTACCTTTTTCCAAAAAAAAAGTACCTTTTTCCAAAAAAAGTACCTTTTTCCAAAAAAGTACCTTTTTCCAAAAAAAGTACCTTTTTCCAAAAAAGTACCTTTTTCCAAAAAAAGTACCTTTTTCCAAAAAAAAGTACCTTTTTCCAAAAAAAGTACCTTTTTCCAAAAAAAGTACCTTTTTCCAAAAAAAGTACCTTTTTCCAAAAAAAGTACCTTTTTCCAAAAAAAGTACCTTTTTCCAAAAAAAGTACCTTTTTCCAAAAAAAAGTACCTTTTTCCAAAAAAAGTACCTTTTTCCAAAAAAAATGTACCTTTTTCCAAAAAAAAAGTACCTTTTTCCAAAAAAAGTACCTTTTTCCAAAAAAGTACCTTTTTCCAAAAAAAGTACCTTTTTCCAAAAAAAAGTACCTTTTTCCAAAAAAAGTACCTTTTTCCAAAAAAAGTACCTTTTTCCAAAAAAAGTACGTTTTTCCAAAAAAGTACCTTTTTCCAAAAAAAGTACCTTTTTCCAAAAAAAGTACTTTTTTCCAAAAAAAGTACCTTTTTCCAAAAAAAGTACCTTTTTCAAAAAAAAGTACCTTTTTCCAAAAAAAAAAGTACCTTTTTCCAAAAAATGTACCTTTTTCTAAAAAAATTTACCTTTTTCCAAAAAAGTACCTTTTTCCAAAAAAAAAGTACCTTTTTCCAAAAAAAGTACCTTTTTCCAAAAAAAAGTACCTTTTTCCAAAAAAAGTTCCTTTTTCCAAAAAAAAATTCCTTTTTCCAAAAAAAGTACCTTTTTCCAAAAAAAAGTAACTTTTTCCAAAAAATGTTCCTTTTTCTAAAAAAATGTACCTTTTCCAAAAAAAAGTACCTTTTCCAAAAAAAGTAACTTTTCCCAAAAAACATACATTTTTCCAAAAAAATACCTTTTTAAAAAAAAGTACCATTTCCAAAAAAAAGTACCTTTTCCCAAAAAAGTACCTTTTTCTAAAAAAATGTTCCTTTTCCCAAAAAACATACATTTTTCCAAAAAAATACCTAAATCAAAAAAAGTACCTTTTCCAAAAAAAAGTACTTTTTCCCAAAAAAAGTACCTTTTTCTAAAAAAATGTTCCTTTTCCAAAAGAAGTACCTTTTCAAAAAAAATGTACCTTTTTCCAAAAAACATACATTTTTCCAAAAAAAATAAATTTTTCCAAAAAAATACCTTTTCTAAAAAAAGTACAAATAAAGTACTTTGTAAAAACAAAGTATCTTTTTCCAAAAAATTTCGTTTTTCCAAAAAGTACCATTTAAAATAATATATAATTTCAAAAAAACTACTTTTTTTCCTCCCCCCACGGATATCTCCACTAAAACAAGGTTTCTTGATATTCGGCATAGACGTGCGCTAAGACGGGCTTTTTGGAAATTCCTACCGGAACGGGCAAAAAGGGGAAAAGACTCCCAATAAACAGTCTCACAAATTGGAAAAGTGCCTGCCCAAACCCCTGGAGGTAAGAAGTTGAAATTTGGTATAAAGGTTCCTCCACTGTAGTAGACATCGACTAATTCCCTATAGGATATCCCAAAAGCAAATTCGGAATGTGAGTTCTTCCTTCTGTGTAGGCGTCTGCTTAGACGGAATTTTTGAAATTCCTATCGGGAGGGGAAATAAGGGGAAAAGTCTCCTCCTTGACGGCCTGCCCAATCCTTTTTGGCCAACCTAAAATTTTAAATATGTATTCCTTGGAGTAGGACTAACTCCCCGGTAACGTAATTTTTCTATTTTGGAATAGGAACATAGTAAAAATTGTGGTTGAAAGGGAAAAATGTCCCCACTAACGGCCTGCCGAAACCGCTTAGGCAATGCAGTTGAAATTTGGTGTGAATGTTCCTCATCCATTGCAGATAGCCGTGAAGATGGAATTTTTGTAAATTCCTAAAGGGAGGGGCAAAAAGAAGAAAAGCCTCACCTTGGGGGCCTGTAAAAACCCCTTCGGCTAGAAACCTGAAACATAAAATGTGGGTCCATGGAGTAAGGGCTAACTTATTAGAAAGATACTTTTTTGAATTTTGGACAGGGTCGTTATAAAATGGGGGCTCAAAAAGTGAAAGTGGCCCCTTAACGACCTGTCCAAACTGCTGGAACTAGGAAGCTGAAATTCGGTACTTAGGTTCCTCTTCCAGCCTAATTCCAACTGGGAGGGATAAAAAAAGAAAAAGTGTCCCCCTTGACAGCCTGCTCAAACTGCTGGAACTAGGAAGCTGAAATTCCCTGTCGATGGACTTTCGGAAATTCCTACCCAGAGGGGCACAAATAGTAAAAGTTGGCTAGAAACCTGAAATGTAAAACATATGTTACTTGGAGTATGGGCTCACTTACCGGGAAGGTGCTTTTTGGACAGGGACATTGCAAAAATGGGGATTAATGACGCGAAAAGTGCCGCTTAAAGGCCTGCCCATACCGCTGGAGGTAGGAAGTTGAAATTTGGTATTAAAGTTCCTCCTCTATTGTAGACATCCGCTAAGATGAGATTTTTGGAAATTTCCACAGGTAGGGTCAAAAAAAGGAAAAGTCTCCCCCTTAACGGCCTGGACAAACTGCTGGATCTAGGGAGCTTAAATTCGGTATTTGGGTTCCTTCTCCAACGTAGACGTCCCCTAAGACGGTATTTTTGGAAGTTCATACCGGGAGGGGTAAAAAGGGAAAAAACTTCCCCCTTGATAGCCTGGCCAAACTGCTGGATATAAAGACCTAAAATTATGTATGTAGTAGGTTCCTCCTCCAACGCAGACGTCCTCTAAGACGGAATTTTTGTAAATTCCTACCGGGAGGGGTAAAAACGGAATAATTCTCCCCCTTGATGGTCTAACCGAACCCTTCGGCTAGAAACCTGTAATATATAATATGTTTTCCTTGGAGTATGTGCTAACTTATCGACAAGGCATCTCTAGGACTTTGGACAGGAACGTGGTAAAAATGGTGGTTCAAAAGGGGAAAATTGCCCCCCCCCCCCCCTCTTAACGTCTGCGTCTTTAGCTAGAAACTTAAAACTTAAAGAACAAGTATATATGGAACACTAAAATTAAGAAACTAAATAGGAAACGAGTGGAATTGAAACACTACACAAGTTGAACGAAATGGATATAAACGTTGAACGAGTGGAATTGAAATTATAGACAATGCAAATGGATTGGAAGAGGGAACTACCTGTTCAAACACTATCCACGGAATATGAAACTTATGTAGCATTGAAACATACTCTCGAAAAAGTTAAACAAATTTTCTAAAAGAGAAAAAACCTTAGAAAAGGAATGGAACTTACATATTCCGATATTTAAACTTCATGTAACGAAGCACCGGTGGAAGAAACCGACGCAGTAAATTTTCCAACTGAATTTGTGAATTTACTTGAATTGCCAGGTCTACCTTTACATAAACTGGAATTAAAAAAAAAACTTTAAGGCACGCTAACAACCCTGCTTTACGTTATTTATTTTCATTCAAAACACAAATGAACAAAACTACTTACGGGTCTAACTATCTATATTGCAATTTATTATGGATTCATTACTAACAATCCACTTTCATGAGAAAAAGTGATCAAATATTTATTTATTTATTTTAAACCCATTGTTGTGCAGAATTATTTATTTGTGGTGACTGGGTGAAGGCTTTTACTATATAAAAACTGTACTTTAAATAAAAAGCGAATTTAAAAAAAAATTGTCGGGGGGGGGGGCGCAGCCCCCCCCCCCTAAACTTTAAGGCACGCTAACAACGTAGCGGGCTGTGCCCGCTAGTACTCCATATAAAAAAAAATTATTTTTCACCATAATCAGTTTCATTTTGTGTATATTGTGATTGTGTCTTTGTTATAAAATTAAAAAAAATTGTTCACTTTTATAATTTAAATTGCAGTTTGAAGCCTTTAAAGTTGGAGTAAAATTTTTCACTTGAAAAACTATATTTTTTTTTAAAATTATTTACCATTACACTCAGGAAATTCTTCCTATTAATTAACGTGTTGCTTCCTTTGGAAAGGGGATGGAGAAGAAGTGAAAGGTGGTGAAAGATGAAGGACTTCAAATATGGCAACACTGTAATTGCGCGAGATGTTGAATTTTGAGAACAGTTGTTGTTCGCCATCTGATGTTGAGTTGGCGAACTTTGTTGAAGCTTTTTAGTTCATAGCCCTGTTATATTATTTTACTTCGGCGGGGTTAAGTGCTATGGGAACACCGAAGGAGGACACTGCGGTATGTACGAGGGATAGAAAAAACTCATACATATTAATATTTTTCATAAATTGATGTTGCCTTGGTTGGGGCTCGAACCCGCAACCTCACGTGTAACAGTCCAACGCGCTTACCATTACACCACAGCGCTAACCATTACACCACAGTGCTTTAGGAAAAAACTTTCGTTTCGCCCGGCAAGCATTTTGGCAGAACAGGGAAAAAACTTGACGGAAGTGCATTGTAATGGTAGCTGAGTGGAGATATCAGGCGCGGAGGACCAAAAATTTTTTTTTTTGCAAATAATGCTATAATGGACAACATGATTAATTTTTTAAACATACGCTTAAAATTTCACATTAAACAAACATTTTTAATTTAGAGATTTTGTGTAGATTCTTGGATTCAAGAATTTGTTTTCTTCAGGAAAATATTTTTCAAGAGATACTTGTAATTCCCAAAATTTTTTTATAATGTGTTTTTTTTTTTATAGAATTATTGTGAAATCATTAACCATCTTTTGCAATTGAACAAATGTTTTGAGGCAATTAACTTAAAAATTAATATTTAGGATCAGTTTTATTGTCAGAACTTAGATCGTTTCCAAACAATATTTCTATATTTCTTACTTAAGAAGTATTTAAGAAAACCCTTATGTTCTAAACTGAACTTAAATGAACTTCTTTCACAATTGTTTGAATTTATTATTTGGTTTTATTTAATATCGGCCCTCAGACTTTTTAATATGAAAATTCTTAAATTCTAAAACTTTTTTTCGAAAGAAATTTCTCAAATTTTTTACATTTTATCGTAGAAAAATTTTGTATTAAAAAAATACTGTTAATTCTAAGGCATTTAAAAAATATCAGAGGGGCAATTCTATAACTTTTTAAGGACAAAATTCGGTAGTTAAATTGTCAAGTCTTCATAGTAACAACTTAACTACGCCATTTTGTCGTTAAAAAGCTACAGAACCCGATTACAGTTTCGGAGTCATATTTTCATAAAAAAATCACATATTTAAGCAAATATTACGCCATTTAAAATATTTTTATGTGAAAACTCATAAATGCTTTTTAAAGATATGAAATAAATAAATTTTATACGGAAAATTTGTTTTGTAAACCTCCTATAAATTTATAAAGCATTTTTGAATTTATACATAAGTGTTTCTTCCTATTATTTAAGAAAAATTGTGGACAAATTAAATATCATTGCATATTTTCCAGGGTTTTTAATTTTTTTATTCGAAAAAAACTATCGTTTTTAAAAACATATACGGTGGGCCTCATACTGTAGGTTTAGCTTTAACTTAACTGTTAAACAAAAAAAAAAAAATGTCAGAAAATTGTATACAAAACAACTATTAAGGAGTGTAATGTTTCAAATCTGGAAATTTTAAAGTAGGCTATGTTCCAATTCATTAAAACTAAAATGAAAAACTTTATAAGTGACACTTTTTCAGCAATTATGAATCAATTGGAACGACGAAAATTAATTATCGACAAATGGAATGAAAATCCATACCGAGCAGTACATTTTATTTCAAAAGATTTGAAAATGGCAAGAAGTATGGTAGATCCAGTCATGAAACTTTATTTTGAAACATCTATCGGCATTGAGAAGTTTGGTTTGAAGTATCTCGTTTGGCATGGAGTTTGCCAATGCGGCGAAAAGATATCTTCATATATAACAACAGGTACAATTAACGGAGATGTGTACAGGGAAGAGCTCCTAAATATAAGATTAATACCTTTTATAAAAAAACACAGTAGATCTACTCTATTCTGGCCTGATTTGGCTCAGCTCACTATGCTTCAATTACCTTAAATCTGCTCAGAGCTAATAATATTAAATTTGCTGAAAAAGACATGAACCCACCAAATGTTCCACAATGTCGACCCATTGAAAGGTATTGGACTCTAATAAAAGCGAAGTTAAAGAAGACCAAACAGACTGCTAATTATATAAAATATTTTGAAAAAAGTGGAAAGTTGTATCCAAAGCAATAACAAACGCACTGTCAAAAACTTAATGGAAGGCATTCGGAAAAAAGCTAATATCGGAGTGGACCACAAAATGAAATGGATATTTTTTTGTTCTTATATATACTCTTATTTATCAGACAAAATAATAAAAGTAAAAATAATTATTTATTTAATTGTTGTTTTTTTCTTACAAAATTTCCAGATTTGAAACATTACACTCTTTAGTTAGAGCTTAAACCTGTATGAGACCCACCGTTAGTCATTAATTAAAAATTTGTATTAAATTTGACAAGTAAATACAAGCAGTTTTCAAAAACTATTAAATAGTTTTTGATTAATTGTAAATGTAATATTAAAAGTATGTAAATTTTAATATAGGATATTAATGAATTTTGCATAAAAGCAATGCAGTTTCACTTTTCATTGAATTAATGGAATTTTTCATAAAATTTTGTGAAAATCTTCATTTTAGTTATTAAAAGTATTACACACTCAATGAAAAATGTCCATGAAATATGTGAAGATTTTTCATCAATTTTAAGCAATTTTTCATCTATTTCGTTAAGAAAACTTCATTATTTTAATAAAAAATTTCATTAAAACTCGTCGAGAAATATTCGCTCTTTGTAGGGGTAAAGTGTTTTGTAGGGAGTTACCTCGACCGATATGTCTTTCCTAAAATAATACATTTTATAATAGAAAAATAAGAGGTTACCTACCTTAATGTCTTCTTACAAATTTATTTAGATTTGTATATATGGTGACTTTTTCCGGAGAGCTTTGTCACATATCCGAATGTTATTAAGATCGGAAGGAACACTTCGGGATATTTTCCTCGTTCCCAGCAAAATATTGGTAATGACACCTCATTACTATCTGCATTACCAAAATTGATATATCATTACCTTTTGCATTATTTTTTAATATAAAATAATGAATTCCTAATAACGGCCTATTGTATTCATTGTTTCTAAATATAAAATAAAGACTTACTCGTATTAGTTGAAGTAAGTACTTTTTACACAGTTAAATTTTTTTATTATATATAAATATGTTTTATGTTTAAATTTTTATGACGAGTCCTAAAATTACACACTACAGAAAACTTAAATTTTTCTGAATGCATTTCCTTAGGCTAATAGTATTTGCCTAACTACTTATTTTTAAGAATCAAGTAAGCAATCGGATAACCACTTATAATTCAACTTTTTGTAAGCATGTGTGTAACCACTTATTATTCAAAATCTCATAACTACTTATTTCCCATTTTTTCGTTAGCGAGCGGGTAAGCGTGACTACTTATAAAAACGACCACGCCAAACAAAAATAATGAGTTTAGACGCCAAAAAATAAATTGTGCGGAGCTATGAATTTCTATTATATAACCACTTATTTGGTAATGAAATATTTTGCTGGGTTGTTTATTTTTTTTTAATTTAAAGGCTTTGTTTCCAAAAGTTTCGTATTGAAAATCTTTCAAATTTTAGGACATTCTTCTTGTAAAATAATTTTTTTATTTAAACAAAGACTGATATTATCTTATATATTTTTAAGTAAGAAATTTTGTTCTCAGATAGATTTTTTTCTTAAATATTTCTTAAATAAAAAATTTTTAAAGATACTAGTGCTGATTTTAAAACTGCCTCCCTTAAGCACTTCTTTAATATTAAACCTATTACATTCTGCACTGCTATTTCTTAACTTATTTATTACAAAATTCGATAGAAAATCTTTCAAATTTTAGGACATTCTTCTTGTAAAATAATTTTTTTATTTAAACAAAGACTGATATTATCTTATATATTTTTAAGTAAGAAATTTCGTTCTCAGATAGATTTTTTTCTTAAATATTTCTTAAATAAAACATTTTTTAAAGATACTAGTGCTGATTTTAAAACTGCCTCCCTTAAGCACTTCTTTAATATTAAACCTATTACATTCTGCACTGCTATTTCTTAACTTATTTATTACAAAATTCGATAGTTAACGAACAAATTTGTTGAATATAGAAAAATATATCGTTATTTTATTACAATAGATTATTCTTCTAACTTTATTATCAGATTTTTCATTTGATTTCACGTCTGACAAATCAAATATCCTACGAAATGATGTGATTGTCAAAAAAAGCTTGTATAAGTGTTTACACCATCAAATGCAATCAGATGAAAACAGCTGCTATAATCGGATTCTCATAATTTTATGAAATATTTCAAAAACAATCTGACTATCAAAATTTCAATCGTATCAGACAAAATGTGTCTATACTATAGGATTGAGGTTATCTGACTCACTTTTTTGACAGATCCTATGACTTATGGTATAATGTAACCCCCGCTTTAGCTATATCAGAGACAGAGGACCACACTAGTGGCAAACATATGCTAAAACAAGTATTAAAACTTCTACTTTTAGTTCATAAAATATCTATAGACATGACTACCGTATAAGATAATGACTACCGTATAAGATATAAAAAAAATTTAGTTTAGATTAAAACATAGTAAGTTTTTTTTTAATTATTTCGTCTATTCCATGACAGAAAGCCCAAAAACTGATTCTGTGTTATAGATTTATTACATATGTATGTATGTATGTGCACTAGGAAACCATGTGAATCTTTAATTTTGGGTATAGGATGTGTTCGGCGAACTTATGTAAAACACTACGAGGTACAGTTTTGTGGAACTATTTAACCCTCTAAGTCTTCAATGAAAGGGACTTTTTTGGCCCCGTTTTAAAAAGGTACAAAAAGACCCGTAAGTGGAAGAGTTAGAGGGTTAAAATGTTCCACAGAAATGTTCCTCATAGTGTTTTACATGAAATGGAAGATTCACATGGTTTCCTCCTAAAATCCAGGTTTGTGGGACATTTGATCGCCAATTCTGTATAAGTACGAAATTAACCCTTAAACACATTTTAAATTTTGACTTATTTCTGGCATTGAACTTAAATTTGCAACTTTCATGTCTTCAAAGACTTACAGTAGAATGTCATGACAATTATTTTTGTTGAACATTTTAACCCTCTAACCCTTCAATTAAAGGGACTTTTTGCCCATTTTCAAAAAGGGTCATAAACGACCCGCAAGTTGCAGGTTAAAATGTTCCGCGAAAATATTTGCCCGGAATTTCTACTATAAGTCTCTGACGACAACAGAGTTTAAAATTCAGTTTCAATGCCAGAAATAAGTCAGAACTTAAAATGTGTTTAAGAGTTAATTTCGTGCTTATTCAGATTGGCGTTCAATATAGCACCCATATATTATAAAGTGTTATTTTTTCACAGCCCCACGCACTTTCCGGTAGAATGGGCGTAAAAAATAATATCTCCTTGAAAATTGATCCTCTCGGATTAAAACAGGCCAGTCACCCAAGGCTTTTAGCTCTACAAATGGACCAAAATTAGTTCAAAGCTTATTTGCGTTATAACTCTTAAAGTAAAGGTTTTACAGAAAAATACTAAATGGGCATACAGACAATAATATGGCTAGTATTTTTCTCATACATATTTTTGACGTATCAATGACGCGTCATAGCGATTTAAGAGGTTAAAATCAAAGTGATTTATATGGTTAAATACAAATTTTGACTCTTAACCACTTAAATTACCATGACGCGTCATCGAAACATCAAAAGTGTGTATGAGAAAAATGCTACCCACTTTATTGCCTGTAGTTATGCCCATGTAGTATTTTTCAGAAAACCTTTAGTTTAAGAGTTAAAGCGCAAAGAAGCTTTGAATAAATTTTTGTCCATTTTTACGGTTGAAAGCCGCGGGAGACTGGCCTGTTTTAATCCGAGAAGACAAATAAATTTTTGCGGGGATATTATTTTTTACGCCCAGTCTACTGGAAAATGTGTGGAAGGTAACACTTTGGTATTTTCCATATACTTCATGGATGCTCTAGCCCACACACATTTTTTCTCACATCAAAATTTAAGGGAATTTTTCTTTAAATTGGTCTCAAAAATTGTGTGATGAATAAAACTCAAAAAATCAAAGATCTTTTTTTATAGAGTTTAGTAGTAGAAATCATATAAAATTAAAAAACAATCTTAACCCCTTCGGGACCAGCAACATGTTAATATTTGAACGTTAATTCTATAAAGCTTTACTAGGGGGTGCTGCAAAGCATAGATCTACATTTACACGAAAGAGGTCGAAGGCGTTAAAGATACCGAAGGAACGTGTCGGCTTTATTTTGCATGAACATTTGTCCAGGAGAAACCTGTTTTCGAAATGGTCGATGATTCTGAGAGCTGTTTGTGGCTGTTTCGGCGATTTAAAAAGGACTTTTTGCATCGGTATATAACAATGGACGAAACTTGGATCTGCCATTTCACTCCAGATTCGTAGTATCGGCAGTCAGCTGAGTGGACAGCAACTGGCGAACCTCGCCCGAAAAAGCCAAAGACGCAACAGTCAGCTGGTAAAGTTATGGCATCAGTATTTTGGGATGCGGTTGGAATTTTGTACATTGATTACCTTGAAAAGGGCTAGAAAATTAATAGGGATCGCTATGTGGCCCAACTGGTGCGTTTGAAGAAAAAAATCGCAAAAAAAACGGCCCCATATGAAGAAGAAGAAAGGTGCTCTTTCACCAAGACTAAGTATGTGCCGTATCAAAAGCCGTTGGCAACCATTGACAAATTACACTTTCAATTGATTTGGCTCCCAGAGATTTTTACATGTTCTCAGACTTCAAAAAAATGCTCGCTGCTCTTTCCAGCGAATGGTTCGAATCAAGTGGTGATTGGCGAAACAGAGGCATATTTTGAGGCCAAAGACAAAACATTCTATAAAAGAGGTATCGAAATGTTAGAAATATGTTGGAGTGATTGTATCGATCTTGAAGAAGAGCGATACAAGTCGAATTTTGCCAAAAAAAATTGTAGTTTTATTGGTTATCTTACGGATTTTTCAGCCGAAGTGTTATATATTATAAAATGAGAAATTAATAATTAATTTAGTGTTTCGTAGCTAACAAAATGGAGAATAAAATATGTGAATTAAATTAAAATCGAATTTCTGTCGAAAAATTTATTTTCAAAAATCTTAGTAAAATCTATTAATATATTAATAATTCTGTAAAAAAAATTGGTATAAGTTTTTAGAGCTCTTTCCTTGAACATTTAAAACATAAGAATTGGACAATAATTGTATTTTTTGAAGGATTGGTAAAAGAAATACCACTCACTGCGACTGGACTTGGTATAGAACCAAGCATTTCCAAAGTGCTAGTTTCCAAGGTTTGACCTTTCTTATCTTAATATTTTTAACACAACATTAAGGGTTTCTTTTAATAGCACAGAGTGTATTTTGTTTCTTCATAATTTAAAAGTTTATGCAATTCTTTTGAAAAATATTTTAGATTTATTTTTTGTTTTTTTTTTTCTTCTACTGCATTACATTTTTTTTATTATTATTTTGTAACAAAAGTTAAGTAAAATCATTTATAATTGCTTTTCAAAAAGCTGCTTTTCCAGTTGGTCTTGTGTTATTCTGGTTGTGATTGAAATAAAACAAAGTTAAGCAGGGTACACTAAGAAATCTCTAGAGGCATGATGCATAAGATTTTCTTGACCTTTTAACTAAACGTCATTGGGATTGTAACACAGTAAAAAATGATTCTATAAATGATAGTCCAAAACACTGATATTCATACACTGGCAAAGAAGTCAAACATACAGTAGTTGTGTAATTGTGTATGAAGTGTATGAGTAACTTAATACATTAGGGATTCTTTTCTTAGCAGCGTATTAACATTGTTCTTGCTACTTTTTTCTCATATTTTTTATATCTTACAATCATTCATTCGTTCATTTTATAACAATTTTAAAAGCTGTAGTACTAGAAACATGAATTGCAATTGTACAATGTTATAGATTAGACTTAAAAAGTATTTGGAATTTTTAATATCAATTTTATTTATGGAAAATTAGCAAAATTTCTGGCGAAAAATTACATCAAAATTGCACGTAATCCAAATAGTTATAGAAATACATATTAACTAACTTTTTAATATATTCATACATACTTGGATGCAAACTTAATTACTGAGTTGTCAGTTAACGTATTCCATATATTTAAATGAATTTCAAATTCCTGATAGTTTTTGAACAAAGCGTATTTTCTCAATGTTCGTTCATATACAACACTCATTCTTAAATACTCCGAAATGTTTCTTATTCCAAGATAATATCATTGGCTTTACTTGCTGCTTCTACTTAAAGTTTAACTTTGTTGTATACAACAGGAAAGGCAGAGTCAGGGTACTACATAGTCAAGTCATACGACAATAATAAATTATATGAATGTAATGAAAACACATTCTTTTTTAGGAACAAAAACCATTTTTTCTTCTTCTATTTCTTCAATTTTTTTCCTGTTGAGAATTAAGGGCTTAAATTGAAATGATGTTCTAGGTGTGTACGTGTGTGTGTGTTTCGTATACAGAGAACGCACATAATAATAACTTGTAGTTATTGTTCGTAAAATTCTCATTTAATTTTATTTCATAAAATTAAAAATATAATTTAAATGAAAACAACAGGATGTTGGATTAAAGTAAGAGTATTAAATAAAATGAATAAATTACTCATACGCACTGGCGAATTTGTATTAACGGCAGTAAGGCCTAAATATGAATTAATTTATAAATATTTTTTTAATCGTCTTAAATAGCTAGAATGGTGTTAACTTTAGATCAGTGTCAAAATTTAAATAGTTTTACTTTTAATGGGCAATGGTGGCGTTTTCATTAAAATATACATCAATCATTAATTCTTCGTTGTGGTAACTGAATTTTTCAGTTGTGATAACACAAACCAATTGAGTCAAGAATAATTTGACTGTGACAACCGAATATCAATTCGGTAGTCAAAAGCGAAAAATTCGTTAATACAACTGAACCATTCGATTGGCAACTCTCAAGACGGACCTGTTTTCTGGGTTTAATATTAATAAAACTACAGAAAATGAGTCCATAGATTAGGTTTGGAGGTTGACGCACGTGTCCAGAGTCCGACCACAAGACCAGGTTTTGGTCCAAAGTGATTCTTCGGGCATCGAGTTCATAATCCTTTAATTTGGCCATCTTGATATGCTTTAACTTTCTCCATGGGCTAATATCAACTAGTTCCTGGAAGAAATACGAATCAAAGTTCTTAGTATGACCACTCCAATCGTAAGTAGTGTTCAAAAACACTTTAAAGTAAAAAAAAAACATTTAAATATTACGTTTTATTTAAGGATTTACTGTAATATCGGCCCTTAGAATATTTCATACGAAAATTACAAAAAATATTATATAATCTTCATATGAAGTCTGTAAAATATTAGTTAAATCTCAAATAAAAATCTATTCCTATATAAGTTATACTAGAGAGCTCGATTAGGGGACTTTGTATATAAAAGATTACACTATGCGACAGTCAAAATCGGGATGGGATGAAACGAGATATATCGATTTGAAGTTAGTAACTATCTTTTTTTGACATAACTCGAGAACCACTAGTCCGATTTTGCTCAAGCAATTTTAAAAAAATTAAAAATTACAATTCCTTTAATCTGTTCATATAATGTTTTTCTATATACTCAACAGTTTTGCCGGTAAAAATAAATGTATGAAGAAAAAAAATATTTTTTGCCTAAAATATTAAATTTTTTTATTTTTTAAATTCATAAAAAATCCAAAACGGGGAAAAAGGCAAGTCGTATTACTTTCACGCAAAGTCACATAACCTTTAAACAAAATGAGACATAGATCATGAAAATCGATGGACGCGTTTCGCTTTTATTCACAATGAAGTGAAGGTATCTCATTTTGACAAGAATATTGATTTTATGTTTCAATGAGTTTGGATAATATTTATTATATATTATTTACTATTTACGTTGTTAGCGTGCCTTAAAATTTAGGGGGTGGGGCTGCGCCCCCCCCCCCCTCCTCGACAATTTTTTTTAAATTCGCTTTTTATTTAAAGTACAGTTTTTATATAGTAAAAGCCTTCACCCAGTCACCACAAATAAATAATTCTGCACAACAATGGGTTTAAAATAAATAAATAAATATTTGATCACTTTTTCTCATGAAAGTGGATTATTAGTAATGAATCCATAATAAATTGCAATATACGTGTGTATGTTAAGATAATTTGGTAAAGTGCGAACTTAGGTAGATAGACCCGTAAGTAGTTTTGTTCATTTGTGTTTTGAATGAAAATAAATAACGTAAAGCAGGGTTGTTAGCGTGCCTTAAAGTTTTTTTTTTAATTCCAGTTTATGTAAAGGTAGACCTGGCAATTCAAGTAAATTCACAAATTCAGTTGGAAAATTTACTGCGTCGGTTTCTTCCACCGGTGCTTCGTTACATGAGGTTTAAATATCGGAATATGTAAGTTCCATTCCTTTTCTAAGGGTTTTTCTCTTTTAGAAAATTTGTTTAACTTTTTCGAGAGTATGTTTCAATGCTACATAAGTTTCATATTCCGTGGGTAGTGTTTGAACAGGTAATTCCCTCTTTCAATCCATTTGCATTGTCTATAATTTCAATTCCACTCGTTCAACGTTTATATCCATTTCATTCCACTTGTGTAGTGTTTCAATTCCACTCGTTTCCTATTTAGTTTCTTAGTTTTAGTGTTTCATATACACTTGTTCTTTAAGTTTTAGGTTTCTAGCTAAAGACGCAGACGTTAAGGGAGGGGGGGGCAATTTTCCCCTTTTGAACCACCATTTTTACCACGTTCCTGTCCAAAGTCCTAGAAATGCCTTGTCGATAAGTTAGCCCATACTCCAAGGAAAACATATTATATATTACAGGTTTCTAGCCGAAGGGTTCGGTTAGGCCATCAAGGGGGAGAATTATTCCGTTTTTACCCCTCCCGGTAGGAATTTCCAAAAATTCCGTCTTAGAGGACGTCTACGTTGGAGGAGGAACCTACTACATACATAATTTAAGGTCTCTATATCCAGCAGTTTGGCCAGGCCGTCACGTTCCTGTCCAAAGTCCTAGAAATGCCTTGTCGATAAGTTAGCCCATACTCCAAGGAAAACATATTATATATTACAGGTTTCTAGCCGAAGGGTTCGGTTAGGCCATCAAGGGGGAGAATTATTCCCTTTTTACCCCTCCCGGTAAGAATTTCCAAAAATACCATCTTAGGGGACGTCAACGTTGGAGAAGGAACCCAATTAAAGATCCCTTGTTCCAGCAGTTTAGCCAGGCCGTTAAGGGGGAGACTTTTCCTGTTTTTGACCCTACCTGTAGAAATTTCCAAAAATCTCATCTTAGCGGATGTCTACAATAGAAGAGGAACTTTAATACCAAATTTCAACTTCCTACCTCCAGCGGTTTGGGCAGGCCTTTAAGCGGCACTTTTCGCTTCATTAATCCCCATTTTTGCAATGTCCCTGTCCAAAAAGCACCTTTCCGGTAAGTGAGCCAATACTCCAAGTAACATATGTTTTACATTTCAGGTTTCTAGCCAACTTTTACTATTTGTGCCCCTCTGGGTAGGAATTTCCGAAAATCCATCGACAGGGAATTTCAGCTTCCTAGTTCCAGCAGTTTGAGCAGGCTGTCAAGGGGGACACTTTATTTTTTTGTCCCTACTGGTTGGAATTAGGCTGGAAGAGGAACCTAAGTACCGAATTTCAGCTTCCTAGTTCCAGCAGTTTGGACAGGTCGTTAAGGGGCAACTTTCCCTTTTTAAGCCCCCATTTTATAACGACCCTGTCCAAAATTCAAAAAAGTATCTTTCTAATAAGTTAGCCCTTACTCCAGGGACCCACATTTTGAGCTTCAGGTTTCTAGCCGAAGGGGTTTTTACCGGCCCCCAAGGTGAGGCTTTTCTTCTTTTTGCCCCTCCCTTTAGGAATTTACAAAAATTCCATCTTCGCGGCTATCTGCGATGGATGAGGAACATTCATACCAAATTTCAACTGCATTGCCTAAGCGGTTTGGGCAGGCCGTTAGTGGGGACATTTTTCCCTTTCAACAACCATTTTTACTATGTTCCTGTTCCAAACTAGAAAAATTACGTTGCCGGTGAGTTAGTCCTACTCCAAGGAATACATATTTAAAATTTTAGGTTGGCCAAAAGGGATTGGGCAAGCCGTCAGGAGGAGACTTTTACCTTATTTTCCCTCCCGATAGGAATTTCAAAAATTCCGTCTAAGCGGACGCCTACACAGAAGGAGGAACTCACATACCGAGTTTCCTTTTGGGATATCCTGTAGGGAATTCCAAAAATACAAACTTAGTCGATGTCTACTACAGTGGAGGAACCTTTATACCAAATTTCAACTTCTTACCTCCAGTGGTTTGGGCAGGCACTTTTCCAATTTGTGAGACTGTTTATGGGGAGACTTTTCCCCTTTTTGCCCGTTCCGGTAGGAATTTCCAAAAATCCCGTCTTAGCGCACGTCTATGCCGAATATCAAGAAACCTTGTTTTAGTGGAGATATCCGTGGGGGGAGTTAGTTGTTAGTCTACCAACTATATATGGCCATAAGGGCTCAGTTGGTTTATTTGAATAATAAATAAAAAAAAAAAATAAAAAAAAAACAAAAAGTAGTTTTTTTGAAATTATATATTATTTTAAATGGTACTTTTTGGAAAAACGAAATTTTTTGGAAAAAGATAATTTGTTTTTACAAAGTACTTTATTTGTACTTTTTTTGGAAAAGGTATTTTTTTTTAAAAAGGTGTTTTTTTTGGAAAAATGTATGTTTTTTGGAAAAAGGTACTTTTTTTGGAAAAGTTACTTCTTTTGGAAAAGGAACATTTTTTTAGAAAAAGGTACTTTTTTTTGAAAAAGGTACTTTTTTTGAAAAATGTATTTTTTTGGAAAAAGGTACTTTTTCGGGAAAAGGTACTTTTTTTGGAAAAAGGTACTTTTTTTGGAAAAAGGTACTTTTTTTGGAAAAAGGTACTTTTTTTGGAAAAAGGTACTTTTTTTTGGAAAAGGGTACTTTTTTTGGAAAAGGGTGGTTTTTTTGGAAAAAGGTACTTTTTTGGAAAAAGGTACTTTTTTTGGAAAAAGGTACTTTTTTTGGAAAAAGGTACTTTTTTTGGAAAAAGGTACTTTTTTTTGGAAAAGGGTACTTTTTTTGGAAAAAGGTACTTTTATGGAAAAAGGTACTTTTTTGGAAAAAGGTACTTTTTTTTGGAAAAAGGTACTTTTTTTGGAAAAAGGAATATTTTTTGGAAAAAGGTACTTTTTTTGGAATAAGGTACTTTTTTTGGAAAAAGGTACTTTTTTTTGAAAAAGGTACTTTTTTGGAAAAGGTACTTCTTTTGGAAAAGGAAAATTTTTTTAGAAAAAGTACTTTTTTTGGGAAAAGGTACTTTTTTTTGAAAAAGGTACTTTTATTGAAAAACGTATTTTTTTGGAAAAAGGTACTTTTTTCGGGAAAAGGTACTTTTTTTGGAAAAAGGTACTTTTTTGGAAAAAGGTACTTTTTTTTGGAAAAAGGTACTTTTTTTGGAAAAAGGTGCTTTTTTTGGAAAAAGGTACTTTTTTTGGAAAAAGGTACTTTTTTTGGAAAAAGGTACTTTTTTGGGAAAAATGTACTTTTTTTGGGAAAAGGTACTTTTTTTGGGAAAAGGTACTTTTTTTGGGAAAAGGTACTTTTTTGGAAAAAGGTACTTTTTTGGAAAAAGGTACTTTTTTGGAAAAAGGTACTTTTTTTGTCCCCTTTTTGCCCCTCCCGATAAGAATTTCCAAAAATGCCGTCTCAACGGACGTCTACACCGGTCGAGGAACCTACATACCAAATTTCAACTTCATAGCTCCAGCAGTTTGAGCAGGCCGTCAAGGGGGAGACTCTTTCCCCTTTTTGCCCGTCCCTGTAAAATTTCCAAAACTCCCGTCTTGGTGGATGTCTACGATAGTGGAGGAACCTTATACCGAATTTCAACTTCCTACCTCCAGCGGTTTGGGCAGGCCGTCAAGGGGGGCCTTTTTCCCCTTTTTAACCCCCATTTTTACAACGTCCCTGTCCAAAATTCCAGAAAGTACTTTCCAGAAAAGTTAGCCCATACTCCAAGGAACACATATCTTAAATTTCAGCTTTCTAGCCAAAGGGGTTTTGGCAGGCCGCCAAGGGGGAGACTTTTCCCCTTTTTGCCCGTTCCGGTAGGAATTTCCAAAAATCCCGTCTTAGCGGACGTCTACGCCGAAAGAGGAACCTACATACCAAATTTCAACTTCCTACACCCTCAGAAAAATTCGGTTGGAATTCGGTTGTAGCAACAGAAATGAGGTTGTCTCAACAGAATTGAGGTTGTTGCAACCGAAATGAGGTTGTTGCAACCGAATTAAGTTGCAACAACTGAATTAGGTTGTAATAACCGAATTTGCGAAGTTGCAGCAACCGAATTCTAAAAAAATAGGTTGCTTTAACCGAATTTGGTTGCTGCAACCGAATTTGTTGTAAAAGGGTTGCTGCAACCGAATTTCAATTAAAAGGGTTGTTGCAACCGAATTTCATGAGGTTATGGCAAGAGAATGAATCGAGTTTCAGTTTATTCAAACTTCACAAATGAAAAAAAAACAAAACAATTTCAATAATCAAAATGGAAAATTTTTTGATGATTTTGAATAAACATCTATAAATAAAAAAAAGGGAAATATTACGCGTTTTTTTTGTAAAATTTTGGTGAGTTGTGTTAATTATGAAAAAGCCTTGTACATTAAATTAAAAAAAGTTTTCCCTTTGTAGGCCATAAAGTTCGTTAACATTAAATTTGGAACGTCCTTACTGAAAATAAATGGTTTACGCTGGTTACCAGCATCTCTTAACAAACAACTAATTGCAAATGCAATAAGATATAATAAACGCACTACAGATGTTGCTTTGTCTTACTTAATTGAAAAAGGGGGAGTAAATATTCGATATCCCAAATATAAACATTTATTTTTTATTTTTCTATACTTTCTAGAGATATTGGCGAAAAGGCTGTTTATTGAAATTTGAGACTGAAGTCTGAGGTCCAAATTTTGATTTTTAACCGAGAAATTGCATGCATGCAGAGAAAAGGGTATTTTTATATACTTTTTATATATGATATTCTTGGTTAGAATACTTCTTATTTATGTAAAACCACACTTTCGAAAAGAGATTTCTTCTAAATGTACAATTTTGAAAAGGGGCTTCTTTCAACACTTTCGGAGAAAAAGTAGTATTTAAGGAAATCCAAAGATTTGCAAGCAGCAGAGTAACCATTCTTTAAAATTGTGAAAGACTAAGGACTAGTCTTTCTTTAAAAGAAATGGTACTGGGAATATAGTACTCTGTCAAAACGAAAGGGTATTTAAGAAAAGTGTACTTCTTTTATTACTCTTTCTTTTAACGACAGGATAGTAAATAAACTGTACTAATAGAAGTACCTTTTTCTTCAAAAGAAGTATTATGTTCTATAAACAAAAAGTACGAAAAGAAGTATTATTTTCTTCCTTAAAGATATATGAGAAGACGTAGAAGGAAAGAAAGATAGAAAAAAAGAAAGAAAGAGAGAAAGAAAGAAAGAAAGAAAGAAAGAAAGAAAGAAAGAAAGAAAGAAAGAAAGAAAGAAAGAAAGAAAGAAAGAAAGAAAGAAAGAAAGAAAGAAAGAAAGAAAGAAAGAAAGAAAGAAAGAAAATGTTCTTTAAAGAAATGGTTCTAAAAGAAGTACCGTTTTTTTAAAGAAAGGGTATTAAAAAAATGAACCTTTTATTCAAAGATAGAGTACTAAAACAAGTATTCATTCGTTCAAAGAGAAAGCAATAACTAAAATAGTTCCCTTTCTTTTAAAGAAAAACCACTCAGATAAGTACGATTTCTTTTAACAACAGAGTACTAAAAATTAACTAGTTCCTTTTTTGAAAGAAGGAGTACGGTTTCTGTGAAAGGAAGGTCAACTATTTTGGCGTTCTTCCTTGGAATACAAAAATACTCCTTTTAGTACTCCTTTGATATAAAGGGTACTTCTTTTGGTACTATTTTTTTAAATAAGTACTCTTTGCTTGAAAGAAAGGGTAGTTCTCTGAGTAGTCTTTCTTCAAAGGAAAGAGTACTTCATTTAGTACTCTCTCTTTTAAAGAAAGTGTACTTTATTTTGATATCTTTTCTTTCAAAAAAAGGGTTTTTAATTTTCTTAGTATCGTTTATTTCAAAGAAAGAAAGCCACCATTTCTGTAAATGCTATATTGTTTTTATTATTTGTAATTTTAAAATATGTATTCAAAGTGAGAAAATAAATATTTATATAAAAATTAAAAAAACTGTTTTTTTTTGCAAAATAATATTCTAGGATTTTAGAAAATATCAGTTGACACAACCTCGCTCTCTAAAAGATTCGGTTGTCGCAACCTCTAAATAGGGTTGGAACAACCGATTTCGGTTGCCATAACCCCATAGTTCGGTTGCCACAACCGAATTCGGTGGCTGCAACCGAATTTCGAGGTTGTGACAACCGAATTTGGTTGCCACAACTTCTAAATTCGGCTGTGACAACCGAATTCGGTTGCTACAGCCTCAAAATTCGGTTGTGACAGCCCCATCAATGGGGTTGAGGCAACCTCGTAAATTCGGTTGGAACCTAATTCGGTTGGGACAACAAATTTTTTTTCTGGGTGTAGCTTCAGCGGTTTGGGCTGGGCGATGTTGAGTCAGTCAGTCAGTCAGTCAGTCATTCAGTCAGTCAGTCACGTTATTCTTTTATATATAGAGATTATTAACACGTAAAATTAAAAATTATTACAGGTAATTATTAGGTTATTACATAGATACATAGGTTATAAAAATCGATGAACACAAAACTATTTTCGTTTGTTTGCGCCCTTTACTTTCTTGCGTGGTGGTTCGCCCACTTGTTCAGATTCTGTATCGGATGAGGATCTGTCTTCATCTGGAAAAAATCAATTGTTTTTTATCAGTCAGTTAACTTCATTTTTGTAACTTACCCTCGGAGGAAACTCCCATTGTATATTCTTCATCTTCATTGTCGGGATCGTACGTCTTTTGCGACCACCAACAAATTTCAGCCAGCAGCGAATCGAGCCTTTTGCCTTTATATCGCGTTTCCATTGGCATTGCCACTTGATGGAAGCGCTCGCCATGTTCATCCGACTCTGAGGCTAGCTGCTTGCTGAAGTATTCGAGATGGTGATGCAAGAAGTGAATTTTGAGGGACATATTCACTCCAATTTTCTGGAAGTAGTGAAACATCTTGGTCACAAGAGCGGGGTAATTGTGTGCTCGCGTACTTCCCAAAAAATATCGTATGACTTTCTTCACTGCCCTCCACGCAAAGTAATCATTACCGTCTAAAGCACCTTTAAATTCCTTTGATTTCATGAGCTTTCGTATATCCGGCCCATTCAGAACACCTTCCTTCAATTTTGTTTCGCTGATTCGTGGGAAAATATTATTCAAACAATCAAGAATTTTCGGTTGCTTCACAATGGCCTTGATGAAATTTTTTACGATTCCCAGTTTGATATGTAGAGGGGGCATGAGGACGTTCTCCATTGGCACCAGTGGATCATTTACGCAGTTGTGTCCTTTCTCCGTTGGATCTCGAGGAAGCCAGTCATGCGTTTCGTATTGGTTTCCTTTAAATCGGGTATCCCAAAGACACAAGAAACACATGTTTTTCGTATAGCCTCCTTGGAGACCTCTTAGCATCGCCACGACTTTCAGATCACAACTGATCCGCCAAATATGATCAGTGTAGCAAACTTTATCCAAAATTATTTTCATCGAATCGTATGTTTCGCTCATGTCTGTGCTGTAGCCAATGGGAATGCTTGATTTTTTATTATATTTACACCCAGCAAAAAAATTTGTTGTCCCAACCGAATCAGGTTCCAACCGAATTTACGAGGTTGTCCCAACCGCATTAATGGGGTTATCATAACCGAATTTTGAGGTTGTAGCAACCGAATTCGGTTGTGGCAACCGAATTTTGAGGTTATGACAACCGAATTCGGTTGGGGCAACCGAATTTTGAGGTTGTGGTAACCGAATTCGGTTGTGGCAGCCGAATTTTGAGGTTGTGGTAACCGAATTCGGTTGTGGCAGCCGAATTTTGAGGTTGTGACAACCGAATTCAGTTGTGGCAACCAGTAAGTGGGGTTGTGACAACCGAATTAAAAATGGAACGGGGTTGTGACAACCGAATTGAAAATTAAACAGGGTTGTGCCAACCGAAATTTGTTGTTCTTCCTATCGAAATTCTTTTTAATTTTATAATAAAAACACTAAGCAATTAATGTTAATAGCTATTTTAAACAGTTTTATTGATTCTTTTCAATGCTATATACAAATTTTAAAAGCTAAAAATCCCAAAGAACAAATTTTTCATTCCTGGATTTTGATATGTGTGATGTGTATTTATTTTTAGATTTCTTATATTTACTATGTGATAAATATTACTGGATTTTCCATTAAAACTAAAGAAGTGTTTAATAAAATAGCACGTTTCATATTCCTTTAACCCTTTGACGACCAAACTTGAATCGCTGTAGATTTTCTAAAGAAACTTTTTGAGGACATGGACTAATGGCTGAGAATTATTGTTATGCTATCTTTGGCGCTTTACTATGCTCCGTATCGGAGATATATGGAACTAAATATATAACGTTAATGGACAATCGCTTCTGAATGGGTTAACATTTTGAAAAAAAATTATATTTTTCTCTAAACTATGGCCAATCCAAAAATAGTAAATGGTTCTGTATATATTTCAAATCGAATTTTTAAAATTAAAAACAAAATAGTAAAAAATAATCTTAAAAAAAAACAAAAATTTTAATTTTCGATTTCGAGCTGCTCTAAGACTATCAAGCTACAAGTTATGGATATCCTTATTTGGGGCATATATCAACCATTGGTCGTCAAAGGGTTAAACATATGAAAAATTTGCTGTCTTTTATAACATGTTCAATAACTGCAAAAAGAGGTTCACCATTGCAACATATATCTAAGTATACCACATAATCTATTATCGTGGAACTCCAATAATGTGGATTTTCTAATATTGTGGAACTGCCGGTGAAATTTTGAGTCATCTTTCAAGTTAATACTTGTGTTTATAAAACTTTTGCGATACACATTTATACCTTCATCTTATTATAGAGGCAACTGGATATATTTTAAAATTTTGTCGTCTTTAAAATTCGTTAAATTTGTATAAACTTTTTCGTATAAATTATTCCATAAATTAATTCCTTGTACAGTTAGCTACTGCTTTTATGTGTCTTCTGAAAACTAAAAAAAAAAAATAAGAACTTTTGCCATTTAACCCCAATTTCCCAATGTCTCGATATCTACTAACTGGGACGAACATTAACTGACAAATTTTTCTACATATTAGATTTGAATTTAACTGTTGGATAAATTTTAACGAGACTTTGTGAAAAGGAGGTTAAATCTTATAAAATCACATGTGGAACTTACTAATTTTTTCATTTGAAACAAAAATTTGAAAATTGTTCAAATATTTTTGGCAACTTTTCCATTTAGAAACAAATTCATCATTTGGAATGGAAGTATTCTTGATAAAGTCAAAATCGGTTTCTTCATTTGGCGATGATTCTTTAAAGAATTTTTAAGAGTTATTTATAAATAAACTAAGCACTTTACAAACTTACAAGGAAGGTGTGATAGGTGTGATATATGATAGCGGAGAGAAAATCGATAAACACGTATTTTTTAGCGGCCCAATCTTTAATTTATAGAATAAAAAGTATGTTTTTTTTTGTTTTTTTAAAAAATTTTAAAATTCTTTGAAAGAAATTAATGGTTAATTAGGTATGAAATAAAAGGTTTTGGGAGGACATATTAATTATGGCCAATTGTGTATGTTTTTTTATAAGAATGTAGGGCGTTTTGTATGGGTGTATTATGGAAAGTTATGAGTTTAACCACCAAATGTGTATGAGTTATACGCCACCTAATTTGAGGTGGGGGTGTTTCGGACTTTTATATATTCCTCCTAGTTTAATTTTTACCTACATATGTATATTTAAAATAGTTCAAATGGGCGGTAGCTGTAGATCCAATCCAAAGGCAATATCGTATTACAATTTTTCTTTTCTAAAGTAATTTAACACTATGTACAAAAAAAATTTAAGACATGTGTCGATACAAACAAATCTACTTTTTATCCCTTCTTTTTGCCCCTTGACATGATATTGGCCCGCTAAAAAATACGTATTTGTTCCCCCTGATTATATAAAGCGTATTTAGTAAAAACGCCTCCATACAAATAGAATTTTTCAAAATCGAAATTAATAAAAAGGGAAATTTTACTTGACTGTTAAATATTGCAAAAATATTTGTTATATCGACTTTACTGTAAAGACGCATAAAAACGTATACGCCTACACCTCTCATAATCAGGGGGATTAATTTTCGCTCCTTTATAATGGATAGGTGAACCCCCAGATACCTGTCGTTAGCCAAACCAAATATTATGTTTTAAAATTACAAACCATTAACTTAAGCTGTTGTAATTTGCTTTCTTGAGGATGATGTTTTGAATATAAGTCCAACCGATGACAATTTTTTTCTTAAATTATTGTATGTGTCATACCACTTTCCAGAAGGAATTTGTCCGTACAATGCCGAAGAATAATATATTTCTGGAATTTCACCAGGAAACACTTTGGAGATGGTTTCAGCTATATAAAAAAGATCGCCTTTAGTTCATCTATAATATGATACAAATAAAAATAATATTAAATATAAAAATTGTTGAGTGATATAATTAAAATTACATTATTATACACTCATCGAGTTCAACATTGTTTTACAGGGTTCTCCAATATGGACGGGTAATGTGAAGGGACTTAACCTGCTCCATCGCCCAAATTCAAATTAGAATGGTATTCGCTTCTGGGCTTTAACTTTAATGTATTCTTCCTTAGTCAAGAGGGGTTTCTCCTATTTGGCCATTTCTTTCCGCTTCACTGGATGTTTATAAACTGAAAGTTTTAGCCTGAACTGAATTTCCTAATGGTTCCACATCATCAGACAATTGAACTTTAATAATATTAAAATATATTACTTTTTATCTAATTCCAAAAAATACTTTAGTTTTTTAAACTGTGTTTATATCTACAGCTCCCAAGTCCAACCCAGTGCGTTTTGGAATTTCAAAATATAGTCGGGCAAAATATCATAGTGAATTTCAGCCATAGATGTTTTATCTTCACACATATTCTGGGGTGAGGCACAAAATTTCACATATTCTGTAGTGTGTTTTTACTAAAATAATGTAAAAACACCATTATGTAAACGGTAGCGGCACATTAGGATGCCTCGTTTTTCCCTTTTATTCAGGGCGAGATGTAATCGGCAGCTAAAATTGTGGACCCTATAGACATTACAGAAATAAATTTCTTTTTGAAGTCGGTTGGGATCTTAATCAAAGTTTCGGACTTTAGCAAAAAAACATAGTTACAGAACACCGGTACAGGTAAGAAATATCACCTTTTTTTTAAATCATTTGTGAAAAAAGTGACCAAAAACGATATTCCTAGAAAATCGCTAAAATAAAATCGCTGCACGCTTAAATCTGTCTAGGGTATATCAGTAATTTTTCTCTTAATTTAGTTTTTAAGGTGCAGTTAACCAAATCAATAAGAGATATCGCACTTGATCAACAAGAGGGTATTAACTCAAAATTTTTAAAATTTCACTTTAAGGTTCAATTAGACGTGCCATATCGCCATAGACGTAACCATAACGCCATAGCAGAAAACCAAAATTCAATTGGTTTCTACGGTTACGGTTAATAATCGTATACATTGTAGCCCATAAGATTGGTTTGAACAGCTGTTTTATATGGTTATGGTTATGGCACGTCTAATTGAACCTTTACTCTTTCATCTCGAAAACCACATTAAACCATTTTCGTGATAGTGTAGTGGCTACTTTTATATAAACAAAAAGTATCAGAAAAATGGTATTAACTCAAAAAATAGATTTTTTTTTGCAATAATTGCAAAAATTTAAAAGAAAACCAATGTAAATATATTTTCAAATGGAATTTGCTTACTATGATGTATTAGGATTTTCAAATTCTCTTGAAATGTAACCACAAACAGTTTTTCGACTCTACTGAAAATTTAAAAAATTTGAGTTAATACCCTCTTGTTGATCAAGTGCGATATGTATTACTGTTTTTAAATATTTTATTTAATAAAATTTTTAATAATTTCAAAATGGTATTTTGAAAATTATACCAAAATCACGCTTTGTTGGCCTCGGGTTAAAACGGGTTAACGTTATTATGGAACGTTATTATGTTAACGTTATGGTATATACACAAAAATTTGTATCAGTAATTAATTTCATATGCATTATTTTTTTTTATTTTCTTAATTTTTTGCTAAAATTGGCCATTTTTTGCAAAAGTACAAATATTTTAGGCAAAAGTTCCAACAGGAGATCTCAACCGATTTATAAAAAATTAAAATCTGTAATGCCTATGGGGGTTCACATCTTCTGCCCACTTTTCCGAAAGAAAAGAGGCGAATGATGCACCATAGCGCAAATAAGTATAAAAAGATTCGATTCGTATTGAGCTGAATGCGGGTAAAATAACTAACAATTTGGACGGGATCTTTAATTGAATATACCGATAGTAGTGTATTTTACCAAAAAAAAAAAATTGAATTTAATTGTGCACTGACGATGAGTCTCATACTGAAGATCTTAGACTTAACTAACTCTGGTAGAGGTCTGAAGAATTCCTACAGTGTAACACCTCCCAGTAACGGACAGCGATGGTTGCAAAGTTCGTTATAGGGAAGTCTCCGATATTGGGTGGTATTTTACTACTAAATTTTGATTTCGGGTATTGTCAAAACAAAATGGTACCTTAAAGGGAGGAGTCTCGTAATGGGAGTGACCGTTATCCGGAGGTTACAGCGTACATGAGTTGGCAAATATATATGCATTATTAAATATTTGATGGTCGCAGTCTTCAGGCCTATTGCCAAAATGGACTCCTATTTTTCCAATTAATATAGGGAAACTACAATCTAAGGTGAAATAAAAACATACCTCTTCTATAAATCATTTCTGTCGAAATATGCTCCCCATTTGAGATTTCTGTAACTAAAGATGTTTATTAAAGTTGTCATTATCTGAAAAATGAAGATATTAACACTTTTATTTTTATTTTGCATTTAATTATAGTATACTTACACCATAAATCTGTTTTTCACAAAACTCTCTTATTGTTTTCAAGATTTCTAGAATTTCTTTCTGTAAATTTTGATTAATAAATAAACAATTTATTTTGCACTACACTAAAAACTACATATCTTTTATACGGACTGTTTGTTCGTAACATTCAGAAAGGTGCAAAGAATAGTAATTCTATCCGGATATGTTATACATCCCCCATTTAGAGTCTTCGCGCTTAACGATATTTCGTTATACGGCCTTCGTCCACTAATGGATATAGAAAGAAATACTGCAACGAAATCGTTATTACGGCATTTTTATTTTTTTACTAATGTATTCCATGCCTTTGTCCAACAAACACTTATTTTTATCTGCAAGAAAATTATTTTAAAAAATACGAAGACTTTTGCAAACTGTAAAATGAAAGTATTCCTTGTTTTCATTTCTTATGATCTGAAAACTAATAGTCAGTTTAAAAAACTTGAATAAAGTTAATAAATAATTTTACCTTTATACAATTTGGACAATTAGTAAAGTCTATGCGCTCAAATTCAAGAATCATAATTGACAGATGAATACAAAATTTAAAAACTAGAATATGTATACCTGCGGCTCCTATTTGGCACTAGTGCCAACATTTTAATTAGCATTGATGTCAATTTTGTTAATAAAATCGTAATTGGTCCAAATAATTAATTAGTCCAATGTTTGCTATATGCCCTGACAAAACATGTAGATCTAAAAATTTCAGTAGGGTTCTCCCTTGACTAAACGTCATATAAAATCCAATCCAAAATTATTTAGATTATCTAAATAGATAAGATCGTGGTCGATGGTCCTGCGTCCAAAATTTGCGGGAGTCAAACATCAGACAAACTCATTAAAACCAGCACCACATACTGCTGTAGGGTATACAATTTAGACAAATATTGAAAATATAACCAAATATACCAAATTGTTATTTGGGTTATTACTTATGTCGGCAATATGAAGGTTTTCTGGACGAAATAAATAAATATCGCGAAGGCTTAGTCAACTTCCTTGATGGAAAATTCTGTTGCTCCAACCTAATTTAAAAACAATTCGGCTCCAACAACCCTTTTAAAATAAATTCGGTTGTACCAACCCCGTAGACAATAAATTCTGTTGTGACAACCGAATTCGGTTGCAGCAACCTAATTTTTTAGAATTCGGTTGCAACAACCGCAGTAATTCGGTTGGCACAAACAAATTCGGTTGTTGCAACCGAATTCGGTTGAAACAACTTCATTTCAGTTGCAACAACCTCTTTTCAGTTGGGACAACCTCTTTTCAGTTGGGACAACCTAATTCCAACCGAATTTTTCTGAGGGTGTATGTAGCAAAACGACTTTCAGGCTTGATTTCAAAGAATCGATGAACAGTCGCCAATCAGCTGCGACATAATTAATGGCCATCGCCTCCATCAGTCCCTTTATATCGTGGCAGTACACAAATATGTTCCCTTCGTTGAGTGTGTAGTACCGTTGGAATAGCAATTGACGTCTTCGATATCCGGTGACTTTGACATTAGGCTCCAAATTGTTGCCTTCTATCAAAAGCTGGGCAAGTTTTTCTGCTTCACGTTGAGAAAGGTTTAATTCTGCAACAATCTTGTCCATTCTTGCTTGTGATATTGGAATTATTTTGTTCGATGGGCCGGCTTCTGGTGTTGGTATAGGTGAAATCCGATTGATCCATTGTTTCAATAGAAAAAGAAGTTTCTCTGTCAGGACTTGGAAGCGGTGGAATTGGTATTTCATCCGAATGCGGTAGAGGTATTTGTGCACTTCTAACAGATATGTAAACTCTTCGCTTAAGGCCTTTACGGTTTACTCCACATATTTTGTTTGCGCAAGCGTAACAATTATCGGAATTGTGCTCTCCTGGATCAGTCCAAATCATTGGTACACCAAAAGAAAGTGAACTGCGTTTCCCTTGGATCCACATATTAAGTGCATTGTAGCACGTTTTACAAATTTTGTCTGGGGCCAACGAAACGCCGCGAATTATTTCGGAATCAAAATAAAGTTTAAAAGCACGCTCCACTTGCTCAGTGAGTAATGCAGTATTTGTTGAAAAAGCTCTTTTGCCACAAACGTAAGAAAATAAATTGATATTTTCTGGACAATTTGCACTCATTTCGGTTTTATACTTTTATTACTTTTTCGTCACTTTAAAAAAATCGTACTTTACGCGTTCGGAGACACTTGTTGAATGACAAAAATCGATCAATGAACACCTATAAAAACTACGTAAGTTTCAATATTTTACTGAGAGGTACTTATGAATTGGCGCATCTTTTAAGGGTGGCTATATACCTGATTCGTGTGCGTTTTAAATTTTTCGAAACGTTCTAAAACATGACCACTCATAAATGCGGGTGCAATTTGTGTAACAAAATCATGCAGGTAGCCAACGGAAAAAATCCAAATAATTAAAAAAGTGCACTTTCCTTTTTTCCTTTTAATTGTCCACGCACATATATGACCGTTTTTTAGTTTGTTACCGCTACCATAAAAATCAAATAACCTTTTGTTTATTACTTTTTTTTAATATTTTAGGCAAAAAATATTTTTTTCTTCATACATTTATTTTTACCGGCAAAACTGTTGAGTATATAGAAAAACGTTATATGAGCAGATTAAAGGAATTGTAATTTTTAATTTTTTTAAAATTGTTTGAGCAAAATCGGACTAGTGGTTCTCGAGTTATGTCAAAAAAAAGACCACAAAAGGTGACAATTTCCCCTATATGATAGTTACTTCAAATCGATATATCTCGATTCCTAGACGTGACCCAGCGAAACGCCGGGACACGTATTCTTTTTTACCGATATAACTTTCCCCGGTAGTTTGAACCCTTCCCGATCACTGACCCCTACCATTTGTCTCACAGTGTTATTATTGTTAACTATAATAATAGTTTAAATATTTTTCTATAATTGTAAATAAATAAACGTTAAAAAAAAAAATATTTAATTCGAAAACTTTTCTGTACTTTCCGTTGAGTTTTTTTTACCCAAGAAATATTTTGGATTCTTAAAAAAAATTGCGAATTCTTTGCGTAATTTTTACAGTCAGAACTAACATTGATTTTTTCTTAAGTTCTTACATTAAAACTGGCTCACACACATTAAAAAATAGTACATTTGGAGTCATTTATTAAAAAATCAGACATCTGAGCAAATATCAGATATTTTAAGTGTTTTTAAAATTATTTCAAAAAATCTGGAGTTTTGTTACGGAATTGTGATTGGTTTGAGTTAAAAATAATACATAATAATGACTCTTTAACTTAAACTAGGAGGGCTTTTTCCGATTTCCCAAAACTAAAATCTTGGTATTACCATCCACGTTATCTGGTAATACATGAAATCCATTCCCTTTTATTACTTCGGATACCAAATTCTTTGAAAATCTCTAACTTAAGTAAAATTTAAGAGAAAATTATTAATTAGTCCTAACTATAAAAGTAGCCTTAGAAAATAAATTATTGTTAAGAATTTGTAAATTTAAAATTAGAAGTCGATTGAATAAAATGAATATCTAAATGAAATGTTTTTGAAAAATTCTTACCTGTAAGTTAAGAATAAGGTAAGGAGTTACATCGTTGGACATGCATTTGTTAAAGTAACAATTTACCCCTTTACCACTAAACTTTTATTTTTAGACCCAAAACTTATATAAAATTTTATTTTTAAAGGTTTTTGTTAAAAATAATTAAATTTCAATTTAAAGCACAATATAAAAAGTATTTAAATTGAAAAACCCAATTATTTTGAGATTACTTTTAACCTAGAAATAATAAGTGTTTTGTAAGGAGTTACCTCATCCACATGCCCTTGCTAAAATAATAGGTTTTGTAACAGAAAAGTAAGAAGTTACCTACCTTTACTTTTTCTTATTAAACTTATTACCGTGTAAGAAGTTTGGAGTTATCATTTAGATGAAAATTGTTCAGAATTTTTTCAAATCTGTTTAAGAACATGCTGTTTGCAAGTAATTTTGGAGTGTCACTTTTTTGATACCAGTAGAGTCGTTTGTTTGGATATTTTGCGAAACCTGACATCAATAGTCCACCAATGAAAACCTTTATTGCATCCAAAATCATTTTCAAATCAATATTTTTTTGAGGAGCGTATAAATTAGTTTGTACAAAAGAGTGATTCAGTATTTCCTCAGAAAAAAAGAATTGAAAAAATTCTGTTGGAGTTTTAGCAGAATGTGCATCGAAGGTGAGCGATATTTTCTCACATTTAGTTTCAATTTCATAACCATACTCATAGAAATAAATCTGCAAAAATAGCAGAAAAAGTTACTAGAAATTAACTAAAAATGATGATGCAGAAAAAACTGCTGAAATTGCAGAATTTTTTTCTAGATACTAATGAAATAAGAATAGCAAAGTTAAAACTGTTAATCCGCTAACCAGGGCCTTCAAAAGTGACATTAAGAAAACAAAAAATATTTTATAGTAAGTGATACAAAAGCCACCAAAAGAAGAAACTACTCAAATTTTTTGAATTTTTGCTTAGTTTTTGAAGATTATTATTTTTGTACCTAACAGATTTTAGCCATTGATGTATCATTTAAATCTGCTAGTACATATCTTATAACACTAGCTTTCCTTTTGTCGCTATATTTTACACTTAGCGACACAAACTCAATTAAATATGCTTACTGCGACGATTTTTGATATATTTCCCCAGCTTTAGAAAAATATAAAAATTAATGTTAGGCTGAAAAGGGTTAAATGGTATTTTTTTATTTTATTTATATATTTATGAAGAACAATAAAATATTTCTTTAATATTAATTAACGACATGTAAGACTCGAAACTTTTATTTTTTACAGTTTTCGTAAATCTTTGACCCATTTTCGTAAATTCCAGGTGCATTTTTGGCACAAACTTTAAAAGGAAGCATAATTTAAAACTCTAAACTTGTTTAAAATCTATGTCAGAAGGAATTTTGAAAATGCAAAAGCGGTTCGAAAAAGGCAGCTGAACAAAGATAAGCTGCCATATGAAAAAAATAAGAATAACTTTTTGCAATATGACCGATTTTTAGATATTTTCCATGGGCTTAGGGAATTGAAGTCACCATATTTGAGTTCAGCATAGTCGAGTTATTAAAACGACAGTCGACCGTTCTTTTATTTTTCTGTGTAGCCGCGAGTAAGCTAGATTGCTTATAAAAATGACTTCGTCTAACAAAAATAATTAGTACTGACGCCGAATTCTAAACAGAAAAAAAAATTCTAGTTTATTTTTTTAGTAAGCTTATTTGGTAATTACAGAATTTGCTGGGCAAAGTCAAAAAAACTTCTAAATGCAAAAAATATGTGTAACTGTGCGATTTTTTGAACAAAACTATATACATTTTCATTAATTTTTTTTTTGCATTAGAAAAGTGGCTTTATGCTTTCCCGTTATTTTGGGCAATTTTGTCATTCAGATATAGGATTTTGTGCTTACTCTCATTTTACTGAACTTTACCCAAAAAATAAATGAACACACTCAACTTAATGTTACAAGTTTTTGGTAATGGTTATAAATTTTTTATTTGGACATACATAATCCTATAAGTTTCCCCAGAATATAAAAAAAAAATCACACGGGCAAAATAAAAAAAGAAAAAAATACAAAAAAAAAGAATTTTTTTAAAAATATGCTTTTTACATTAAAATATGTAAAAATGTGCTCTTAAGCGCAAAATATTCAAAAATATGCTCTAACAAATCGATGCCAGAATTCGTGAATTTTTTCTGAAATGGAAGTAATCAATACAACAGATAGGAATAACGATGATACAGAATATACTGTTTGCCGTGGTAATAACGCTTTAAAGATATTACATCGTTATACGGTTTACCGAAAAACCAAAAATACCACAAAAATAGGACTTTGACCGTTGTGTTCGCAGTTTTGAATTTTTAACTTTAGCTCGAATTTTACCATGGAAGTTTTAACCATAGTATACTATAAGGAGTGAGATCATAAAAATGTTAACACACATAAAGTTAAATAAGAAACAATCCACTGAATTTTAAGACTTCAAAACAAATGTTTATTAAATGAAATTTAATACAAAATCAAACAAAAAAACTATATGGAATTCTAACCACTACGAACAAAGTTATCCACTTTTTCCGGAAACCCTCCCATTAAGGCTTTTATGGTAGTTTCTGTCACCTTTTTGGAGCAGGTGGTCCATCTACGTTTGAAATCTTGCATGTCCTGGGAGACCTTTTTTGTGCCCTTTAATTCTCTTTTAACAAGAGCCTAATATCTCTCCACTGGCCTGAGCTCCGGGCAGTTTGGTGGATTTGCCTCTCTTGGTACAAAAACCACATTATTATCATTATACCACTCCAGCGCTTTCTTGCTGTAGTGACAAGATGCTAAATCGGGACAAAAGTAAGTGGATACATTGTGCTGACTCAAAATTGGAAGAAGTCTCTTCTGCAAACACTCCTTGATATAAATTTCGCTGTTTATAGAGCCAGATGTCACAAATGACTGGCTTCTTTGGCCGCAACATTTCCTCGAACATCGGAAATATAAAATTCTTGACCAGGGAGCTGCGAATAATCAGCCAGGACATAAGTTTCGTCGTCCATTACACAACAGTTGTATTTTTGTATAAAATTTGATTTCAATTTTCGAGCTCTGGTTTTGGCCTCCAAATTTTTAAAAGCGTTTCTATCGGGAACTTTTTGAACTTTGTAGGACTTTAGTCCTGTCTTACTTTCACTTTACGTACAAAAAAGTCCGAGCATTGGGCTAACCGAGCTGGTTTTCTGCCAGATGTGTTAGGAGTTCTCTTAAGGATGCTTTTAACTTTATATGCCTTATCAATGTTACGTAAACCAGTCGTTGTTCCTGTTCCCGGCTTCCTTTCAATTGTGAGGTGTTCCGGATACCTTTCTACCACTTTTGAAACTGTTTGGCGGCATACATTAGTTGCTTTGGCAATTTTTTTGTATGTCCATGTTTGGTTTTGTTGAAAATATTTAATTATTTTTGAACGCACTTTTCTTCCATCGTCCATTCTGTAAAAAATTGCTAATTAAAATCCATGATGTAAATCAATTTATTAACTGACATATTTTTAAAATGTAAACTGTCGAAAAAAATAATTATGAGAAGCTTTAAACCAAAGCTATAGGCAAAAATGTGTGTTAACATTTTTATGATTTCACTCCTTACTAGCCCACTCATTAAAAAATTGAGAGATTGTCCCTATCTCATGTAGTTGTAGTGGTATTAAGAACCATATTTTCAAGTAAAATTACAAACACTACTTCATTTTTTCACATGACAGAAAATGAGTAAAGCTACTATATTATACCAATGGCCTTGCAACTCTCTCAATATTTTTTATTTGAAAAAATATTATGCGGCTTGGAACAGGAACGAACTCCGACTGGTTAATCAGGGATGGAAAAGGCTCACTTAATCGGGCTTTTATACCACAAAATGTTAGATCGCTCTTACATATTTAAAAATGTAAGTAACTAAAAAATAGCTTCCTCTTTGGCTTGTTAAAAAAAATTAAAACTAAATATTTAGATATTAGCAACTATTAGCACAAATTGCGAAAAAAAAAAACATTTGCAAAAAGCGAAATTTTTGTAACAATATATTCGTTTGCAGAATGTCGATCGCTGATTACCTCTTTTAATTCATTTTCTGTACCATAAATCCTTTTTCGAATTCCGCCGTTATTTTGCAACTTTTTAAGTGCGGTTTTTTTTTTAAATATATAATCTGGGGATTAAATTTTTGTACCATAAAGTCTTTTCTCAAATTCCGCTATTATTTTGCAATTCTTTACGTGCGTTTTTTTTAATTTATAATCTAGGGGCTATAATATACATTTCATACAACAAAGTTTGGTGGATAGTTGCAAAAAAATCGCGAAAAATAAAATTTGCAAAAAGGAAAAATTGTTTCATCAATATATTTGTTTGCAGAATGTAAATCGCTGATTAAGTTTTTTAATTAATTTTTTGTACCATAAAGCCTTTTTTCGCTTTTCGCGATTATTTTGAAAAAAATATTTGCAAAAAGGAAAATTTTTGCGTCATTGTATTCATTTGCAGATTGTTAATCGCTGATTGAGTTTTTTAATTATTGTTTTCTACCACAAAGTCTTTTTTTGCGTTCCTCTATTATTTTGCAATTTTTTAAGTGCGATTTTTTAAATTTATAATCCGGAGTATAATGCCCATATCATAAAACAAAGTTTGGTGGTTAGTTGCAAAAAAGAAAATTTTGGCATCTTTTAATTAATTTTTTGAACCCCAAAGACTTTTTTCGCATTCCGATCTTATTTTGCAATTTTTTATGTATGGTTTTTTAAAATTCATAATCTAGGGCTTTAATACTGTTGGAATAGTATAATTCCATAGTATAGTTCCATTCTTGATTTTTATAACTAAATTATTATTTTCCATCCCTGGTTACAATCGATGTTTTGAGTCATACAAAGAGCGCACATAATGACCCTGCAAACATTTAAAAGATCCTTCCAAGAAGATATTAAAGCGATATCTTCTATTTGTCATTTGAATGAAAATATTCAATTAGTATTTACTTTGAATTTGTTTGAATTTTCACTTGGAAAATAATTCGGCGATATTTGGAAAAAAATTATTCAAAAATTTTATCTTTTGTCATAACTTTTTATGACAACATTGCGGCAATATCGCCTTTGTATCATTTGGAAGATAAAGCAAATTTGTTTCAAATCTTTTATCAATTTTGAGAAAATTAAAACTAAATTTGTACGAAAACAATCAAAAGATATATAGAAAATAAACTCGTGAAAAGTTAAGATTAATTGCTCGGGATAAATCGGCTAAGATGAAATCAAGGTAATTTATAAGTTGGTCAATGGATTATGTATGCAGATATGGTTTTTAGGCTTAAATTTAATAATGAAAAAATTAAATCGTTTTTTTATTGTACCGGGAGTTTATTTAGCGATATCCCTTTTATCTTCCATATGAGTTATTGCTTTCATATTGCCTGGAAGTATTGTTTTAGTGTAACAGTTGTTTCCGACGGAGGAAACTTCCGGAATACAAAATTGATATTGCCGGCAATAAATGTTTTCTTCCTGGCGATATGTTCGGAGAATCTTCTTCGTATTGTCATGTTTGCTGGGTGATATTGGTTTGAGTATGTTCCTGTTCCAAGGCACATAATAGAACAAATGCTTTCTCAGTGATAGAGAGTCCCCCATTCTCTTTATTATGTATACTCTTTGATTATACTATGGTTTTAACCCCGATGCTACATTAATTTTACTGATATTTTATAAAAATCGAAAGAAAAAATAACTGTCGATAGACATTAGACCGACTCACGAAAAAAAGTAAAAAAAGTGTCCCCCTCAAAATAAACCTTGGTTTGTTTTATGATGATTCCCAAAATATTTCGGGTCTACCAAGGAGATCTCACGAGCTGGACCATTTTTAAAAAATGTCTTTTTTTAGTTTTTGTAAAAAATTTGCATTTTAGCTGTAGACAACATACTCAATATGGGTATCATATGAAAGGTTTTTTTAAGGCGCATCCAGACATGTGCTATTTTGAAGGATATTCTATAAAAAAACAAATTTTTGACTCTTTTGCACGGAGATGTTTGTTATTGAAATGTCAAACTTACATATCATGATTAGGGTGACCATTCGTACTGATTTGATCAGTACATGTACAGATTTGTACTGATTTTTTAAAATTTGTATTGATCGTACTGATTTTTGGCATTTAAAAAAATATTACTTTTTTTTTAGTAAAAAAAAGCCAAAATGCAGGTACAATGTAGTTTTTTTATAGGATAAATTTTTGTGAATATGAGAAGTTTTCCCTACCAGAAAGCATTCAAAATGATTTTTATACATGTAGATTTCTTAATCTAATATATAGTTTCATATACAGAGAAGATTCGTGGTGACAACCGAATTTACCAAATGGTTTTTTTTGATGATTTTTTTTGCAATCATTTTTTTTTTGGATATTTTTTAAAATTTGTACTGATTTGAAGTAAGAAAAAAATGGTCACCCTAATTATGATACCAATATTGTGTATATTGTCTTTATCTAAATACCAAAATTCTGCCAAAAACTAAAAAAACACCTTTTTTAAAAAACGGCCCAGCTCGTGAGATCTCATTCATAGACCCGAAATATTTTGGGAATCGTCATAAAACAAAACAAGGTTTATTTTGAGGGGGGCACTTTTTTGCTTTTTTTCTGTCCATATAAGGTGAGTCCGGTCTATTAGACATATTTTATATAACAATAGCAGGCAAGTAGCTAGGAAGGGGGACTAGGGGGCTGGAGCCCCACCCCGGAAATGATTTGACAAATTTTGAAATGTAACAAAATACGTCGAAAGGAACAACGTTTTTTAAAAAATGTAATAAAAAATATTTATTTTTTGTTGAAATCAAATAGCTAATGACCAAGTTTCTTAAGTTTTCATAAGTAAAATAGACTCTAATCCAATTGCGAAAACTGCTTTCTACAAAAATGTTTAAGCAATTTGGTGCCCATAGAAACTGTTTTTGTTTATGGGGGTTTTTTCTTGTAAAAATCTTGAATAGTTATATGTGCTAGGCATAATCAAAGAGGTTAGAAAATAAATAGAATGCAATTCCCTCTTTTACTGAGAAAAAATTTATAAAATGTGACTGCAAATAGGAAACAGAAATTTTTTTTGCAACTTTTAATTGATAAGTGCTTATTTTTTATTGTTATTACTAATAGTTTTCGTCTCATTTATTATAAAATAAACATAAAATTCATAAATTAACCTTTGGTTTTCCTTAAAAATTACAGGTTTCCTGCTTGTAGGCACAAGCTGTTACTATAGGGTGATAATTTGGCATAACTCGACACTTTACAATTTTTTTTCTACCTTGAGTTAAGCACTATAAGGTTGGCTTTTCATAATTTTTTAAAATTAAAATTATTAAGTGTCCATGAAAAAGCGTACTTTAGGTGAAACAAGAAATTTATGCTGGAAGTGACTGTAAATTAAACATATATATAAATTCGGATTTGTCCCAATAAGCTTCTCGCAGAGTATTTAACAAAAATAGAAGATCTTGCAAAATGATCATCGCGGTCAGCATCAAGGTTTCATACGCGAAATGTAAATACAGTGTTGTTGAAACAAAACCCGCAAAGGATTTTGCAAATCTAGCTCGGATTTTAATTTGATGGCCTCTTGAAATATGTGTCTATTTTAATCACCTTCTCGTCACAAAGACACACTATCAGTTGCTTTTTATTCAAAATGTTTGTTATTAGCAGTTTCGGTTTAAAAATTGTGTAAATTTATTCTATTTTCCTAACTCTATCACAATGCACTCGCATAAGTAGGTGGCATCCCCTAAGTGTTAGTCTATCGTAAGTATCCATGAACTTTGTTTTTTACGAGAGTTCAGTAACCTGTCCAAGGATTTGTCTTGTGACATGTCACAAGGGGTCAATTTCCCCCTCCTATGACAACGACATGTAAAAGTGACCAGTCTATTTCATATAAAGGGGCCAGTTCGGTGACAGTTTGTTAAAATTTCCCGTAGGGCAGTAACTTGTAAGGTTTTTTAACTTTAACAGCTCATATTTTAACAACCAACAAAGCTAAACATTAACGATAAGCATTTATGTGAAGAGGAAAAGTAACGCTTTTATCAAAAATTAATACATTTTACAAAATTTTTGGTGTATCTATGCTAACACGTCTTCAACTGTGTAACGATTTTTTGATTTAGGGTAACCCTTAAATGCATGGTGTAGTCATTTGGCTACATACCAGTTTTTTAATAAAAAAAAAAACCCACTTGATGCACAAAACTGCATTTTTGGGCATTGGGGGCCCCTTTTGTACATAGTGTTCCTATAGTTAAGCGCAGATTTTTTAAACAGTTAGAGAAAAAATCTTGGTTTTGCTCTGTATATTTGTGAAAAATCTAAAACACTCGTTTTTTACAAAAAGTGTAATATTCAAAAATGGTTGTTTAAATATTTAAAGTGGTATTCTCGCAATAAAATTAATTTTGGCCACAATAAATGTATACATTATATTTTATATATATTTTTTTTGTTTTATTTTTTCATACACGTTAAAATAATCACAATTTAGCTATTTGCCAATAAAAATCACCTTTTTTTTAAATAAATTTTTTTGGTATTTTTCTTGAAATGTACATGCCTTTAGAAATCATATCGCACTTGATCAACAAGAGGGTATTAACTCAAAATTTTTAAAACTACAATTTTTGCAAGAATTCAACTAACAACATCAATATCTATCTACTTTAAAAATTTCAACTTATTCCGATTACTCGAAAACCACATTTGAGACCATTTTCGTGATAGTGTAGTGACTACCTTTATATCAACAAAAAGTACCAGAAAAATGGTATTAACTCAAAAAATAGATTTTTTTGCAATAATTGCAAAAATTTAAAAGAAAATCAATGTAAAAATATTTTCAAATGGAATTTGCTTACTAAGATTTATTCGGGTTTTAAAATTTTATTGAAATGTAACCACAAACCATTTTTCACCTCTACTGAAAATTTTAAAATTTTGAGTTAATACCCTCTTGTTGATCTCTTACGTTGCCCAAACCACATAACGGGCAGAGGTCGCCTGGCGGTAAAATGCCGCCGCAACTGCGTATGTGGTTTGGATCTAATGTCCGTCGTGATCGTGCCCTGAGGGTGTGGGTACCGGGTATTCGCATGAGAAACTCGGTACTCCACATTTTCAGGGCACTATCCTTCCCTTTTATTTTTTCGTAAAAGGGATCATCAACAGCAGCAGCAACAAGTGTTTTATCCGAAATAAAAGTTAAAAATTAAAAATAAAGAAAGAAAAATAAAAATAAAGTGAAAATTAAAGTTAATTGTTGAAAAGAAAGAAAACAAAAAGTTGTAGATTAAAAGAAGAAATTGTAAATAGATTAGAAAAAGTTACAATTAAACTAAAGAGACAAACTTAAAGCTAATTTAAAGATGGAACATAAAAAACATATAAAAATTGTAAATTAGAAGAAAACAGAGAGAAAGAAAAAAAAAATTATAAAAATAAAAACCCAATTAATTAAACAAAAAAGAAAGTGTTATTAATAAAAAGAAAGAGAAAAAAGGTATTTTTATTAAACCTAAAAGCTGCCCAGTTGGACAACGCCACCGACAACCACACCGTAGCCCGAGGATACGGCCACCCCCGGTACTGACCCCAACACTTACTAATTCCATTAAGAAAAACCGAAATATTAACACTTTTTGTATCTCACAAATTTTGGCCTAAAAACTTATCACATTTTATGATTTCACCCCATATATAAAAATTAACTGAACAAAGTCAAAAAAGGTTTTAAATGCAAAAAAAGTATGTGTTTTTTTCCGATTTTTGAGAGTAACACTATACGCATTTTAATTTTTTTTTTAAATAAAGTTTTGGGTTAGAAAAGTGATTTTGTGCGTTTCCGTACTTCTGGGCAATTTTGTCATTTATATAGAGGATTTTGTGCTTACTCTCATTTTATTGAACTTTACACAAAAAGTAAAGGAGCACACTTAAATGAAAATAACGAGTTTTTATAAAGTTTTATAAACTTTACCAGTAAAAAAATTACACAAAAATTTTTTGAAAATCCAGCAACCCCCCGGAAAAATTCCTAGCTACGTACCCGACCAGTAGAAAGGTCTTCGAAAAAAATTAAATTTGATATGTAACACTATGCGACAGTCAAAATCGGGATGGGAGGAAACCAACGGGAAATGTTATATCGGTCAAAAACAAGTTATACGTGTCCCGGCGTTTCGCTGGGTCAACCCTAGGAAGCGAGATATATTTTTTTTTGACATAACTCGAGAACCACTAGTCCGATTTTGCTCAAACAATTTTAAAAAAATTAAAAATTACAACTCCTTTAATCTGTTCATGTAACGTTTTTCTATATACTCAACAGTTTTGCCGGTAAAAATCAAAATTTTAACAACCTTTTTTTATGTTGAACAAAATTTTAAAAAACTCAAAACTAGAGATTTGCAAATTTATAAAAGAAATCCCATTTTTGGCGGGACTAGGTTATCATAACCCAAGAGAGACAAAAATTTATATCTGCATATTTGTGGATCTTAGAAATGAAACTAGAGTGCAACATTGTAAATTTGTTGAAAAGATATTTTATTTTTTACGATTTTCATAATTTATCTCATTTTAACCCTACACTGATAGAATTTTGTGCATAGTATTAATGAATTTGTTCGTTAATACAATTATTTTTTTCATTGAAAAGTCCCCAAAGAACGCGTTCATTAAATCAATGAAACGTATTCATTAAATGAAAACTAATTGAAAAAAAAAAATATTTTTTTTGCGTTACTTTTGTATTTATTTTTATTTTATTAATTTTTATTTGTACATATATTTCTTTTTTGTTTTTGACATCTCCCTGAACTCGACTTGAACCCGCAATCACCAGAATGTAAACATTACCGCGTTACCGATTGATCTAAAATGATGTCACTATTTGGACTTTTATATTTAAATAATTTTAGTTTGCAACCCTAACGTTCATTACTGGAACATATTTATATCTATTTTAGTAATTAGCAAATTCAAAACCCTTATAAAAATTATAGCATATCTTACGGGTTAGTTGAAAATATATAATGAAAAAATTCATTAAATTAATGAATTTTTGATTAATTCAATGAAAAATTTTCATTAAATCAATGAATTCAGATTAATGAAATCGATTCATTAATAGTATGAACGAAAATTCTATCAGTGTACAATGGTCTGATGAAATTGCAATTACTAAAATATTTTCCAACTGATCTTGAAATTTTATACACTACCAGAAAGGTAATTCAGTATAGATTATGACTCTATTAACATTTTCTAAAAATACGGTTACTAAAGAGCCAGTATTTTGAAAGAAATCCAAAAAAGTGATTTTATTGTCTTGTAAATCGTATTGCAAACTTCAGGGCTGATGCGACATGTGTTATCGTTATCTGGTCATCTTAATTTTTTGCATGGTGTATTTTTATACCCAATGGCCCATTTCTAGGGAGGGGGGGGCGGCCTTAAATCGCAAGTTGAAAAATAAGATCCGCCCTAAGGTTCATAAACTAGGGCAACACATGATACTTAGGGACGCGGTTTTGGCTATAACTCAGAGACGAATCGAGATACCACCTTAAATTTTTCACACAAATGTGTAAGAGAGTTTAACAATAATCATATATTTTTTTAAGAAGAGACCCCAAGAAATAAGACCCCCTTCCATGAAAAATAGCGTACATTCTTACCTAATAAATAATACCAAAACAAATTTTATGCCTTGAACAGTTTTTAAGTTATTGTCGATTTTGTAATAATACTTTAGTCAAATTTTTCCGTTTTTTCTAATTTTCGTGACGTCATATTTTGGAAACCGAAAATTCATGCATCGTTGATCTCTTGTAGTGTACCACAGTTATGGCGAATTTTATTCAAATCGGAGATGGTAAATCCGAATGGTGTGTTGAGTTGATGTGTTTTCACTCATATGCGTCTATCAATTGTGTGTCCTCTAAAATATATCTATTCAAAAAATGCAAATGGTCATTATTATGAAACATTACGTATAAATATGGCTAATGGAAATCTGTATGTAATGATGATTAAACTGGATTTTTATTGTGAAGTTTAAGAAAAAAGTCGATGTTAAGCAATATTTCTACAGTTCGAGCAAAAGTTCGTCAATTTTACCGTTAACAAAACAAATAGCTTATTTTGCCAAGGCAGCAACATATTGCATCCAATATAAATTAAAAACTTGTAAAAACTCTTATTTACTTTTGATATACTTGATGCCTTTGGTTGGTGAAATTTTAATCAAGTATTCATTGTGTGTTTTATAAAGATTAATATAAGAAGTTATTATAATCTTTTAGCAAATACGAGTTAAAACCAAAAAACAAAATATGCATAACTACAAAAATTAAAATCAAGTTCTACTTTAAATTCAGATAATGTTTTGTGGCTTTTGTACACACTTTTTTGAGCAGCACGTTTTCACATCAGAGTGGACGATGTTTTAACTCAAAAATATTCTTTTGTTTTGTTTGGTGTGAATATTTAATATAAAAGTTTCATTTACATTTTATTTTTTGTGGCTTAAGTTATTTTTCTGCATTGTTAACCCTTCAAAGAGTACACTCATAAAAAAGTCCGTAAACATAGTTGAAAACTCTGCATAAATAACTGAAAATTATACCTATATTTGCGCCAGCAGAATTTTCAATGAAGTTGAAAATCATGGTCTGCTCAATTTAGGTAAGCTAAATTTTACATACTGCTAAATATACAGGCAATTTTAGGTAAATTGAGCTGAAATTATCAATGTAATGGCTTTACAATCTCGTAGTCATAATTAATATTTTTTTTTTTTATAAAGAGAAGCAACACTCAGGAAATTCTTCCTATTAATTAATGTGTTGCTTCCTTTGAAAGGGGATAGAGAAGAAGTGAAAGGTGGTGAAAGATGAAGGGCTTCAAATATGGCAACACTGTAATTGCGCGAGATGTTGAATTTTAAAACAGTTGTTGCGCGCCATCTGATGGTGAGTTGGCGAACTTTGTTGAAGCTTTTTAGTTCATAGCCCTGTTATATTATTTTACTTCGGTGGGGTTAAGTGCTATGGGAACACCGAAGGAGGACGCTGCGGTATGTATGAGGGATAGAAAAAACTCATACATATTACTATTTTTCAAAAATTGATGTTGCCTTGGTTGGGGCTCGAACCCGCAACCTCACGTGTAACAGTCCAACGCGCTAACCATTACACCACAGCGCCCACAAGTTTCATGGTCTTTTCTGACCCCAGGCCACTAAGGGTTAAATATTTTTTAAACAAATGTAAAGATAATTATAGTGTAACCAAATTTAAGTGATATTTTTGATGAAAGCATTCAAATTTTGTTTAATTTTTGGAAAAATTAGCAATTTTTGTAAAATGTCCTGGGAAGCATTCGCTCCAAACACAAACTCGAATTACCATTTTTCAAAATTATTTGGGATGTCAGTTAAACCGAAAACGAATTTAGTCGTATCGGGCAAGCCCGTTACGTTGTTAGTGTACCTCTAAAATGTAATTTGTTTTGTATAGGAATTAAATACTTTTATGAAAATAAAATACTTTAAAAGAGTATTTTAAATTTAAAGTCGACTTTATTTTTAATCATATGGTTTTAATCATTTTGTGTATGAAAACCCTATGGGCTTTGAAATAAACAGCCTCAACAAAAGTTCGCCAACTCACCATCAAATGGCGCGCAACAACTATTCTAAAATTCAACATCTCGCTCAATTACAGTGTTGCCATATTTGAGACCTTTCATATTTCACCACCTCCTGTCTCTTCTTTATCCCCCTTCCAAATAAAGCAACACGCTAAATAAGGTTGGATTAGATTAGATTTATGCTATAATTGCTGCCTGGTTGTCATAGTAACGCCAAGGCTTGGTTGTCATAACAACACGAAAATTTTATAATATACGATAAGATAGGATATGGATTAAGGATTAAAGATTAAGGATTGAGGATTAAGATTAGATTAGATAAGGTTGGATTATATTAGGTGGGTGTCATAGTAACGCCAAGGCCTGGTTGGCGTTGTCATAGCAACATGAAGGTTGTCATTAGGGATGCCGAACGGGACTGGTTTTTACAAATCCCGGGATTCGGGATTTTGAAAATTAAAATCCTGGGATTTTTCGGGATCCCGGGAGTTTTCGGGATTTTCTTGTTTCATCATATTTTTAATTTTAAAAATAAATAGCTTAAAATAAACCCTACAAATTAACATAATTCCTTTTAAATCTACTTATTATTTCTTGTAGTATGAAAAAATAAACAAATTAAGCCGGATTCACAATAAAATAGAGATAGCATGATACAAAAAATATGTAAGTGCAAAAAAGGAAGGAACAAAATCCACATAGAGTGGAGTACTACAGCATTGTGAATCTGGCTTTAAACAAAAACTACACTCATAGAAATAAGTATGTAAAAATAGCAGAAAAAGCTAATAAAAATTAGCAAAAAATGTTCCACGATTAAAACTACTGAAATCAGCAGAACTTGTTTGCTAAATAATTTTTAAATTTCCGAAATATACTTATAAGTTAAATTTAAGCAAATTGCAAAACTTTTTAACTTCTGAAGAAACTTTTTAACCAAAAGTAGCTAAAACAATGTTATATCTACAAATTTTTAGTTATATATGGCTAAAATCAATTGAATACAAATACAAACTACTCTGCTGAAATCATCAGAAATATTTAGTGACTACTAGTTTTTTAAATCAACTAACATAAAATATTAAGCATATACCTCTGCTGATTTCAGAAAGGCAGATTGTTAGATTTTCCTAATTGAACAAAAATTTGTTGTTTTTAGTCGGCAAAATTATTTTGCATGAAGTTATGATTTTAGCAAATCATCAATAAAATAAATAAAAACATGTCCGTTAAGAGATTAAATAAACCTGAATTATGATTTTCAAAAGTTTCACAGCTGAATAAAAGTTTTTAAATTATTATGGTTTTTATTTAGATTTATTTAATCTGTAATCTATTTTAATCTATTATTTATGAATTGGAAAAATTAGTTCTTTAATAACATTTAAAAAGATATTAGATTTATGTGATTTAGGTCGAATATAACAATAAAAACAAATACAAAAAGAGATAAAATATGCCAAATATTGAAATCGGAAATCCCGGAATTTTTTCAAGACCAATCCCGGGATTTCGTAATCGGTATCCGTAGTTGTCATAGCAACACGAAAATTGTATATGTAGGGACGCCCTAAGCCCCTAGCGGTAAGAGTTCGTATTAAACATGGATAGGGTTGCCATCTCCATTTTCAAAAAAAGAGGACATCAACCTCAAAAAAAGAGGACATTTGTTTTTAAAAAATTAATTTTACAAAAATCATTGGAATTGGAAATCTTATGAAAAAATACATGATCTGATGTGGAAATAAGTATAACAAATTATTTAAAAAAAAAACGGAGTATGTAAAAGACGCATTTTTTAAACTTTTTATATGGGAGTACATTTCAAATTTACGAAATTAAAAAAGAGTATATCACAGGATTGATATATCAATCAAAAGATGAAGTTTGATGTATATATTTCCTATGTTTAGCACAGAAAGCGGCCTAAATTCTTTAAAAATGTACCAAAAACGGTGCTTGGGGAAAAATTTTGCCAAACCTTATGTATTGCGAATATCGAAAAACGCAAAAACATGTTCCGCTTAAATTTAATAAGGAATAATATACATGAATTCAACAGCCATATCAGTATACTTTTCCATATAAAGTACCCAAAATTTTGAAAAATTTTAAAACAGCAAATTCGAAAGAGCAAAACAGTACAAAAAAAGTACCAGTGAAAAGCCCTCAAAAATTCCTTTCCAACAATACCACACTTGCATATGGTTCCTTTGGTCAAAATATCTTAAAAAGCAAAAAACCCTAAAAAGGACCCATTTTTGAAGCCCTTTTTGGACCCTTAAAATTCCGAGGTGGCCGATAAGCTGAGACAGGTCGATCTTAGATTTTTTTCTCTATCACATATCCAAATTTCATCTAAATCGGAGTGTTTAGGCTGAAGTACTTCCTTTGTCAGTGGTAGAGAGCTAAACTAGCAATCTTGAGGTTGCAAGTGTATTGCCGGTAGCGGCAATAAAAAAATGTTAAAAATAAAAAATATCTATTATATTTTGATTATAGTTGACCTTTTTTGTTGTAAACTCGACTAGCATCTCACAAGTCAGATCAAAACGCACATGACAAACCAATTACACAAAAAACAGCACTCGCCGCCCACTGTACTTTGACTGGCCATAAACCAAACTTCAATAATGTAAAAATATTAGTGGGAGAGAATAACTATAGAAAGAGATACACACTTGAGATGCTTCATATTCTAGATCAGGGATGGAAAATGGGTTTTTCCATTTTGTACCAACCATATGAAGAAATTGTACTTTTTCGGCCCTCACGGTACCAAAATTTTTTATATATAGAAAATTTGTCCGGACAATGTCAAACTTGCACAAAATACTAAATTTCCGGCCCTTACCTCACCTCTATAAAAATTGAACAATTCCGCCCCTTACCAATTTTTTTAATATAAAAAGTATGGGTACGTTCGTAAATGCAGTAGTTAGGCATCACTGCGGCATAATAAAAGTAAAACGTTCAAAAAAGCATCACTTGACAGCACTGATTTACGTCAAACGTTTTTTTATGCAAACACTTGACAGTGCTGGCGCAAATTTTTGCAACTATCGCATCATTTTAATTTCTGATGCAGTAGTGCGCGTTCTAAATTTTTATGTTAAAATCATTTAATACAAAAAGAAAAACGTTGGTGCATAATGGAAGAGTAAGTAGTGCATTATATAAAAATTAAAAATAATTTTCATTTTTACCATCAAGATTTTCAATAATATTTGTTAGTCTTATTGTGAACATGTTTTTTATTTTTTGCAAAACGTTCTAAAAAGCAAACCCTGCAGTTGTTGAGCAGTAGCAAAACATCTGCAACAGCTGATCGCATCAGCAACAAAACTTGGCATAACTGACACAGTGTTGCACAAATTTACTGCATTTACGAACGAACTCTATGTGCGATCGATGTTAAGCTTGTAGTAAATATTGCTTTGTCACAAATTCTGCTAACTTATCTAAAAATAGTTGTGAATTCAAAATGTATATGTAAATATATGTTGTTAACGTTTTACTTTTTTCTTTATTAGAAAAGTTACTCGTCCTATGAAAACAATATGATATTTTTTTACTTTTCAAAAAAGATACGAATTTTAGGTAGTAGCAGCACTAAATGCAAATTGGTAAGCCGTTTACGGGAAAATAATAACACTATGCGACAGTCAAAATCGGGATGGATGAAACCAACGGGAAATGTTATATCGGTCAAAAACAAGTTATACGTGTCCCGGCGTTTCGCTGGGTCACCCCTAGGAATCGAGATATATCCTTTTGACATAACTCGAGAACCACTAGTCCGATTTTGATCAAACAATTTTAAAAAAATTAAAAATTACAATCCCTTTAATCTGTTCATATAACGTTTTTCTATATACTCAACAGTTTTGCCGGTAAAAATAAATGTTTGTTACCGCTACCTTAAAAATCAACAACCTTTTGTTTATTACTTTTTTTTAATATTTTAGGCAAAAAATATTTATTTCTTCATACATTTATTTTTACCGGCAAAACTGTTGAGTATATAGAAAAACGTTATATGAACAGATTAAAGGAATTGTAATTTTTAATTTTTTTGAAATTGTTTGAGCAAAATCGGACTAGTGGTTCTCGAGTTATGCCAAAAAAAAATACCACCAAAGGTCAAATCGATATATCTCGATTCCTAGGGTTGACCCAGCGAAACGCCGGGACACGTATAACTTCTTTTTTTACCGATATAACTTTCCCCGGTAGTTTGAACCCTTCCCGATCACTGACCCCTACCATTCGTCTCACAGTGTAATAATACATTTTTGAAGTGTATGTTTAGAACTCTTGAAAAAGGTTTCGTTTAATTTTTTTGCAACATTGGGCCCAAAAATTGTCAGTCACAAGTTTTTGTAAGAATGATTTTAGTACACTTCTGCAATTCGAATATTTGTTGAGAGCTTTGCAGAAGTGTACTAAAATCAGTAAGTTAATTTAATAAAAAAAATTTTAAATTTTGAAATTGTACCAAATGGATCGCGGTAGTACCACGGTACCAACGGAGGTCAAAATGTACCAAAAAAAGTACAATTTTACCAAGTTTTCCATCCCTGTTCTAGATGTCCCTTTAGAGCAGAGATCGGCATTTCTATGCACGCGTGCAACTCACTCACACCTACATACGCTCACACATGGAATAAAAACAAACAAATTTATTCAGTCTCGTTTGAGCATTCGTTCGATGAGGTTGTGTCGACGTACCAAAAAAAGTACAATTGTACCAAGTTTTCCATCCCTGTTCTAGATGTTCCTTTAGAGCAGAGATCGGCATTTCTATGCACGCATGCAACTCACTCACACCTACATACGCTCACACATTGAATAAAAACAAACAAATTTATTCAGTCTCGCTTGAGCATTCGTTCGATGAGGTTGTGTCGACGCATGTTGCTAGCGTTACACTGGACGAAATGTTTGACGAAGAATGGGAATTCGATTTCTCGTTTACTGAAATTTTTTCGGTAAACGAAAATAGGTTATTTTTGTTGAAAAAAGGACAATCGTTGTGTTTCGCCATCTATGAACCGAGTTTAATTATACATATATACCTTTATCGCCATGCTGAATAGCACAATAAAATTTAAATTTTTAACTGCAACTTTGCCAAGAATTCTAAAACGAGTTTTTCTTTCAAAATGTCATTTTTATATTATTTTCTATTTTGTTCTATTTTATTTCTATATTCTAATTGCACATAAATAAGTATGAGAAAATTATACAGAAATTTCTTTCAGTGCATTGAGAGAGGGAAATTAACATCTCACTCATACAAGCACAAAACTAAGGTTGATTGCCTTTGCCGATCCCTGCTTTAGAGAAACAATTAAATTATAAAAGAGACACAGAGAATTGTGCACAAATCTATCGACACACAATCAGGGCTGCCAAATTTGCCGTAAACAGTTATTTTTGCTAGCTATTTAAAAAATTTCATTGAATTTTTTGAATTTTAAAAATTCTTATTAATATATTTCTAGTTTGCAAATAAAAATCAGAAACTTGTATTGTATCTCCAATGCACTGAGAACAGTTTGGAATTTTTACTTCGAATTTTAAATAGGTTGAAGTAATAACACATATTTTTGTAATCGAAAGACAAAAATATTTTTCTTATTAAAATATATATTTATAAACAAGAAGAATTGACTGTACAAAACTGTAGTTTTTACTGATTTTTTCAGTTGTTTTGAAATTTTTGTAGTAAAAATTTATTTAATGCATTTGTTAATTATTTTTCAACAGTTAAAAATAACAAAAGTTTTAGTTATTTTAAAGGTAAATACCTTTATCGCCTTTTTAACTGCATATACCTTTGTTTTAACTGTCATTTTCAGTAGATTCTACCGAAAAACTTTTGTGAGTGTAGTAAAATAATTCTATCTTTGAAATTCTTACAGAATTTCCTATTTTACTAAATGAATCTTTATAGTATATTTAGACTTGGCAAAAACTAGTAGCTTTTGGTCATTTTTAGTTTTTGAGCCGAAAACTATAAAATTTTATTTAGTTTTTCCATACAATTTTCATACAAACTGAAAACCAGATTCTACCTGGTTTTTCCTAAAAACCAAGTAAAAATATATGAAATGTGCATTTTTGATACACCCGGTATCATTTATAATTAATTTCCGATACACCCTGTTACAACGAATATAGAAGTAAAGCAATTGTCAAAAGAATATTTTTTAATTTTTTAAGAATATTTCTGGTTTAATTTGAAATTGTGTGTTGTTATTCTTTTTTAAATGTATTAATAATTTTTTTACATTAATTTAATAATAAAAAAAGAAAGAAAAGTGTGTAATAAAAAAGTGTTGTGACAAAGAAAAACTAAATACCCAGTGTAAATGACTTGGCTTTTGCAATTTAGTTTTGTACAAAAACCGGCTGGTTTTTGTTCAGTCTAAATTCAGTATTAAATTCAATAATTGGAAGCTAAATGTATCCCACGCAATATTCTTATACAATTTTTGACATCTTTCAAAGATTCATTTGATTGTATGTCATATTGCAATTTTTGTATTTCTCCAAAATGTAAGAAAAACAATATGCCATATTTTGTAAAAGTATTATACAACTTATTGCAATATTGCTATATACATATGTTGCAAAATTTTGAAAACATAATTCTTTAATTTCATTTTGAAATCTGATTAAATTTTATCCGAACGATTCGCATCATTTAATCATTTTATAGATTAAATTATTTGCTACTTTATTCAATAAATATCTTATTCAAAGAATCTTTTTGATTTTTGTTGACTCATTTTATATAATCAAGCAAATTAATAAAATTTTAACAAATCATTTCAACCAAAAATGATTAAATTGATTTGTACTTCGCGAATTATTTCATAAAATAAATTATTTAATCGAATCAATATTAATTCAATATAAATTGTACTAAATCATTATCTAACTTTATTTAATATCAAATCATTGATTTAAAGTTATTATAACATAAATTATTCACTGATTCATAAAAACAAAACTTTTTTATGCGAACTGATTGAAAATAGAATTATCTTTTTCAGAGAAAAAGTATCTCTAAAAATTGTGGAACTAATTATTTAGTATTGGCATAAGTTAATATCTGAACTAACATTTCTTTTTTATTATTTAATTTATCTCAAAAACCTTTAATTTTAATTTGATTGTCAATTATTAAATTTAATTTCAGTGTAAGTTATATTTTTTACACTGAAAAGTTCTTTTATATATTTTTTAAGAGTATATATATAATTTTATAAGTGTTTTTGATTGTGCCGATTTTTTAAATTAAAGTGCCGAAAATGCCGATTTTTTTCGGAAAAAGTTCCGATTTTTCATAAAAATTATATGGCAGCCCTGCACACAATAGCAAAACATAAATCAAAACAAAAATAAACAAAAGCTCAAACAGTAAAGGACCAAAGCACGGTTTATTTATTTAATATAAAGTAATTATTACAATTAGTTTTTTGTTTTGTTGAATATTTTATAATTAATGTTTATTTAAAAAAATATTTATTCTTTTAATATTTTTTAGATTCCTTGAAAATGACTAATGATATTAGTCGAAATATTGGTTTTTAAAAATTAAATAAATAGTAAAACTAAAAATTTTCTATTTTTATTGTTTTATTATAATTTAAACTGACCTCGAGCCGAAACAAAATAATAAATATCTTTTTCCGAATTTTTTTTTTAACTTTCAATTGATGGAAAAGAGTTTCTTTGCCTTAGTTTAAAAAGTACTGAAATATTGAAGTCGCAGTACTCCTCTCCTATGACAACTCTATGTTAAAATCATTAGTGCTTCTGTCAAAAAATAAGTACATCTAGGTCATTAATTATAGTGCTTTTTCTACTACTTTGGCATCTATTTTTTTTTTTTTGCTAGGATTTTAAAATATCACAAAGTGGCAAAATTAAACAGTTTTTTAGTTAAGTGTTTGTAACTGTCGCATAGGACAATCGTAATTAATATTAGAATTAATTACTGAAGAATTTTTTATAAAGCTGATTTATAGGAAGAAGAAGAAAACATTTTTATTAAAAAATTTAACAAACACAAGGGAATCACCAGGCAGTTTCGTCGCACCCAGTGTTTAGTTTATATGTCAATTGATCAATGTAATTTTTAATTGTTTTTTTTTTTTTTTGTCTCTATATGAACCACTTTTTGTGTATTGCCAATACCGGAGATCGAACCGGCAACCCTCTGCACAGGCTATGTCTCATAGTATCACCTCTTAACAATGATGTTTTGTAATCAGAAGAGCCAGAGTTAACTAATACTTGAGCAATTTATTTTTCAATTAGAATGTTTCCTCTCTTAATCCTATTGTTTTCCTAATTTTTTTCATACCATTTTTTAATACTCATTTTTTGTATACCAAGTGTTGATTGGAGAGATTTTTTGCTTTCCTGAAAACTTGGTGAAAAACAAATACATAGCTAATATTCTAGGAACAACGACGATAAATGTATATTTTCTTACTCTCAGAACAATTCCGTTGTGGCAACGGAATTTTTTGCTAACCGAATTGATTCGGTTGCTGCAACCGAATTACGAGGTTGTGGCAACCGAATTCAATTTCAATTCGGTTGCGACAACCGAATTATCGGTTGACACAACGGAATTGTTTTGAGAGTGCTGAAGAGAGAGTCTGAATTGTTTTTTGTTTTGTCATATTTCTGTGTTATTTTTTCGTATATAGCTTAAAAAAGCAAGAATAAGAAAACTTTTATTTCGTACTTATCAAATGACAGCTTTAATTTGATATCAAAAATGCAATTTTTTTATATCTGACCAAAATATTTCAGTGTGCATTGAGTTAAGGCGATAATTAATTTTAATTACTGATTCTTAAAATTGTTAAAATTTTATGCGAATTGAATAAAAAAATAACTATTTATATTTTTCAACGTCTTCTTGCACTTAAGTAGTTAGATTTTTTAATCTTAAATAAAAAAAATGTTCTTTGAATGGTTACGAATATTTTTGTTAAACACTATTCTGTCCCATTGGCTATAAACCTTAACCTTTCATGACACGCAAATTTGTGTGACATTAAGTTCATAATGTGCAAAATGCTCTAAGGATCTGCTTATAATTTTTTCACCTTTTATTGTAGTTGTCTTGTTAACAAAAAAGTGTTTTAAAAATGTTGATAGTTTACAAAATATAGTAAAAAGAACTTCTGTAAAAGAACACACGACATTTGGAGTTGTTGCTGAACGATCTTTATGAATAAAGTAAAAAAAATACAAAACTTTTTTTTTTTTATCATTCGTAAATACAACTTTAACACCTTGGTAAAGTTAGTTAATTTCTTAGTTCTTTTTAGTTGGCGTATTTTGAAAAGGAGAAAGAAAAAACTCTTATATCAGTAAGGGGGGTTAATACTGTAACAGAAGCATTTTAAAGAGCATATTTGAAACGTTGTCAAAAATTTAAATAACAATATTTTTATAATTTTATTTTACTATTTAAAATATATATTCTTGCAGTCTTTTGAAAAATTATCAGTTTTAAATTCTGACAATCAAAATCTACAGGGTTGGCTCTTCATTATTGGTCTTTTTTAAAAAAACTAAATCGGCTGCCACTGTACAGTAGACCGTACCTCAAAAAAAAAGTTCGCAATACACCCTCCAACATGAAATTTTTTTTTGCCGAACGTAGGGGTTAAAGTGTGATATATCGATTTTTTGCCTGGAGAAGACCAGTGTTTTACTACAAAGGAAAAATCCAATGCAAAAATTTAAAAAGGCGACCTCTACGTTCGGCAACCAATATAAAAAAAATTTCTACTGGGTTTATCGAAAAACTTCCTTAGCAAAAGTTTAATGATTTTTTGCGAGCTTTAATTTGCTGACACTAGGGTGGTGCATTATGGTGGTAGCAACTGAGATCTGGTGGGTAACTACTAGAACGGGATACTTGTGGTCAATGGCCCTTAGAAAAAAACACTGGTCTCCTCGAGATAAAAACATCGATGTATCATACTTTAGGCCCGATTTTTAGTTTTTAAATTTTTTTTAACAAAGTTGCCACACAAACTTAAAAACAATTTATTGGACCAAAAATCAAAAAAAGGGGCCACGATAAGGAATAAAGTTTTTTGTTGCTACGAAAGAAAAAACCCGGATCGAAATCGGTTAACCTGCCTTGGCTGTACAGTGGCAGCCGATTTTGAACTCAGCGTTGTGGGAAAGCATTTAAGCGTAAAGTGGAAAGCGTTTAAAGTTTAAAATTAATTTTAAGGCTAAGAAAACAGCAAAATTAGAAAAAAACCTTGTATAAACAAAATTTAGATCTCACAGTTTTCTACATGTGTACCAAATTTGGGAAGAATCGGTTAAAGAGTATTTTATATACTAACCCAAATATTCTTAAAAACGATAGTAGAGAATTTATTAGATATTTCATTTCGGTCAAAATGCTTTTATTTCGTACACTTTTTAATTTGTTTTGTACTTGTTTTTTATTTTTTATATACATTGATTACTTTTGTGGCTTATAAAAAGCCGTCATTACCTTTCCCATATAGCGTGCCTTCGCCCAGTCTTTAAAGACTGCGTGAAATCCTTGCATATTTGGATGTAGTTTGTAACTTTTTGTTATGCGATATAGCAAATAAAAGAACTAAATAAAAATAAAATAGTAAAAAAAAATTAAATAAAACTACAAAAAAAAATATACACAAATTTAACGCTTAGAATATTATGTACTTGAGACTAAAACATATTTTACAAAAAAACATGTGAAAATTAGTATTTCCCCGAATTTGTTAATGAAATTTTCAAAGCATATAGGCTCTATCCAAATAAAATATAAAAAAATCGAGAACAAAATTTTTCCTATAGTCTATACCCCCCTTAAACTAAGTCAGTCACAAAAAACCCTAAGAACACCATGAAGAACTTTCAAGTGCTAAACACTACTTTTGCATAATTTATAATTACTGCAAATTATAATAAAATGTCGTTTCTCTTTATCTTATTTACACAATTTAAAGTGTTTAATTGTATAAGAAAATGTAAAACGAATTTAACTTAAGAGCTATGCAAATATTTTTAATGTATTAAGACAAACATTTTCTATTAATTTAAAGATTGCGCTATACATAAGATGTTTTCCATACTAACAACCCCGCTACAAGGAAGAGTACGTAGGCTAAATGTCAAACATACACTAATTATCAAGGTTGGTTACCGTTAGCATTATAATACCCTTATCGCTAAAATGCCGTTTCATATTGAATACCGTTACCAATACCTTTAAAAAATTTTCAAATACCGTTATCGTTATTTTTATATATAGTTACCGGTATTTATTATTATATTATATAAAAAATGTAAAATTTTTTACCTTTTTCAATAATCCTGAGATTTTTAGAAAACAAATGTGTGGATAATAATTTTACCCAGCAAATTTTACCATTACAAAAAAGTTATTTTAAAAGCACTCCGAATAGCATCAACTGATTGTGAAGTAGTTACAATTTAGCTCTAACACTGATTTAATTTACACGTTGTGTCTCAAGTTGTCAGTAGTTCAACTTGAGCATTTTGCTAGTAATTTAAAAGTGATGTACATATATAATGTTAATAATGTATGGTTTTAGGATATACATTTTCATCACATCAACATGAGTACATTTTGTTTGCATGTTTAGAGTTAATCAGAAGTACTCTTTATAATACATAATATAATATATTTTTAAAAGTGATTTAAATTTGCTTTTTATAATGTATGAAATAGCATATTTTAGAGGCAATTTTAATGTTTATCCTTTAATCCATTTCTGAACCTATTGTGTAACAAAAGCGTCAATTTATTATTATTTGTAGGACAATATTAAGGGAACACTTCTTTTGCATCTGAATCTATTCGATTAAATTTTTATTTAATTTCTGTTAAAGAGTTTTCTTAAAAAGTTTATAACATGTTTACTTCAGTCTTTAAATTGAAAAAAATACGATATTGAATTAAATAAGATTAATACTTGATTTTTTATGATTTGCTTATTTTAGCTCTTATTTTAAATTTTTATAATTTTTTGCTAAAAAATTTTAAGTTTTGTATTTTCAACGTTTTTTAATGTTGAAGCTGTTTTAGTTTTAACAATTGGTATTTCATATAATTTACTTTTTTGAGATAATTTTCTAATTTTTAATTGATTTTTTAATTTAATTATGGCCAACGCAAACAACTACACTCATAAACAAAGCCCGTACAAATAGTTCAAAATTCTGCTAAAATAACAGGAAATAGTATCTGAATTTGCGCCAGCAGAATTTTCAATGAAGTTAAAAATCATGGTCTGCTAAATTTAGGTAAGCTAAATTTTACACACTGCTAAATATACGGACAATTTTAGTTAAATTAGCTAGGAAATTTGAGCTGAATTCAGCAGCAATTTTACCTGATTTAATTACAAATTTCTGTTAAAATGTCACTTAAAATTTCAACTTCCGGGATCTGACCCTAGACGGGCCCATAATTATTATTGGGAATATGTGTGTCTGATAAGGGTTACGTTATAGGTACAGAGTGACGAATTTTTATCCATTTTGCTCTATCTCGCTTAGTTTCCGAGATACAAACTATTTTACGATCTTATAATAAAAAAACATTAAAATATAGCGCCATCTCTATGTGATATTGATAGCAGAGACACAAAAATATAATAATTAGAAAATAATTGTGGTTCAAATTAGCTGAAAAATTTGTAAAGTTAAGAAACACAAATTACTAAAAATTAGCATGCAAAGTTAGATCAAATACGGCTGAAAGTAATAGTAATGCTAAATTATATTTACAAAAAATATTAGTTCAATCCTAAATTTTAAGACAAAATAACAGGAAAATTAGTTCAATAGAATCAGAACGCGTTTAACAGACTTTTGTACAAACTTTTTGTTTATGAGTATAGTCAACTGCCATTAAAGGACCTATCCCATGACCGGTCAATCGGGGCCATATTCAAGGCACTTCCACTATATTTGTGTGTGTTGTGTGTTAGTGTTGTTTTCATTTCTATTTTTTTCTTTTCCATTTTTTTATTTGCTTGTAGTGTTTTGTTTTTTTTTTCTTTTTTATTTGAACAGAAACGAAAAATAGTTATATAACTATCAGCCAGCTATCACTCATAAAGGTTCAATTAGATGTGCCATATCGCCATAGCCGTAACCATAACGCCATAGCAGAAAACCAAAATTCAATTGGTTTCTACGGTTACGGTTATGGCGTTATGGCATGTCACCAATAATCGTATACATTGTAGCCCATAAGATTGGTTTGAACAGCTGTTTTATATGGTTATGGTTATGGCACGTCTAATTGAACCTTAAGTAACGTTAGCTCAGACAGTAGAGCGTTTGCCTTACAAGCAGGGGGTTGTGTTGTCGAGCCCGACTTCGACGCAAAGTAGATTATTTTTAATTCTTAATTTTTTATTAGTTTATTTGAAAAGCTATTTTTAGACACACCACCTTATAAGCAACGAGTAAGGGATTGTATGATACTCAACCTCTTGATAGCTCTATTTTAAACTATAAAATGTGTTAACATTGCAACAAATTTTATTAACATATTTCTTTGGTGCACGGTGTAATAGCACGTGAGCGACTCACATAGAGCCTTAGCCATATATTATAATTGCTAGATTTTATATATTTTCATTTAATGAAATGAAGAATTCATATTTGGATCAGAGTCCAAGAAATTCAATGGAATCGTATTCTTTATTCCCTTCTCTTTTTCAATGAAGCATTTTTAAAAATATGTATGTAGGAATAATTAAAAAATATGTAAGAAATCGTAAATTATTAAAATACGTGAAAAAATTAACTATTTTGTTTCTTTAGAAACAAAAAATTTGTAATTTACAAGTAAATGCATTTACAAAGAAAAAAAAACAACATTATACAGTGAAACTCGTTTAATACGAACTCGGATAAGACGAATTCTCGGTTAATATGAACTAATTTAAAAGTCCCGACTTTTTGGCAACAATTTCAATATAAAACCTATCCGTTAGTACGAACTCGCTTAATACGAACCCTCGGTTACAACAAACTGTTTATGATGGTCCCACAAACAAATTTTCATATTATTTTCCATTTTTAATACGAACTTTCCAAAATTTGGCAATTTTTTATATAGTTTTTTTTTTGTATTTTGACAAATTCTAAACCGAACAACATATACTTTTTTTAAATATATTGCAAACAAGTTACTTCAGAAATCAATTTAAAAAATTTTCAATACTTGAAATTCTTTTTAAGATTATTAAATATTTTGTGGATAATTAAAAATTTAAACAAAATTTTGCCTCGGTTATTAAGAACCTCGCTTACAACGAACTAATTTGTTTGGTCCCCCGGAGTTCGTCTTAAGCGAGTTTTACTGAATATACATTTTTGAAAGTTGTTTTAAATCACATACTTTCGAAACAGAAAAACAGCACTGCTGTATTGTAACCAATTTAAAAGTTGTTTGTTTTGAATGACTTACACATATTTTTTTAATATCAAGTTTTATGCATCAATTTATGTTATTGTTTTTCAGAACTTATCAATTATTTTTCATATTTATGAATTGTATTTCAGAACTAGTCAATTGAATTTCAGTTTTATCAATTGTATTTCAGAAATTATTCAGAAAATTTTTCCTATTAACTATGAAATACAATCAACAAATTCTGAAATAGAAATGAAATGGATTTGATTATTTCTGAAATACAATTAATAATTTCTGAAATACATTCGATCATTTCTGAAATACAATTATAATTTCTGAAATACAATTAATAGCTTCTGAAATACAGTTAATATTGTAGTTGCTGATGAGTTACCATTACATATGAACCGATAAAATTGTATCAGATACAATCGGATACAATTATATCTGATTAACACATAATTTAATCAGGTCAGATCTAAACTGATGTAATTAGATAAAAATTGATAAACAACTGACAAAAATATATCGGGCCATTCTTCGGATGAAACTGTATATTTATACAGATATAACTTAATCACATTATATATGACTATATGCAACTATTTTTACTCGGGTTGTTTAAATGATACCATATATCAAAGTATATTGTACTATATATAGTAGCATATATTATCATATCTAGAACTGTATTAAAAATGTTGTTCATAAGGTACCATACATGACCATATATTGTTGAAATGGCACCATATATCATAATATATGGTTTAAATGTCACCACATATGGTAATACAGTGATGTGCAATAAAATATAGCCATTCAAGTTTTTTTCCAATTTTATTCTCGTTGCCTTTATTTTTAAAAGATCAAAATAGTGGATAGATTCGCCCAAAAATGCGAGGAGATAGTTCAGAAAATTATGTAGAATTTTAACGTGATGTCTGTTTTTTATTTTGTTACTTGTTTTAAGTAGGCGTGGCTTTTAATTAAAAATAAGCGATATCGACCTTCTATCAAATTACATAGTATAATTTTGCGAGCACTGATCAGTTCTGAAAAAAATGTATATTTTTGGAATTTCCATAAAATTTCCTTAAGTCTTGCATTATTTTCTTCTACAAATGGTCGCCAGACTTAAAATGGCAGTGCCTTAAACTTGACCAGATTTTTCTTTGTTTTTATCGATTTTAGAATAAAGTTAATAACACCTTAATAAACCTTTAAAATGCAAATTTCTTACAAAAACTAATAAAAAGACCTTTTTAAAAATGGTCCAGCTCGTGACATCTCGTTGCTAGATCCGAAATATTTTGGGATTCATCATAAAACAAACCAAGGTTTATTTTAAGGGGGGCAGTTTTTTTACTTTTTTCGTGAGTTGGTCTAATAATCATATATACCATATCTACACCTTTTGCAACTGTAATTCAGAAAATATCAATTGAAATTCAGAATTTCCATTTGAAATTCAGAAAATATCAATTGAAATTCAGAATTTCCATTTGAAATTCAGAAAATATCAATTGAAATTCAGAATTTCCATTTGAACTTCAGAAAACATCAATTGAAATTCAGATTTTCCATTTGAAATTCAGAAAATATCAATTGAAATTCAGAAAATATCATTTGAAATTCAGAAAATATCAATTGAAATTCAGAAAATATCATTTGAAATTCAGAAAATATCATTTGAAATTCAGAAAATATCAATTATTATTCAGAAAACATCAATTGAAATTCAGAAAATATCAATTGAAATTTAGAAAATATCAATTGAAATTCAGAAATCGTCATTTGAAATTCAGAAAATATCAATTGAAATTCAGAAACCGTCATTTGAAATTCAGAAAATATCAATTGAAATTCAGAAAATATCATTTGAAATTCAGAAAATGTCAATTGAAATTCAGAAAATATCATTTGAAATTCAGAAAATATCATTTGAAATTCAGAAAACATCAATTGAAATTCAGAAAATATCAATTGAAATTCAGAAATCGTCATTTGAAATTCAGAAAATATCAATAGAATTTCAATTGATATTTTCTGAATTTCAAATGACGATTTCTGAATTTCAATTGATATTTTCAGAATTTCAATTGATGTTTTCTGAATTTTAATTGATATTTTCTGAACTTCAAATGATATTTTCTGAATTTCAAATGATATTTTCTGAATTTCAATTGACATTTTCTGAATTTCAAATGATATTTTCTGAATTTCAATTGATATTTTCTGAATTTCAAATGACGGTTTCTGAATTTCAATTGATATTTTCTGAATTTCAAATGACGATTTCTGAATTTCAATTGATATTTTCTGAATTTCAATTGATATTTTCTGAATTTCAATTGATGTTTTCTGAATAATAATTGATATTTTCTGAATTTCAAATGATATTTTCTGAATTTCAAATGATATTTTCTGAATTTCAAATGATATTTTCTGAATTTCAATTGATATTTTCTGAATTTCAAATGATATTTTCTGAATTTCAATTGATATTTTCTGAATTTCAAATGGAAAATCTGAATTTCAATTGATGTTTTCTGAATTTCAAATGGAAATTCTGAATTTCAATTGATGTTTTCTGAATTTAAAATGGAAATTCTGAATTTCAATTGAAATTTTCTGATTTTCAATTGATATTTTCTGAATTACAATTGCAAAAGGTGTAGTATTATAAAGGCCGATATCTAATTATATGAAATTATATATGGCATAATAAAAGGAAAAATTTTGGAAAAAGATATCATATATAATTATATATGGATATACATAACGACATGTCTAATTATATATTGTACACTCAAAAAATTGTATGAACTAAAATTAAGGTTTCACTTTACTAAAACAATGTATATGAGTTATTAATAAAAATAAGTTAAATTTCTTTCCAATAAGTAAAATTGCTTTCAAATAATGCAAATTTTATTTGATTTTAGTTTATCCAAAATTCGTATTAACTCAAAAATAATAAAACATTTTCCTTAAATTTATTTTCTTGAATTAGGTTAAAATTTCTTAAAACTGTTGAAAAATGTATGTATTTTTAGTTAATAATCTTAAATGTGAAGAATTTGGTTGAACTAAAAATTACGAAATTTAAAATTGTATGAAAAACTAAATTCAAATAATGAACTTCCTTAAATTTAGTTTAAACATTTTAACTTCTTTAAACCAAGTATAAACTTCTTAAATTCTAGTAAAGATTTTCTTTCACATTCCTGAAAATATTTTATAACCTATGGAATTCTTATTTGGTTTGTAGTTTGTATTATATAAGTATTTTAGTGTTGTGAAGAAAATTTAAGAAATAAATTTTACACAAATTTATATTATCGGACAAAATATTAAAATTTTGTTCGTTAATACTTTCATAAAAAAAATATATGAAATTGATTACTTAGATTTTTGGTAGTGAAACTAAAATACTTATATATTTGAATATTTATACCTAATGAGAATTAAAAATTAATAAATAATACCTGCAGTTTTTTGCATGTTTTTTTTGGATTTTCTTACTTAATACGAGCATAACATATGAACTAAAAATAAGTTTATTCTGCGTTAGGACAAGTTCAAAGCATATTTAAATTTAAGAACAATTGACTTGATTTTAAGACATGTTTACTAAATTTAAAAACAAGTTTATACTAAATTTAAGTAAAATACATATTAATTTTAGTAAAAATTTCAGAAAAATTAAAACAGTATTTACTAAATTTCATAAAAAATTTACTTAATTTAAGTTAATTGTTTTAACTTGTTTTTAAGAAAATTGTGTACTCGATTTAAGTTAAAATTTCCTTGGAGCCAAATCATTCCCAAATTTCTTTAAATTTAGTTCAAATGACCTAGTATTTGGGAAACAATTTTTTCGGTGTAGTATATACCACATATGATTATATATAATTTTTTTACTCGGGTACTAAACTAATATCATTTGCCGAGGCCCATATAAAAATTCGATGCTATTCACGATTCAGATTGTTCCAACTAACGTGAAGTTGGACATCATCCGTATACATATACTCACATATTATAATATATTACTATATATGACTATATATAAATTTTTTTGATCGGGAATATAAGAACTAATTTTTTTATAACAGAAAAAGATTTACTGAATATTTTACCTAATACCGAAAGTTCATATTTTTTTTGTATTTTGTTTAATGAATGACTGAGAGAATAAGTTAAAAATATACTTCTTTGCAATTTAACTACTTAAGTATTCGACTTGAAACAACTTTGCCGATTTACTTTTCAAATAAATATTGAACCCCACAGTAAATGTATCGTTATGTACAGATTTCGTTCCAAACCCCACACTCTAATAAATTTTTGTTGAAATCTACTCTATTAAGAGGAGGTAACTTGATACATACTATAAATTGGGCAAGAATACGCACAATGCGTAAAATTAAAATATGTAGACACATTGTGTGTAAAAATAATAAACACAAAGTATGTTTTTAATTGTATCAAAAAGCTTTGGCAACATTTGAGTCTTGTTTAAATTTCAATTCAATGTGTCTGAAAAAGCTATATTAAATGAATAAACCTACATTTAGCATGTCTAGAAACACGCTTAAAAATGTGTATGTATACAAACAAAATGTTTATTTATTACTGTACCCCACCATATCCCTAAATAAAACACAATGCATTAAAAAAATAAATGGTTTATTAATGAAAGAAATCCGCGGGAAAAGGAAATAATAACAACTAAAATACAAATTCTGAATAATAATAATAATAATAGCAATTATGCTTAATAATTACAACAAATAATTACAACTTACACCAAAGCAGGGGTTTTTCTTATAGAAACCACTAATTTCCTAAAGAGTTTTCTATCTGAAAACAATTCCATTTTTTTGACTTTTTGCTACCTTAAATTCTAAGGACTTTTAGGTTTTTATAAGTTATGTATCCATTTCAAGTATTTGTTTCTAATCGCTTTTCTGTAAGAAAAGAGAATTAATAATTTCAAGGATTTCTTGTAAAAAAAATATCCAAATTTTTCTTTGGGAACAAATTCTTAAAATGTGATAGGATTTCTACAGGGGAAAAAACTAAATCTTCGTGTTCCCATAGAAAAACCCTAGTCATAAAATAATGTTTTTTTAGAAAAAGTCCTCAGAATCTGAAGTTATTAATTTCTGTTGTTTTTTTTTTTTTTCTTTATAAAAAAATTATCTAAATCTGAAAGTTCGCAGTTAAAAAGAGGTTTCTTTAGAAAAAGGTCCCCAGCCTTTTTTTACAGGTCTCAGAAACTAAAGGAAAAGTTTAATGGAAAAAATCCTCAGATTTTTCTACAGTAGAAATCAGAAAAAATTCTTTAGGAAAACTCTCAGATTTTGAGAAGTTTCTTGATATATAAAACACTCTAATTCGAAGTATTTTTCCCTTAAAAATCTTCAGTTTCTGTGCACATTTTCTTATAAAAAAAACTCTTGTGTTCAGAGGACTTTTTCTTATAGAAAATCGGTAAGAATCGGAAAATTTGTTATTGTACAATAACTCACTTAGATTAGATAAGAAGAATGTCTTCCTTAATAAGACCCTAAGAATTATAAAATTTTTCTTTAAGAAATGCAACTAGATTTTGAGGATCTTTTCCTACAAAACCCTTAAATTCAGAGGAATTTCTCTTCAAAGATACGAAGGACTTTTTCCCAAAAGAAAGCTCAAAACTCTGAGGACTTTTTCCTACAGAAAGATCAATAGATTGTAAAGAAATTTTCCTTTAAAAAGACTTTTCCTGACGAAAAACACTTAAATTTTTAAGATTTTTTCTATCAGATTCATGGTACTTTTTGCAATAGAAGACCCTTTAGCTTCAAGGACTTCTTCCTAAAAAAAACTCAGATTCTTACAATTTATTCCAGTTAAAACTACCAGACTCCGAAGATTTTTGCAATGCAATCTTCATGAAATTCTGAAAGCTTTTAATATGAAAAAAGGTCCTCCGATATGAAGGTTTTTTTTATAGAAAAGTCTTTTAAATTTGACAATTTTTCTAAAAAAAAGTTCTCACAATCAATGGGGTTTTAAATCCTTGAAATGTGAAGATTTGTTTGTAGGAAAATTCTTTTTAGGCAAAATTCGCTGTATAAATGAGTACTAAATAAAGATGGCACTGGTTGAGAAGCCCCGAACAATATAAATATCTAAAGTTGGCATGCTAAACACACGGTTATTTCCTATCAGGAAGGCATATATCCTATCAATAATTTCTTAAAGTACGATCTGCAGAATACCATGGCATTCAATATCTGCAACGATATTTTACATATTAATTAAATATTAGTTATATATATGCACGTTTAATGTACTCACTTCTTATTAGTTTCTTCAGATTATTTCAACCTATGTTTTGTACAGATAATTAAATTCATAATTTGAATTTGTTTCATATATTTAAGCTTAAAAACGGTTATTTTCTTCAAACATGTAAATTTCAGTTGATTTAATTCGTCTTTTTTTATTTTTTTTGACATCTTGGCTATTGCTACTTTAAATATGTATATACAAATATTCAAGATAGTATATTTGTGTGCTTTTTTATAGGTAAAAGTGTCTAAATAAATTTTATACACATTTTGTGCGTTCCGTTACGCATTTTGCGCAGTTTTAAATTAAAACTTACTATATTTATACCATTAATTTTACACGCATTTTTTAGAGTGCAGGATAAATTTATTCCTTCAGCTCAAGTTTTGTTGGGTAAAACTTTATGAAACTTTGTAGATATATTATCTTACTAATAAGTATTATTATTCCAAGAACTAAAGACTTTCATATTTTTTAAAGGAAATGTGCACAGGTGAATGTTAATACTGTACGACCTCGCTGACCCCACGGTAAACTCAAATCCATTTTTAAATGTTCAAAATTTTAGACCAAACATTTGAAAGCAATATAGTATGACTTTTGACTTAGTTCTTAGCAACTGATTAAATTCCTAGTGGCGTTGAGGGAAGTCGTACTATAAAATACATTTTTGTTTTTCAAGGTTGCAAGATTTCTCTAAATGAATTTTTTCATTTATTATGAAAAAGAAAACCTTTCCGTTAACATGATCAACATAGTATTTTGATTAAAGGAAAATCTAACAAAATATCTTTTTACATTTTTTTATTTGGCATTAATTAATATGATACATTTTTTAAAATTAAAATTCACGGAATTTTTTAAAAAAGGAATTTAATTTTTGTTTTAAAACTAACAAAAAAATGTACTTGTAAGAGCAAATAAATGGTATGTTGTAATTTAGGTATAAAATGAAAAAACTTAAAAATTTTGAACCAAAATTATTTTAAGATGACACGGTGCAAAAATATAATTTAAATAAAATATACATTTAAATTTAACGGTTCGTTGTTATTAAAAAATCTGTGGTTATCATACACAGAGTTGAATAGAATCAGCTGAGATATCTTAAGAATTAAGGTTCAAAGCAAAAATAGAGCAATAATAAAAAGAATAAAAATAGCATTGTTAAATTCCGTTGATGTTAGTCTAAGTTGAGTTGTTGATACGAAATTCGATTTTCTTTCAGCGGTCACATAAGTAGACAACATTAAAATATTAGCCCACACAAGACGAAATACACTGATGATGGCTTTGTAGCGAAAGCCGAAAATACGTATTCTGTATTGCTGGTCTTATCGAATTCTTTCAAATATATTTTTATTCTTTGTAATTTACTTGTAAAAATTGTATCATCTTTCTTTGATTTGAAAATAATTTAAACAGAAAGTGATATTAATTTATGATCTAGAGTCAAACTAAAAAGAACATTCATTTAATTCAAAATTATTTTATATTGTGGATATTCAAAACCAAAACCGTTTCACCGGGCTTTTCATTTTTAAAAAACCGACCGGTTTTGGTTTTTTGTTTAAATTCGAATAAACCGAAACCCGTTTTTCCTAGCTCTGTAAACCATATTTTTATTACATATGTATCAAAATTTGAGCTTTTTTATATCGCGTAGCTACACCTACAAAAAAATTTTGTTGTCCCAACCGAATCGTTTGGGCCCAACCCTATTTCTGTTGTGACAACTGAAATAGGGTTGTGACAACTGAAAAAGGATTGAAACAACAACAATTTTTTTTTTGTAGGTGTAGATTAAAAAAATGTAACATAGGAGTAGTAAAAATATCCCTTTTGCAATTTTCAAATGCAAAAATTTAGCAATAGCAAGCTGACTGAGAATTTGTTTTTAGTCAGCACATAAAATTAGTACATCAAATGGGTGATATCGCGCAAAAATTACTAACTAAATGATGAAAAAGTTTTACTTTTTAGAAATTAGAAAGTTTTATAAAAAAAATTATTTAACCCTAGTTAGATAACGTTATTTTTTTGTACTGAAAATATAACGATACGTCCCAGCAGAAATTCGGAGGTGGTAGAAATGATTAGTGCTTCTTTTCTGCTTCGCTTACTGCTTCTAAGGATTTATAGCTTCCAGTAGTGTGTTAAAAAAGGCAATAGAGTTTTGTTTACCACACTTTATCGCTCTAACAAAGCACGAAAGAATGACAATGACAACCGAATTTACTAGCTAAAAGCTGTGATTTCATGCCATTATTTGGAGCTATGATAGAAGTGCATATCGGATATCAAAACAAGTGCTTTCACAAAAATCATGCCTTATATCAGCAATAATGCAAGCGCTACAGTATTTTCCTTCCCTGACGAACCTGCTTCCAAGCAAGCAGTAGTTTTTGCGGGGGTCTGACAGACGTATGATGGTTAAAAGCCTTGAAAGGACATTAGAAGAAAGAATATTTAATTTTTTTTAATGAAATAATTTGTGTTATTCAGTTTATTTTTATTTAAAAACATACTTAAAGAAAATTTGAAAATAAATATGAAATTTAGAATGAAATTACATTTGCCTTAAAATATAATAAGAACATAAATAATTTTCTCTGAAAAGCTTCAATTTTATTCTAAAAACAAAAAACGATATTTCCTTTCTGCTTTAATTAAGTTATAACGTCTGTGTTAAAACAACAACAAATTAATTCAAAGAGCATTATATGGAAGAATCACAAACTGAATTTTCGTGATCATTACATTCAAGAGTATAACGTTTAAATTATACCATTTTGTATAGATGATGGATAGAAACGAGAGTGCTTTCTATCTTTTGCGACAGGCTGATCTCCACTTGTCGTCACTTCTGACATCATTCTTTGGTATTTCAATTTGCTCACATTTTCCGATAAACTTGAGTTGGCCAAAACGCTTCGCAAACGATCAGATTTCGGTGTCATATTAACTGATTTTAAGGAGAAAATATAGACCATATGGGGACTAGGTCCGAATATGGACTAATTCTTTTAAAATCGATAAGCTTTGTCACTAGCCCAATGTGAGTCAGTGGACCATATTTAATTAAAATATATGTATTTATATTTGCGACCTGTAACGTGCAAACAAAGGGCCAATTTTTGGTGTCCCTTTATATGGGCACTAGGTCGAAATCTGGACCGATTTTGACCAAAATCAAAGTCGGTATACCAAATTTCATCAAAATATCTTAATATTTGTGACCTTTAGCGTGCGCACAAGAATATACACGCAGACAAACATGTATAGCTAAATAGATTCAAAAAGTTATTCTGAGTGGGTTCTAAGTAGTTCCAATATTTTTTGATTCTACAAAAATCAGTCCAAACTCTATATACCCTATCCACGTAGTGTGTAGGGCATAAAAAGTTGTAAAAGACTTTAAAAATCAACAGAAAAATAAAATAAAACGCTAATGCAAAAAAAGTCAAAAGTTACACAAAAGAAAGATAACGATACGTCGCTCAAACGTGCGATGTATCCATTTCTCAGAAAAAAAAAATAATTTTTCGCACAAAAACAACTATTATCGACAAGCTGCTACTGACGACTGGGGTAACTGAAAGTTAGAACTTTCTCTGTTAACAATCCAGGTAGAGAGAGCACAAGTTTCAAAAAGCGTACGTCTGGCAGACCTACGTCATCTAAGTAGGGTTAAGGGATTAGTTTTTCATTAAAAATAATATAAATTTGGAAATTACGTCTGATTAAAATCGTTAGATTTTTGATTATTTGGAATCTTTTTCAATTGGAGGCGAATTAAAATCGCTTAATCTGACGAGAAAGTTGCTAAATTGGCAACAGTGCATTTCAGATATTTCTTGAGAGAAATTTTTCGATGCGAGTAATATAACATTTTTTGACACAAATGTGATTAATATACGAAATATGAGTGTATACAATTTTACATGAATCCGTAGTTTTTAAAGTACTGTGGAGTTTGACATTAAACTAATAAACATACCAGGTTTACAACGTTTACGGGTAGAATACGAGTTTATATGGAAAACCCTATTACAAAAAGTTTCCCAGAAGAAACTACTCTACTGCTTCCAAATATTTATAGCTTGCAGTAATGTGTTAAAAAGGGCAATATAGTTTTGTTTACCACACTTTATCGCTCTAAGAAATCACGAAAGAATGACAATGATTACCGAATTTACTTGCTAAAACCTGTGACTTCATGCGATTATTTTGAGCTATGACAGAAACGCATATCGGATATCGAAACAAGTGCTTTCACGCGAACTATCTCGAACAAAAATCATGCCTTATACTACCAATAATGGAAGCGCTGCACTATTTACTTTACCTGACGATTCTGCTTCCAAGCAACTAGTATTTTTTGCTGGGAAGCATCTTAGAAACGCCAAATTTGAGCTACTTTTATTTTGGAGTTGTGTTCTTACCCAGCAAAAATATGGAAGCAATAAAAACGATTACTGCTACTTTTACCGCTTCTAAAAACGTATACCTTCGTCAACAGCACTAATGAAAGACCTAAGTTGATTAATTGTTTACATCGCTTTTTGCTGTGCTTTTCAAAAAGGCATGAAATGAGAAATACATTTTGATTGCTTAAATATTTTTGCGGTGAATTCATGCCACAAATGGCACTTTTGTGCCACTTTTACCAACAGTGATAGAGGACGCTGAAATTTAGTATTACCTGAGCAACTATTTAGTACAGGGTCCGCCAAATAACTTTTTTTTTTGAAAATGCTATAAAAAAAAACTACTGAATATTTTCTCAAATTTCTTTTTTTATTAGAAAGTACAATCCTTCCGGTTAATAATGGAAAATAATTTTATTCATATGGCTGCCTCGGCTGGCCATGCAGTAGCCTACACGATCGGCCCAATTTTTAAGCACATTATCGATTGTGTGCAGCTGTATTTCACCAATGGCTTCACGAATATAGTCCTTTAAAGCGTCAATTGTCTCTGGCTTGTCGGCGTAACACTTATCTTTGACGGCACCCCACAAATAATAGTCCAACGGTGTCAAATCGCAGCTCCGAGGTGGCCAAACGACATCAGCTCTGCGGCTGATAATGCGATCTTCAAAAACAGGGCGCAAAACATCGAGTGTAGCTTCGGCTGTGTGGCACGTAGCGCCGTCCTGTTGAAACCAAATGTTGCTAATATCCTCCTCTTCAATTTTTGTGAACAAAAATTCGTTCAACATGGCCCGATAACGATCGCCATTGACTGTAACGGCCACTACTTGCTCATTTTCGAAGAAAAATGGCCCAATTATGCCTCTGGACCAAAATCCGCACCAAACAGTGACTCGTTTTGGGTGCACCGACTTTTCAATGTATGCGTGCGGGTTTTCTGTGCCCCAAATGCGACAATTTTGCTTATTCATTCAGCGGAAGGATAAAACTAATTATCTGTCAAATCAGACATGAGCTAAGTTTTCACGAAATAAGCACTAGTTGAAAAAAAACGTTAGATGGCGGACCCTGTATTAGCTGAGCATATATTTAAAAACTGCTGAAAACTGCTGAAAATACGGAAAAAACTAGCGGGGAATATATTCAAATAATAAAATTTGAGATATCCGTTTGTTTTTTGCTTTGTTGTTTGTTATTAGTTAAATTTAAATAAAAAAGAAAATTGTCAATTTTTTATCAAAGTGCTGGATAACGATTTTGTTATAACTTATTTTTTAGGCGATGCCATACCCCTGAGACAAACCTTGACAAAATAGTCATGTAATGAGAAACATATAACAAGCAAACATTTTTTTGTAAACAAATCAAAATAAAAAAAAATTTATAATTTTAAAGAATTTTATAATTTATCATAACAAAGTTGAAATGAAAGATGTACTAATGATAAATAATATGAAAAAGAAAATAAAAAACGCGGAGAGATAGTAAAAAAATATGAATTTTTATCCCGTACTGTACGCGGTAGCTAGGCTTGCCAGATCGAAATTGGCAAAAAGCTTGACATTCAGAGGATAAAGCTTGATTTTTCTTGACAATTTAAAATTCAGTTAAATTAGCAAAAAAAAATTGCAAAATTGACTTCAAAATTTAAATGATATTAACTTATACAGATTTTCTACATTCTTTGTACCACATTTTTTAAAGAAATGGGCTCATATGTTATCAATCGATATGTCTTTTGGCTGTTCTTCAAAAACTTCCCGAAGGCAGCAGTAATCTGCATTCTACATATCAGTATTAATTGAATTTGATATTTTTAAAATAAATGGCAGCTCTGCTTAATTATTCCTTGACAACAACGAGTTTTTTTATAGTTATGACAGAGATTTGCTAAAAAACTGATGTTTCTCCAAAATCAAATATTTTTCTAAGTATTTTACAGCATTTTGTAAAAATTGGTCAGCATCTAACTCAAACGTTTCCTTTTCATTCAAAGAAAGACTTTTTATGCTTTACTACCATGGAAACAGTCATTTATCCGTACAAATTAGTCATGGTGCATTTAAAAACAATTAGTTTTTTTTCCTAATGGTTGATTTTTTTTAATTTTTCTTATCAATTTGATGGGAAAATTTCTAAAATTCCGTTTTAGCTTGACGAATGACATTTTTTCTTTATTCTTGACACGTATTAAAAAAGCTTGATAATCAAGCCAAATCAAGCCCGTCTGGCAACCCTAGCGGTAGCCCTATTTAGCCCAAAAGTTTTCCGTACTCAAGTTGTGGAATCTGTTAGTTTCTGATATTTTGGGTTATCGTGGGTAACGAGCGGGAATAAACTCAACGGCAACATGTGGGAATACACTCAAATCTTACCTTTATTGTTGGCTATTATTTTAGGATTTTGCTTTTTTAATTTTACATAAATTTTATTTTCAAATATTTCTCTGTTTGACAGAAAAAGCTTTCACTATAGTATGGTGAAATTCAAAAAACTTTTTCTTGTCATAAAGAAAATAGAATACCATAACAAATTTTTAAAAAATTCCAAGAAACATGACAAATTTGATAACAACACAAATTGTCACATTTTCCTAGAATAAGGGTACTAGATATCCTTATTCGAATTTTTGCAGCCTTTCGAAATTTGTTTGTGACAAATTAAAACCAATTGAGATAGGACTAATTTGACTGTGACAATGAAATTTCGGTTGAATTAGGAATAATTTGGTAGTCGCAACCGAAAAATTCATTTGATGCAACTGAACTATTCGATTGACAACAAATTGGGTTGTCAACACCGATTCTGTTTTCTGGGTGCGCAAATACAGGTATTTTTCTGTTATTTTACCAAAATTTGCAACTATATGTACGGGCTTATTTTATCAGATGGGCCGATATGATAATATTTGACTTTTGATAATATTTGGTACACTGCTTTATATCTGCTTTATATTTTGCCTTAAATCGGTCCATGTGTAGACCTAGCGCCCACCGTTCAGTTGTGCAACCTCGAGCCGAACCGTTCAGTTTGTGCAACCGAAAATTTGGTTGTTACAAACTTATTTCGGTTGTGGCAACCAAAAGAAAGTTGAAACAACAGAAATTGCAACACAACGATTCGATTGGAACCAGATTCGGTTGTGAAAACAAATTTTTTTTCTATGATATAAAGGTCGCCCCAAAATTGACTCATTCACATCACATCTCAGAAATACGAAGATATTTTTATAAAAATTGGAACAGTGATTCAAATAGACCCATGGGAAAAGCCTGTTAATTTTGTTTAGAATCGGTCCATGTGTAGACCTAGTGCCCGTATAAAGGTCCGACCAAAATGGGAATATTCGCATGATACACTTCGTAAATCTTATGATATAATGATGAAATTTGGTATATTTCGGACTATGGATTAAGCATACTGAAATCCGTCCATGGTTAGACCTAGTGCCCATGTTAAGGACACCCAAAATTTATTTGTTCGCACACTACAGGACATTTGGTACGCTGGCTCACACGGGCCCTCTATTGTGGCTAATTTTACCGTAATCCATCTTTGATCACTTTGCTGGGTAACTGGAGTAGTCCAATGTGGGTGAAATTTTTAGCAATAAATATTTTGGTCACGCAGGAGTAAATGAGTCGTGTTAAGCAGAAAAATTCTAAATTTTTCATTTCAAGGGCCACTCTAATATACATAATAGTGTATGATAAAACCCGGTATATTCACACGCGGCTTACACCACTTTCGTGTTATGAATCCATCTCTACCAAATAACATAGCTGTAGAGTTTGGAGTACAGATCTCACTAAAAATATTTACTTCTGTTATAAATATGAAAGATTAAGGAAAAGTAAAGGACTACTGAACGTACAACAAATAAAAAATTATAACTGAATGGTAATTCATTAGGAAAATTGTATAAGGATTATAAAAGAGCACTTAAAAGTGTGCAGTTATTTACTTCTTAACAACACCAACATTAGTTAACTTAAATCCTTTGAAGATTGTTGAAGTACGGCCGTTACAAATAACTATTCATGCAACATACGGTAGCACCACTTGTTGGCAGTAGTGTTTAAAAGAAGCATGCTTTGATACTATCAAGGTTTTTAAGCTTTTTTTTCCCCCGTAGATGAACACAAATTCGTTTTCTTTTTTATATATCTATGAGAATTATTTTAATGGTATGAAAAAGATACAAACCACTGCATGAAATACAGCTGTTGCCTCTTTTTATATTAGTGCAAGATGAGCATTATTCAAAAATTTTAAAATTTACCGTTTTTTTTTTCAAAAACCCTTGTATTCTATTTACTATTACGTGCACTCAGTTTTGTTGTTGTGCATTTCAAATAATTTTAGAACAATTCAAACAACTAACAAGAAACGACTCCTAACGCTGACTCGCCGATCTTCGGATATGTTGTATTAGACAAAAATTTTAAGGTCACGTAATTTTTTTAGCTGCCGAATCTCATACGGGCATTTCCACAGAAGGGTCAACCGTGACCGAAAGATTAAAAGCTGACAAAAAATCCCTTCTGACTTATGTTAATAAAAAAAATTACTTAAATATAAAGGGTTCTTCAACAGGGACGCTACAAAAATAGAAAGACAGGGACAGCAAACGACGCCATATTTCTTGCCGCCCTTTTGACATTTCTCTTCAGTAAGGTTTGCCATTTCATGATGGAAAGATATACCAGCCAACAACGAGTCGAAATTATTAAAATTTACTACCGAAATTCGGAGTCAGTGGCCTCAACGTTAAGAGCGCTAAGTCCAATTTATGGTCGTCATAATGAATGGCTTCGTCAATAAACAAAATATGCGTTATTGGTCAGACAACCATCCACACGTACTATATGAGTCATCATTGCATCCCGAAAAAATTATGGTTTGGTGCGGTTTATGGGCCGGCGGCGTCATTGGGCCGTACTTCTTCCGTTATGATCAAGACCGGCACGTTACTGTGAATGGGAATCGCTACCGTTCAATGATAACCGAATATGTTTGGCCCCAATTGGATGATATGGACTTGGAAGACATGTGGTTCCAACAGGACGGCGCCACAAGCCACACAGCGAATGTCACAATCAATTTATTGCAAACCAAGTTTGGAGAACGTGTTATCTCACGAAATGGTCCAGTCGATTGGTCGCCTCGGTCGTGCGATTTGACGCCGTTGGACTATTTCCTGTGGGGCTACGTCAAATCTATGGTCTATGCCAACAAGCCAGCGACGATTGATGAACTTCGTACGAATATCGTCCGATTTATGCTTGAAAACCGTCGAAAATTGGGTTCAGCGTCTGGACTTCTGCAAGCGTGCCCGTGGTGGCCATGCAAAAGAGATCGATTTCCATACATAATGGCATCGAACATACTTTCACAGGAATAAAGAATTTCATTGATATCGAAAACCGTTTTTGTTTTATTTAAAGAAACTTTTATAGCTCTCTTATTGAAGAACCCTTTACTTAAATTAAAGAGTTCAAAGCTTATCTTATATTATAAAATGGATTACAATGTTGCTTTCAGGTTTTGATCACGTTTTTCGATTTTAATAACATTTTCTCCTTAATATTTATTTGTTTTAGAGTGATGATAAAAGTGCACTCTTATAACAAAATATTTGTTATAACAACAATTATTTGGTGTATAACTTAAAAATGCGGGATTTTTGGAAAATTTTGGGCGTTTATTGTGAAACAGTGATTATTCAAAATATTGGGCTTTTGACCTATGATATTTTCCCTTGTTTATGTCAACATGTGGATTCTGGTCTGGTCTGGACTAAAAGGCAGTTGAGGCAAAACTTCCAGTCTTGCAATATTTGGTCGAGTGTTATCATAGGCCGGTGGGCTTAGCCCACCCTAGACTGATTTTTGCTCACCCCAGAATTTTAAAAAAATCTACCTACAATTCTTTTATCTATAATTTTGATGGCAAAAAGTATCACAATATTACTTTTTTTTATATCAATTAATCCTGGGTTTTTGGTTTGGGAAAATCTCTACTAGATTCCTAGGCAGCTAAGTTGTTGCAATCTAAGGGTCAGTTCTATAGTCAGAACTAAGATCGATTTTTTTTTTAAATATTTCTTAAATAAAAAAGTTGTTTGAAAAATTCTTACCTAAGAAATATTTAAGAAACAATCGATCTTAGTTCTGATTATAAAATTGACCATATGAGTTTTTCTTTAAGAAAAATTATTAGAATCGCAAAGTTGTTCAATAATAGAAATATAACGCATAATCTTTTTTGGTGAGTTAAATATCTTAGATTTCATAGTTTTCTAAATGAATAATTAGTTAATATCTAACTAGGAAGTTTCTTCAAACTAAAAATTACTATGTTATTTTAATAAAATTTCAATATTTTGGAGAAAAAAAAATTGTAAGATGAACATCTCACTGTTTTTGACCACCTTGGTAATTTAAGTCATCAGAATATGGGGTTAGAAAGGATTCGTCCGAAGTAGATGAATTGGACAGGTTGATCTTAGATTTATTTTCTCTATCATAATAATCTGAAAATATAGCTTGGAACTCATTCATTGTACGAGGTTTTCTTCAGAAAAATAGATGCACTTTTGGGCAAATAAACAGCAGAAAATTAATGGGTCACTTGCCCACCCCAGAAAAATGGTCTACGTACGCCAATGCACAATGCTCGCTTCAAACGAATCAATTGTGTTCTGTACAAGTCCCCTGTGATCGTATTTTTTTATTCCTTCAATAAATATACAGTACAGCAAAAAAGAAAAGTATTTGGGACGCAGATCACGAATATGGCCCTAGAATTTTAAAGTCTGTTCCTGTCGGAGTCTGTGATAAATCTTAAAATATAAAACCCGGATAAAACCACTCAGAAATATAAAACATATATTTTCCAATCAACTTCAACAAAATTTTATATAATTGAAGTGCAAATTTAGAAAAAATAACGATCTTAAAATATGCATGTTCAAAAATATACTTTATTTCCTTTTGCCATAGTAAATACATATAAAATTAATTTGAAATAAAACAGATATAAAATTTGTTTTTCAGATTGAATTTTCTGCAAATGTTGATGCAGAAGTTGTGATTCTTTTGATGAAAAGAATTTATTGGCATGTGAATTTACGTAATTTTATGTAAAGATTTTGCAAATCCGATTAAGGGATTATACTAGATTTGCAAAATAGGAAAATAAGTGCAGTTTTCAATTAATTCAATCAATTGAATTTGCAATTATACTAGATCCTTTACCTAATCAAAATAACTTGATGTATTTCTAAAAGCCCAAAGTCCATATTTTTAAACAATATTAAAAATTATCCGTGGTTTTGTCAGGTATATGAATAATGAAGAAATTTTAACAAAAAACTGTCTTTTTGCTAAAAGTTAAATTTGCAAATATTTCAAAAAGTAGAGCTAATATTGAAATTTGGTGTTCACATTCGTAATATTCATCCTACAATCTAGCAGAATTGATATGTCGCATGCCCGATGCAGTTTTAGTCTTGTACTATGATATTTAAAATTTGAAATTATATGTAAAAACAATATTAAATATAATACTTCTGCTAAACATTTATAGCTCCTAGTCGAAGCATATTGCGGAAACAAAATCAGCCCATCGTTTCCTATCTTGCGCCAATAGTTTGATCTGCTGCCATATTCCCTTACCCGATGTCTTTAAATGCAATAAATTATATGATATGAAATATCAAAACCATTGCAGAGAAACGTGAAAATGATATCAATTGCAAAGTGGTGGAGAGCACCTTACCATTTATTTGGCTACGAAAAATCATTGATTTTTCTTTGGAAAACACAAAATTTTATTAAACATAAATTTTTACCTACAAATCTCTATATGTGACAGCGCATAGAGAAGGGACCTAAGGGTAAAAAAATCAATTTTTTTTTTTGATGTGGACAACATCTTAGCATCGAATGAGACCGATCCCATGCCCCAAAAGTGTTCCCTCCCAGAGATATGCGCGTTTTATGAAAGTGAAGTCGACGATAAAGTAAATCTACTTCTTCGAATTCGTCCACCATTTCATCCTAAAACAAACAGTTGTTATCAGTTTTAAATTATTTTCGCGAATAACATAATGAGGTAATGTGAAAAAATGTTCGTACTAACAGAGTGATATTCACGATTTAAAAGAATTATAAATGAGTATTTATTATAATTCACAATTAATAATTTCAGAAAATAAAGCTGGATTCGAAAAACCGCGAGCAAAATTGATGTCAAACTCATGGAAACAGCGCGCTAGGTAGAAAACAGGCTTTGCCCGCTATTTTTAATATTATAAAATGCTTTCCAACCCTGCTTTACGTTATTTATTTTCATTCAAAACACAAATGAACAAAACTACTTACGGGTCTATCTACCTAAGTTCGCACTTTAGCAAATTATCTTAACATACACACGTATATTGCAATTTATTATGGATTCATTACTAACAATCCACTTTTATGAGAAAAAGTGATCAAATTTATTTATTTTAAACCCATTGTTGTGCAGAATTATGTATTTGTGGTGCCTGGGTGAAGGCTTTTATTATAAAAACTGTACTTTAAATGAAAAGCGAATTTAAAAAAAATTGTGGGGTGGGCGCAGCTCGCAGCTCGCTAACAACGTAGCGGGCTGCGCCCGCTAGTAATAAATAAATGAAGGGCTAATGTATAAAAACATGATAAGCCACATGATTTTATGTGTTCATTCTATTACCTAATACCGTCAAAATATCCACTGAAAACATTTTAGCCATACTCCAATAAATTTCGTATCTAGCGCAAAAGCTACTTTTTACAATTCCATTTTATTGTGAAAATTTTTTATTCGTAAACATGATAAGCCACTCTAATAACAAACAAACAGATAAATTCTGAAGAAAATACAAGCGGAAATAAAGTTTTTTGTTAAGATAATGATGGTAGTATGGTGGACCAAGGCTTTCTTCCAACTGATGATGAAGTAATTTCAGAAACCAGCGATATATGATTTATATTAACTTCTGTCGCTTATTAAGTTATTGCAGAAATTTTTAAAGGTGTTTTTATTGTGGAAAATCATAGCCCCTTTTCAGGACTATCATACTTAGAATCAGGCACGTAGCTAGGGGGGGGCTTGGGGACTAGAGCCGCCCCGAAATGATTTGACATATTTAAAACTTAACAAAATACGTCGAAAATAACAATGTTTTTCAAAAAATTTAATAAAAAATATTTATTTTTAGTTGAAATCAAATAGCAAGTGGCCAAGTTTCTGAAGTTTTCATAAATAAAATGGACTCGAAATCCAATTGCGAAAACGGGTTTCTAAAAAACATTTTGTTAAAGGCGTTTGTGTAAAAATCCTTAATAGTTATGTGTGCTAGGCTTAACCAAAGAGGTTAGAAAATAAAGAGAATGCAATCCTTCAATTTACTGAAAAAAACTATATAAAATGTGCCTGCAAATAGGAAACTGAAATTTTTTTTCGCACCTTTTAATTGATAAGTGTCTATTTTTTGTTGTTACTACTAATAGTTTTCGTCATATTTGTTATAATTTAAACATAAAAGTGATGAATTAACCTTTGGTTTTCCTTAAAAATTACAGGTTTCCTGCTTGTAGGCACAAGCTATTACACTCAACCAAAAAAGTCTGTAATGGGTACTGAAAACTTTGCTGTTATTATGGGAAATTTAACTGTTTTGAGTACAGCGGTAGTTTTTTACTAATTTTAGCAACATATGTCTAATGATTTTAAATAAATTTTAAAAAAATTGTTGTAAACTGAAATTCATAACCGATTTGTTAAAATAAGTAAAAAAAAAATACTAATTATCAATAATTTTAGTACAATGAAATTGGTATAAATAATTAGTAGACGCTACTAAATTTCAGTAAATTGTTGTAAAATGTAATTTAAAATAAATCTGCTGAAATTACAAAAACGGGTACTAAAAGTAAACAAACTGTAAAATCTAAAAAAAAAATTATTAAAATCAAATTTAATAAAAAAAAAATTTGTTTCTTTCGTTTGTAAAAAATATATAAATTATGCATTGGAGATAAAATAAAATTTATTGCGTTTTATTTCCAAGCTAAGAATATATCAATAACAACAAATATAAACTAAATAAGAATTCTAAATAAGCAATGAATTCTTGTAAATAAAATTTCGTTAAAGTATCCACTTGTTATACCCTCCATCCCACTGTGTAGGAGGGTATATAACAGTTTGTAATTCCATTTGTTACTCAGCGAGAAAACAAATCTGGGACATAAACAAAATATATATTCAATAGCGAAACCAATATAGCCTTGTCCGTCTGTTGAAATCACGATCACGCCCAAAATAGTTGTACTAGGATGTTAATTTTTAGTCAAAATTTTTGTCCAATTTCTTAAGTAGTTTGGTATTGGAATTGGGATATTTGGTCCAGATGATTAAAAGTTATGAATGAAAATGTAAAAGCACCTCTAAAATTTTCCATATTAACATGAAAAAATATATTAACTGTGTGTTGTTGTTACTGAATCCAAAAAACACATATACATACACACCCAGACCTTGAAAGAGATAATTCTTTTTTTTTTAATTTATATGCATAAAATTGGATGCATTTTATAAATTACTGAATAATTCATAATGCCTTTAAATCAATGATTGGACATTGAATAAAGGGAGATAAGATTTGTTCCTATTTGTGTTGATTCAATTTTGATTCGATTGAATAATTTGGACGTAAGTTGGCTTTAGAGGCACCTCACCGATTGATTCTAAATTTTTACTACTTATATAAATCTCTTTTTGGGGTCCGAAGAAATATTTTGTTTCGCAGAAAAGCCTGTATGGGGAGTTACTTCGGTTTAGAGTTTAAAAATGGACTTAACTATATTTTCTTCATTTATGATAGGGTTGGAACAATATATACACCATTGGAAAGGTAATAAAAATATCTTTAGAAAGCATTTTTTTTTGTTGACCCATTATGATTCGGGGTAGCAACTTTAATTTTTTTGTTTTTTAATGTTTTTATTCCATAAAAAGCCTATATAAGAACAGAAACAAATCAAAGTATGGCTAACTTTTGACAAATGAAAAATCTCAATACCGAATACCGATGGGTTAATTCAGTATAACTGTTGGTTAGAGTCAAAGTTGTATCTTTTGTACCATCTGCAAAAAAATTAGGTTTGACCTCTAATATCTTCGGTGGTTGAAGTGATAAAATTTGAACTACATCTCAGAAGTTTTTCCGCGAATTTTTTTATTTTTTTTTTTAAATAAGCCTGAAAAGTACTATATCGGGGTAAAAAATAAAAAAATTCACTGAGATCAACTTGTTGCAAAATTGAGATTTAAAAATAGAATTAAGGAATTATATTTTTAAGGGTCTGCACACATCAATATGAATAACATAAGCAGTGTTGCCACTTTATGGGTAGGGCATGGATGATAGCAATTATTAAATTGTTTAGTTTTTCACTTAAAATTCAAATGAATGAATTGATTAAGTTATAAAATTTTGAAATATAAAATATATTATTCATAAAATAAGAATTTAATTCATAAACTAGCCAATATATAGTGGGTCTATGAATACAACTTAGCAACTTCAAAGCATTGTTGATAGCAGAAACGGTGCGATTATCGGTGAGGGTAAGTAGCGCTATTGTAGATTATTTCGGTTACGGTATTTTAAGTATAATTGTATTTTGATTATTTCGATAACGGGATTTTAAGGTTAACTGCATTGCAATTATTTCGATAACAGTATTTTAAGATAACCGGTATTCAGTTATTTCAGTAAATTCCGCAAATTTTTTTTTACAAAAAAACAAAGTAAAATAAATTTATTAAATAAGTGTATATAAAATTCACAATTACGACGTGGAATTACAAAAAGTGTAGACTAAAAAATAACGGTATTGTAAGGATAATGGTATTTCATTTATTTCGGTAGGTACTTGTATTTTAAATGTATCGATATTTGAATCGATAACAGTATTTTAGCGGTAGAGCCTACCAACCCTGCCTCAATGTATGTAAATACTTTTGGCTTATGAATGACTTAACATCTAAGTCATCCGTTGACTTGTAGAAGAGCATGAAATATTAATAAAAATAAAAATTATAGACTACTCGCAAACTTACTGAAATTGTGAAGTAATTGTATAAAATTTCCAATATCTATTTTTTATTCATACGAGTTAATCAATTGATTCACAGCGACTGATCATCCACGAATTAAACCAATAAAGCAGGAAAGTGTATTAATCTATACATGCTTTGAAATTTTTTCGTTATTCAAATAAGCTATTAACGTACACAAACAAATTTTTACAAAGTAATTAAGAAAATTTAATCTAATAAAGTTTTATCGAATAATTTATTGTATTGTATATGCCAAAAAACCATTAGTTGAAGTGCTCCCAATTGCTTGCCAAAGATTTTTTTTGTGCAAATAAAACTTGATTTTTGAAAGAAGAATTTTTGTTTTTAAATCGTTCACATGTGATCATAACTGACTCTTATTTACAAGCTTTTTAACGGTGGGTCTCATACTGTAGGTTCACTATAAACAAAAGAAAATGTCAAAAAATTGTACACAAAATAATAACAAATTTTTGGGTTAACTATTAACTAAAGTTTAAACCTGCAGTATGAGACCCACCGTAAGTGTTTTGTTCTAAAGTTTATTTTTTTCTCTAAATTTTATGAAGATTCATATGAGACTCAAAAGTTTATCATAATTGCTGCATATTGAAGGAACTTTTCTTTGTAATAATATAACGCCCAGAACGATGGGACAATTGACATTACCAAATCACTTTTTGTTAAGTTTACTGATGAGGTTATAGCGAATACAAAATGGGTAATAATTCATACTTGTTTGTACTTACTAGAATCCCCGAGTGATTTCAAACTCTACACACAAGCTGGCTTACTTTACCCAGGGTATGGCCGCATTGTAATGGCCCACACACCAATATACTTCGTAAGTACACACAAGTATAGTAGCATGTAAGTTAGACAAATTTTTTGAAAATTTTAAATATTTTATTTTTTTCCTCTATAACATATCCGAGGCCCATTAAGATCTGTAAGTCAGTGTTGGGTGTCTTTCCTTTTAAGAAAGTACCACATTTTTTAACCGGAATTAAATCAATGACTTTAAACTTTTGTAACTGTGGTACTCTTTCTATTAAATACACATTAACTTTGCAATATTACAGCAAACACCAACTGGTGTTTCCAAATTTGTAATCTATTGTTGGACATTAAGGCTATGTCCACAAAACTACAAATATTTGGTACACTCACAATATATTTTCCATAACCGATTGAGGTTTATTTAAAAAGTAATAGGTAAAGTTTGTTTTCAATTGAAGAATCAATTAAAATACATTGAAACATATTGTTTAACTTTTTTTGTCAACCAATAAAAAACAAACCAGAAAAAAATATGTATCGTCTGTAGGAGTTGTTATTTTCAGTCAAATATTCTATTTTTAGATTTCTATTTTTATAAAAAATTATTTAAATAATTTCGTTGTTTTCTGTTTTAAAACAAAAAATTCAAATATTTTCGGTTTTCTTTTTTGTTAAAATAGTTTGTTTATATACAAAATTATTTCAATTCAAATTACAAGAAATTCTTTACTCATACACACAAACATAGCCAATAAAAAATATGAACGTGTCTGTTGTGTATGGTGTAGTGTTTTGAAAATCGAAACAAAAAAAAAACTTTCAAATATAAAAAAACAAACCACAAAATCGTTTTTTTTTTTACGTTTTGTTATGGCGTTTTCTTTTCTGAAAAAAATGTTGCCTTTTTTTTGCATTTTGCTTTTGAATTGCCTTTTTTGTGTTCTTTTCTAAATTAAGGGTAACATTCTAAGAGGGCTAGGTGTTCTTTTCTAAAAATGTTGCCTAAATAAAGGGCAAAAAGGCAACATTTTTCGCCTTCAAAAAATTTACGGGGTAGAGTGTTGCCCTGTTTTTTTCTTTATGTCAATGCCATGTGTATATACTGTAATGTTTTTTGCCAGCTAACTCACAACTTGGTGGCCTAGCGGGTACTATCATGGCTTCTGATGCAGTAGGTCGCAGGTTCAAACCCCGGTTGGAGCAAAATATTTTTTTTTGTTTTTTTTTTTGTTTTTATAAAATTTTAATTAGATTTTTATAGTTTTGCTGTTATTTAGTATTTAACAATTTTTTAGGCTAAAAATAAATAAAAAATTATACAATTTGCTTTAAATATGAAAAAAAAAAATTTAATTGAAAAAAGAAAATACATAAAAAAATTTATTTTTTACTTTGTCTGGAATTTGAACCCGTCCAGCCCATGTCAAAGGCAGGCATCACAACCACTAGGCTACAATTAGTAATAGTTTGCGTAAACAATATTGCATACGAGTATACAATACACATACATATGTTTAGAAAAATGCAACAGTGATTTTAATTGTGTTCTATTCTGATTGAAAAAATGTAACATTTTAATGGGGTGAGGGCAACATTTTTAAAATGTTGCCTTTTAACAAGGCAACATTTTTTTCCAGAAAAGAAAACGCCATTAGTTAAAAAATTGATGATTATTTTAATACACTTTTCAATTATTTTTATTCCTTTTCTGGATTGTTTAAACAATGTTCGAAAATAAATAGCAAAATGGTTTGAATATAATGAAAAATCAGTAGTCCTTTTTTTAATAGTGTTTTCAATTAATTTAATATGTATTTTAGGTTGTTTTTAAGGATAAAATATTGTGAGTGTAATTAAAGAATATTTGGTTTAAATTTTGTGCCAACATGTATTTGCTTTCCAGGCATGGCGAGTTTTTATTACAACGAATTGGACCCAGAAAACTTGTTAATTTTCCTGTACTAACTTGTTTATTTTCAAATTTTCAGTATTAGAAGTTGATCAGAGCACTGGTAGCCAAAATGGTCCAATCTAATGGTTAACCCTTAAAACGACTTAAACTTTTTAGTAATGAAACAGTGATACACTTTGAATTAAGCATAATAAAAGAGACAAATGTATTCTTAAAATTTTTTTTTCGTTGCTTACTTGCTTGGCGACGTAGGCCAAAATAAATTAACAGGTATTTATCGAAGACTAATGATTAAAATGAAGTAAGTTTGGACATAAATTAATGTCGGAATCTTGTTCGTCTGGACCCAACGATTCCCCTTTCCAGATATTGAGATAGCCGAAATTTGAACTCGATTGGAGTGTGTTAACCCGTGCCGCTGAGGGCTCAAAGTTTGAAATACGATTTGCAAGGCGAAAAAATCACTTTTTTGGCTTTTTTTGAAAATACAGGCTCTTAAATAACTGTATTTTTGGAAAATGTAAATAGAATCATAATCTAAACTGAATTCCTTTTCTGGTAATGTATAAAAATCCAAAATCGGTTGGAAAATATTTCGGTAATTGCAATTTCCTCAGACCATTGTAGGGTTAAAAATAAGATAAATTATGAAAATCGAAAAAAATAAAATATTTCTTTCAAAAATTTACAAGGTTATACTCTAGTTTCATTTTTGAGATCCACAAATATTCAGATAAAATTTTTTGTCTCTCTTGGGTTATGATAACCTAGTCCCAGGTATGGCCAAAGATCGAATTTGTTTTTTATAAATTTGCAAAACTCTATTTTTAAGTTTTTTAAAATTTTGTTCAACAAAATATAAAAAAAGTGGTCAATGTATAGGGGTTTATTAAATACACATTAGAGAATAATTATGCTAAAAATTACACAAATCCCTCTTTTAACTTAACTGTGACGGAGTTTTAAATTTGAAAATTCCAATTTCATTTAATCCTGATACAGGAGATTGTTTTCCGAAAATTCTGTAAAACTCCGACAACGTTAACCCTTTCTATACCAAGGCCAAAAGTGAAATTTTTCAAATTTTTCTGGAAGTATACCAAAACAATGTGTTGTTTCTTGCGGAATTTGGTGAAAGTTGTCCAAATAACTCCGTTAACACCAAATTTTATACATAGTAATAAAAAATTAGAAATTAACCCTTATAGGCACATGGGGTCAAAATGACCCCAAATTTTTAAAATGTAAAAAGTGCCATTTGGCATGAAAATCGATATAAAAACCTTTAATTAAGCATTTTCTAGAAAACAAAATATAAATTAACCTGTTTGTGAACATGGTGTCAAACTGACCCATTTTTATGTTAAATGACGATGGTTGGCTGAAAAAATTATGTAGATACCATAAATTGTTGTTTAAAAAATGTGAAGAAAGGAGTTAATTTCGATTTTTTATGTTTTCTAAATACATTTTTAAGCAAACCAGCGTTATTTACCATAAAAAATGGGTCATTTTGACACCATGCTCTCAAACAGATTCATTTTGATTTTTTTCTTCTAGAAAATGCTTAGTTAAATGTTTTTAGATTCTGATTCTATTTACATTTTCCAAAAATACAGTTATTTAAGAGCCTGTATTTTCAAAAAAAAAGCCAAAAAAGTGATTTTTTCGCTTTGTAAATCGTATTTCAAACTTTGAGCCTTCAGCGGCACGGGTTTACATACTCCAATCGAGCTCAAGTTTCGGATATCCCAATATCTGGAAGGGGGAATCATTTTGTGGGGTCCAGACGAACAAAATTCCGATATCGATTTTTTGCGGTCACCCTAGTACACATCTTTAAAAGAATATATAAAATTTTATAATGCAAAAAAACTTTATATTTTTTGTATAAGCAGTTCAATGGCAAAAGAGTCGCGATATTTGTTAACGAAGTATGATTTTGTTAATATATCATAATCTCCGTGAAAAGGGGGTTTTGGTGTTTCTCCTAAACTAATGATAGGAACAGATAATTGAAATATATATACATAGCTTCGTTTTATGACGAGAAGAAAACCAACCAAAGGATTTTTGGCTACTCGAATGTTTAATGGGTAAAACAGGGCTCAGAAGTTTAAAAAAATATCGATTTTCTAACGTCATTTTTGGTGGGTAGGAGGGGGCAAAATGTGTTACATATTTTTTTCTAATTTGTGGACTCTTAACAAGAATCTGAAGTCAAAATACGATACACCCACCAACAAAAAGTCGGTAGTGAAAGGGTTAAAAAAATTTATCTTTACAAAATTTTTAGTAAGGCACTTTCTAACTTTTAAAATTCGCCCTGTATATAAAAGACTGTTTCACAATAAAAATTAGAAAATTTTGTTTTCTAACGCAATAGCTTAAACAATTGAGCTTATAGACCGCGGTCGACCGGTAAGACCACCCGAAGGTGGTTTTGGGTTAATATTTAAGTATGAGTGGGTAAGTACATACGATGTGAGATTTTGTTTATTAAGTGCCATAATATATACTAATTCAGGGAAATACACATACACACTTTTGTTTACTTTATAAATTTAACTAAGGTTGACTTCGTATCAAATTTAAGTACCATTAAGTGTACACCAATATTAGTGCCGTTATATATGAGTATAAGGGTGGCAGTGAAATTCCAATTTTAATTTTGTGTTTGGCCTAATATTCAATGGGTAAAAATTTCAGCTAAATCAGAAAATTCTAAGTCCTTTGAGACCAAAATTTTAGAATTTTGGAACAAATAAAAAAAATAAAAAATGTATGTCTTGTGACACAGTATTTGTAACTATACAGGCCTGTTCTGGATATCACTTAACGCCGAAGTGATTTGAAATCACTTAAAAGGTGTTCTGAACAGAAATATTTTGAAAATCACGTGATTTTAAACCGGTCAGATAAGTTAAGGTTATTTCAAATCACTTGCTGTTTTTCTGTACGTACTTTGTTATGAACTTAATAATAACTATCTTGAAAATGTAATTTTATGTGTTTTTTATGGATTCTAGTAGTAAGATTAGGCTTTTATACATAAAAAACTTAAAAATGAACAAGTTTTCAAAGTAACTGCTTGTTTGCAAAAAATTGTATTTTTTTTTTTTTGTATGACATTCTTCGTGATTTTGCATGCCAGAGTCACACAATATTACAGTACCGAACAAATTAACTAAAATATTTTATAAAAATAACCTTTTAATACCAAACTTTATTATTTTTCTTAAGTAAAAATGAAAATAGCCAATAATTATGAAGTTTTTTATTAAGAAAATATAAAGAAACATATGTATTAAATGTAACAAATGGCAACAACAAGTAATAGGTGTGTTTCTTTACTTTTTGGGTAAAGTTCGGTAAAATGAGAGTAAGCACAAAATCCTCTCGCAAAATGACAAAATTACCCAATAGTACGGGAACACAAAAAACCACTTTTTCTAGCCTAAAATCTTATTTCAAAGAATAATGTGAAACAGTGATGGGATTTGAAAAATTTTGTTTTGTGCCAAGTGTGTGACTAAAATGTGAGAAATGGGCCTTCGTTGTGCCAAAACTCAATTTTCACCCAGTACCCGTGTTTTCAACTTTAATTTCATTTCGTAATAGCATTCTTATGGAATTAATTCTATTTTGAATGAATTCTAACCAAATGAATTAAAATTTTCTTGAATTCATTCAATTAAAAGGTGAGTGATAAATTTATTCGCATTTGAAAGTTGTTTTTGATGTTATTCAATTAATTCTTATAAAAAAACAAGTTTCTTTTGCTTATTTCTTTATTTAATTAAAATTTTAAATCTATTTTCACAATTGTTTTTTGTTTATATTTACATCAGCTGTTTTACCAAAGTTTACCCGAAGAAAAAGTCTGGGTAAATTTTGGTAAAAAGAGAAACACTAATACACTCTCATTAGCGCTCTCATTTACCCAATTTTCGAGTACGGGAACGCTTTTGGGTAAATTTCGGTAACTTTGGGTAAATTTCGGTAACATTGGGAACGTACGGGAACGCACTTAATCATAGCATTAAGACTGTAATTAACCTTTCTGCTAAAATATGCAGAATGATCGGACGGTGGCTTCATTATTCTAATAAGCGTTCCATCAACACATCCAACTAGTCCGGGTATACCAAACTGTTGATAGAAATGAGATTTTGATGCACTTTGTGTTTTCTGATCTAATGAGATTTGTATCCAAGTTGGACACAAGGTTTCTTCTAATAAATTCATTACGTTCCCTAAGATCTTGCAGAAGGTGGAGCGTCCCATACTTATGGTCACATCGTTCGCTATGACCCCTTGATACGATCCAACTGCTAAAAATCTAAGCACAGCTGCTAGCTGAATACTTGCCGGAATGGAGGAGTTTGGTAGCTGTGGTGCTATTTCTTCCAATACCATTTGAAAAGCCCTCTTGTTTAGCCGGTAAAATGAAATGAAACTGAAAACCAATATGCCTGAAATCATTACATTAATTTAATCGTTGTTTACTTACAATGTTTCGTTTGTATCCATAGGATTTGATACATCACGCAAATAACGCTTTTTAACACGATCATCCCTTAACTGTTTTCTTTTTAAATTAATTACTGCCAATATAGTAGCTCCCGGCATTTTAATTTTCTACTTAATATTTTTATTAAAAATATAAATCAAAACAAAGTAAAGAAATCAGCTGTTTCCTCGTGATATCGAAAAACTGAAATCACGCCGAAAAAAATAAAATCTGGTGATTTGTAGAACAGCAACAAATCACCCGTGTGATTTTAAAACGGTACGTGTTTTGAAACCACACCGTTTTCAGAACAGGCCTGATAAAAACATTTTTGAAATCGCTGAAAGACCCAGTGCGGAAAATCATTACCAGATATGTGGTTATGTAACTACATACTTGGTAATGGTAACTAGTTACTTTTGTTATTACATTTCTTATTACCTTTATATGGCGATGTCGCGAAAAATAATGAGTTATGGTTACACACCAGCATACGAAAAATCAAAAAATATATCGTTACCTATGTGCTTACCAGTACTGACAAAAATAATGAGTCTAAAAATAGATTTTCAAAAAAATAAATTATATAAAAAAAATATATTTTATTGTATTTTTTTTTTTATAAAATTTGCTGGTGCGGGAATCGAACCTGGGTCATTAGCTCTACCATCTAAGCTATATCGACATGTAATATTTAATAGATAAAAACATAATTGACTTCCCAGTGTAGAAACGGTAATGACATATCATTATTTTTTGGACTACCAGTAATGACACCCACTTATATTCTGTATTATTTTAAAACATATAATAATGAGTTACTGATAATTACTTATTTTTATCATTATTTCAAATAGAAAATAATTTTTTAGATTTTTTTGAAAATTTTTTTAAATCTATTTTTAGACTCAATATTTTTTAAACACTGGTAAGGATATATGTAACCACATATTTTTTGATTTTTTGTATGTTGGCGAGTAAGGTTACTTGTGTGCAGCAGGTCAATTGTGTTTTTATTTATTAAATATTACATCCCAGTGTAGAAAATCATTACCAGATATGTGGTTATGTAACTACATACTTGGTAATGGTAACTACTTACTTTTGTTATTACATTTCTTATTACCTTTATATGGCGATGTCGCGAAAAATAATGAGTTGTCGTTACACACCAGCGTACGAAAAACCAAAAAATATATCGTTACCTATGTGCTTACCAGTACTGACAAAAATAATGAGTCTAAAAATAGATTTTCAAAAAAATAAACTATATAAAAAAAATATTTTTTATTGTATTTTTTTTTTAAAATAAAATTTGCTGGTGCGGGAATCGAACCTGGGTCTACAGACTGCCAGTCAACAGCTCTACCATCTGAGCTATATCGACATGTAATATTTAATAGATAAAAACACAATTGACCTGTTGCACACAAGTAAGCTTACTCGCCAACATACAAAAAATCAAAAAATATGTGGTTACATATATCCTTACCAGTGTTTAAAAAATATTGAGTCTAAAAATAGATTTCAAAAAATTTTCAAAAAAATCTAAAAAAATTATTTTCTATTTGAAATAATGATAAAAATAAATAATTATCAGTAGCTCATTATTATATGTTTTAAAATAATGTAGAAGGTAAGTGGGTGTCATTACTGGTAGTCCAAAAAATAATGATATGTCATTACCGTTTCTACACTGGGATGTCGATATAGCTCAGATGGTATAGCTGTTGACTGGCAATCTGTAGACCCAAGTTCGATTCCCGCACCAGCAAATTTAAAAAAAAAAAAAAATACAATAAAAAATATTTTTTTTTATATAATTTATTTTTTAGAAAATCTATTTTTAGAATCATTATTTTTGTCAGTACTGGTAAGCACATAGGTAACGATATATTTTTTGATTTTTTGTATGCTGGTGTGTAACGAAAACTCATTATTTTTCGCGACATCGCCATATAAAGGTAATAAGAAATGTAATAACAAAAGTAACTAGTTACCATTACCAAGTATGTAGTTACATAACCACATATCTGGTAATGATTTTCTACACTGGGTTGCTGCACACAAGTAAGCTTACTCGCCAACATACAAAAAATCAAAAAATATGTGGTTACATATATCCTTACCAGTGTTTAAAAAATATTGAGTCTAAAAATAGATTTCAAAAAATTTAAAAAAAATTTAGAAAATTATTTTCTATTTGAAATAATGATAAAAATAAATCATTATCAATAACTCATTATTATATGTTTTAAAATAATGCAGAAGGTAAGTGGGTGGCATTACTGGTAGTTCAAAAAATAATGATATATCATTACCGTTTCTACATTGGGAAATTAATTAACTCTTATGATTCGCATTAAAGTTTGCACTCCGCGGATGTTTTTTGCGATTTTCGTAAATTTTTTTGCTTGTTTACTATTTCTACAATTTGCTTGTTCGAGTAGGTACTTTTGAATATTTTGACAACTATTTCAATATTTTTTCTTTTACTAGGTTTATGTGAAATGTATTGGTACAAACCTATAAATTGCTCATGTTTTAGTTAATTCTGGCTCTTCTGATAATAAACATACATTGTATAGGCTGTGACTGAAAAAATTTCAATTAGCCACACTCATCGATATGCCGACCGTGGTGTATCTCGCTAAGAGGTGATACTACTGATCAATGCCTATATAGGGGGCTGTCGGTTCGATCCCCGGTCATGGCAATACACAAAAATTTTTATATAGAGACAAATGAACATTTAAAATATTTTGATCAATTGACACATAAACTAACCAGTGACGAGTGGTTTGTTAAATTTTTCAATAAAAATGTTTTCTTCCTCTTCTTATAAAATCAGCTTTAGAAAAATAATTCTTTAGTAGTTAATTCTAATATTAATTACGAATGTTCTATGCGACAATTACAAATACTCAACTAAAAATAATTATTTAAACTTTTCCACATTTTTTTAAAAAAAAATTTATGTAATTTTTTTATTACGAAATGAAAAATAAAAGTGACATTTGATAGCAGGCTCCATTGCAATGGCCCCTTCCACGTCAGCGATATCATGATATTGCAATAAAATTGAAAAATTAAGTGTCTTCACTTCAGATGAAATCATTTCGACAATTGCTTGCTATCATTTTATTGCATGTCAAAATACTAGGTCAAGGATCATGCGATTTGCTAAATGAACCCACCACTCATGTATTTACACCTCTTTGCTTAAACGTTTATAGGTGGATGTAAATAAAAACCAAGGTATTAGTTTCTTTCTGCATTATCTCTAAATGTATTTGTTTTTGTAGCTTTTAGACATAGATAAGTTCAATTATAATAATTAAAAATCAATCAAATAATTACCTGTGATTCTGTAATATATAGCTTTTAGACCAAGTGGTGCAAACAAAAAAAAAATTATTTTCCCATATATTTCATGGCGACCCTAATGTGTATTATATTATTTAAATTTTACATTACATTTAAAAACGTTAATATTATTATAATTTTTACTTCTTTAAATATTCCCCCAAACGTCTTTTCTGACATTCAAGCCAAAGTATGCTGTTATATACAATTTTATATAACCTTTGTATTAGAGTGTAATTTAAGTTTATTAGTTGTAGAAAGAAATAACGTTTTTGTTTAAGTATGTTTGTAGGTAAGGGTGTCCCGATAAAAAGTAAATTGTAGGAACACCATACTTCCTATGCGGTTAATGGGCCGAATAAAAGAAAAATAAGTGAAAAAGTTAATCAGGCCTGCCGAATATATGATACCCTGGTTTAAATGTTACTAATTTTTGCAGCCGAAATTTTAATGGATTGAAATTGCTTCAAAATTGCCTATAAAATTGTAAAAAACCCTATACAGCACAAAAAAAAAAGGATCTGACAACTGATTCTGGAAGAGGAAAAATTTACGTGTGTCAGCGTTTTAAAAGTTTTCTGAACACATCTTTTGCCTAAAATGGAAGATTTGTATGGTTCCTATGCCAATGCCATTTCACAATAAATAATTGCAAAAGGTAGGAAATTTTAAACTTTTAAAACGCCGATACACGTATATATTTTTTTGGAAGGTATCCCAATGGGTTCTCTCCGTTCTTAATGTGTTTCGGATATGTTATGAAACAATGAGATAAAAAGTGGGGTTCAAACTGGCCGAATTATTCGGACGGACATCGCTAAATCGAATCAAAAATAATTCTATATCGATTGCGTTTTTGTAACACCACTGTTTTATGGTGTTACAAACATCAGTACAAACTTATTATACCCAGTCACAGGCACGTAGCTAGGAATTTATTTCGGGGGGGAGGGGGGCTTTTCAAAAATTTTTTGTTTAATTTTTCCCTTTTTTTTTGTTGTTTACTGGGGAAGCTTATAAAACTTAAAAAAACTCGTTATTTTAAGTTAAATAAGTGTGCTCCTTTACTTTTTGTGTAAAGTTTTCTAAATTAAGAGTAAGCACAAAATCCTCTATATATATATTATATATAAATGACAAAATTACCCAAAAGTATGGGAACGCACAAAATCATTTTTCTAACCCAAAACTATTTAAAAGAAACAAAATTAAAATGCGTATAGTTTTAGTCTCAAAATTGCACAGAAACATATATTTTTTGCATTTAAGGGTTTTTTGAATTCGTTCTGTTCATTTTTATATATAGAAGTTTTATTTTGTGTACTTCTTTGCTTAATTAAAATTTAGAATTTTCACAATGGTGTTATTTGTTTATCATTGCACCAGCTGTCCCTTTTATAATTTTTTTTAATAGTAAAAAGAGTAGTTAAAGGTAGACGAGGCAGAAAATTTTATAAAAATATTTGTAAGAACGCAATAATATATGTAAGGGCCTAAAGGTTTTTAAAACTTGTTTAATATTACAACTAAGAATGACTAATAACCATAAAGGAAAATTTAATTTCTAACGCATTTTCTAAGTTCTAAACTAAATTATATATTTTCAGTGTAATGTGATTTCTAGGTGGTTTCAATTTTCAAAAATTTCAGTTTCTTGTCAATATTTAAAATTTTCTGCAATCAGTTTGTGATATGAAGTATATTGTTTTACCCATTTTCTGCCAAGCATGGATTCCGAGCGAATTTTCTGACAAAACTTTGTAGAAGGATAGGTAGACGTGTCTTTAGAGATATGTTGGTAAAAAAATGGGTTAAACAGTTAAATTATTATTTAATTCTTTTTGGACAAATTTTTAATTTATTTGTCCGGTTTCCTTGTTCGATATTAGTTTCAAAAGGTCCCAGCAAAAAAAAAAATGGATGGAATGCTTTACAAACTACTTCTTTCACTACTTCACAAGTATCCATTAGCGTATTTTTACTGATTTTATAGAAGTTATTCTGAACAACATCAACAAATCACTTCTTTCATTGCTTCTAAAGTATCCCTTAGAATATTTTTACAGCCTTTTTATACCCTACACCACTATGTGGTCAGGGTATTATAAGTTTGTGCTGATGTTTGCAACACCAAAAAATATTGGCCGTAGACCCACCTTATAGTATACCGATCGGCTCAGAATTTTTTTTTATTTCGATTTAACGATGTCCGTCTGTCCGTCCGCCCGTCCGTCTGTCTGTCCATGCAATCTTGTGCGCACTCTACAGGTCGCAAATATTAAGATATTTTGATGAAATTTAGTACACAGACCTACGTTGGCCCAAGGACGAACAAGTTTGATTTTGGTGAACATCGGTCCATGTTTAGACCTAGTGCCCATATAAGGGTCCTACCAGAATTATATTGTTTATACGCTGCAGGTCGTAAATATTAAGATATTTCGACGAAATTTGGTACACAGACCTATGTTAGCCCAATAACGCAGCCTATTGATTTTGGTGAACATCGGTCCATGTTTAGACCTAGTGCCCATATAAGGGTTCTACCAAAATTATACTGTTTATACGCTGCAGGTCGTAAATATTAAGATATTTTAATGAAATTTGGTACACAGACCTACATTGGCCAAATAACGCAGCCTATTGATTTTGGTGAACATCGGTCCATGTTTAGACCTAGTGCCCATATAAGGGTCCTACCAAAATTATACTGTTTATACGCTGCAGGTCGCAAATATTAAGATATTTTGATGAAATTTGGTACACAGACCTATATTAGCCCAATAACGCTGCCTATTGATTTTGTTGAACATCGGTCCATGTTTAGACCTAGTGCCCATATAAGGGTCCCACCAAAATTATATTGTTTATACGCTGCAGGTCGCAAATATTAAGATATGGCCCAAGGACGAAGCCTATTGATTTTGGTGAACATCGGTCCATGTTTAGAACTAGTGCCCATATAAGGGTCCCCCAAAATTGGCTTGGTTACAAACTGCAGGTCACAAATATTAAGATATTTTAATGAAATTTGGTGCGCTGACTCACATTATAGAAAATTTTGACACAATCCTCATTTTAACCCATTCGAATTTCGGATCCAAACATTAGTTGGCTTTTAACCAGACTGGTGTAGGGTATCGTATAGTCGGCATGCCCGACTTTAACCTTTTTACTCGTTAGAATTACTTCTGAACAACATCCAAAAAATCACTTAAGTATTGCTTCTAAAGAGTAATTGCTCTAAAAGTGATTTTCGTATCATTTGGCATTTCCAAACAGATGGTCGCGGGTTCGATTCATGGCGGGACCAATACTTTTTTTATATTTTTCCATTTTTTTTTCTTATTCTATTAGTTTTTTTTTAATATTTATAATTAATTTGTTTAAATTCAATATTTTTGTAATTTCTAAAAATATGTATATTAGACCTGGCGTTAAAAACTTTTTTTTGAAACTTGAATGTGGGTAGCGATAAAAATACGCGATTTAATACCAAAATTTATGTAGCAAATTTTCAGGCTGATCGGAGGGTGCCAACCCGTGCCACAATGAGGTCAAAGGTCAAAATTTTTAAAAACCACCCAAATACTTTTTTTTGCATTTTATAAATTTTTGTAATAAGAAATACTGTAAATATAATGTTTTTTCTTTAATTTTTATTTAATAGGCTTATTATTTTTATTTTAAATCATTGAAGATTTTGTATAGGCTGGGAAGTCCTTACGGTAGCCTTCTACAATGTGTAACAAGTACTGTTTATCGTCTTCGTTGTGTGTTAAGCATCTGTTGTAGTCAGTTTGGCTTTTCTTTCGGCGGCATCATTCACAACAGTAATGCATTTTACGATTTGTCTTCCTTTACAAAATGCTTCGCTCTTAGGTCAGTTTGACGGATCAAAGCGTAAGAAATCCGTAGAAATTCCCAGACGAGAAAAAATTTTTTTGTTTTAGGAGTTACAAAAGAGCTTAAATCTTTGGATGTGAATAATTCTAATTCATCAACGCTTGGACACACTTTTTTAGAAGGGAAAATATCAACATCATCACCGATATGATTGTCTTCATCGGAATCTATTTGCAACGCCAAAGCCATCTTTTCCTTTATTTTTGAGTCTACATGTGGATCAAAAAAGGCAACTGCTTCCTCTGATAAATACCACAGGTGGTTCCCAATTTTTTCCAAAAGCACTGTAGATATTTTTTTTATCAAAATACCCAATAATCCCCTTTATTAGTTGCATATCTCTATTTGGCGCTTCAACTGCATTTGCGGTTCTAAACCAGTATGGGATGTAGAGACTTACTAAGAAAATGCACGTATTACGAATTCCATTCAACTGACTCGCAGACATTTTAAAGTGCTCGTTAAAAATATACATTTTGAGACAATAGATGGCCTTGGACATGAATCTTGCATGAGATGTCGCTCCAGGTGCACGAAATGTGAAATTGGGAATGCTACCACCAAGAAAAATAAATGCAAGTTGTAAGAGTTCTCTATAATCATGCCGAATGTGGACTTTCGCTAAATATTCAAGACAAAAGTGCTTGCTCTTTTCGCGTTCCTCGACAGATATGACACTCAAAACTTGTTCATCCTGCATACATCCCTTTGAATTAAGTGTGCTCAATTTCCGTGCCTAACGTTCAAATATCACCACCTCTGGGCCACTTGATTTTCCGAAATTGATTTCAAATACAGCTCTTAAGAGAATTTCTGCAATATGGTGGCGACATGGTAACCACAATAAGCTGCGTTCCAATAAAGTTCCAGCACCCCTATGAGAGCCAGTATTTGCAGCAGTTGTATCGAAACATATCATTTCTAATGAATTCAGCATATTCATTTTTAACAAATAGTCGTAGACTGATTGAGCGACTACAGCACCAGTTCCATCTTCAATGATAGCTATTAATTTTTCAACGTTCTCCGACGTGAGCACAATAGCCAAGCGATCAACTTTATTTTTTCCAGCAATTGCGGGAAGTAGCTTTCCGTCCCAATACAAAACAAATGTTTCAGGTATCTAAAAAAATCTTAAGCTCAAAGCAAAATTTATAACTTGGTCAAAATAAAAAAACTTACCTTGAAATTTTCAACAATTTCTTTGCCATGATGCCGACTATATTTTTTACGTTGTTCACGCAAACTTGTGCAATTCAGGAGAAGATCCTCAATATTGTGACCCAACGCTTTGGCAGTTGCACTGATAAAGTGTATAGCTAATGGAGATGACATATTGCCAGCATCCATACAAGCCAGCATTCTGTCGTCAATAAAATTCTTTTTTCCACGTTTTTGAATTGGTTTACTGGAGCAACTTGGAATGTTGTCAGTCTGTTCTACATCCATCGCCTGCACATCATCTCCCGATTCATCACTCTCAAATTCAACATGTTCCATAGTCAAGTCTACACATGAAATTAAGTGAACAGCAAAAAAAAATTGACACTTTGCTTCCAAATACTATATAATAATTACCTGAAGTGCCTTTTCTTTATTCATAATTTTCTTTTCGACGTTTTTCATCTTCCAATCTTTGTGCCTTTCTTTTTTCTTTATTTGTGACATTTTGATCGACAAAAGTCATGCTACCAACACGCCCATTTTCTCGCTGCTTTATTAAGAAGTCTCTATCTTCCTGTATACTTATAAGCTTCAGAGCGTCAACGTGGGCAATGTCAAATAAATTGTTTAAATTTTCCTTAAAGTAATTTTCTTTTTTGCGATGCCTTGGGAACGGAGATTTACATACTTTTTGGACTGTTCTCCACTCTTCATAAAGTTTAATGACTTTTGCAGCACATGTTCTTTGACCTGGCGTTGGGATTCTAGCTTTTTCCCAAAAAGGCAGTATTTCATTTAACACTAATCTTGCACTTTCTTTAACTGTTTTTTTTCACAATGCACATTATAAAAAAAACACTGAAGCACTTGCTGCATTGATGGTAATTTCACACCAACTATTTTAGATACACATTTACCAATCAACCCAGCAAAACCTTGGTAATGACTGGTCATTACTACATGCATTACTTAGATCTCATATCTCATTACCCGTTGAATTACTTTTAAACTGAATGTAATGAGTTACCGATAATTATACCCCACACATTACTATTTCACAATAGCTGAAACCAATAATATATGTTATAAATCATTAAAAACCATAACTATGGCGTAGCCTAGTGGTTATCGTTTTTGCCTGACAGACATGAGGATCGCTGCTCAACTCGTGTTAGCTTCCATTGTTGTTTTTTTTTTTGTAATTTATATTAAACATCTATTTATAGAAATATTGATGTTCATTAAGCAGTATTTAATAACAACAAGTTTTGTGATAAATAGACATGTATAACAGTTGCCACAATAAATGTGTACATAAGTTAAAGCATTAAAAATCATAGTGATGTCGTGGTCTAATGGTTAGAGTGTTTGCCTGTCAATCGTGGGGTACGCTGATCAATACGTGTCAGCTCCTATTGGTTTTTAAATTTTTATATTTTTAAAAATCTATATTCAACATCTATTTATAGAACAGCTGATAAACTACTTACAGGTAACATCAGTGTAATGACTTTCCTCCAATGACATCACCATGTTAAAATAAGTAGTTTAGTAATTAAAAGGTAACTAGTGAACACTTAAGATTTCAATACCTAAAACTCATTACATGGTAATGAAAGGTTTTGCTGGGAAGTACACATTTGTGTCAGTAGATCGAAGCCGTTCCAACGATAAATTTTTCTTCTGAGCCATGGAATTACGTAAAGTTACACAATATTTTACAATAAACTTCACTTTTCTCAACAATATTTAAATTCGCAATGATAAAATTTTACATATTCATATCAACAGCATTGCTATGTGCTCAGTAGCAGAGCGGAAAAAACGGTAATTTTGGACAAAAATGCAGTTGACGACAGCTCAAAGCTAGGAATATTGAGGATGTTTAAAAAACAGCGACGAAAAAAAAAATTTAGTTTTTTTTCAATAATAGTTGTTGGTAGAAATACATATCGTTACCTGAATTGCAAAAGGGCGTAACAAACATATTCATTATTTTACAAGAAAAGCAAAAAAAAAACTTTCCGACATTTTACGAAATTAAGTAATGAAATCAAAACTTTTTATTGTAGAAGGCTATAATTTTGCGGAGAAAGGAAGCTTAATTATGTGCTTCATAATCAATGAAAAAAAAATTAAAATTTTCTACAGTAAAACTAAATTAAGAAGAAGAGCGAAAAGTTGGTTGTTTAGAATTTCGCTTATAAAATCTTTATTTTTGATATCAGAAAGCAAAAAAATTGTGAGGACACGTAGTTTAATGTCGTGCACCATAATCAGTCAAAAACTTACACCTTCTTCCATTTCAGGTAACGATATATATTGTAAGTATATTTTGAATTCTATAAATATTGTTTTCTTACTATAATAGCAGAAACACCATACATTTTTACAACTGAGAGCTTAAATAAAAACTATAATGCATACATATATTTGTTTTTGCTTCTGGTGCCATTATATACTTAAGCATTAATACTACTATTAACTAATTTACAAGAGTTATAAATGATATTCTAATTTAAAGAAGTTTTATTTTTGGTATTTCTTAATAAAAAAAATTATAAAATGCAAAAAAAATAGAGTATTTTGGTGGTTTTTTAAAATTTTAACCTTTGACCTCATTGTGGCACGGGTTGGCACCATCCGATCAACCTGAAAATTTGCTACATTAATTTTTTCATCGCTATCCACAATCAAAATTCCAAAATATAAAAACCCCATATTAGCTACGCCAGGTCTAATGTATATATAAAAAAATGGTGCGAATTTGCTTTTATGCACCTGTAAAAATAGTACTGAAAACAGTATTGAATTAGAGTGCACCTTTTACACTTGTTTAATAAGTACTTTTATTGAAAAGAATAAGGAAAAAATATCTCGCAGTAACAAAGTGATGCTTTTTATGTCACTCAACTTTTATATCAAAGAATAGCGGTAGATCGCTAGACTAGCAATCTTGAGGTCGCAAGTTCGATACCCGATGGCGGCAATAAAAAACTTTTGTAAAATAAAAAAAATATAATTTTTTTTTTGCGAAGAATTTTTTTATGATCAACGGATTTTAAGATGTGTAATATAAGAGGTGAGGGCACAAATACCAATCGTATCCGACTGGTCACAAATTGGCTTCGAACCAACACTTTCCAGTCCACTTAACAACTCAAGATTTTTATGATCAACGGATTTTATGATGTGTAATATCAGAAGTTTTTTTACTTTTAATTGGTGAAAAAGAGCTTTTTTGCACTCGTTCAAAAAGTACTCAAAAAATGTTTAAGTTGGAGTACTCCTCTCCTATGTCAACTCAATGTTAAAATCATTAGTGTTTCTGATAAAAAAGATGTACATCTAGATCATCAATTATAGTGCTTTTTCTACTGCTTCGGCATCTCTTTTTTTGCTCGGGTTTTATTACAATTTTATAGATTATTGGAAAGATTAAATATTAAAAGTAAATTATATCATTATTATTTTGATTTGCAATGGAGTTGCGCCATTCCAATATTATCTTAGACTAATTTCAAAGCGCAACAACAATTTCCAGCCGGATAGTTCCAACGCGAAATGAAAGTAAAATTCCAGAGGATTTTGTAAACTTAGCTCGGTTTTTTATTTTATGATCTCTTGAAATATCTGTGTGGCGCGAAAGCCCAAAAATGTTTAACATTTTTAGAGTTAGGAGCTCTCTCGTGTTCACGAATAAGTCAAATTTCAAGTGTTCTTTTCGGTTCCTTTATTTTATTCGGAATTACCAAACAACCCACTGACGTAATATAATCCTATACTGATAGAAAAATCTTGAAAAAATAGCAAAAAAGGTACTCAAATTAGTTAAAAGTGGCCCTGCACAGAAAGCTTTTGAAATTAGTTAATCTTTTTTGCTAAATATTAGCAAGATAAGTACAGCAAAAATACAACTGTTTTAGTTATATTTGAGTTAAATTTCATTTAATTGAATTGAAAATGTACCTTGCTAATATTGGCTAAAAAAATATTGCTGAAGATTAGTAGAAAAAAAGCAGTAAAGAAATTGTTATATATTCAAAAGTTAATTTATTTAAATTTAATTGAGTTGAATACAAATAATGAACTCTCTAATAACTCTACAATAAACAGAAATATTTGCTAGAAAATAGCATTTAAAATAGATTTAATTCGCATTAAGGAAATCAAAACAAAAAAAATAAAAATTTAAAATTCTTTGTGATGGTTTAGTCGACTTATTTCCAGGAAACTTGTCATTTTCGATTAACTAAAATATAGCTGAAATTTTGTAAATTTAACAGATTTTTTCTTGCCGTTTGTATCTTTCTAATGTTTAGCAAACAGATTCTACTGGATTCAGCTCTTTGTTCAGCAAGAATTTTTAAAGAATTTGTATTATTATTTTGAACAACTGAAAAAATTTCTCGAATGAACGAGTGAACTAGAAGAATACACTAGTTCAAAAATAAAATTGATTGAAATGAATTGTGAACTACAATGCCCAATTCTAGTAATTTTTATTCCGATTACTTGTTTGTACAAAATGTTTTATTTTGTGTGAAAATTTCCGGGTGTCCTTACATTTTTACTTACTTTTTATACGACAGACTAACACTCGGACGATGCCCCCTACTTATGCTAGTGCATTGTGTTAGGATTAGGAAAATAGAATAGATTTCGAAAATTTTTAACACCAAACTGCTAATAACGAGCAATATGAATAAAAAGCAACTGATAGTGCGTCTTTATGACTTTTAGCAACAGTGCACTTTCATTTCGCGTTTGAAACATTGATTCTGACCGCGATGATAATTTTGCAGCATCTTCTAAAACAGCAGAATCTAGTTTTGTTAAATATACTGCAAGAAGCTTCTTGGGACAAATCTGAATTTATATATATATATTTAATTTATAGTCACTTCCAGAATAAATTTCTGGTTTCTCCTAAAGTATGCTTTTTCATGGACGGTTAATAATTTAAATTAAAAAAAAAATATGAAAATGCTTAATTTAGGGTGGAAAAAAAATTGTAAAATGTCGAATTATACCAAATTATCACCCTATAGTAACAGCTTGTGCCTGCAAGCAGGAAACCTGTAATTTTTAAGGAAAACCAAAGGTTAATTTATCAATTTTATGTTTATCTTATAATAAATATGACGAAAACTATTAGTACCCAGCAAAAGCTTGGTAATGGGTTTGACCTTTTTCACGCATTGCCTGGGAATGGGTACCCCTTTACCCTTGGTTTTACTTAGAAACCTAAGGTAATACGTTACTAATATTGTGATACATCAATACTTATGTGGGAGGTATGAAATAATGTTTTATAATAACTTATTATTAAAGGTCTCGTTACTAGAACGTAAATGTAATGACAACGAGTCGTAAATTGGTAATTTATTTTTGCTAAGTTACTCAAAATATGTAACGTGCTATTAAGGAATGATACATTTGATTTTCAGAATAGTACCAACCAGTTTAAAAATAGAACATTTTCGACCCCTATAGTACCAAAACTTGCATTTTTTTATAAAATAACAAGCAAGAACTTTCATAAAAATTCATTATGGATTATATTTTATCCCTGAAAATAGGATTCAATTTCATTTGAAATCGAAAATAATTTTTAGTCGATTTAGCTCATTTGGTGCATTCAATCAATAAATTAGTTTATGCCAAATTTAATTTATTTGTGTATTTAATCGATTTTTATTTACTTAATTTGTTACTTTTCAAATATAATAATTTATGTGTTCGTTTTAAACAAAAGTTTTTGTATGAAAATTTAAAAAAAAATTTTTTTATTGTTTTTGCCAATTAATTTCTTTTTTAAATAAACTGGATTTCTATAGAACTTTTGGAAATAACCAAAATGTGCCGGTGTACCAATCAAACTTTGATTGTGCCAAACATGGTACAATTGTGCCACTGATATGCAACTAAAAACAGCTGTTTTGCTCTCTCACGTAAAAACGGAGAAAAATTTCTGTTTTCATCAGAAATGTCCGGCACGTTACGACTCGTTTACGTCTAGTACTCAGCACTATGTGTTTCTCATTAAACATGTCGAATCAGCTGATTCGTCACGTTACATTTACGTTCAAGTTATTTGGGCTTAAGGGTAAAAATAATAAGTTATTGTATAACTACTTATTATGCGAAAGTACGATTTAATAAAAATTTAGAATCTAATTACATTGCTCGGATCGGTGTACTTTTAAACAAAGTCTTATTTTATTCCCTATATGTAACCAATGAAATATGTACTAATGTGTAATGGCTTACTTCACACTTCCTTCGTAATCACTTATTTTATCCTATACTGGTACGATTTAGGCAACCATTTATCTTATTACATTATTCTTATTACATTATTATTACATTTCCCTTTACCTGGTAATAGAAGGTTTTGCTGGGTAGTAACAATAAAAAATAGCCACTTATCAATTAAATTTTATAAATTTTTTCTCAGTAAAAGAGAGGATTGCATTCTATTTATTTTCTAACTTCTTTGATTATGCCTAGCACACATACCTATTCAAGATTAAAAAAAAAAAACAGTTTTTTTGGCCACCAAAAAGCTTTAAAAAACTTTTAGAAAGCAGTTTTCGCAATTGGATTTAGAGTCTATTTTATTTATTTGAAAACTTAAGAAACTTGTCCATTTGGTATTTAATTTCAACAAAAAATAAATATCTTTTATTACATTTTTTTTCAAAAATGTTGTTGCCTTCGGCGTAGTGTGTTACGCTTCAAAATTTGTCATATCATTTCGGGGGGGGGGGGGGGGGGGCTCGAGCCTCCAAGCCCCCCATTAGACATACCCCGTTGATACGCTAACTTAAGCTCGTGTAGTCGATTACGGCAGAGGTAAGTGCCCCTAACAGAGTTGGGTTTAATCGTTCTTTTTGGTGAATCGGCCATATCGATCAATAAAATTCTTTGAACTAAATCGTTCAAATCGTATAATCGTTCTTCTTTGTCAAGATCTGTGTCTGAACAGTGATTTGTGAATGGTGTTGTTCGTTTTGATAATTTATTGGCGCACTACATGTTACATATTTATATTAATTTTATTGTGCATTGACTAATAGTAGCCGTGTTTTCGACTTAACTATATCCGTTAACTCACAACAAAATTTAAAGTGCATAAAAACGCGCTTAAGATGAAAATAACATATGACTTTTCGTATGCACGTTAACTTTCAACACGGATAATTATCAACGTTGAAAACTCAACGTTTATACATTTTCATATCTAACGTAACTTATTCGTGTTACTTCCTAAAAACTTTTGCTGAGGTACGTTCGATTATAACGAAACAATTATAAACATAACGTTTTTAAAATTTTTTTGTACTACAATCGGTTTAACGTAGATTTGCTTTAAATACTTAACGTTGATAGGCATGAGACAAAATACGGCTAGTGTCAAAAAATTACAATTTTAATAAAAATTTTAAATTATTAAGAAAAACATTTAATTCTGTAATAAAATTAATAAGAACGGGATACAAATTTTCTATGACTAAAAAAAGAACAAATAGAACGAATAATGGTGAACGATGTCATATCGTTCAATGAACTGAACCGTTCAAATGAACTAGTTCTTTCATGAACGACACAACTCTAGTACCTAATATAGTGGTCTAAAACTTTCTCCATTGGCTGAAGAAGAAACGATCTGGGGCTAATTGGTCTACACGATTTAGGCTACTATTCGGATTCCCCCCCCCCCCCCCCCCCCACCTTTGGAATAAAGACCACTCTTACCCCCCTCCAATACGTCGGTATATGACCCAGCAAAAGACATGATCTAAATATCCTAACAAGATGTGGGGCTATTATATCCACCCCTCTGCATCAGACACGGGTAGATCAGGTCGGGACCCGGCGACTTAAAGGACGAAAATCCTCTTATCACCAATTTCACGCTGTCTTCACGAAAGACGTCACTAGTTAGGAGTACATATCTCCCCGTCAGGTTTGGGATTCTTTAAATCGCAACAGACCGGCGGGAGGCTATGAATAAAAAATTAGTTAATTAGGTTGTTCATAAGGGGTGTGCTATCTGTTGTATCGTCCTAACAAAAAACAGAGTTGTTAAAAATTTTATTTGTGTTTAACAACGATTTTCTATTCAGTTTTCTATCTGTTAGCACACTCAAACATAGGACACTAAACATACGTAAAAATGTTGTATCGTGCTATTCTCAAAAGTTGTATTTTTTCAATTTAATTTTTAACAACTCTGTTTTTTGTTAGGACGATACAACGATACAACAAATAGTACACCCCTTGTGAAAACCCTTACTATTTTTTACCACAAATTACAAAAAAATGGATATTTTGAAATGCCTAAATTCATGATTTTTACACAAATTTCACGCATTTAAGAGTGTTTAGTATTCAAACAAGGTGAACCTTTCAATTTTAGGTATAGGATGTGTAAAATACTACGACTTTTGTAAAATACTACGAGGAACGTTTTTGTGGAACATTCTAACCCTGTGAGGATAGTTTACTGTGGATACATGCCAGTTATATATGGCGAAAGAAAGGTTAGAACTAGTAAGAGTGAGGTCCAATACCTCTGACCTAATAGCATTCTTAAATGTCGGCTCGTCACCGCTATTTGCTATGTTTATACCATTACTACATATAAATTCAAGCCGGTACTCAGACGGTTTGTTGATGTTGCTAGTTCCCCACGTTGTGTGATGTGCGTTGGCGTCACAGCAGAGGATCCAACTCAGACCTCCCACTTGGCAATATTCCACAAAGGCCGAGACTTTTGCCCACATCGTAACCAGGTCTCCCAAGATAAATTCTGAAATTGGAAGAAAAGTTAGGTTGTTCCTCACAAGGATGGCCGCTCTAGGCTGACTGTGTTTGGAATCATAAATCAATCTACCATTGTTCACATTTAGCAGCTTGATCATCCCATTATGCACCCCCGGCTCCTGAATGAACACTACATCCAGAGCGTCGACGGTGAACCATCTGTTGGCAACATCAGGTGCCGCTTTGGCATGGTGAAGGTTCCCTTGTAAGCCCCTTAGGTGCTTCCGTGTTCTGCCTCTTGTCGCAGTCATCATTTGCGAGCAAGTTTGGCAGCATGCTTTGCCACCTTTCTGCCCCTATTTGTGTTCAGCAGCGCAGCTTCCTCTGCCGAGTTTCTCTCCCAGTTTTTGCACCTGCCGGAAGCCATAAGCTTGGCCGACTTTTTGGCATTGGGCTCAGTAGAACTAGGTTTGGCAAGGTTCCTCGAGCAGCCCGGGTTTTCATCCGAAGTTGAGTCCTTAGAGACTCTTGTGTCGGATTTAGCTGCAGTTGCTGAGGTGCTTGCCATACTTGAAGCCCTTCATCTTTCACCACCTTTCACTTCTCTCTATCCCCTTTCCAAAGAAAGCAACACATTAATTAATAGGAAGAATTTCCTCAGTGTTGCTTCTCTTTAAAAAATAAATAAAAAAATGTTCACCTTGTGATTATTTTGCCTGAGTAAGTCAGCCGAGATCGGGTCAATAGATAGGGTTAATTCCACTATACCACTTTTAATGACCCTGTTCAACACGTTCCAGTGCTCAACCGAAAGTTCACAGTTCTGGCCCTCAACCAGTCCAAAAGTTAGATCTTTGGCCGTGTCGCCTTTCTCAGGAAAATATCGCATGAACACTTGGACCTTCAGCACTTCGTCTTCCGTCACCACCTTGAACATAGCCACTGCGCTGTGTCTTTGTCTCGGCACACAAAACTAAGCCATCCCAGCTTAAAGGAGCAGGTCGAGAAGCAGATCTTGATGGTCCCTTTTCTCAGCTCCACTATCTTGTACACTACAGCTCTGTAGATGGGGTGGAATTGTTCGTCTGTCCATCTAGTTGCCGTGAAATCAGGCGGAATAACACTAATCTTCATCGTTGCAACAGTTTCCTTGTAAGATGGCACCGCTGTTTCTTGTTGTATTACCGGGGCTGCTTTGGTAATATGCCAACACCAACCTTTAGAGGTTTGCCATCAATAGCCATCTCCGCGGTCTTTTTCGCGGGGTGTCCGGAACCAGGTGGTGTTCAGCCATCTGATAGCTCTCCCTCTTTCTGATCCCTGAGAGTTCTACGACCTCCTTATGGGCCTCATGTATGGGTAACAGACAAAGTCTCCGCGCTGCCTCTAGGGTAATTCCTTCATCCAGGTACATCTGCAGGCGTTTGCGAGCAGCCCCGCAGAGCTTTACTCTCTCAGTCGCTGGTTTCGACTTTTCGCCTGGAAATTCTTCTGTTACAGAAAATTTGAGAGCTTAGAAGTTTGTCCCCCTCATCCGTTTGGAACAGACATGGGAGTAATTAACTACTTTTTAATGACCATTGCGCGTTTTAATTATCATTGAACCTATAAAACGAAAATTAAAAAAAAAAATCATTACCATAACAAAATGTAATTGCAATGAAAAAATGTTAATTTCTTTTGTTTTCATTACATGTAATGAAACGTTTTTAAAATTTTCATTACATTTACGCAATGGTAGTAAAAACATAAAATTATTTGCATTTTGTCTATAGCAGGTAGACAAATGAAATTTCATTACCATTACTTTTCATACGTAATGATGTAAAGAACGTTTTGTTCTCTGTTCTACATTCAAAAATGTTCTTTATGGAAATTTTTTCCCGATTTTTTTGTATGTCCCAAACTTTTTCGAAACGGGAAGAAATACTTTATGGTAGAAAAATTCAATTAAACACCTTAATCAGCGATTAACATTCTGCAAACAAATATATTGAAGTAAGAAATTTCCTTTTTGTAAATTCTTTTTCGCGATTTTTTCTTTTGCATCTAGCTACCAAACTTTGTTGTATGAAATGAATCCCAAAAAAGTTAACTCGCGTAAACGTTTACCGAGCGTTTACTCAAATTCAGCGTCCACATACCGCTCTAAAAACTTAACTTTTCTGAACGTATGAATGAAATGGGCATCTCCGACTCGCAACTCGCAGATGAATCTGGACTCTTTTATCGATTTTTACCGGATAAAAATTTGTCACAACAAACGAAAAGACCGCACCTGGCCGAAAAATTTCAAAGAAAAGACTCACATTTTTGTTGTGTGCAAACGCAGATGGTTCGCACAAGTTGAAGCCGTTGGTGATTTGTCAATCAGCTAATCCACGTTGCTTTAATAGATTCGAAAACCCATTGGAATACGCCAATTCAAAGAAGTCGTGGATGAATTCACATTTATTCTTTAACTGGTTCCATCATTCATTTATAAAACAGGTACATATGTAATTTTTTTTTCTTTCATTTTTTAACTTTTTGTTATGACTTAAAAATTTTTGCAGGTTCGCAAATTTTCTGCTGAAAATAATTTACCACCTAAGGCATTGTCGTTGATCGATAAATGTACTGCACATAAACCAATTGGCATGCCACAGTCTGATGATGGAAACATTGTAACAATGCTTCTACCACCTAATGTAACAGCGGTTTTGCAGCCCATGGATCAAAATTCGATAAGATTGGTCAAGTTAGGGTATCGAAGTAAATTGTTATGCCACATTGCCTCACAAGAAAACATTTCGATTGAAAATATTTTGAAGGAACATACAATTCGTGATGCTATTTTGCTTCTAAAATCAGTGTGGGATGAATTGCCCCAAGCTGTAGCTTATAAAAGCGTAGAATAACATAAAAAATTGGATGATAATCAATATGATAGTGAAGGCGATATTCGTGTTGTGTTTAATTGAAAAGATATACCGCCAGATTCTGGTTCACGATGAAGATCTCTTTTTTCAACGTGTTCTCTTTCGCGCAGATCCCCAGGGACCTGTCCGCGACTATTCTCTAAGAACAGTAACATTTGGTGTAAATTGTGCCCCATATTTGGCGATCAGAATACTACATCAATTGGCTATACTACATCCATCCGCTCTGGATTCTCTCCACCAGGGCATCAGAGTTCTTGAGTCTGCTTGGTTTCATCTAAGGCAAATTACTTCGAAATGTGCAGAGGTATTGGAATCAGTTTCAATGGAAAATCTGTTGGATTCAGAGTTATCGAAATTTCAAGAAACCAGCGCCACTAAAACCTTAGGCATTCAGTGGAATGCATTGTCTGATAGTTTTTCGTACAGTGTAGAACCTCTTCATACTTCTAAATCAGTAACTGAAAGACAAATTCTCTCAACCGTTTCGAAGCAGGGTGGGTTTTCCCGATTGTGATCCAAGTTGAAATTTTATTACAGCAGTAGATGGTGTCGGTTGGGATGAAGAAGTAAATCCCCATGTTCTCTTAAGGTGGAAAACATTTATTGAAAATATGCCCCTTATTTCAACACTGAAAATTCCAAGTTGGGTACATTTTGCACCTTCTATTTTAGTACAAATACATGGGTTCTGTGATGCCTCTGATGGGCGTATTGTACAGCAATTTATATCCGCACTCAGACCGAAAGTTATATTCATGCCGCTCTGCTTGCCTCAAAAACGAAAGTTGCGCCGATATACCCGATTAGTCTCCCTCGTTTATAACTTTGTGGAGCTGTCTTACTATCGAAGTTAATTAAACAAGTACTTTCTTCAATGCCCCTACAGAATTATGATCTATTTCTCTGGTGCGTATCCTCAATTGTGTTAGGATGGCTAGACAAACCCCCCACAACATGGAAAACCTATGTTGCAAATAGATCAGCCCAAAAAATTCGACATTCGATCCGTATATAATCCCGCTGTCAATATTAACTAAAAAAGCCTACCGAAAACTAAAAAGCAAGCCCAACTCTTCCACATATTCGCCGATGATTATAACATTTTAACACCCTTTTCAAAATGTAATCATGCGTTTAGAGTATTCTCGTATGTTTTCAGATTTTATAAATGCCTAAAATAGAGAAAGTTCAAAGGTAACCCTCGAATTAGCATGGCAAAAGGAAAGGGTATAACCTAAGCTGAATCTGTTATATTAATGATAAAAAACTCGTCCCCAATCGATTACAAAGAATTATTTTAAACTAAAATAAATTGATTTCTCTTACGCAACAAATATATTACAATCGTGAATATTTTTTTTTTTTTGGCCCGAATAGAGGCTGTCTTAAATTCTCGTCCACTTTCTCCAATGACGGATCACACTAATGAGCTGTTAGCGCTGACTCCCGGCCATTTCTTGTGCGGGGGCCTCTTGTGGCATTTCCTGAGCTGGACACTAAAAACCTTTCAATAAGAGGTCGGTGGGAGCGACTAAAATCTATGCACCACCAGTTTGCACAACGTTGGAAAGATGAGTATTTTAAAGAGCTGCAGAAAAGATACAAATGGCAAAACTCTGAAGAAAACGTTAAAGAGGGCCAATTTGTGTTTATCAAAGATGATCTTTTACCTCCATGCGAATGGAGACTGGGACGCATAACCAAAGTTTATTGAGGCCATGATGATCTTGTCCTAGTTGCTGATATTAGAACCATACATGGGACTAATTAATTAGGTGGACTAATTAATTGATGATTTCATTACCATTACATTGATATCAATTGTAATGAAATTATTTTCATTACCATTTTTTTAATTAATGGTAATGATTCTAAAATTTAATTTCATTGATTAATGGCAATGATTTTAAATTTCATTACCATTGATAATGAATAAATTAAAAAAAATAATTGCCATTGACAGAAAAACGTAAAAAGGGAGTAAAACTCGCTGAAATCGCAGATGGAATATGCTCATTCAGGCTCATGCTCATTTGAAATTAAATATTACTTTCCATTCCATTGTTATTTGTATCCAGGTAAAATTTAACGGAATGGATCCTCCTTAAAAAATTATGTTTTATAACTTCCCCGGCCAAACCCGTTGTTCGTTTTCATTTGCCTGAATTGTTTTGTAAACAAATGGTTTTTAATCAATTGTAATTAGTTTTTTTATACATTAGTGTAATTTCATTACCATTAGTAATGATTTTTCTAATGAAAAATATTTCATTACCATTAAATTGTCATTAGTATGAACTAATGGTAATGAAATTTCAATGGTAATGAAAAATTCCCATGTATGATTAGAACCCAGGCGGGTATAGTAACCATAGCTATCGTAAAACTTTGTGTCCTCCCTATTAAACCTCCAATCTAGCACCCTAATTTTTATTTATTTTCTCTCTCTCTCTCTATGCAGTCGTTTATCTCTGGTAGTTTGTGATACACTTTATGCATATATATTATATTATATATCGAGACACTATATTCAATACTCTATATCTGCAATTTTGGCCAAAATTAGTTTTTGATGGCAAAATAATTGTTGATATTATATACATATATGATATCAATTTGGAAGCAAAATACCCATTCTTTTGAACATTTTACATTTTCCCATATCTACAAACAAATTGATTTTCAAATACGGAAGTCTATATCTGCATATAAATTTAAATTATTTGAATTCTATAAGGTACACATAAAAGCTTTTTGAGAATATCTTTTTTCGGAAATATTTTTTTTTTGCAACTAACCACCAAACTTTATTTTAGGAGATGTGCATTATAGACCCTAGATTATAAATTAAAAAAAAAACGGCACTTAAAAAATTGCAAAATAATATCGGAACGCTAAAAAAGCTTTTATGGTAGAAAAAAATAATTTAAAAGCTCAATCGGCGATTAAGATTCTGCAAACGAATATAATGATGCAATTTTCCTTTTTGCAAAATATTTTCGCGATTTCTTTTTTGCAAACTAAGAATCAAATTTTGGTGTGGAATTGGTACTTATTATATTCCCAAGATTAAAGATTTAAAAAAAACACACTTAAAAAATTGCAAAATAATCGCGGAAAAGGATGATAAAGGCTTTATGGTACAAAAAATGAATTAAAAAATTAATCAGCGATTTAAATTCTGCAAACAAATATATTGATGGAAAACTTTAGCTTTTTGCAAATTTAATTTTTCGCGATTTTTTCTTTTTTGCAACTAACCACCAAACTTTGTATTATGAAATGTGTATTATAGTTCCTAGATTATAAATTTAAAAAAAGCGCACTCGAAAATTTGCAAAATAATAGCGGAACGAGAAAAAAAGTCTTTATGGTACAAAAATTGTATTAAAAATCTTAGTCAGCGATTTACATTCTGTAAAGTAATATATTAATGCAAAAAATTTCGTTTTTGGAACTTTTTTTCCTGACTTTTTTGCAATCCCTAGATTATAAATTTTAAGAATCTCACTTAAAAATTGCTAAATAACGGCGGAAAGCGAAAAAGCGTAGAAAATGACTTAGAAGAGCTAAACAACTATTGACATTCTGCAAACGAATATATTGGTGTAAAATTTTCCTTTTCGCAAAATTTTTTTTTTTTGCAAACTAACCACCAAACTTTGGGCAAGATATGAATGTAATAGTCTTCGATTATGGATTAAAATACACCGCATTGAAAAAATTCCAAATAATGGCGGATTGTGAATAAAAGGATTTATGTCGCAGAAAATGAAGTAAGAAACTTAATCAGCGATTAACATTTTGAAAACGAATATAATAATGCAAACTTTTCCGTTTTTGTAAAATTTTTTTCGCAATTTTTTTTCCAAACTAACCATTAATTTTTGGAATAAGATATGGATATAATAGTTCTTGGATTATTAATTTCAATAAAACGAGACTTTTCCATCTCTGATTAACAATTCTGTGTTCGTTGATGTTTGGAGGAACATACTATTGTTTTCCACAAAAAGTATAGAGAGATGTACATGGTCATTTGTTCCTAACAATGCATATTTCTTATATTTCTCAAAACTATATATCTGCTAGTATTATCATAAAATTATATAAAAATTTTATTTCAGAACTCTATATCTCAATAGCGACGTAAATAACGCAAATAATTTCTAAATGAGTATATATAGGAATAAGTTGACATTTTTAAATAATATTCTAGAAGACAGATTGATTTAAAAAAATATTATAAGCAAGTGAATTAGTTTTATTGCTTTATTTTTGCAGATATAGAGTATTGAATCTATGGTATCGATATATTTTATTATTATGCATGTATATTATACACCCTGCTCTATAATTTAATTTTGTGCCTCTATCGTACGTTTTATTTTTATCAGTCTGTCTTCACAGGGCTCCAAAAAATATTAATATACATCACTGTCGTGTCTGCAAGAGATTTCACTCGCTCCGTAGGTGCACAGTTTTTTTCCATGACGATTGAGGAACGCCGCAAAGCGGTGCCTAAATACGGTTATTGTACAAATTGCCTAGCACGCTTACATTCCACCCCCCAATGTACGTCAGTACTCCATTTGAATTCAGTCAAAATTACAAGGAGACCAGAACTGATAATTATCAACGTTGAAAACTGAACGCTTACACATTTTCACATCTAACGTAACTTCTTCGCGTTGTTTCATAAAACCGCGAAAATTATAAATATTAACTGTTTAAATTTTCTTTGTAGTTTAACCAGTTAAACGTATATTTGCTTTAAATACTTAACATTGATAGTTATGAACAAAAGCACAACTATTGTTAAATTAATATTTTTTTAAAAATTTCCGGTTATCAAATAATTTTTTTCATGCTATTTATTCCCAACTGTCAAGTTTTTTAACTTTTATATTGTGGCGACTTTAATCTGCATATGTATTTTGAAAATACCGATGGTTTTCAGTCTATTCAATATCATTCACTAGTTTATCACGTAACGATAAATTGGGTCTGGAATTTAGTACGAATATAATTTATTTATATGCATATCTTTGATGCGCCTAAAAAATTAGCTATGCGCCATTTTACGATTTTTTTATTATTGCATTAAGATCGTATATCTCAATTGGTTCAGAAGTTATCAAAAGTAGCTATTTATTTCCTAATTTAAAAATGTTCATTAAAAAGCCTATGTGCTCTTCTACACATGGCTAATTTCATTTAAGGCTTTTGCTTTGCGTTTTCTGCCAAACTGAAACTTGGTAAAGAATTTCTTTGTAACTAAAATCATAACAGTTATAAATAGGGCAAGGAATTCCATGCAAATGCATGTTTTTTGTCGATAGTCCAAAACTAATATGGACTAAATATTTATCCGAATCATCAAATTTAGAACAAAATGGCATCGATTTGTAGTTGCATATTTTTGCATATTTTGTCATAAATGCATGTTTTTGCATATTTCGACTTTAAATGCATATTTGGTGCCATTTTAATGCATATTTTGTACTTTTTAATGCATATTTGTGGATATTTTTAATTTTTAGGAGCATTTTTTATTTTGTAAAAAATATATAAAAATTCAAATTTTTTATATTTTGATACAATCAAAATAAACATTCTTAAAAACCTTATTGACCTATGGAAAATCTTGGAGTTCTTTGTCTGTTTGCAAAATAACTAACTTAAATATATTTTTATGTTTTAAATTGCATTATTTTTGCAAAAATAATAGTTTTTACTGCATATTTCTTATATTTTTAATGCATATTTCTCTTTTTTATCCGCATATTTTAGGCGCATATTTTCCATTTTTAAGTGCATGAAATTCCTTGCCCTAGTTATAAATTTATTGGAATAGCAAAGCAAATTTTATGAAAACCGATGGAAAATTGCGTTTTATTAAAAAGTATCTCCGCTTAGATTTTAAATCACCCAGTGTAGAAAATCATTACCAGATATGTGGTTATGTAACTACATACTTGGTAATGGTAACTACTTACTTTTGTTATTACATTTCTTATTACCTTTATATGGCGATGTCGCGAAAAATAATGAGTTGTCGTTACACACCAGCTTACGAAAAATCAAAAAATATATCGTTACCTATGTGCTTGACAAAAATAATGAGTCTAAAAATAGATTTTCAAAAAAATTTTTATTGTATTTTTTTTTTTTTTAATAAAATTTCTCGGTGCGGGAATCGAACCTGGGTCTACAGAATGCCAGTCAATAGCTCTACCATCTGAGCTATATCGACATGTAATATTAAATAGATAAAAACATAATTGACCTGCTGCACACAAGTAAGCTTACTCGCCAACATACAAAAAATCAAAAATTATGTGGTTACATATATCCTTACCAGTGTTTAAAAAATATTGAGTCTAAAAATAGATTTCAAAAAATTTTCAAAAAAATCTAAAAAATTATTTTCTATAAATAATGATAAAAAATTTTCAAAAAAATCTAAAAAATTATTTTCTATAAATAATGATAAAAATAAGTCATTATCAGTAACTCATTATTATATGTTTTAAAATAATGCAGAAGGTAAGTGGGTGTCATTACTGGTACTCCAAAAAATAATGATATGTCATTACCGTTTGTACACTGAGCAGTTGTGACAGAATTTTTTGCCAACCGAATTGATTCGCTTGCCCCAACTCCCTAATTTCGTTGCCCTAAACGAATTCAGTTGTGACAACCGAATTGTCGCAAATGAATGCCAGCCAAATTCGGTTGTGACTACAAATTTTGTTGTCATAACGAAATTGTTCTGAGAGTGCACATATCCAAGTTGTATTACGTTGTATTTACAGTTTTAAAAATTGGGTCGTTAAAGGGCTAACTAAAAATACACTTCTTTTTATACACTTAACCCTCTAATGCCTAAGGCTGCCAAAAAGCGGTCTTCAGAAATTAAATATTTTTTGGCTAAATAAATTTTTTTTATTAAACCAGTAATATTGTATCGATATAAAACATAATAGAGTTTGCTGTTCGGTTTTATTCGATACCGAAACCGCGGCTTTTCAAGCCTTAAAACCGAAACCGAAAACCGACAAAAATAATTCGGTTTTCAATAAATACTTTAACCACTTAAAATAATTAATTTAATTGCATCCCACTGTACAATTAGAATCCGAAAAGATGAAGCCTCTTTCCTAGCACACTTTTATGACTTATAAAAGACTCAGAATTATGAGCATTATTGGAAAATTTTGAATTTCTGAGCCATTATGTGTCATTTATGATTCATTTTTGAGCCATTTAAGAGCAATGAAAACATTTTTTTAAAATTTTGAATACACCCAAAGATTGAGCACCCTGAAATATTTTAGAGTCTTTTACGGGTCATAATTTCTGATCTCTCAGAAAAACGTTAACTGGGATATTATTGAATTTCGAAAATACTCAGCTCCTATTTTCCAAAATTTCTTATTTAAGCCCAAATTAGTTTGGAAGTAAAGTGCGGCGAAATGATGATTTTCTTACGTCAAATCTACTTCCAAACTAAACAGTTATGTATAATATAAACACTCAGAAGTAAACAGCTGACACGATACTTTACGATACTACAGACTAATGGAGCCTTTAATTGTAACGAACATTTTCTCCAAAAATATTACTTTAAAGAAAATTTTTTTTAATACGAGTAACATAAAATGAGTCTTATAATTTTAGAAAATTGCTAAAATTTAAATTTAAACTCTTGAAAATACAGCTTTAGATGCATACAAGAGAATAAAAAAATTTAATTTACAACTAGCTTCCGCGTCTTTTTCTTTTCTTCTCCCACAAAGGTTTCCAAACGGCGTTATTGCCTTTATTCGAGTGAGAAATTCAATCGAATTTTAATAAATATTTTGAACGAGTTAAAATACGTATTTAATTTTAATACATATTTAATTATTTTAAAACAATTCTGTTAATGTCACATGAAAACCGAAATATAACCGAAACCGCGGTTTTTAAATTTTTCGGTTTTTAGCAAACTCTAAAACATAATTAGCTACCTTTCTGCCTTCAGACTTTTTTGTACAAGGAATGATTTTAAAGCAAAATATTTAAAGTGAAAATTTCATAAATTTGGAAAAAATAACTTGTTAAAACAGAAAAAATATTTGAAAAGTCGCCAAAAAATGTACTTACGATTTGGCATATATTATCGATAATCACGAATCTAGTGTAGAGTCCGTACTTGTAAAATGAGTTTTGCTCCAGTGCTCAAAGGATAACTTCAGGATACGTCATATAAATATCTCCCTAATTCAAAAACTAGTTGGCAGATTTTTCTGAAATTAATTACACTGTAAGACAAATGGTAGGGGTCAGTGATCGGGAAGGGTTCAAACTACCGGGTAAAGTTATATCGGTAAAAAAGAAGTTATACGTGTCCCGGCGTTTCGCTGGGTCACCCCTAGGAATCGAGATATATCGATTCGACCTTTGGTGGTCTTTTTTTTGACATAACTCGAGAACCACTAGTCCGATTTTGCTTAAACAATTTTTTTTTCTATATACTCAACAGTTTTGTGGGTAAAAATAAATGTATGAAGAAAAAAATATTTTTTGCCTAAAATATTAAAAAAAAGTAATAAACAAAAAGTTATTGATTTTTATGGTAGCGGTAACAAACATTTATTTTTACCGGCAAAACTGTTGAGTATATAGAAAAACGTTATATGAACAGATTAAAGGAATTGTAATTTTTAATTTTTTTAAAATTGTTTGAGCAAAATCGGACTAGTGGTTCTCGAATTATGTCAAAAAAAGATATATCTCGATTCCTAGGGGTGACCCAGCGAAACGCCGGGACACGTATAACTTGTTTTTGACCGATATAACATTTCCCGTTGGTTTCATCCCATCCCGATTTTGACTGTCGCATAGTGTTATTATACGCTTAGAGTTAGTAGGAAGCAAAACTAATTTCATCGAAATTTATTGATATTTATTGCTAAATTAGTCAAATTTCGTAATTTTCAAAAATCGCTATAACTTCTGAAATAACAACACTAGATCAACAGTTTCCGGTATGTAATTTTAATTTACTAATGGTATTATTTATATCGCAAAACCCGAAATTATTTGACTATTGTATTTTTTGATTGGTCTCCAAACTTGATTGTGCTATACCGCTTAAATAATGCGAAAAATTAAAATGTTAATAACACTGCATGACACTCAAAAAATGAATGGAGACCTGACCATTAACTCTATATATTTCAGACATGCTGATTACAATGGCGTACTTTATTTTTCGATCAATGGTACAGATTTTTCGCTAAATGTCTTTAAAGTTTGGCGGTTGTCCATTCAGTTTTTTATATAAAAATTTTTTCAAATTCTAATAATATGATTTTTTTTTGTGTTAAAATGTAAGCACAGTACCTGTGGCCATATTTACGATATAAATGCGATGTACTAATCTTGATATTTAAACCCTACTTAGCGTTTTATATAGGTTTTTATGGTTTTTTGCTATTTCAGCGAATTTAGTCGCCGAATGTACAATCGATCTCAGTAAATGTAATGCTTTAGTAAGGAAGCAATTAAAACGAAAATATTTCAACAAAAAAAATGTATTCATCTATTGAAATTAAAATCGCGATTTTTCAAAAATTTTATATGGCAGCACAGCTTTCCAAGATGTCACCCCTAAAAACTGTTGTTGCAAAATTTCAAGCAAAAAAGTTTCCATTCGCAAAATGTATGGCAATAAAAACATTTTTTACTAAGGTTAGTATCGTAGTAAAGACGTTTTAAGATACGCCATTGTAATCAGCATGTCCGAAATATATAGAATTGATGGTCAGAGCTCTATTAGTTTTTAAAAGTGAAGATTTTCTCATGCAGTGTAATTGTTCCATAGTAGGTTTTCAATGCCAAATATATAGTTTAAATATTATCGCAGTGAGAAGAAAGATTGTTAGAGAGTTAATACGTCAGCACGATCTCAAACCATCAAATATTTAGGCCAAAGGATAATATAACTAATCTGGCAAAATATTTTCAACCGCTAAAAAAAGTATTTACACTAATAGAATGAAGTCAGTAAAAGATTTAGTTAAAACTACTAAAAATTAATTAAAAATTAAGTTACAGAACAAATTGCTAAAATTAGAAGATTATTCTTGCTATACACTCCGTTTCATAACAATAGCCTGACTAGAAAACAGGTGATATGTGAGGTTCTAAATAATTTAGACATATAAGAGACCTTGTAACTAATAGTTACATATAAAGACATATATTTCCCCCCAAAAAAAAAATTTAAACAGATTAATTTAAATCGCCATTTTTATTTTACTAGTGTTTCATAACTATAGCCGCACTTTCAGAAAAATGCACTTGGAAGTTAAGAGAATTTGAGTAAAAAATTAAATAAAATAATTTAATGTTAGATAAAGTCGACCTGATTTTAATTAATACCAAAAATCCCATTTGGCATCAACCATTGTCAACTGTCCACCAATTTTGTTCATTCACTGGTCTTCAAACACGAGTTTCTGCCCTTTTAAGATCAAAAACTGTTTGATACTATCGATTTTCTGGGTAACAAAATTCCGTAGGTATTCTAAATTCGGCTCTTATCCCGAAAAATTATGGGTCATTCCATAGCTTTAGTATTTTCAGTTTGAAAGCATCCCTGACTAAGTGGATTTTTAAGACCTGATGCGTTGCCAGGTTGAAATTTGTTTTATTTTATTTATTTTGTTATCGTTGTTTTCTACAATATATTATGTATATTTTTAAATTATGGCGCCGGCAAGACCACTGACAAAACATTGAATATTTTAGTTTTCTTCTAATCATCCCTATAATTAAACACATTTCTTAGCAAATATAAAATTGTATCTTTAATAATATAAATGATTTTTGTGTTCCGCCATTAAATAAAATGGTTTTTAGAAAATCTTTTGATTATGGTTATTTTTTTGTTGGCCGATCGAAATCCCATTCATCTGTCAAATATTGTAATGTAAACGATATAGATTTCGAATTGGATTTCAAAACGAAATCTAGTGAACATTTTAGCAATGTAAAGTCGCTATTAGATGTAACCTTTAGTTACAAGGTTTTTATACGTCTAAATTATTTAGAACTTCACATATCAGCTGTTTTATAGTGCGGCTATAGTTATGAAATGGAGTGTATATTATTAGTAACATAGGAACAACAAAAATTAAGCTGTTACGAATTTTATTTATATTTGAGTTAAATTTTTGTTAATAGAAGATAACAACTTAACCTGCTAAATAATTAGTAGGTCAAAAAATCACAAACAAATGAAAAAAGTTCAAATTTTTTTTTTTTGATTTTTTTAATGCAAATTAAAATTGAGCCTTCTGAAATCAGCCAATAATTTACCAGGACAGACTGCTATTTGCATTCAACTAACTTAAAAATAACAAAAAATTTGTAGATATAACGGTTTGTTTTTGCTAATTTGAATCTACTAATATTAAGCAACATTTTCTGCAGATTTTAAAGAATAATTTGGTGTCTTCAATTAACTAAAAGTAAACTCAAATACAACTAAAATTATGTAAATTCAAAAGTTTTATGTATGCTGCTCTTATTTTACTAGTATTTAGCAAAAAATCTGCTAATTTCAGCAAGGTAATTTTTAACTAACTTTTGGTAGATTTTTCTGCATTTTTACAGGTTTATTTCTATGAGTGTAGTGTTGCATATGACACACAAGTGATATTAAGAGAAGCCCATCATCCAATTTTAATATAATTACTTTGCAACTCAGCATTTAAAAAGATCTTTATAAACAAAAATAGCTATTTGTATAAAAAGCAAAATTAAGGTATGTACATCAATTTAAAAATAGCTAAGTGTAACTCTTGGCGCCTATGCGCCTTAAAACGCTGGATTTTTTGTGGTATAATTATGGGAAAGTGGTAAAGGAATTAATAAAAAATATAACTTTAAAAAAATATCGCGAAATTACAAAATTATTATAACTGCTCTCCTGTAAAGTAGGGGAAAAAAACAAAAACGCAGCGACGATATGCTTTGGTATTAAAATGCCTTGGTAGTAAATTCGGAAAACGGATTTAGTTGCACCTGTTTTCTTTAACGATTTTTTCTGCTTAAAAATATTTTTTTTCTTAATTTTTTGGTCTTTTTATAAAAAAAATTCGTTGTTATTTTACGGAATATTCAAACAAAAATTATTTTCGTTAAATTTTTTGATCCATTTCATCAAAATCACATAATATTTGAGACTTGTAGCGTGCGCACATTCCCATTTTTAGGAGACCTTTATACGGGCATTGGATCTAAACATGCGCCGATTTACACTCAAAAAAATAAGTTAGTTGAAAAATTAGTAAAACGGCTTGTATATCAAGTTTTCTAGTTTTCAGCAATTTTTTTGCTGAAATTCCGTTTTCAGCTAAAGTTTTAGTTATATATTTTTTTTAGCACTAAACTAATTTTTAACTAATGTTTTACTAATTTATTTTGCTAAAAAAAATTGTGCTGATAACCGCATTTAGGGCGTGGACGACAACCAGATAGACAAGATGTAGATATCGCAGATTGCCTGGATGTAGTACAGACAACGGAAATGATAATTAAAAAAAACAAGTCTACACAATTTCTATATTTAAATTTTCAGCAAATAAATTAACTAAATTAAAATTTATCTACAAATTTTTTGAGTTTTTTTCAGTCTACTAATACTCAGCAAAAATTTTGTGATTTTAGCAAGAATTTTTTTCATTTGCAATGCACTAAGTGTTAGCAAAACTTTTGCTAAGATTACTATTTTTTGTGGTAAAAATCAGTTCGTCAGCAAAAAATGTTGCTGTGTCAGTCTTTACTGACTTTTTTTTTTGAGTGTACATAAAATAAATATGCTTTGTCCATACGTCCATGTGATTCAGTGTATCAAGTTTCATTAAAATATCTAAGTATTTGCGGGCTCTAGCGTGCGAAAATCCCAATTTTGGGGGGACCTTTATATGGACCCTAGGTCCAAACATGGACTGATTTAAACCAAAATTAACAGTCTTCGTCCATGGTCATTTGATATTAGTCATTGAACAAAATTTCATGAAAATAATGTAATATTTACCTTGTGGCACGCGTACGCATAAGGTTACATGTACAGACAGACGGACATCGTTAAATCGAAACAAAAAGTGATTATAAAAAGTCGATCGATACACTAAAAAAAAAGTCAGCAAAAAATGTTGGTGTGTCAGCAAATTTTTAGTCAGGAGCGTGCTTGCAAAAAAGTTGGTAGTTTCAACAAAAGGTTTGCTGAAAATCAGCGAGCTGGTTTTTACCAAAAAAATAGTAATATTCAGCAAAAGTTTTGCTAACACTTAGTTGATTGCAAATGAAAAAAATCCTTGCTAAAATCACTAAAATTTTTGCCGAATATTAGTAGACTGAACAAAACTTGTAGCGAAATTTTACTTTAGTTAATTTATTTGCTGAAAATTTAAATATAGAAATTGTGTAGAGTTGTTTTTCTTTTTTTATCATTTCCGTTGTGTGTACTACATTCAGACAAGCTGCGACATCTATATTTGTCTATCTGGTTGTCGTCCACGCTATAATTGCGGTTATCAGCACAATTTTTGTAGCAAAATAAATTAGTAAAACATTAGTTCAAAATTAGTTTAGTGCTAAAAAAATATAACTAAAACTTTGGCTGAAAACGGAATTTCAGCAAAAAAATTGCTGAAAACTTGTAAACTTGATATACAAGACGTTTTACTAATTTTTCTACTAACTTATTTTTTTGAGTGTACACTAAAGAGTTGGCCTAGTCCAATATTTTTTGATGTTACAAACATCAGCCAAACTTATTGTTCCCTTTCCACGTAGTGGTGTAGGCTATACAAAATTTTCGAAAACAATTTTATTTTTGATTAAAAAAACTTTTTAAGCAGTAATTTTTTTAACGTCGAAGAAAATTTCTTTGTGGGTTCTTTTTTTTTTTGAAAGTAAATAATTTGCGAATAAAATTAAATTTAAAATTTTTTACAGGTAAAAACATTTCTTTCGATAAATTGGACGAAGAGTATAGTGTCCGACCGAACAGTTCGGCCAAAAAGCGACATTTGTTCGGTTTTTCTGTATTTAGAGGCATTTTTGAGAAATTCTGATACTGGGGAAATGTTTATTGAGCCGGTTTAATGCTATTTTGCATGTCAAATTTAACGAAAACCCGTAGTTTAGCTGTAAAGTTAACTGTTCGGCCGCCGAACTTTTTCCAATTTGGCCGAACTTTCGGCGGCCGAAGAGTGAATTCATTGCTTAACTGCGAACTTTTCCCTAAATTTTACACCCAAAATGGATTCCAATCGGCCCAACACACATTCTTGCATAAGCAAAATTTGTACATAATGCTTTAACATACCAAATATAATGGAAATACATTTTGTGGCTGAACTGTTCGGTCGGACTCTAGAAGAGTATATAATGGGCAATTGTTTTCGTCCCAAATATTTATATTATTGAAAATCACACTCCTAAATTTCATATGCGTAATTTCCCTGTTAATATCCGAGAAGATTAAGAGAAATGAAAACCTAACAGTGTGTTTTTGTTGTTGTTTACGATTATGGAATAAAATGGTAACAAAAGCAACGTTGACAATGAAATAAATAATAAACCAAAAATTTTACTATTTTTAGTCCTAAGTTTCCCAATTGCATCTCATTCACTGTTAAATTTCATCCAATTCTCTATATTTTTCTCTCATTCGTTTGTGAAGTTTTGATTGGGAAAATAAGAATTTTAAAGTCAACACAAAATTTTATTATTGCAATATAAAATATTAGGGCCTGTTTATCTATTACGAACATACTCTAGACGATGGCAATTGACAATTACCATTTTCGTAATACATAAACTGGGGCTAAATTTTCATTGCAATATAAAATAGCCAAAAAATTTGTGTTTTTAATTGCAAATACGTATATCAATGCGTTCGTTTACGCAAAATTCTTATTACTTTTACTACAATTGGGAAGTTTTGTTTTCTGTTGTATTACATTTTTCCTGCTGTAGTAAAAGTAGTAACCCAGCAAAAACATGGTAATGACAGGTCATTACCATACGGATTACTAAGTAATGATAGGTCATTACATTTTGCATTACCTTAAAACTCAAAATAATGACTTACCGATAATAAGTTATAGAATTATTTATATATTCGTGCAAAGTAATCACTTACTGGTAATTTATTATATAAGTACTGATTAAGTTTTTTTATATTAATATTTTATTTATAAATTTGTTTTGAACTAAATAGGAAATTTTCCAAGGTAAAAGTTTTTTTTTCCAATATGACCAACTATTTTACAATGTAGGGTAACCACTTATTTCCTAACTTCTGAGTAACCACTTATTCTCTCTTTGTGAGTAACTACTTATTATTTCACTATGGGTAATTCGTTATTCGCACTTTTTTTGTAAGCGAGAGGGTAATGACCACCCATGAATTTTTGGACATCGCGAACAAAAGTAATGTTGCAAGTAAATAGCCTGGTAAGTAGTGAAACCCTTTGTTCGCTACTTACTCGCTTAATTACTTGGTAATGTCTGTTTTTGCTGGGAACTTGTAGTAAGTAATATAAAGGAGTACGCGTTATGTGTCTTAAAAAAATTAAAAAAAAATATGTTAGAAAAATAATTTAGTTAGTCAGTTACCATAACGGAATTTTTTTATTTAAAATTTTGCATGTACACGCAGAGAAAAGATATGGTTGCAATATGATAACGGCTACAAAACCATGATCCCTACTGCCATACATGGTTGTTGCAATCAAATAATTAATGTATTAATCATACTTTACAAGTTATATGGTCGTCTGTAATCATTTTATAGTTAAAATCTCTCCGCTTATCATATTTTTCTCTCGGCTACACTCATATATTATCCGGACAACCATATTCCTCTCTTCGAATTACAATCATATTATTATTTGTACTGAGAGATATCATGTTCACAATCATTGGTATGGTTTCGACAAATATAAGATGGTCAGTATATCTTTTTATGAGCGTCATTGATCAGTTAGCGTCATTCTTGTTTCAGATTTTATGAAAATAAGTTATAAGACGCAATCAAAGATAATAATACATAATAAATAAACAAAAAACAAAATATAGAAAACAACTTACTGATATTCATTTTAATAGTGACATTGTTTGTAGAAGAGAAGCCCAAACCACATAGTGGAAGTGCCAGTGGACAGTGGCAGTGCTGTCAAATTTTGTTGTTGAATTTCTCGAAAACGATTTAATATTTTTAAAAAATCTTATAGCGTGTTGTTTAAAAACAGCTCTTGTTTATTTAGAAACTTTTCAAATTTCTCGGCAGTAACAAATAGAGGAGATACAAAAACTGCTTTATCGACAAAACGTAGCACTGCGGGCGCCACTGCGTTTATGTGGTTTAGGCTAAAGAATTCGGTCTAACCAGGAACTTTCAAATTATATTTTACTTTAGATTGCTCAGTGTTATAAAAAAAGGAAAAAGTGATAAAAAAAAGTTTTTTCTTTTTTTTAATTTTTGTGCTCACGTAGAAAAATTATTGTTGAAGAGCGTCCATAATAAGGAGTGTTACAGCTTTTAGTTTTGTACGAAAATCAAATTGAAGAAATGTACAAAATTGAAGAAAATCTAAAGAGTGCATAAAATAATCATAATATGTTCCTAGTGATCATAATATTAATCTAAGTGATCACAAAATTTTCCACAGGGCAATAATATGATCACTGGGAATATATTATGATCTTCAAGACAATATTATGATTATAAGGAAAATATTATGATGATTTTTGGATGTATCGTGAAATTTTAATCCAGCTTCAGCAAAATACTGGGAAAATACTATAAAGATATAATATGATAATATTGGGAGAATTTTATAATCATAGTGTGATAATTTATTGACCATATTATGATAAATATGAGGTAAGAGTATGATTGTGCCAACTATGTAATAACATGATTTTCGCAATCATAAACCCAAAAATATATGATGCTCTTAGAATATGATCATCCCAACCATGTTTTTTCTTTGCGTGTATGCGCAGACATCTAATGAGGTAGGATATTTGGGAATTTTTATAGGGAGAGTCAAAAAGGGGAAGACTCCCCCTTTAACGATCTGTGAAAACACTTTAAGCCAAAAATCCTAAGTTCTTTATAAAAAAAAACCAACATTTAGTGGAGAATATCTATTTGTCTTCCAATAATGACACGTCCTTATCTTCTCAATCACTTTAAAATATAAAATAATGATAATAAATAAATTAGATATTTATACATTCGACTGCTGCAGCAAGTCATTCATGTTTTTGTCTATCAAATAGTACATGTGCAGATAGCTCAAATGGTAGAACTATTGACAATCTAAAATCTATGGTAATCTGAAAATCCAGGTTCGATTCTTCAATACTAATACGAAAAGTGAATTACTAGTTACTATGACCTAATAACTCGTTATATACCTGGTAATGTTTGCCCATACTGAATCATTACAAATAGATATTCAATTTTATTACTAAAATATTTTCTCTTTATGTACTCAAAACTTTTTACACCACCTTTGACTAAAGTGAAATGACACCACAACAAGGGTTTGTTTAATGGTGGTTTTATTGACAGGATGCTAGATTGGCTGTTAGTTCGAATGTTTCAATTTTGTACTTTTACAATTTTATTTACATTTCGGAACTTTTTTTCAACAACTTTTTGTTTTATTTTACTGATAACGATAACGAATGAATGACTTTTTTAGTCTTTGGCTCTACTGAACTTTTTGTAGATTTTTAATTTACAATGTTTTATTAAAAGACGAAAAAAACGTGAATATAACCGGAAATAGAGTGAAATGAATAAAATTTATTGGCTGTTAGTTAACTTGAAAAAGTGAATTCTGTACAAAACAAAAATAAGCGTTGACAGTTAGGAAATTATAAAAGCTGTTGTGAATGTTAAATAAAAACTAAAGTTTAATTAAATTTTAACAATTTAAGAAATTGTCTGTCAGTTTAACCTACATCCATGTACATACATAAGAGCACACATGGTTGCTAAACATATTTTCAAAAATTTAATTTAAGTTGTCGCAACCATTCTTACTTAGGAGATTCAAGAAGTATAAAACCTTTAAATTGTTTACGGCATTTTTATTAAATTAAATACAATTTTAAATAATTCTTTTTAAGGGCAATTCATACATCGTCTACTCATTTCTACTATTACCCAGTATCGGTGATATAAATTTAAACATTTTTGTGAATTCTGTTTTGAAAATGACATTTTGTATATCCAATACTGGGAAATAATGGATCTGGATGGACAGGGATGGATAGCGTAAATCAAGCTTTACTATTGTGAAATAAAAAAAATACTAAAATATTTTCTCTTTATGTACTCAAAACTTTTCAAATCACCCATGATTACATACATGAGCAAACATCTCATATTCGTTTATTTTAATTTGAAAGGCACTGTCTATTCACAAGCCGTAATAATTCAATTTAATATTGAATTTCGAATAAAACCAAAATGGTGTTTATAGCAACAAGCATAAAATTAAGAACAGGCATGACAAGATTAAAACTCATGAAGAAGGAGTAGAAACAAAACCTGAAGAAGGAGACGAAGGAAAAACTGAAGAAATTAAATTAAAAAAAAAATATATATATTTTCACATGTGCGCACATATCCTTTTTTTTAACATTTAAATACTCTGACTTAAAGTCCCTGGCAACTACAAAAAATGCTTGTTATCAATATGTGTGTAGTATAAGAAACTATAAGCAATTATACGCACCTAAATATGCACAAGATGAATGTGTATTAGGGATGCCGAACGGGACTGGTTTTTACAAATCCTGGGATTCGGGATTTTGAAAATTGAAATCCCGGGATCCCGGGATTTTTCGGGATCCCGGGATTTATCGGGATCCCGGGATTTTTCGGGATTTCGGGATTTTTCGGGGTTTCGGGATTTTCCTGTTTCATTATATTTTTAATTTTAAAAATAAATAGCTGAAATAAACCCTACAAATTAAAATAATTCATTACAAATCTACTTATTTATTTCTTGTAGTATAAAAAAATAAACAAATTAATCCGGATTCACAATGCTGGAGTGTTCAACGCCGCAGAGTGGAGTAGACTAAAGTACAGATGGCATGATACAAAAAATATAGATGTGCGAAAAAGAAAGAAACAAAATCAGCTCAGAGTGGAGTACTACAGCATTGTGAATCAGGCTTTAAACGAAAGTACACCCATAGAAATAAGTACGTAAAAATAGCAGAAAAAGTTACTAGTAATTAGCAAAAAAGTTTCGCCATAAAAACTACCGAAATCAGCAGAACGTGTTTGCTAAATAATTGTTAAATTTCCGAAATATAAGTAATATACTTATAAGGTTAATTCAATTAATTACAAATTACAATTTATCTCTGAAACTTCTGAGAAAAAAACTTTTTAATTAAAAGTAGCAAAAACACTGCTATGTCTACAAATTTTTAGTTATATTTGTCTAAAATTAATTGAATGCCCATACAAACCTCTCTGCTGAAATCATCAAAAATATTAAGTGATATTATATTGGATTCTTTAAGTGTACTAATATAAAATATTGAGCACATCTCTCTGCTGATTTCAGAAAGGTAGATGGTTAGGTTTTACTAAATACTTTAACAAAAATTTTCTGTTTTTGGTACACTAATATTTGGCAAAATTATTTTGCATGAAGTTAAGATTTCAGTAAATCATCACTAAAATTAATAAAAACATGTCCGTTAAAAGATTGCATAAATCCGAATTACGGTTTTTAATAGTTTTAAAGCTGAATAAAATTTTTTTAATTATTTAGGTTTATATTCAGATCTATTTAATGTGTGACAAGGTTTTCTAGCCAAGAATCGGACTATACTTTCCCAAAGTTTTAGACATTCTGAATCCGATTATGAAAAAAAATAAATTTCTGGAAGTTATAGGACCTCAAATGTACCCAAAAAACGTGTTTTTGCACTTCTAGGTCAGATTCGGATTCAGCACGTCTAAAGCCGTCGGAAAAGTAAGTCTCATTCTTGGTTAGAAAATTTCATCAAATTTTGTCGGCCTGTGTTATTTACGAATAGTAGAAATTAGTTTTTTTTAATAAAATTTAATAAGATATTAGACTTTTAAGTGATTTAGGTCGAATATAACAATAAAAATATATACAAAAAGTGATAAAATATGCCAAATAATGAAATCGGAAATCCCGGGATTTTTTCAAGAACAATCCCGGGATTTCGGGATTCTTAAATCCCGAAAATCCCGGGATTTTCGGGATCGGGATTTCGGGATCGGTATCCCTAATGTGTATGTCTGTAAACAGGATGAACAGATATGTTTACAAGTATGTAATAGTATATATTTCGAATTTGTATAGGTATTGTTTCAAAATATTTGCACATATCGTATGGTGTACACTTCCTCCAACTAGGGATTGTATCTCGGGTTTCACGGGAAACACGATGGATTTAAAAAAAGCATAATTAAAACGAGTAAAAAAAGTCAAAGTTGGGCATGCCTACTATATGATACCCTACACCATACTGTTTATAAGGCATACGAAACTTGAATGGGTTCACGCCATAAAATCGCCCTGCAGGAAACATATTTGTTGGTAATATGCATATATATATATATTAGAGCGACTAACCTTATATGGACAGAAAAACAATAAAAAAACTGCCCCCGTCAAAATATACCTTGGTTTGTTTTATGATGATTCTCAAAATATTTCTGCTCTAGCAGTGGCATCTCACGAGAAGCCATGTCTGGAGATCCTATATACACCGCTGAACGCGGCTTTCATATACCCATATTGTGTATGTTGTCTTTAGTTAAAATGCAAAAGTCTTCCAAAAACTGAAAAAGAGATTTTCTAAAAATGGTACAGCTCGAGAGATGTCACTGCTTGACCGAAAAAATTTTTAATTAACGATATAGCAGTGATAAATATCGATATATTAAAAAAGTAGGATATCACTTTGTTCGTATTAAAATGTAGGTTTAGAAAAAGAAATTAAAAAAAAAAAAAATTTCGAAGTAATTCTCACTTTTCAAAAAGTCAGACCCCTTTGATTTTTTATTTTTTTTTAAATTACTAAAAATCAGGGACGTAACAGTTATAACTTTTATTCAAAAAACTGATTGTTTTACAATTATTTCTTGTTTGAATATTTTTAATTTTCTGTGTATTTGCTGTGTTTGATTTTTATTTTTAATTCAAACAAAAACAATCCAGACACGATTTTAATTTTTTCAAAAATAATGAAGGTTATTTTGTGATTTTTTTTCTTTATCAAAAAATAACAATTAAGAATATAAATCAAAAGCCATAGAACTAGGGTTTTTCTTTTCCAGGACTTTTTTATTTCCCGGGACAGCGGGATTTTTTCTGAATTTCCCGGGATCCCGGGAATTCCCGCTCGTTAGAACATGAATATATCCGACGTATGTTTACTTGAAAAACTCGATATCTATAAAAAAAACTTACGTCAAAGTTCATCTTTTGGTTGCAGTCATGAGAAAATCTACTTAATATATTTTGAAATAAAGGCTTAATATAAAATATCCATATCTTCAACTTTTTCCAGATCAATTCGTTTAACATTTTAAATAGCGAACTAATATGCAGGTAATATATTTGTATGGAAAGCCGTCTTAATTTTAAAACAACTCTTAGAAATGCATTAATTAAATATTAATTCGCGGTTTAAACGGTTAAACAAATTGAATCATAAATTCTTTCAGGATATAATGGAATTGTTAATGGGTGCAAATTTGTATCGGACCAGCTTTAGAATCAGAACTGAGATCGATTTTTTGATTAAATATGGAATCCAAAAATTTATATTTCTAGATATTTTGTTTCTATGCAGATTTTCAGAAGTATTCGTCTATTTTTATTAAAAAGTTTAAAAATGAGTATTTTTCACACAAATTTTTAGACAAATCGTCTAAATCTTTTTATAAAAATAGACACTAAAATATTATTAAATAGTTTTATAACTTTAATTTGTATTTTTTGAATAGAAATTTTTTATGGCACAACTACTTAAAAAAATTATTTAATTTTCATTGTTGCATTTTTTTTAAATTAACATATAAAAAATCCAAAAGGTCAACAATATTTAATCTAACAAAAACATAAAATTTGAAAAATACAACTGAAATAAAGGAATAGCAATTGAAATTTAAATGAAATTATTTGAAGTAGGTAATAAAAACTCAAAACACTTACATCAATTGAAAATACGAAAATATTATAATTTTTTTTTTAATTTTAATGCCGAGTTTTTTTGGAGGTATTTGGAGCTGAAATACTGATGTTGAAATGTTGTTATTGATTGCTTTATTTGAACAAAGACCATCATTAAAAAATATAAAATTTCCGAGGTGCGAGTATTTTTGTTGGTATTTAAAGTTAATAATGTCTAATAAAATTTTTTTACGCTTTAAATAAACCCAAAAAATTTTGCCAAAAAATTTTTTTTTTATATTATATATTATATTATTAAATTCTAAAACGCATTTTTTAATTTTAAATATTTTTTATTTAAATTATTTTTAAAACAATCAATGTTTTTAATTGAAATAAAACTTCCAAAATTTTAATATACTAGCTAAAACTTATGTAAAAGAATAAAAAAAATCCCGGGAAATCCCGCACTAAATTCCCGGGATTGTGGGATTGAAAAAAGGGCGGGATTCCCGGGAATCCCGTCCCGGGAATTCCCATAAACATTCCACATAAACCCATAAACATTCCACATAAACCCTACATAGAACCAATGAATTCAACAATTATAATATCCTGATGAGGTCAACTAGTGTTGATAAAAGATTGAACAGTGATTTAAAGTGAGTAAATATGTATATTCCAGCAACTTCCAGCATTCAATTTAGGTCAATTTTTAATTTTTATTTTATTATCAAATAAAAAAGTTAGTGCTTAATTTTTTAAAAAAAATCATTCTGTAACTTTTATAAAAAGTTTTGAAATAAAAATCAAAAAACAACAGAAATTTATAGAGTAAAATATAAAAATTGAAGAAATTAAAATCTTTGCCAACTTTGTGATTTTTTTGTGCAATATGATTTATAAAATATAGTGCATTATTGAAATATTATAATTAAATAAATTTGGATGGTGACTTTTTCAGAAATATAACAGTTATTTTGGGTATCTGCTAAAAATCTATATGCAATTTTCAGTAGAATTATTCTCTGACGTAGGTATAGTTAAAAAAAAACTATGCGTTGGCCACTTTTTTTTATATTTTGTTGCCCATGTGAAAAACTAAATATATATGAACATACATGATCATACATTTACTTGTATATGATAATGCATGGGCATACGCGATTATATACGTCCATGCATTGTTCAATGTATGACCATACATGATCTCATATATTTCCATATATCTTTGGATCCGAAATTTGAGGGATCCAAAGATATAATATTTCTCAAAACAGATTTACAAATGGTAAACCCACCATTGAATTCGAACAAAAAAAAGAAAGAATTCAGCGTAGGTATATATCGGCACTTAGTGCGAATATGAAACCACAATCCAGAAAGATTACTCATAGCATGTCGTTATGCTTCGAAGCGGCAAGGAAACAATGATTTATGTAACATTGTTAATGAAGTACTTAATTCCCCAGAGCAACCAAAAAAAATAAGTAAATGTATTAAAGTCGCGAGTAGTATGAGAATGAAAACACCAGAAGGAGCTTTGTCTTTTCTTTTAAACAACTCGATGCAAAAACTAGTGTACCAAAATCTGCATTTGGAAAGTAGAAATTGTATAGCAAATATATGGCCACCATACAATCAAGTTAGAGATGCTAAGTCACTTGTGGACCACCAAAAGAAGCTATTGTTATAACCGAGAAAAAAGCTATGGTAACTAAGCAATCACTATTAAACTATAAAGCCAACTGACTTGTTCAGTTGCAGAATGATGTATTAGTTCATCACATGAAAAATGAAGAAATTTCAGAAATAGGTATTGTGTTAGTGTGTTCTTGGGAAGTACAGGTCATTCGACTTATAGGCAACATTTCGAATCCACAAACTATAATGAAAGTCCAAACGATGCAAACATGTTTATCGTATCCAGCGTTGCCAGAAACGTTTGTGCTCATATCCCCATTTGACAAGTTGAAATCCGCAAAACAAATTTCGAAATCCCCAAATATTTCCCCAATATTGTTTTTAATACGAATTTGAAATAAAAACGCATTTTTATTGAAAATTAAATTTTATTTGTTAATATTAGAGATAATTATTTTTAATCAATCAATCAATCAATTCAAGAAAATATTAATATAGTCTTAAACTAATATAAAAACATTAAAATGCACACATTCAGTCAGATTAGGTATGCATTATTTTAATTGGTTTAGGAAAAACTTATCAGATTTATTTTTACTATGAAAAAATATATATCGGCCATACCACGACAAAATCTGATATACCCTGGAACCCTATGTACCCATTTAAAGACTGCAGTTTTTATTTTCTAGAAATTCTAAATAATCCCGATTGTAAATTTTCGAAAAATGAAAAATTACAAAAGGTGTGTAAGTTTCAACATTAATATTTCCTTTAATATTCATTCACGGAATACAATTCTTTTAATGTCAAAATGTAATGTATATTTCCAAAAAATAGCCACTCTTGATTTGAAAAAAAAACGCATATTTGCAATAAATGGGATTTTTACTAAAAAGTAATTTTTTTCTGTAAGCTTCTTTTCAATAAATCATAAAAAATAGTTAAATCACGGGACACAAAAAAGATGAAAAGTCCTTCTTTGAGGGTGTGGTAAACTTTGCATGCTTTGTACAAGGCACCATGCTTAGAGTGGTCTACAAACCATATTTTGGTTTACTTGACGTCTCCACGAGTCATAAAATTAATGTTAAAACAAGATTTAGGGAATATGCAGACTTGTCTGTTTAATAACCGTTCAGTCATTTAAATCGGGCAGATTATAATATGTTATATATGTCATTTCTTTAAAATTTCTATTATTGCCAACTTTAAAAAGTAGTTTAACAAAATAATGTACATCAGAAAAAATATATATTTTAAATTAAGATGAAATACACAATATACAAAAAAAAAAAAAAAAATAGAAATCGCCAAAAATACATAAGAACATGGGTAAAATCCCCAACATTTTGTGAAATCCCCAAATTTCTCTGACCCCAAACCGAAGTGGAAATCCCCAATTTGTGGCGAAATCCCCTTATCTGACAACACTGATCGTATCACTTATTCCCTTGCGGTTACTAACCGAAGATAATGTTATAATTTTGAGTAACGTTCCATGAAAATTATCTGTTCCAAAAAATCGGTTGTAGAATAGCGATTTTTCCTTTACAACCTCTTCTACTGTCAATTCTAACACCGATTATTTTTGTTTGAAATTGTCCCAAAAGCAACCACTTCTATAGCTTCAAAGTGGAACCAAGAAAATTATCTGTTCCAAAGAATCGGTTGTAGAATAGCTACTTTTCCTTTACAACACCTTCTTCTGTCAATTCTAACACTGATTATTTTTGTTTGAAATTGTCCCAAAAGCAACTACTTCTATAGCTCCAAATTGCAACCGGTTGCCATAGAATCAGTTCTGGAACTAGTTCTAGAACATATTCCACGTCACTCACACCTTCCATATAGGATTCCTAGAACTGGTTCCGGAACCAGTTCCGTGAAATCGGTTGCAGTGCAACCAGTTGCAGAACTGGTGTGGTTGGCTACCAATTGTAAAAAAATTTCCTGAGACAATTTACAAACACTATAAATAACACTACATAATAGAGTTTGCTGTTCGGTTTTAATCGAAACCGAACCCGCGGTTTTTCAAGCCTCAAAACCGAAACCGAAAACCGACAAAAATAAGTCGGTTTTTAACAAATACTTAAAACAATTAAAATAATTAATTGAACTACATATATATTATTGAGTCTTGAATTTCGAAAATGGCTCAGCTCCTATTTTACAAAATTCTTTATTTAATTGTAATGAACAATTTCTCCATTAAATATTTCTTTAAAGACTTTTTTGTTTTTATTACTACAGATAATATAAGCTGAGGATTATAATTTTAGAAAAAAAGTGCACCAAAAAGTCATGTACTTTAAGAGATATTGAGTTTCATGTATTCAATTCAGATTTCACCGCTTATTTTGCAAAAAGTTTTATTTCGTAGTCCGCGAAATTTATTATATAAAATTTTTATTTTATATTGTTTTAAACATTCAAAATTAAACTCTTTAAATACAGCTTCATTTGCCGAAACAAGAATAAAAAAATTTAATTTATTACGGTTTTCGCGTTTTCCCCCCGGCAATGGCGTTATTGCCTTTATTTCTCACTCGAATTCAATCGAATTTTTATAAATATCTTGAATGTATTAAAATATTTAATTTCTATACATATTAAATTATTTTAAAACAATTCTATTAATATTACAAGAAAACCGAAAAATAACCGAAACCGCTGTCTTTTTAATTTTGAAAAACCGAAACCGCGGTTTTCAAATTTTTCGGTTTTTAGCAAAATCTACTACATAACGATAAAAACTATTGCCATACACTTTTCGCTATTTTTAACCTTAATAGATGGAAAAGTGTTAAATATCGTAACAGGAACTAAATCTATGCAGATATGTCCTATATGTCATGCCATCCTTAAATCCTTTAATGATTTATCTAATAAGTCAAAAGAAACATTTATCCCAAATTCAAAATCATTAGTTTACGGTATTAATCCATTACATGCGTGGATACGGGTTTTCGAATATTGCCTTCATTTATCGTACAAACTAACTGCAAAAACCAGGCAAATGGGATCCAATGAACAAAAAGCTGCTCTTCCTGAAAGGAAAAAGGAAATCCAAAAAGCACTTTGGGGAAAAAATGGCGCTGGAAGTGGACAAGCCGAAAGCAGAAGGAGCAGGTACAACAAATAATGGAAATACTGCCAGAAGAGCATTCAAAGATCCCGACAAATTTGCAAACATTCTCGGCCTGCATTGCGAACTAATTCGTAATTTTAAAAATATCTTAGTTTCATCTGCCAATCGACCCACATAAATAGTCGTTCCAATAGAAACTTCTAATCATATACACTCCATTTCATAACTATAGCCGCACTATAAAACAGCTGATATATGAGGTTCTAAATAATTTAGACATACAAAAGACCTTAAACTAAAAGTTACATCTAAAAGACATATCGCACTTGATAAACAAGAGGATATAACTCAAAATTTTAAAATTTTCAGTAGAGGTGAAAATTTTTTTTAAGTCGAAGTGGTCGAACTCTTTGTAAAAGACGATTTCAATTTTTAGACGTTATTAACTAATTCGAAAATATTTTTAAATTTTTTTTTCCTGAAACTACATTTAAAAACGAACAAAATGATATCCTACTTTTTAAGATATCGATTTTTATCTGTTATTACAAATTACGGATTTTTTAATAATTGTCGCTGCTGATTTCAGCAAAACATTTTACTAATTTTTCAAAACCGAGTGCTAAATTTATCAGAAAAATATACTAAAAAAAAAAAATTATTTACAAGAATTCGTTGATTTTTTTCAATTCTTGTTTAGTTTATATTTGTTACTCTTGATTAATTCTTAGTTTGGAAATAACGCCCAGAAAATTTTATTGTATCTCCAATGCACAAAAAGGTAATAACTGGAGAACCGTTTGTAATTTTGACTCCAAATTTCAAGTACGATGAAGTTATTGTACGCTTGTTACAATCGAAAGAAAAAAAAGTTTTTTTTATTATTTTTTTTTTAGATTTTATAGTTTGTTTATATTTTAGTACACTTTTTTTGCTAATTTAAGCAGATTGATTTTAAATTACAGTTTACAACAATTTACTGAAATTTAGTAGCTGCAACTAATTATTTATACTAATTTCATTGTACTAAAATTATGATATTTATTAAGTTTTTCAACTGATTTTAGCAAATCGATTTTGAATTGCAGTTTACATAAATTTTACTAAAATTTAGTAGTGGCTACTAATTTTTTCTACTATTTTTATTGTACTACAGATCAGCAGACATGTGTTGCTAAAATTAGCAAAAAACACTGCTGGGCTCAAAACACCAACTTTTTCAGTAGCCATTACAGAATTGTTTGGTTGAGTGTAGGTAGACATAGCAAAATCACAATAATGGGTACTCATTAAAACCACCTAAATAATAAAGTGATTAAGCGAGTAAGTAGCACACAAAGGATTTCACTAGATACCAGGCTATTTACTCGCAGACATTTTTTTGTTCCCGATGTCCCAAAATTCATTACCCTCTCGCTAACAAAAAAGTGAGAATACTGACTTACCAGCATGGTTACTAAGATAATAAGTGTTTAGTCACAAAAATAGAACAAGCAGTTACCCAGAAGTTAGTAAATAAATGGTTACCCTACATTTTAAAATAATTGGTCAAATTGTAACCACAATTGGCTTACCGTTTGTTAAGTTTGTTCGAATTAATTAATTTTTCTCCAAATTGAAGGGCGACCACATTTGACTTACTAAAATTTAAAAATTTTCGCCAGATTTGCGAATTTATTTTTTATTTTTATATATGTTTTATTTTTTTATTTGATATTTTTTAATTTGTTTTTTTTTGTTTGAAATGTTTTTAATTTGATTAAGTTGCGTACGATGAGATTTGATTGAAAATTAACCGAGTTAATAGAGATGGAACTTTACGAAAGTTGACTTAAGCTAAATATGGGTGCTTTAATGTGTTTCCATAGTGTCAGTCTTTCCATTAATCCAACTTTGCTAAATATAGTTGGGCCTTAACTTTTTATCCCGTAAATTTTTCTATTAGGTTGTAAAAATTTACAAAAAAAATAATAAATGTAATTTTAATAAAAAAATATTAAATCGGTACTAAGGCGCGGATCCGGGATTCACACAAGGCGGGGGAAAGGGAGCGGGGGTTAAACATTTTTCGTATCTTATACAATATTCCTATCTGTAGATATCAAGGAAGTAACAGTTATAACTTTTATAAAAAAAATGATTGTTTTACAATTATTTCTTGTTTGAATATTTTTAATTTTCTGTTTATTTGCTCTGTTTGATTTTTATTTTTAATTTAAACTAAAACAATTCAAACACGATTTTTATTTTTTCAAAAATAATAAAAGTTATTTTGTGATTTTTTTTTCTTTATCAAAAAATAACAATTAAGAATATAAATCAAAAGCCATAGAACCAATGACTTCAACAATTATAATATCCTGATGATGTCAACTAGTGTTAATAAAAGATTGAACAGTGATTTAAAGTGAGTAAATATGTATATTCCAGCAACTTCCGGCATTCAATTTAGGTCAATTTTTAATTTTTATTTTATTATCAAATAAAATCTATCTTGCTTAACTTTTTCAAAAAAATCATTTTGTAACTTTTATAGAAAGTTTTAAAATATAAATCAAAACACAACAGAAATTTATAGAGTAAAATATAAAAATTTTAAAAATTAAAATGTTTGCAAAACTTTGTGATTTTTTATGCAATATTAATTATAAAATATAGTGCATTATTGAAATATTATAATTAAATAAATTTGCATCAATTACGGTACGATGCCATGGTAGGATACAAGAATATAAGGGAATTTTCGCAGAAAAAAAAAATAAAAATGTGAATAAAGAGGCAAAAAAATCTTTAAATTATGAGGAAAAACAAGAAAAATATTGGTAATATCAGAAATTAAGAAAGTGCAATAATTTATGGAATATCTGAAAATAAAAATTTTTGAGAATGAAATTTGATCGCTAATTTCTGCTTATTTTTTTATTTTCAATATTTGCATATTTTTTTGGTAATTTTTTCTTAATTCTAACATTTTTTTTAACGTAATTTTTAGTTTCTGCCATTTTATTTTCACTTTTTCCTCATTTTTCGACCGCCATAATGTTTTGTTTGATGTCCGATTGCATATTCTAGTCTTATACTCTTCTTGCTAGAAATAAAAGTTTTAATACATGTTTTAACATAGGTTTGCCAAGTTGTTCCAAAAAGTACCAAAAAAAGGGTTCGGGAAAATCTGCTCAACCCCATTTCGAAATTTTTTTAATGTTAAGATAGTTTTCTTAACTGAAATTATTACAAGATTTTAATGTTCTGCTTTGTAAAAATCATTTAAAAATTAAATAATATTTTAATAGTAAACACAATGGGGATTTTGATATGAAAAAATTCTAAAAACATGATAATAGGAATTTGCGCTAAATTGTAAAATTTTTGCAGTGCCTGTTATAGTTTTATAAGAAAAATTATTCGAAATCCTACAACTTTCATATCAAACCCAGAATATAAAAAATGTATCAGTGTCAGAGTTTTTCGAATACAACAATTTTTCCTAATTTATAGGTTTAATTTAGAAGAAGTGCTTAAAGGGCAGTTTTATAATCAAAACCAGAGTCTTTGAAAACTTCTTATTTAAGAAAAAAAACTATCTGAGAACAAAATATATAAGAAAATATCAATCTTTGTTCTGACTATAAAACTGGCCATAAATATTGCAACTTTAAAATAAAGAAATAATTTTATAAGAAGAATGTCTTAACAGTTGAAAGGTTTTCATATTGAAAAAAATATTTTAAATTTTACAAAAGTAAACAGCTAATGAGGAAACTATCCCGATGGGTTCGTTCCAACCCTAATGAAATTCAGATATGTGGTAGAGCTCTACGGCAAAGGACGCCATAAATCCAAGTCACAACAAAACCTCCTACTATTACCCGGTAATGAGTTTTGTAAGAAGAAGTTAAGATATGTAACCTCTTACTTTTCTATTATAAAACATATTATTTTAGCAAGGGCATGTCAATCGTGGTAACTCCCTAAAAAAACATTCATTACCTCTACACAGAGAGAATTCTGCTTGACGATTTTTAATGAGATTTTTGACTAAACAAATGAAGTTTTCTTTACAAAAAAAAAAAAAAAATTAAAAATTTATTAGAATTGATGAAAAAGCTTCATATATTTTATGAAACATTTTCATTGAGTGTATGATAATTTTTATAAATAAAATTAAAATTTTCACAATATTTTGTGAAAGATTTTATTAATGCAATGAAAAGATTCAATGGACAAATTCCAATGAAACTTCACAGCGTATATTAAAAGTAATGAGTTTTTTTCAATTTAAATATTTTTTTATTTGTGTATTAAATCAAAATTAACAAATTTTTAATGCTACATTTCCAATTAACCAAAAAATAGTAGTTTTTAAAAACTACTTCTATTTAGGCTGGGTACGAACCGGCTAAATAAAATCTAAACTAAATTCAGCTTTCCAAATTTCTATGAAATTTGAAAAAGTTTCCAAAAAATTTTCAAACAAACTTTAAACTCTTTTGTCAATTTGTATTTAGTTTAGAATTTAATTAGCCATCTCGCACACGGCCTTATTTGTCAAATTCAATACAAATTTTTAATCAAAAACTAAAAGTTTTTAAAAATACCAGTTTATTTCGAATAAAAAAAACTTTTAAAACACTAGAAAATATGCAATTGATATTCAATTTGTTTGCAATTCCTTTGAGATAGTACGAAAAAGCTTTCAAAATATTTTAAAAGAGGTAAAAGGGGTAATTTTTGCTCAGATGTTTAGATGTGTGATTTTTTTTTAAAGAAAATATGACTCCAAATCTTATATTTTTTTAATGTCTTAGAATTAACAAATTTGTTTTTTAAATTGTAAAATTTTTCTACAGTAAAAATTCCAAAAATTTAGAATATGAGATTTTTCATATCAAAAAATCTGTGAGCCAATATTATAAAAAACCAAATACTTAATTTACATTTTTGCGATATTTTAAGGTGTTTCTGAGCTTTACTTACGGTTGAGATGGTGATCCTAAGACCATGAAATTTAAAAAAATTAATTAAGAAGTTCATTTAAGAGATTTCAATAGTAGTGCACTTAAATTAAAAAAACAAAAAAAAACTTTTGTTTTAACTTTAAATATAAGGGCCAGTTCTATAGTCAGAACTAAGCACGATTGTTTTCAAAAGTTAGTAATTTCGTTTGAGATCGATCTTTGTTTTGACAACAAAACTGGCCCTAGACTGAGAGAATTATCCTTCATGATATTAATGATATAATTTCACAGAATTTTTTTCGTAGAACCAATGAAGCATTTCATTATGTATATAATATTTAATTAATATTATGAAATTTTTCATAACTTTTCTTTCATAAAATTTCATAATTTTATTAAAAAATTTCATTGAATTTCATAAATTAGATCTCCATAAATTTAATGAAAATGTTCTTTATATATATGAAACTGTTCAATAGTATTTACTTTTTTTAATTTTTTTATAAAATATCATCATTTCCTGAGAGAATAAACTTTTATAATTTTTTTTTTTTTAATTAATTTTTTATTATTAATTTTGGACTATGAAACTTTATTTATGAAACTTTTTAATTTAATGAGTTCTTTCTTTAAATATATTTTGTACATCCGTAAAATATGCTACGATTTTGTTACGCCTTTTGCATTTGCTAAGTACTTTTTATTTATCCACTCCAGCTTACAACAACCAACTATAATATGTAAATAATAGTAAATGAAATTGCTTCATAGATTTTATGAAGCTCTTCATTGGCTGAATGATTTATTTATTGGATGAGTGGCCTATTAATTTTATGAAGGGTTTCATTAATTTTATGAACTTTTCATAAACATTGACTTTAATGAAACCTGTTTCATAGATTCTATGAAAAGTTTCAATGGACGAGTTCCAGTGACGATTTTCATTGAAACTATGAATAAAGTCATTACTGAAGTGATGAAAATTCTCTCAGTGTAAATATTGATTCTTAAGTAAAATGAATCAAAAAATTTGTTAAATTGCAAAAAAAGGTTAACAGTTTCAATAATAATTCTATAAAAACAAGCTCATTATAAAAAACAATTTTTGAGAATTATCTCTAGAAAAAATGTAGAATCTGTCATGTTTCCTGAGCAAAGAAATTCCTTCTTGAATCTACACAAAATCTCAAAATTTAAAATCCCTGTTAAAATTCGATTATACATGAGCACATATGATTCATGCATGCCCATATGCATGAATTATATGTGTATGCATGCCCATATGCATCAATATATGTTAGCGTGCCCCCACAATTTTTTTTAAATTCGTTTTTTTATTTAAAGTACAGTTTTTTTCGGTTGTTCAACCATTCGTATTCGTGGTTTTTTAACAATTTTTTTAAATTTGCTTTTTCATTTAAAGTACAGTTTTTATAATAAAAGCCTTCACCCACCCACCACAAATAAATAATTCTGCACAACAATGGGTTTAAAATAAATAAATATTTGATCACTTTTTCTCATGAAAGTGGATTGTTAGTAATGAATCCATAATAAATTGCAATATACGTGTGTATGTTAAGATAATTTGGTAAAGTGCGAACTTAGGTAGATATACCCGTAAGTAGTTTTGTTCATTTGCGTTTTGAATGAAAATAAATAACGTAAAGCAGGGTTGGAATGCATTTTATAATACTAAAAATAGCGGGCAAAGCCCGCTACGATGTTAGCGTGCCTTAAAGTTTTTTTTTTAATTCCAGTTCATGTAAAGGTAGACCTGGCAATTCAAGTAAATTCACAAATTCAGTTGGAAAATTTACTGCGTCGGTTTCTTCCACCGGTGCTTCGTTACCTGCATTTTAAATATCGGAATATATAAGTTCCATTCTTTTTCAAAGGTTTTTTCTCTTTTAGAAAATTTTTTTAACTTTTTGGAGAGTATGTTTCAATGCTACATAAGTTTCATATTAGTGTTTGAATAGGTAATTAAAAGGGATTCTTCACCCCTTTTTGTTTCTCCCAGTAAAAATCCCAAATATATATAATCTGCCTCAATCACATGCGAAATTTCAAGTACCAAACTCCGGCAGTTTGAGTCATTCAAATTCCTTTCCCTTTTGTTTAACAATTTCAGTGTTCCAATGCAACTCCTTCCAAGATTCCATTTCGTCCACCATTCCATTGCATTTCGATCCCATTATCTGTTATTTCAAATCCACTCGTTTCCCGTTTCATTCCATTTCGTTCCTACTGTCTTGTGTATCGATATTGATATCAGTCGCTTCTCTTCTCTTTCCATTCCATTTCTTTGCACTTGCTCCGTTCCATTCCTCTTTTAACTGCAGTGTTTCAATTCCACTCGTTCCCCATTCTATGCCATCTCGCTCCTCATTCCATTTCGTTCTATAGTTCATTCGTTTTCGTTCCCTCTTGCAATCCATTTCCATTGTCTATAATTTAAATTCCACTCGTTCAACGTTTATATCCATTTCGTTCCACTTGTGTAGTGTTTCAATTCCACTCGTTTCCTATTTAGTTTCTTAATTTTAGTGTTCCATATACACTCGTTCTTTAAATTTTAGGTTTCTAGCTAAAGACGCAAATGTTCAGGGGAGGGGCAATTTTCCCCTTTTGAGCCACTATTTTTACCACGTTCCTGTCCAAAGTCCTAGAGATGCCTTGTCGATAATTTAGCCCATACTCCAAGGAAAACTATTATAGATTACGGGTTTCTAGCCGAAGGGTTCGGTTAGGCTATCAAGGGGGAGAATTATTACGTTTTTACCCCTCCCGGTAGGAATTTACAAAAATTCCGTCTTAGAGGACGTCTGCGTTGGAGGAGGAACCTACTACATACATAATTTTAGGTCTCTATATCCAGCAGTTTGCCCAACTCGGCAAGGGGGAAGTTTTTTCACTTTTTACCCCTCCCGGTTCCAAATTTCAACTTCCTACCTCCAGCAGTTGGGCAGACCTTTAAGCGGCACTTTTCGCTTCATTAATCCCCATTTTTGTAATGTCCCTATCCAAAATTCCACAAAGCACCTTCCCGATAAGTGAGCCCATACTCCAAGGAACATATGTTTTACATTTCAGGATTCTAGCCAACTTTTACTTTTTAGGGTAGTAATTTCCGAAAATCCATCGACAGCGAATTTCAGCTTCCTAGTTCCAGCAGTTTGAGCAGGCTGTCAAGTGGGACACTTTTTCTTTTTTTGTCCCTCCCGGTTGGAATTAGGCTGGAAGAGGAACCTAAGTACCGAATTTCAGCTTCCTAGTTCCAGCAGTTTGGACAGGTCGTTAAGGGGCCACTTTCCCTTTTTGAGCCCCTATTTTATAACGACCCTGTCCAAAATTCAAAATACTATCTTTCTAATAAGTTAGCCCTTACTCCAGGGACCCACATTTTAAATTTCAGGTTTCTACCCGAAGGGGTTTTTACCGGCCACCAAGGGGAGGCTTTCTTCTTTTTGCCCCTCCTTTTAGGAATTTACAAAAATTCGATCTTCGCGGCTGTCTGCGAAGGATGAGGAACATTCAAACCAAATTTCAACTTCATTGCCTCAGCGGTTTGGGCAGGCCATTATTGGGGACATTTTTCACTTTCAACCCACATTTTTACTATGTTTCTGTTCCAAAATAGAAAAATTACGTTGCCGGTGAGTTAGTCCTACTCCAGGGAATACATATTTAAAATTTTAGGTTGGCCGGAAGGGATTGGGCAGGCCGTCAAGGAGAATACTTTTCCCCTTATCTCCCTCCCGATAGGAATTTCAAAAATTCCATCTAAGCGGACGCCTACACAGAAGGAGGAACTCACATACCGAATTTCGGCTACATAGTTTCAGCAGTTTGGGCAGGCCGTCAAGGGGGAAACATCCCCCTTTTGGGATATCCTCTAGGGAATTCCAAAAATACAAACTTATTCGATGTCTACTACAGTGGAGAAATCTTTATGCCAAATTACAACTTCTTATCTCTAGTAGTTTGGGCAGGCAGTTAATGGGGACACTTTTCCAATTTGCGAGACCGTCTATGGGGACGTCTATGCCGAATATATTTGGAAATTCCGGTAGGAATTTCCAAAAATCCCGTCTTAGCGGACGTCTATGCCGAATATCAAGAAACCTTGTTTTATTGGAGATATCCGTGGGGGGAGGAAAAAAAGTACTTTTTGTGAAATTATACTTTTTTAAATGGAATTTTTTTGAAAAATCGAAATTTTTTGGAGAAAGATACTTTATTTTTACAAAGTACTTTATGGAAGAAGGTACTTTTTTTGAAAAAGTTATTTTTTTTAAGAAAAATTTATTTTTTTTGGAAAAATGTACTTTTTTTGGGAAAAAGTCCTTTTTTGGAAAATGTATTTTTTTGGAAAAAGGTATTTTTTTGGAAAAATGTATTTTTTTTTGGAAAAACGTACTTTTTTTGGATAAGGTACTTTTTTTGGAAAAAGGTACTTTTTTTGGAAAAAGGTACTTTTTGTGGAAAAAGGTTAGAAATTGTGTAGAGTTATTTTTCTTTTTTATCATTTCCGTTGTCTGTATATCCAGACAAGCTGCGACATCTACATCTTGTATATCTGGTTGTCGTCCACGCTATAAATGCGGTTATCAGCACAATTTTTGTAGCAAAATAAATTAGTAAAACATTAGTTCAAAATTAGTTTAGTGCTAAAAAAATATAACTAAAACTTTTGCTGAAATTCAGTTTTCATTTGAATTGATTGATGAAATTGATGAAAACTAGTACACTGGATATACAAGACATTTTACTAATTTTTCTACTAACTTATTTTTTTGAGTGTAGCAATGGTTCATGTGGCTGAAAAATCATATGCTAGAAAACGGATTCAGTTGTGATAACAGCATTTGTAGCCAATCGAGTGGTTCGGTTGTTTACAGGCAATTATATATGTGTTTATAAACTACTATACTTATGTTTGAGGTGTGTTTCCAATTATTTTATTTTTATCGTTATAATATGTATGTCTCCAGGCAAACACTGTAATGTTTATATGTTAGTCATATTTTCCCACTTAAACAAAAATATATTTTCATTTTTATTTTATCATTATTATGTTTGTGGAGTGCAAATATAATAATGATAAATATATATATGTTTGCCTGCAAACATTTATATATTTGCAAGTAGATGTATTTCATATGATTCAAACGTACATATGTTTACAGGCAAAAATATTATATTTGCTGGCAAACATATTATATTAAAAACACGGCAAATATATTTTGACAGTTCTTCCAAACATATATATATCACCAGCAAATATATTTCCTGCAGGCCGATTTTTTTCAGCGTGTGGTAGCCGAATTTTTCAGATGTGACAACAGGAAACCAATTGAGGCATAACGAATTCGACAATGACAACAGAATTTCAGTTGAATCAAGAATAATTCGGTAGTTTCAACCGAAGAATTCATTTGATGCAACTGAACCATTCGATTGGCTTTCTGGGTGTAGCTGCCAGCTTTCCCTTATGGGAACTTGTATGTAAAAAAGTTAGCAGAAAGTTAGAATACACTTTGTCATTTTCAATATGGGGATAAATGGATATGTGGCACTCCATAATTTTCTTCACCATACACAGAGAAAAGTTTCGTCAGTTTCCAAGTAAAATATGGCTACTACGAACAAAATCGGTTGGTACAACTGAATATAAATTTTTACTACGAAATTCAATTAATACAACTGAATTAAGGTTGCCAAACAAAAATATTTGGGAATTTCCTCTGAATATGGCAACTAAAAAAGACTTTAAAACTCGGTTATCACTTTACTTTTCTATGTGAACTAAGTTTTGGGATACCTGAAAACTTTGAGCCAGCTGAGCTGTTTTATAGATGGACGATTTTTTGCTTGTGAACTAATTTAAGCCACCTTATTAATTATATCTGTATATGCATTATAACTTTTTCCCTATCTCAGATGAAAGAAAACTTTAAATAAAAACAAGAAATAAAGAAGCTTCCGGTACAAATGTCTTGTTCACTATTTGTTTACAGCATGCAGTAGTAGTCTTAAATATACAAATACGGCAGTATCAACCAGTCAAATGCGATATGAAAAGTTATTTGGAACAAAAAACACACAGAATGCGGCAAATTTCAATCTTCTTTTGCGGTTTTTTGTTTTTCTTGTTTTTGTTTTGTTGTCTCACTATTACAAATATCACATCCTCTGCAAATTTTTTTAATCATAGTAAGCCAACATACCTCCTAAAGAGACACTATATGTATCCCAATTTGGCGGCAAACAGAGTTTCAAAGATTGAAATGTTTTTCCAATGAATTACATTTTTGATTATCCGCACTGGAAATACGAAGAGACAGGTTACAACAGAAACTCTCAAAAATGAGGCGAATTATAATTCCGTAAGAACTACGAATGCGTTAAAATGATAAAAAAGACAAAACTAAGGGAGGCGAAAAGGTTTGGAAAAAATGAGCCTAAATAGGTGTATATAATTTAAAAATATTCATATTTCTTCAATTCTTTTCTTCTGATTTCTAAACTTATTTATACCATACTCAGGTAAAAAAGTTAGTAAAAAATTTGTAAACATTTTTCAATCTGGCTTTACTATTTTTGTACTAATTTTTAGTACAATTATTTTTTAGTAACTATTTTTGATATTCTTTTATTACAAATTACTGATTTTGTTACAAATTTTCGTTGCTGATTTTAGCAAAACATTTCACTAATTTGTAAAAACCGAGTGCTAACCTTAACAAAAAATATACTAATTTAAAAACAAGTGGATATTTAAGGAAATTTTATTTACAATAATTCTTTGATTTTTTAGAATTCTTCTTTAGTTTATATTTGTTATTATTGATATATTCTTAGTTTGGAAATAAAAGTCAGAAAATGTTATTGTATCCCCAGTACATAAAAAGGTAATAACTGGAGAACCGTTTCCAATTTTTACTTAAAATTTTAAGTACGATGAAGTACCCATAAAATTAGTAATAAAATGATCTTGGAGTTACCCCAGATAGCTGTAAGAATAATACTTTTTATTTTTAATGCAATATTACGCCTTGAATATTATCCACCAGTATGGAAGGTCTCCCTTATTAAAATGATACCCAAGCCAGGAAAAGATCTTTAAAAATAAATTTAAAAAAATTTTAAAAAAATCTAGAAAATTATTTTCTATTTGAAATAATGATAAAAATAAGTCATTATCAGTAACTCATTACTGTATGTTTTAAAATAATGCAGAAGTTAAGTGGGTGTCATTACTGGTAGTCCAAAAAATAATGATAGTCATTACCGTTTCTACACTGGGTAATTATACATTTTTTATAATCAAAAGAAAATTTTTTTTTTATTAAATTTGATTTAATTTTATTTTTTTATATTGTATTTACAACTTGTTTACTATTTATTACACGTCTTTGCCAATTTCAGCAGATCAATTTTGAATTGCATTTTACATCAATTTTGTTAAAATTTTGTAGCGGCTACTATTTTCTCTACTAATTTTATTGTACTACAAATCAGTAGACATTGTTGCTAAAATTAGCAGAAAATACCGCAGGGCTCAAAACAGTTAAATTTCCCGTAATAACAGTAGCCATTACGGACTTTTTTGGTTGAGTGCATAAACACACTCACAATATATTTTCCGTAAGAGATTGAGGTTTATTTAAAAAGTAGTAGGTAAAGTTTGTTTTCAATTGAAGAATCAATTAAAATACATTGAAACATATTGTTTAACTTTTTTTTATCAGTCAATAAGAAACAAACCCCAAAAAATATGTATCGTCTGTAGGAGTTAATATTTTCAGTCAAATGTTCTATTTTTAGTTTTCTATTTTTATAAAAAATAATTTAAATAATTTCGGTTTTATTTTTTGTTAAAATTGTTTCTTTATATATACAAATTTATTTCAATTCAAATTACAAGAAATTCTTTACTCATACACACAAACATAGCCAATAAACTTTCGTTTTCGTTTTTTTTTTGTCAGTTAAAAATTGATGATTGTTTTAACAAACTTTTCAATTCTTTTATTTCTTTTATGGATTGTTTAAACAATGTTTGGAAATAAATAGCAAAATGTTTAGAATATAATGAAAAATCAGTAGTACTTTTTTGAATTGTGTTTTCAATTAATTTAATATGTATTTTAAGTCGTCTTTAACGATAAAATATTGTGAGTGCATGAACTTCAATTCTTTCAAAATTCTGGTGGCAAAATACCACAAATAACATTGTATGCACATTGTGTGTATATTTGCTAAAACTGCAGTTTTTTATTTTTGTCGTTATAGAATGTAATTCACAAGGAATATATATTTAAAGGGACACGTATTTTTTTAGCTGCGCAATTTTACTTTTAGGGGTTAAATAGTGGCGTTGAAAGTGACCCCATTTTTATTGATTTAATTTTCGTCAATTTTAAAATTTTAAAATAGTAGATTTGAAAACAGTGTTTAAGAATTCTGACCTTTTGCCAAAACACAATAGAAAAAGATACTTCTTATCTGAGTTTCTTGGAACTTGTAAAATAAATAAATGTTCCAGTAGTAGATTATTTCAATAAATTTTTAAACTTGGACTAGAATTTCTTGATTAAGTGGTCTGCGACACATCACTTGCCTGGGGAAATTGTAATAACTCGACTGTTTTTTAACCGATTTAAGTTTTTATTGCATTATTACAAAGAGAATTGACTTCAAATTACGATTCTTTAATGCTCTGAATTCGAATTAGTTTTAAAATATCAATGTTTTCGAGAATATGCACAAAAAGTCATATTTTCCCCTTGTTAGCCGAGTGCCCAATTTCAGGTCCGATGCGGCACGCCTTCCCGATATCCGATTTCCCTAATTTTTTCGGGGACATAGTTTTACATCCAAATAAATTTTTCTAGGGGGTAGCATGATCAAAAACTCCAAAAAAATTTTTTTGGAGAACCCTATTGCGCATCCATAGTAAAAACATGATACCTTCCTTCTTGCGCCGCGAGTTTATCAAAATGCTTCTTATCTTGAGCACGCTGTTTGCTTAATATATGAGGATTATATTGTTTAACCTTAATTTGTTTGGCTTTAAAAGAGACACATATATCGCATTGATCCTTGCGGGGCATAAAAAGGCCGTAGTTCTTTTCTTCAAAAAATTTTGAAAAGGTAAAACTTAAAACAGACGGAACTCATTTTTCGGAACAGTATGTCTGATCGTTTCGGTAAATGTCTGCCTTTGTGTTAAATGAAGCGACAATATAAATTTTATTAGTTTCTTTACGGCAGTAAAGACTTTCCGTTTTTGGAAATATTCTTCTAAGTGTATCTTATGATCAGTCTTTTTAGAACCAAACGTGGATTGTTGATTTTGTGCAGGCAACTCATTATCAAACGCGGATCGGTGATTTTGTTAAGGCGACCTATTCTCGAATGGTTTAACGTCAGATTTTACACAACTTTTAACCATGCCACTTTTTATCGATAGAGTTGACAAGAACATGAACCGACACACTTGTAATGATTCATGCTTATATTTTAGTTTAAAGATAAAGCTGTGCTGTTTTCTGTTAAAGCTGTTCTTTTTTTTTTTTTTGCTATCTGCGATACGAGGTTCTTTACAAAAACTCGTTTGGCTTCCTAATTCAGCTTCCAAAACGTTTTAAAAATGATCGACCTAGTTTCATCATCAAATTCTTGGCAGTGTCTTGATTTAGTTTTCATACATAAGGTTGATGAACATTTAGGACCAATTACTTTTCCTGCTTTTGGTGAATTTTGTTTGAAAATTCCCTTAGACGTCGAAAATCCCATATATTCTTGCCCCTTCATTCGCTTTGTAGCATTTTCCACCCTTTTAAACGATTTAAAGTTATGTGCCCTTTTAGATCTACGCCGAACAAACTTATTTTGGCTAAACGGCTCGTCGTCGGAATCTGGACAAAATAGTTTTTCAATTTCATTAAGTACTACTGAAACATTTGTTAATGAAATAACGAACCTGTTATTGGATATTCTCCAGCATCTTCTTCGTCTGACGATGGATAATCAATTGCAATACGTTGTAAAGAATTACGAGACATTTTAACCTATTGGTGGAACACTTTTTATTGCAGTAATTTATAACTCGTTTAATAGCTAAATACGAATTGGTTCTAAAATTGTTATTTCGAATGACAGATTTTAAACTGAATAGTTTGTTATCAAAAACATTTGAATGAAACTTTTTGATAGGGTGCAATTAAGAGAAGTCGCTGAAACAAAGGTGAGAGCAGGTTTGTATAATATTTTGGCACAATTCTAAAAAAACCTTGCAATTATTTTTTTATTTTATTTATTATTTTATTAGCTTAGAATTATAAATTACAAGATAATATATAAAATAAGAGCAATAGCTACTTTGGCCTTCAGCTCCATTAAATATTATATCTTAAGTTATAGTTTAACAATTTTGTTTATATATGGTAATACATATTCGTTGATTTTAAAAAGTTTATTATTCTTTTGATATTTACAGGAGACGGATTTGATAAAGCCTCTATTGGGTAATTGCCATCAAAGCATGAATGTCTTTGGTTGTTAAATTTAGGGCAATATAAAAGGAAGTGAGATGGATTTGGTAGCGGGGATATACATGTACAAAACTGGGGAGTAGAAAGATTCATTAGATGTCCGTGGGTTAGTCTGGAATGTCCAAGCCTAAGTCGTTCAAACTTTACTATGTCCATCCTGCTGCATCCAAAATTATCATTCTTTAAGAATGAGCGTATGTCCATCATAAAGGGATTCGAAGTTTTGTACCAAGTTTTGTGGTGATATTAAATAGATCGGTTCTATAATTTACAGTGTAATTTTTTAAAATATAATTCTTCCAATCCAAGTGGTTATAATTCGGTGTTGCTTTGATAGCCGACCTGGCAACCAGATCGGCAAATTCATCGCCACGGATACCACAGTACCCAGGTACCCAAATTAATATGATATCGGGATGTCTACTAATCAGCAAGTCTCGTTAATATAGTGATTATAGCTGTTAATATTTCCGAGAGATTGAAGAGAGGAAAGGGAGTCCGAACAAATGGCAAATTTTCCCTTTTTCCGAAATATATGTCTAACTGCCTCGTAGATAGCTATTAGTTCCGGTAAGATGGAGGATTTGATCACCCTATTTTCAGTGGTAATAAATTGAGCCATCAAATATTGAGCCATCTGTGAAAAGGAAGGTGAAGTCATGTAATCTATTTTTTAATTCACTACATAATAATTGGCACTGTTCTGCGCCACTTATGGATTTAGTAAAATCATGAATGGAGGTATTAATCGTATCCCTTCCAAGAAGCCATGGAGGTTGTTGTTTCGTACTAGTTCTTACTATTTCCATAGGAAGTTCTAAGCTCTTAGAGATGTCGATAGCGCGATATATGGTAGACGGTAGCTTAGGCCTTCTCCTAGAATTTACACATTTTTTTACCAATGGTAAAATAGGTGTGTCTAAGCTAAATAACAAAGATTTTAATAGCTTTGCGGTTAAAACTTTAGTCTGAGTTTCCAAGGTCAAAATATTTGACTCAAAAAGCATATTCCTAATTGGCGATGATCTAAACGGTCCTAGTGTTAATCTAATCGCTGCATTGACTATACTCTTTATATTGCGTAATTGTGAGTTTGGAAAGTGCCTGTAAATTTCCAATGAATAATTATTTTTCGATAGAATGATAGATTTGATAACGGAAATAATAGTATATGTATTGCAGTTCAGTTTCGGGTTCGATAAACATTTTATGATCCTCAAACGATTTGATAAGGAGGATGCTATGCATTGAATGTGGTGGTTCCACCTGTACCTTTTATTTATGTGTAGCCCTAGTATTCTTAATGATTCTACTTGAATAAGAGTTGTTCTAGAAGAGTTTATTGTGCAATTACAGTTTTTCTTTCGGCATAAATGAATGAGCTTACATTTAGGAATAGAAAGAATTGCTCCCGATATAGACGACCATTCGTTTATTTCCTCGAATAACCGATTTAAATTAATTAACGGGGGTTTTTTCCTTATTAGACTTTACAATCAGATTGAAATCGTCCGCATATGCAATGAAATCGAGCTCCCTTTGTAAAGATATGATTGCACATAACCTATTGTAAGCAATCAAAAAAAGCATGACTGATAGTGGGGAACCCTGTCGGATGCCATTATACAAATGGTGAGGGGAGGAATATGTGCTACCTATCCGTACTATTATCTTCCTATTAGTCATGAAGTTTTTAATATAATTTATTATATTAGGGCCCATCCCCCCAAACAAAAAGTTATTCAACAACGGCATGAATACCGATTCTATCAAATGCTCTCTCAAAGTCTAGAGATATTATTGAAACATGTTTACGTGCAGATAAGCTAGTTGAGATCTGGTGATCTAGATACAGCAATGGGTCGATTGTAGATTTACCTCTACGGAAGCCGAATTGCCGGCTGTCTAAGAGTTTGTGTGACTGCATAAACCACCACAGTCTATTGGCAACTATTCTATCCAAAACAAGAATTAAGAGATATTGGTCGGTATGATTTGACTTGGGTCTTGTCAGATCCTGGCTTGAATATGGGTATCACTATGCTCTTTTTATATTGTTGTGGAATATATGAAGTAAAGATTTAATAAACAAATTTAAAATTCTCTGCCTCATAACAATTGGAAGATTTTTAAGCATTGGGTATGACACTCTGTCCATTCCAGGTGTTTTTCCCATCAATTTTCCCAAAACTGATGATAACTCTAATATATTTATGGGGGCCTCAATAATCTGTGACTTAAGACATGGGATGAACGAGGTACTCGTTTCCATGGCCTTATCTTTGTGTGATATAAAACTTTGAGAGAATTTTGCATCTGACGAATTCCCAGAACAAAAACCTGCGAACTCTTGAGCCATTTCCATTCTATCTGTCAGCATAACATTAGAATTTTCCAACTTAGATACACAGTGTATTGGGTTTGTCACTCTAAAACCAGTAAAGTTTCTGATGTTCGACCAGATCTTAGCAATTGGTGTAGTCGGATTGATTTTGGATTTGCTTAAATTAGACAAAAATGTTATTTTAGTCCACCATATCAGGTACATAAAAATCCTAAAATACGCTGGTAGACTAAAATTACACCAAAGATCGTTGTAAAAAATAGGAGAGTCAAAATCCAAAAGCTCCATTTATTAAAATACTATAATTTTTTCTGGTGGTCAAAAATTAATCTACTACTTTATTTACTTCCCCGTAGTGAGCACGTCCCCAGGAAAATTTTCTGTTCCAAAGAATCGGTTGTACAATAGCTACTCTTCATTCACAACTCCCTCTACTGTCGATTCTAACACCGATTCTTTTTGTTTGAATTTGTCCCAAAAGCAACCCTTTCTATAGCTCCAAAGTGGAACCGGTTGCTCTAGAATCAGTTCTGGAACTGTTTCTGGAACTGATTTTACGTCACCTACACCTACCATATAGGATCCCAGGAACTGGTTCCGGAACCAGTTGTAGAATGGGTGCGGTTGGCTACCGATTGTAAAAAATTTTCTTGGGTTGTTTTATAGTTTTTGATATGAACCGAATTTGGAAATTCCGAAAACGTATTTTAGGGGACACACTAATAAACAAAAATTTAAACGATCTTAATATATTAGGTACAGTTCTATATTATATTGCAGGGTACAATTTTGTTCAATATATCGATACCATAGATACAATAGATTCAATACTCTATATCTGCAAAAATACAATTGTTCAGGAGAGCAATAAAACTAATTCACTTGCTTATAAGATTTTTTTGAATCAATCTGTCTTCTAGAATATTATCTAAAAATGGCAACTTATTCCTATATATACTTATTTTGAAATTATCTACGTTATTTACGTCGCCAATGCAGATATAGAGTTCTGAAATAAAATTTTTATATAATTTTATGATAATACTAGCAGATATGTAGTTTTGATAAATATAAAAAATATGCATTATTAGGAACAAATGACCATGTAAATCTCTCTATACTTTTTGTGGAAAACAATATTATGTGCCTCCAAACATCAACAAACACGGAATTGTTAATCAGGGATGGAAAAGTCTCTTTTTTTTTGAAATTAATAACCCAAGAACTATTATATCCATATCTTATTCCAAAAATGAATGGTTAGTTTGGAAAAAAAATGGGAAAAAAATTTTACAAAAACGAAAAAGTTTGCATTATTATATTCGTTTGCAAAATGTTAATCGCTAATTAAGTTTGTTAATTCATTTTCTGCGACATAAATCCTTTTATTCACAATCCGCCATTATTTGGAATTTTTTTCAATGCGGTGTATTTTAATCCATAATCCAAGACTATTACACTCATATCTGGCCCAAAGTTTGGTGGTTAGTTTGCAAAAAAAAAAAAAAATGCGAAAAAAATTTTGCGAAAAGGATAATTTTACACCAAGATATTCCTTTGCAGAATGTCAAGTTGATTCGCTCTTCTAAGTCATTTTCTACACTTTTTCGCATTCCGCCGTTATTTAGCAATTTTTTAAGTGTGATTTCTTAAAATTTATAATCTAGGGATTGCAAAAAAAAAACACGAAAAAAAATTACAAAGAGGAAATGTTTTGCATTAATATATTTCTTTACAGAATGTAAATCGCTGACTAAGATTTTTAATACAATTTTTGTACCACAAAGACTTTTTTCGCGTTCCGCTATTATTTTGCAAATTTTCGAGTGCAGTTTTTTAAATCCATATTCTAGGGACTATAATACACATTTCATAAAACAAAGTTTGGTAAATAAAAAATCGCGAAATTTAAAATTTGCAAAACATAAAATTTTTGTATCAATATATTTGTTTGCCAAATGTAAATCGCTGATTAATTTTTTTAATTAATTTTTTGTACCATAAAGCCTTTTTAGCCCTTTTCCGCGATTATTTTGCAATTTTTTAAGTGTGGTTTTTTTAAATCTTTAATCTTGGGAATATAATACCAATTTCCACACCAAAGTTTGGTTCTTAGTTTGCAAAAAAAAATAAATCGCGAAAATATTTTGCAAAAAGGAAAACTGCATCATTATATCCGTTTGCAGAATATTAAAGTAAAGTTTGGTGGTTAGTTGCAAAAACAAAATTTCCGAAAAAAGATATTCTCAAAAAACTTTAATGTATACCTTATAGAATTCATATAATTTAAATTTATATGCAGATATAGACTTCTGTATTTGAAAATTAATTTGTTTGTAGATATGGGAAAATGTAAAATGTTAAAAAAAGTGGCAAAGAATGGGTATTTCGCTTCCAAATTGATATCATAGCTGGATATAATATCAACAATGATTTTGCCATCAAAAACTCATTTTGGCCAAAATTGCAGATATAGAGTATTGAATATAGTGTCTCGATATGTAGTAATATTGTATTTTTATTAAATCGATTACCAAAATGTTCCGATAGACCATATTGCATACAAAAAAATTAAGTCTTATGTCCGATAGAGGATTAACAAATAATGAAAAAAGGATACTAAAATACATTTTTTCTTTCTGAAATCTTTCTCAGAGATGTAGCTATCATCAGTGAAGAGTTTGCTATGAAAAAGCCATTTTCGAAAAATCTTCCGATAGAGCGTATTGAATATACACCCTCGATATATTGCTTCTGCCAGGATTCGAAACCGCCATCATCTATCTCAGAATAAACTGTAACCATCACTTCTAAGGTTAATTTTTCAAGCGATAATGCTTTAGAAGCAATAATTAAGTAATTTTTTTGTATTTTGTTCAGAATGACTTGTAAAAAAGCCTTAAAAATATGCAAGCGTATACTTTGGAAGTAATGGGAGAAGTGATTTTTTTTAAGTTTTTCGGAATTACTTTGAAAAAAGCAGTAAAACTACATAACTGATATTTTGAAAGCAATGAAAAATTACACTATGCGACAGTCAAAATCGGGATGGGATGAAACCAACGGGAAATGTTATATCGGTCAAAAAAAAGTTATACGTGTCCCGGCGTTTCGCTGGGTCAACCCTAGGAATCGAGATATATCTTTTTTTTGACATAACTCGAGAACCACTAGTCCGATTTTCCTCAAACAATTTTAAAAAAATTAAAAATTACAATTCCTTTAATCTGTTCATATAACGTTTTTCTATATACTCAACAGTTTTGCCGGTAAAAATAAATGTTTGTTACCGCTACCATAAAAATCAATAACCTTTTGTTTATTACTTTTTTTTAATATTTTAGGCAAAAAATATTTTTTTCTTCATACATTTATTTTTACCGGCAAAACTGTTGAGTATATAGAAAAACGTTATATGAACAGATTAAAGGAATTGTAATTTTTAATTTTTTAAAATTGTTTGAGCAAAATCGGACTAGTGGTTCTCGAGTTATGTCAAAAAAAAAAGACCACCAAAGGTCAAATCGATATATCTCGATTCCTAGGGTTGACCCAGCGAAACGCCGGGACACGTATAACTTCTTTTTTACCGATATAACTTTCCCCGGTAGTTTGAACCCTCCCCGATCACTGACCCCTCCCATTTATCTCAAATAAATAATTTGTAGAATCCAGACAAAAAAATGGATCTCATATTTTACAAACCACTTCTGTATAGTATGAGATCCATTTTTTTTGGTTGGACTCTACAAATTATTTGTTTATATGTAATTGTCAAATTTCCTCTATATGATAATTTTCCAACAACCCATCGGCTGTATGATTCGAACGTGCCCCTATTCCTGCATTACAAACGTAACTATACAAGGGTGCGAGCGCTTAACGATCTGACCCAAAACATATCGTTTTTAATGGTTTTTATTCCCCGAAATTACATATACACAGAAAAAAAATTTAAGACAATTTTAAGAGTTTTAATTACGAAATCGATTATATTAATTAAAATTTTAATAAATTTCTCACCTATCACTCAAAAGATACTATCAATTACTAAAAACTGCATACCAAGGGTGGGCACTAGACCACCCAAATTGGCAAAAGTATTTTTTTGTTCGCTCCACCGGCAGTTTCCGATAAATTGGGCATAAAAATAATATTTGTACAAAAATTGGATCTCTCGGGCGCATATAGGCCAGTCAGTTTGGACTTTTGACGAAAAAATACCATATAAGTATTTTTATGCAGAATGAGAGGACAAACACTCTCTTCATACTAATCTTTGGTCTAAGTATTACTTCTCGTGGCGTTTTAAGCGGATAAAATCAAAATTTGTGTTAAGACTTCATTTTAAACGGCCCTCGTTAAAATTTTGACAGAGCGGTTATCATTTTCTTGTAGAGTAAGATATGTTGTTTTTAAAAACCAATTACATTTGCAACATAAATCTCTTATTCGACGAAAGAAAGACCAAAATCGGACTTAAGTACCTATTTATTATACGTTGTGCACATGCAAATGTAGTGCTATGGAGCAGCATATTCGATTAATTCCCTATATTTCTTGGTTTAACAATGGAGTAATTATCCAGCCAGAAAAATACAAACGGAAAAGCGCTAGCGTGGCACTTTAATAAGTCCTGGAAAGAAATCCCTCCTCGATTTCATAAAAAAAATTTGTAAAAACTAAAAAATTTGTATGGGGACCACCTTAAGGGTTAAAAATAAAGGGTAGATATGTTCCGAAAAAATGTTAAGGTTGTAAAAATATTGGAGGTCAGTTATGCATCTTACATGCCACCCCTCTAGGAGGCTCCATGGGGCGGTAAGAGCTGATTTCATAATAAAAAATTATAAAAATATAAAAAATTTGTATGCGGACCGCTTTAAGGGTTGAAGATAGAGGGTAGATATATTTCGATAAAATATTGTTGTTCAAAAAATATTGGGAGTCAGTCATACATTTGACTCCTCTAGGAGCACCCTTGGGACAGTTAGAGCGGTGGGAGGAAATTTTATAAAAATGTCATATTTGTATGGGAGCCCTCGTACGGATTAGAGATAGGGGCTAGGTATGTTCGGAAGAAATATTTGAGGGGAAAATTTAATGGGGGTCGATCTTACATTCCACCCCTCTAGGAGGCACCATGGGACTGGTAAGAGCTGATTTTATAAAAAAAAAATTATAAAAAAATAAAAAGATTGCATGGGGACCTCCTTAAGGGTTAAAGATAGAGGGTAGATATGTTCCCAGAAAATGTTGAAACTAACAAAATATTGGGGGTCAGCCATAGATTTGACTTCTCTAGGGGCACCCTTAGGATAGTTAAAGCGGTGAGAGTAAATTTTATAAAAATGTCATTTGTATGGGAGCCCTCTTACAGAGTGCAGATAAGGGATAGGTATGTTCGGAAAAAATGCTCAAAATGACAAATCAATGGGGCTCTGTCTTATATTTTACCGCTCTAGGGGAGACTCCGGGGAAGTTGTGGTGCTTTTTGTGGATTTTTAACCCTTCACCACCACCTTTGACCCCGATGAGGAGCCATTTGTCCCCACCCCACCTCCCCCATTTTTTGATTATGCTTTTTTTCCAAACCTCACAAAATTAGGGGTTCTAGCGTATCCAAATCTTGTTACCAAGGGTTTCCATACAACATATATGTATAATAAACCGATACTTCAAAGTCAAATTTTGGTCAATTTGTCACGGAATAACCGATATTTGTTAAAAATGTAATTATTTTATGAAAACTATGTATATTACTACACAAAAGAATGAAAACCAATCTTAAGTGGCTCTGTCGAAATTTTAACGAGTGTCGTTTAAAATGAAGTCTTCACACAAATTTTGACTTTTTCCCCTTAAAACTTCACTATACATCATACTTAGGTAGAAGTATAGTATGAAGGAACTGTTAGTCTTCTTATTCTACATAAAAATGGCTATATAGTATATTTTGAAAAAACGTAAAATTTAGAAGTTATGGCGCAAAAAAGCTTTGAAGTGTTTTTAGGTAATTTTTAAGAGGAAAAAGTTCAAACTGACTGGCCTGTATGCCCACGAGAGATCCAATTTTGATACACATATTATTTTTTATACTCAATCTATCGGAAACTGCCGGTGGAGCGAACAAAAAAAGCACTTTTGAAAATCTCATACATTTCATGGGTGGTCTAGTGGACAAGGATTTGTCACCGAGGGCCACATTGTGGTTTTTCATAAATTATACAGGGCCCCACCATACAAAAAAAAAACTATAAGTCTTTAAGCAAAGTGAAAGCGGAAGGAAATGTTTTTTTTTTTCTTTTTTTTAATACAAAACACAAGAAATCATTGCAAACTCAACTTTTTCCAAATTCTGTTTTGGTATTTTTTAATCACATAAGTAGAATTAAATATTATTGGAACACTTTTTTATAGTTTTTTCATTAATTCGCGATGTCGCGAAATCGGCCAACGAAAATTTGAAAACTCAGCAAGTTAAAAGAGACTGAATATTATTGCGACAACAAAAACCTGTATAAAAATTCATAGCCTTCTGCATTCGAATTTTTATTTAACAATTTCGTTGCGCATAGCAAAAAACCCTCCGCTTTAAAGGGACACTATGCAGTAAAGGGTTAATTTAAACGATGATTACAAATTAATATGCTTTATAAAGTTATAGTAGACTTACAAAACAAATTTTTCATACAAACAAATTTTTCACCCCTTCTGATTTTAGTATAATGAAATTAGTAGAAAAAATTAGTAACCGCTACAAAATTTTAATTAATTTGTTGTAAACCTTAATTTAAAAATTCTTTCCTAAAATTAGGAAAAAAAAATTTTTCTAAATATTAGTAGAAAAACCTCCTTGATATTTATTAACAGCTTCATAAATGTGATGAAAAACAAAAATAAAACTTGACAAATGTGATAAAGGTTTTTTTAATACAAAATGATCTCTTTTTTTTAATTTAAGAAACGATAATTTCTCATGTATTTGTGAATGTCTACTGTTTCGTTAAAGAAGAAAAAATTAAAATCGATTTTTAATCTTAAATACTTCTTAAGTAAACAATTTCTAACTAAAATGGTCCTAAGGGTAAAATCGATTGTTCCTTTAAATATCTTTTAAGTAAACAATTTTCAAATCGATCTTAGTTCCGACAATAAAATTGGCCGTAAATTTTGATCTGAAAATTTTAGAAATAAAAAACTTAAATAAAAACATCGAAATTTGAATTTCGACAAGGGTCCAACTTGCCCACCGTTGCTATATACGATTATTTGAAACAAAATCCAATTAAAAAAAATCATACCAATTCAAACATTAACTAAAAAAATTTGTTATATTGGCAAAAAAGTGTGAATACGACACTTATATGTATAATTGAAGTATTTCATATGTACACTCTCAAAACAATTCCGTTGTGACATCTGAATTTTTTCCAACCGAATTGGGTCGGTTGCTGCAACCTCGCAATTCGGTTGCCCCAACCGAATTCAGTGGAGGCAACCGATAATTCGGTTGTCGCAACCGAATTGAAATTGAATGCAGTTCCCGCAACTGAATTCGGTTGCTGCAACCGAATTACGAGGTTGGAGCAACCGAATCAATTCGGTTGGCAAAAAATTCCGTTGCCACAACGGAATTGTTCTGAGAGATTAGCACATCGCATTTATATCGTAAATATAGCCAAATGTCCTGTGCTTAGATTTAAACACAAAACAATTCATATTAATTGAATTTGAAAAAAAAAACTGAATTGGCAACCGCCAAACTTTAAAGACATTTAGCGCAAAATCTGTACCATTGATCGAAAAATAAAGTACGCTTTTGTAATCAGCATGTCAGAAATATATAGAACTGATAGTCAGATCTCCATTAATTTTTTGAGTGTCATGCAGTGTAATTGGGTAATTTTTGATCACTCGTTTTACTACATATCCAAGCTTCACAAGATCTGAGGGGTCGGTAAGAAGACCTTCCTTGTTAGTCGTGGATTTCATTAGAGCACGTTGTTGTCGTTGTTGCGAATGAAAAAGTTCTATATATGCTCGTATGTATGTTAATAGACTTTATCATACAAATTTTATAAAAAAGTAAGTTTGTTAAAAGATGACGCTAAACTAGGGTGACCATTTTTTTCTGACTTCAAATCAGTACAGACTTTAAAAAATATTATCATCCAAAACAAAAAAAAAACATTATAATGTAGCAAACCTAATTTGTTCGCATGAAAAAATCCAGTTCTTTAAATACAGGAGACGGACCAATTATTTAGAAATTTCAATGATCTGTTACCATTCCTTTTCTAATTTCTTTTTTGTAACAGATTGATGAAATATAGGCATGCTACGAATAGAGTCAAATATGACCCCAGGATAGTATGAACGTTAATTCTTCCTAAATTTTATTCAGGCCAACGAATTTCTGCTGTCACGAGCAAATTGCATTGCCTAAACTAACCAATCGATTGGATACACTCAAAAAAATAAGTTAGTAGAAAAATTAGTAAAACGTCTTATATATCAAGTGTACCCCAGTATGCACAGTTTCGAGGCGGTTCATTTTTTCGAAAATTTATCGAGGTTTTTTCGAGAAAATGAATAGAAATCGATATGAAATAGAGTCGTCATTTTAAGGTTTCTCAAACACATTTTTTAATCGAAAATTTTATCGATTTCGACACTTTATAATATCATAATTTCTCAATTTATCGTATTTTTTATTATTCGCAAGTTTGGTTCGTTTTCGGTACTCCGTCCAATCTATTTCAAGTTTAAATATTGAAATTTATCGATATTAATTTTCACCCAAAAATTACGCGATTAATAATTTTTTTTATACTTTTTATTGTTAAAAACGTAGTTTACTTAATAAAAGTAAAAAAGGTTATACTTAGTTATATAAAAAATAAAAAAAAAATTTGGGCTGTAATAGAGATTTGAACCACGACCCTCATAAAGTGATATTTCGTATATGTGTGACCTTCCAGACATCTACACCACAACCGATTTAAAAATTGTATAAATCTAATCTGAATTTAAAATATTTTTCATATCTATAAATTGAACAAAGGGAAATTTAAACAAACAAATGTACCCAGCAAACAATTTGAATTTATAAAAACAAGGTTTTTTAGCTGCACGACAAGTAAAACTGAACAACTGTAAACTTCGTTTTATATTTAAATTCTTTTTTTTTATATTAAGTATTTCAATTTTAAATGATATGAATTCAACCAGAGTTTAGGACAACGAAATTATCGAAATCCAAAGCCAAATTTATTTGAATTGTTGAATTGATTTGACAGTCACCGGCTTGTAAAAATGTGAAGAAATCTCGATGTCAGTTGCTATCAATAGGGTCGACATATACGACTTAAATGTTCACCACACAAATAGTTATAAAAACTAAAAATAAAAAATACAAAAATAAAATTTAAAAACAAACACTTTTTATAATGCCCTTTGCGGCCCTTTTTATATTTTTTTTTTATTTTTAATTTTACGTGGAAGTAAAAAGGATAGATTTTATATTTTATGAGAATAAAATATATAAAATAAAACATCAAATAAAAGTTTAACTGTAAAAATCAAAAAAAGTAAATATAATGCAAGTTTTTCTCAATTAAAATTGAGTTTTATAAACTGCAGTTAAACACTAAATTCTAGGTACTTTGATTTGTGCAAATTTGTGTTGCTGACTAACTAATCTTATTCTCATCTTAATTCAGAGTGTATTGTCACTTTTAAAATAATTATCATCAAACAGGACGGTTTAAAATCTTTTACATTATTTTAGTATAAATATATTTTTATGCAATTTTGCTCCAAACTTTAATATCGATGGCTGAGTGAAGACAGACCCTAACTTAATTCTTAATTTGTATTAAAGGGAAGACAATACAAATCTAAAAACTTTCGATATAGAGTTTTCTGAATGAATTTTTTTATTAATACAAAAACAATAAAATAAAAAGTATAATCAAAGTTTTTCATATTTTCTTTTCCTCTAATGAAATATTAAGTCGAGTTAGGGCCTTTCTGTATTAAGCATTAAATTTATTTACGAAAAATTGGAAAAGAACAGCATATTCGTTCTTACACTTAGGGCATTTCTTTCAACTTTTTCATATTTGTTGGGTAATATGAAGTTCAAAAAAGGTATATTGAAATAAAATAAAAATAATTTGAATTATAAAAAAATGTTTATGAAACTATATATATCATTACAGACTTGGCTGGTGTTGAAACAAAACAAAATTGCTTTGAATTTAAATTGAAGAAAATTAAATTAAAGAGAAATAAAAAATGAAACAAAGAGAAAGGTAAAAAAAGAAAAGAAAAATGTTTTTTTCGTTTTATTAATTATATTTTTCCTCGAAAAATATTCTTTGTTTCGATGAAATATCGAATCTATAAATCAACAATTTTTCGGATCTATATCACCTTGCACGCCACATAGGATACCCTCATTCTTGGTATTATATCGAACTCGATATGGAAGAAATTTTACGAGAAAATGATTCAGTTTCGATACAAGCTCGACTCATTTGGCATACTGGGACTAGTTTTCAGTAATTTTTTTGTTGAAATTTCGTTTTCAGCAAAAGTTTTAGTTATATTTTTTTAGCACTAAACTAATTTTGAATCAATGTTGTACTAATTTATTTTGCTACAAAAATTGTGCTCATAACCGCATTTATAACGTGGACGACAACCAGATGGACAAGATGTAGATGTCGCCGCTTGTCTGGATGTAGTACAGACAACGGAAATGATAATTAAAAAAACTAACTCTACACAATTTCTATATTTAAATTTACAGCAAATAAATTAACTAAAGTAAAATTTCGCAACAAGTTTTTTGAGTTTTTTCAGTCTACTAATATTCAGCAAAAAGTTTAGTGATTTTAGCAAGGATTTTTTCCATTTGCAATCGAATAATTGTTAGCAAAACTTTTACTGAGATTACTAATTTTTTTGGTAAAAATCAGCTCGCTGATTTTCAGCAAACCTTTTGCTGAAATTACCAACTTTTTTGCAAGCACTCTTTTGACTAAAAATTTGCTGAAACAGCAATATTTTTTGCTGACTTTACTGACTTTTTTTTTGAGTGCACAAATTTAGCTGTCAGAACAAATCTTTTTTCTCTTTGCTAATTTCTGAAATAGAAAAACTTCACATTTTGGCTACGTTTTTCTAAAAAAAATACGTAACGTTTTTAAAAAGGAAAATCTTAATGTTTTGTGTACTTTTTTTATTGAAAATCCCACAGATTCGAAAATTTTTCCATAGAAATACCCACATATATTTCTTCAGATTTTATTTTTGTACGGAAAAATCTTCAGCTTTTGATGTCGTTTCCCACACTCAGAAAACAGAATCATTCTGACAGCCGATCTAACAATGGGATAATTAAAATATTTTTATCACAGTCAAATCAAATCAACTATTTGATAAATTCGGGTGTCACCATGAATCTTCTCTGTGTATTAAACTGCACTCATAAAAAAAAGTTAGTACAAAAGTCTGTTAAACGCGTTCTAATTCAGTTGAACTAATTTTTCCTGTTGTTTTCGTTTAAATCCGTTGTTTAGCTAAAGTTGTTAGTTATCCAATTTTACCACAAAAATATATTTCTGCTGTACTTGAAATAATTTTTCCTCCTGATATTTAGCAATTTATTTTTAAAATGATTTTGACAATGTTATCAGCTAATATAGATAAATTTATTGGCAACTTTTTTAATATTTGTGTTTTCAAAAGAAAACTATATGGGCGCTAGTGTATAGTGATTGATGGTGCTTGATGGTGAAGTGTGTATTTGTGAGTTTGTCGACCAATAAAATTTAGCAGAACACATGTGCTGATTTCAGCTGAGTAATTTTCATTTCCATTAAACAACATTTCTTATAAATTATTGTATTTGAACTAACTTTTTTACCTAAAATTTAGAAGACCATGATTCTCAACATCATTGAAATTTCTGCTGGCGCAAATTCAGGTACTATTTCCTGTTATTTTAGCAGAATTTTTAACTATTTGTACGGGCTCTTTTTTATGAGTGTACATATTAGATTAAGAAATTTAAATGTAAAAAAATCATTTTGAATGCTTTCTGGTAGAGAAAACTTCTCACATTCACAAAAATTTATGAATGAATTTATAAAAAACTACATTGTACTTGCATTTTGGCTTTTTTTACTTAAAAAATGTAATATATTTTTAAAGCCAAAAATCAGTACAATCAGTACAAATTTTAAAAAATCAGTACAAATCAGTACACGACTTTTTCATGAGTACACGTGACCAAAAATCAGTACATGTACTGATCAAATCAGTACGAATGGTCACCCTACGCTAAACCCAACAACAAATGATTTATAAAAAAAGTGTTTATTACATACATACTTGCTTGTTTTACTTTACATTGCTTGTTCTAATTACAATTGAAAATACATTATCATTATTGGGAGTGAAAGTTAAATTTTTTTTAATAATAAATAGATTTCACGACGTAATTAAAATCTGTAAGTGGCTTTTAAACTTGCAAGCAATTAAAATTAAATTCAACAATTATTTTGATTTTAAAATCCAGCGGCGGGGTTTGGCAATGAAACCTGCTCAGTATTGGGATTCTCTAACTTTTTAACGACAAAATTCGGTAGTTAAGTTGTCAGTTTACTATGAAAACTTGTCAAGTTAACAACCGAATTTTGTCGTTAAAAAGTTAGAGAATCCCACTACAGGCGAAGGTGACTTGTAGCGTACCATGGTATATTTTTTTTTTAAATAAGAATTCCTTTTTAATTTTAACTTTTATTTCTTTGTTAAATTTATTTGCAATAGATAACGACTCACCTTATATGGACAGAAAAAGTAAAAAAGTGAGCCCCTCAAAATATAGCTTGGTTTGCTTTATGATGATTCTGAAGAATGTCCAATCATATCCCATTGCAAGAGAAATTCTATAACCTAACCATGGAATACAATGATAGCAAGCAATTATCAAAATGATTTCTTGTCAAGTGAAGACACTTAATTTCAATTTTATTGCAATGCCATCAAATATCACCTTTGGTCCTAGTTTATGTATTACGAAATTCGTCTAAACGAAAGCAAAGTAGCGAAAATTTGTTTTTGTGTCCCATGTATTTTTAACGAAAGTTATTGTGAATTTCTATCGTTTAGACCATTTTCGTAATACATAGCCAGGCCCTTAGTTTTTATTTTAATTTAGCAATAAAAAGAAAAGGGTTGGCAACCAGCGCTACCAACTTTGACGATTTTTAAAGTGAAATTTGATGAAATGACGATTGACGATTTTGCAAAACTTCATGTATGAAATATGACGATTTTTTAAAAATTAATTTATTTTTAAAGTTTATTTAAAAAAATTTAATTTTATTAAAAAAACAAAACAAGAAGCATTAATAAGATTTCAAATTATTTTTTTGAGGAGAATTCCAGGTTCCATGAGACTCGTTGATAATTTTGAATTTACTAAATCAATATTTTTTTTGAACATATTTACATAGTTTAGACTGAATAAAACGTAAATGTTAAAAAAAAACCGTCATATAAATAAATGTTTCATTTTCGAATGATTAATATGAGAGCATAGTGTAACGTGGAACTTCCAACAATTTCGAAAAATCCCTCAAAAATTTAAGTTACAATAATTGTATTCTGTTAAATTAGAGAATCCAGGACTTTCAAAATAAGCCAAGCAAATGTTCTTAGTACATTTTGAAGCATGATCAGATTTTCACTTTACCCCAAATTACCCTACTGAGAGCAGCCAGCAGAGCTTTAACAATGTTTTTAATTTTGAATCAATTCGTATAAAAATGTATTCGTTTAATAAATCAGTGAATAATTTATAATAATTTTAAATCAATGATATTGAATAAAGTAATATAATGATTTGGTCTAATTTTTATTGATTGAATTTTGATTCGATTGAATAATTTGTTTCAATTTATTTCAAGAGATTTCAAATCAAATCAGAGCTTTGAAGAATTGATTCAAAAATAATTATTTTCATTAAGAAAAGCTTATTTATAAATTCAAAAATAATAGAAAAATTTAAAGATATTTCTTACGAATTATTTTTATATTTTTTTATTAGCGAATTACTGTCAATTTTTTAATTCGTTTGTAGGACTCTATTTCACTTCAAAGCATTGATTTATTTAGAAAAAATTTAATTTTGCATTTAAAGTTATGATTAAATCAATGAAACTTTATTTCTTACAGACTATTTTTATTGACTAAAATTAATTAGGGAATCATAAAAAAACAAATTTATATCCGGAATAAAAAAAAATCGTAATTCGCGCGAATCAAAAAAATCAACATACATATACGGCGCTGTTCCGAATCCACATAAAGAAATTCTAAAGTGGAACATTCCGAACATTTTTGCTGTTTTGTGATTCACATCCACAAACATTTTTGTGTAATATTCCGTGTATAAAAAGCTGGGTGGAAGTAAAAACGAATGCACTTTTTTTCTATGAAGTATTTATTAAATTATTAAAAAAACATTTGTGAACAAAATTTCGAAATGTTTTCTTTGTGTTTTCATTAAAATATTGAAATTTGTAGAACATTTAATACATAAAAAGATCATTTTAAAAACTGTCTATAAATTTTAACATTTTCTTTCGGAATCAAAAAAGAGGAAGAAGAAGAAAAATTATTTAATCAAAATTTCAAATTTATTTTCACAATTGTTTTTTGTTTATATTTACACAGAGCTTTGAAGAATTGATTCCTTAATTAAATTTTTAAATTCTGAATTAAAAATTCTATGAATTAATTCACTAAGCACCATATATTGAATGGAATTAATTCATATTTGCTTTCGTTCGATTTATTTTGTTACGAATTAATTCAATTGCAATAGTTCTTTTTATTAAATCAAATGAATTAATTCACCGGTGAACGCCCAGCAAAATATTGGTAATGACACCTCATTACTATCTGCATTACCAAAAATGATATATCATTACCTTTTGCATTATTTTATAATATAAAATAATGACTTCCTAATAACGGCCTATTGTATTCATTGTTTCTAAATATAAAATAATGACTTACTCGTATTACTTTAAATAAGTACTTTTTACACAGTTAAATTTTTTTATTAAATGTAAATATGTTTTATGCTTAAATTTTTTTGACGAGTCCTAAATTTACACACTAGAGAAAACTTAAATGTTTCTGAATGTATTTCCTTAAGCTAATAAGTATTTGCCTAACTCCTTATTTTTAAGAATCAAGTAAGCAATGGGATAACCACTTATAATTAAACTTTTTGTAAGCATGTGTGTAACCACTTATTATTCAAAATCTCATAACTACTTATTTCTCATTTTTTCGTAAGCGAGCGGGTAAGCGTGACTACTTATAAAAACTACCACGCCAAACAAAAATAATGAGTTTAGACGCCAAAAAAATAAGTTGTGCGGAGCTATGAATTTCTATTATATAACCACTTATTTGGTAATCAAAGATTTTGCTGGGATGGCTTTCCCAGCAAAATATTGGTAATGACAGCTCATTGCTGTCTGCATTACCAATAATGATATATCATTACCTTTTGCATTACTTTGTAATATAAAATAATGACTTCCTAATAACGGCCTATTGTAGTCATTGCTTTTAAATATAAAATAATGACTTACTCGCAATAGTTTAAATAAGTACTTTTTACATAGTTAAATTTTATACATTTATATTTATTACATGTAATATTGTTTTGTGTTAAAATTTTTATGACTAGTACTAAAATTACATACTAGCAAAAACTTTAATATCTCTGTATGTACCCAGTAGCAAAAAATACTAGATTAGAACCAGTTATGTACTAGTTTATTTTAACCAGGCAACTAGTACGAGTTCTACCGCCTCTCCATACAAATAACTGTAGAATTTAACATGGAGATGTCATAGGGATGGGGACAATTGTCGCCAAACTCCCACTTTGGTACTAGTTGTAGAACTAGTTTGGAAATTACAATTTAAGGGCGAAAAATAGGGAGAAAAACTGGTACTAATCTGACACTCGCGGAACCAGTTCCAAAGTGACTCTTTGGAAATAGTACTGTACCAGTTGGTAAAGACCTAAATTATATAGATAAAAAACAAAGGCTTTGATGAAACGTAGATGAGACCGATAGTCTCCTTACTGCCCGACTAAAAAAGATGTTATATAATCTTATATAAACCCATATATATGTGCATATCTAATTTGATCCGAATATTGGAATATATAATTATATCAAACGATATAAGCATGTTATCTAACCTGATACAATTTGATCTGAAAAATGGGTCTATCTAATTGCATTAAATTATATATAAATACATATAATTTTATAAAAATTTTCAAATAAAATTTTAGTAAATATTGTTGAGATCACTTATTTTCATTCATATTAAATACTAATGGCCGATAGAACAGTTTGGCTAACAAAGTGGGTATTGGTCGATCTTTGGTATTGATGGAAATGAGGATTGAATGCGATTTAGGACGTTTTTAGGACGCAAATTGTCCTTAAACTTAGAATAACGCAATTTGTAACTGAATTTGAATAAAAAGCAAAATTCAAAACGAGAAAAAGTTGTTTAGAAAAATGTATGCTAATAAACTTGGAAATAGCTGACAAAGTAAATTTTCGGTTTAACTCAACTTTACAAAAATTTGTCGGAACAACTTTTTCTAGTTTAGAGTTTTAAGTGCCCATGCATAATAATTTTAAAACCTTATAACACTTTTATAAAATGAATTTTGTATGAAAAATTTGTTTTATAAGTCACTTATAAATTTAAAAAGTGATTATGCATATGACCCTTGGCCTTTCTTATAAAATGTGTCTTTCTTATAAAAAAAACAAAAACTCTTTCTAAGTTTGTTTTCTTCATTGTTATAGTGCAATTAAACTTTATAAAATTTTGTATAATTAGATATCATATCATGTTATATATTTTCATATAAGATTGTTTAAGAAGTTTATACGCCATTATATATAATTATATATAAACTATATCGCAGATCTCTTAATATATGGATAGAGACCAAATCGCGTATGATTATTATAACGTCATATCAAACATATTTCTAAAACCAAAGCATTAATATAAATGTATATGGTTATATAAAGCCACGCATATAAACATTTATAATAATATCAAATCATATAAGATTATATGAAAACTTTTTTAGTCGGGTGAGATAATTAGGTCCATTTACCAAATGAAATCTAAAATATTTTGTGTTTATGATTTCTAATCACAATAAAATATTTTAGTGTTTATTCGCAAACTCAGACTATATTATTAAAAACAAATGTGAACAAAATTAGAATTTTAAAACTCTTAATTAAATTTAATGTTTCGAAATAGTCTCGCATTGTTTCAATGAAATTAATAGATACACAAATGGTTCAAAATTGTTGTTTTAAAGCTGCCCACACACTAGGGAACATTCTTAAAAAAGAGAGCATTTTTTTGTGAATGTGTGAGTGCGTTTGTGTGTGTGTGCGTATTGAGATCGTGCAATTCGTGTTTACAAAATTTTTTGATATTTTTTGTTCCGTCAACCATGTTCCCTAGTGTGTGGGCAGCTTAAGAATAAAAACAGGGAGCTGTACTGGTACTTATGAGAAATTTACCAAACTAGTTCCGGGGTGACTCTTTGGTACTAGAACTGTACCAGTTGATTTGCACCTCAAGTAAATTCACAGTAAAAAAAATGTAAGTGTTTATTTGAAAACTCGGATGTTTTGTACAAATGTAAACAAAATGAGAATTTCAAATCTCGCATTTTAATTTAGTTAATTTGTTTTACAGTCCCTACATATATCGTATTAAACTAGTTCACAACTGGTTCAAAATGGTTATTTTGAGAACTAGTTTTATAGTTACTAGTCAAAAAACTAGTACTTTTTAGAACTAGTTCGACCATTTGCTACTGGGTATTTCCTGAAGCTAATAGTATTTGTGAAACTCCTTATTTTTAAGAATCAAGTAAGCAGTCGGATAACCACATACAATTCAACTTTTTCTAAGCATGTTTGTAACCACTTATTATTCAGAATCTCATAACTACTTACTTCTCATTTTTTCGTAAGCGAGCGGGTAAGCGTGACTACTTATAAAAACGACCTCGCCAAACAAAAATAATGAGTTTAGACGCCAAAAAATAAGTTGTGCGGAGCTATGAATTTCTATTATATAACCACTTATTTGGTAATGAAAGATTATGCTGGGCGCATTCAATTTTATAAATCGAACGGAAAAAAAGTGAATTAATTCCTTACTGAATTAATTCACCACTGAATTCATTCAATTTCATTTTCATTCAGTGAATTAAAAAAAAATAAAATTACATTCAGTGAATTAAAAAAAAAATAATAAGTTCACTGAATTGAAAAAAAAAATAAAATAAGTTCACTGAATTGAAAAAAAATAAAATAAGTTCACCGAATTCAAAGCCTCCCAGCAAAAAACCTGCTTCGCTGGATGCAGCTTTGTAAGGGAATAAATAAAATTAATCCCTTACAAAGCTGCTTACGGAAGGCATGATTTTTCCATACAAAGGGCCCACTTAGAAGCACGTTGTTTTGTGAGAAAAAGCGCATTATTCGCTGCTGAAAAATTGCAGTAAATTAATGTTTTTAGTAAGTGCATTTAACCGCGAATAAATTCATGCACTTTTTTTGAGAGAAAAAGTGCTTTATTTGCTGCTGAAAGAATGCAGTAAATTCATGATTTTCTTTGAGCGCATTTAAATGTCACTCCCTATGAAAATAAATGCATGCATACAAAAAGTCATGAAAAAACTGCTTTCAATAAGCGCATTATTCATTTCAGTTAATAAATATGATTTTTGTAGCTCCAAAGCCCAGAAATGGAGGCTAATAAAAAGCTTACTGGAAGCACATTACTCAGAAGCCTTTCACCACTGAAAAAATTGTTGAAAATTTTGTTATTTTAATTCAAATTTTTATTTTTAATTCTACTGAATATATAAAAAACATAAAGTAAAAAGGAACAATAAATCAAAATTAAAGATTAACAATTAAAATTAAGTAAAGTTAGTATTAAAATAATAATATATATTCAAATATTTTTTATATTTATTAGGTTTTTAGACTACTGAGATCACTGAACAATATATTGTTTAAAAATTAGCGTCTATATAAAGGTGTCCTTTAAAAATGCAATAAAACTTTTTTCAAAAAAAATCGATTTCTTCGACAAATTGTTATTTTAAGGTACATCCTAGTCTATATATTAAAAAAACAAAAAAAAAAAAAGAATTGAACGAAACAATAAAAATTAATATAAATTATTTTAATTGGTTTCCATTGGATTTTGATTTTCCGAATCATCGTCTTCGTCATCTCCTGATGACGATGATGATGATTTTAAAAAGGAGTTTTTTCTTTCACATTTCTTCTTATATAGACGATTTTTGGAAAGTCGGAATGCCTTTCGCAATTCACACAAAAACAACTTTTTTGTTAAGCCGACATAAAATACAGCTTCTATTAGAATAACAAAACGAAATAAATTAAAATTTAATTAACATCAGTCTTACGAACTTACTATATACACAATCAACAAACTTGGGATAGTCTAATAGCCTATCCTTGTTCTGCTTTCCATCTACATTGATATCTAGCATGTATGTTGAATGAATAACATCAGTTAAACTCTTGTTTAATCCACCTGGCACTAATAAACTTTTTAAAGTAGCTATCTGCAATAATCAAGCAAAATATCTACGTACATACTGCAAATTGAAATTGATGTACAAATTTTACCATTGCTTCTTTAGACTTGTTGTTTATCTCTTCCTCAATTGCAATTAAATTTTCCTTACAGCGTGCCGGGAAAAGATCGGCATATTTTAACGATATTTGACCGGGAACAACTGTCCTCTTAAGAATAACCTTAACTTCGGAAATCAAGCCGACAATAATGTTATTTTGTTTTAATATAATTTCTGAAGAAACAAAAAATAAATTGAAATTAAATTAAAACTAAATAAAATTAAAACAAAACCAAATAAAATTAATTTACCATTAAAAAAAAAACAATTTAAAATAAAATATAATAAAATTAAAAAATTAAAACAAAAAATTATAAAAAGATAGTTTTTATACCTTTTAAGTCTTTAATTTGCGCTCGTGAAATTTCAATATCGCTTTTTTGCCCCATTACAATTTCTAAATACAGAAAAGACAAAAATATGGCAATGAATTGATTTAATTTAAATAAAATAAAATTTAAATTAAATTAAATTAAATTAAATTAAATTAAATTAAATTAAATTAAATTAAATTAAATTAAATTAAATTAAATTAAATTAAATTAAATTAAATTAAATTAAATTAAATTAAATTAAATTAAATTAAATTAAATTAAATTAAATTAAATTAAATTAAATTAAATTAAATTAAATTAAATTAAATTAAATTAAATTAAATTAAATTAAATTAAATTAAATTAAATTAAATTAAATTAAATTAAATTAAATTAAATTAAATTAATTAAATTAAATTAAATTAAATTAAATTAAATTAAATTAAATTAAATTAAATTAAATTAAATTAATTAAATTAAATTAAATTAAATTAAATTAAATTAAATTAAATTAAATTAAATTAAATTAAATTAAATTAAATTAAATTAAATTAAATTAAATTAAATTAAATTAAATTAAATTAAATTAAATTAAATTAAATTAAATTAAATTAAATTAAATTAAATTAAATTAAATTAAATTAAATTAAATTAAATTAAATTAAATTAAATTAAATTAAATTAAATTAAATTAAATTAAATTAAATTAAATTAAATTAAATTAAATTAAATTAAATTAAATTAAATTAAATTAAATTAAATTAAATTAAATTAAATTAAATTAAATTAAATTAAATTAAATTAAATTAAATTAAATTAAATTAAATTAAATTAAATTAAATTAAATTAAATTAAATTAAATTAAATTAAATTAAATTAAATTAAATTAAATTAAATTAAATTAAATTAAATTAAATTAAATTAAATTAAATTAAATTAAATTAAATTAAATTAAATTAAATTAAATTAAATTAAATTAAATTAAATTAAATTAAATTAAATTAAATTAAATTAAATTAAATTAAATTAAATTAATTAAATTAAATTAAATTAAATTAAATTAAATTAAATTAAATTAAATTAAATTAAATTAAATTAAATTAAATTAAATTAAATTAAATTAAATTAAATTAAATTAAATTAAATTAAATTAAATTAAATTAAATTAAATTAAATTAAATTAAATTAAATTAAATTAAATTAAATTAAATTAAATTAAATTAAATTAAATTAAATTAAATTAAATTAAATTAAATTAAATTAAATTAAATTAAATTAAATTAAATTAAATTAAATTAAATTAAATTAAATTAAATTAAATTAAATTAATTAAATTAAATTAAATTAAATTAAATTAAATTAAATTAAATTAAATTAAATTAAATTAAATTAAATTAAATTAAATTAAATTAAATTAAATTAAATTAAATTAAATTAAATTAAATTAAATTAAATTAAATTAAATTAAATTAAATTAAATTAAATTAAATTAAATTAAATTAAATTAAATTAAATTAAATTAAATTAAATTAAATTAAATTAAATTAAATTAAATTAAATTAAATTAAATTAAATTAAATTAAATTAAATTAAATTAAATTAAATTAAATTAAATTAAATTAAATTAAATTAAATTAAATTAAATTAAATTAAATTAAATTAAATTAAATTAAATTAATTAAATTAAATTAAATTAAATTAAATTAAATTAAATTAAATTAAATTAAATTAAATTAAATTAAATTAAATTAAATTAAATTAAATTAAATTAAATTAGATTAAATTAAATTAAATTAAATTAAATTAAATTAAATTAAATTAAATTAAATTAAATTAAATTAAATTAAACTAAATTAAATTGAATTAAATTAGATTATTTACCTTTCAAACCCTTGACTTCTACGTTTAGTTCAGATATTTCCATAACATTGTTCAAAGAATTAATCTTGCCTAGAAAAATATAAAGAAATTAAATCTTTATTGTTGCTTATTTATTTGGATTATAACATACCTTTTAAATCATCAATATTTTTATTAATTTCTCCCAAAAGATGTTGAACACTTTCATTAGTTTTTAACGTATGATCTTTTGATCGAGGCATTTTTGAGATTGGTAATAATAAAAATTCTGTATTTGGTAAAAATAAAAAACAAAACTAAAAAAAAAAAAAAAAAAAAAATATTTCGGTATAATTATGTTCAATTATTTTTAATTTATATTTTATTTGCACAAAAAAATTATCAAAATTAGCCTAAAATAGAATACAAAAATAAATAAAATTTTGGTTTTAACCTATAGCTTTGTGTTTTTAATATTAAATATTAGGGTATAACTATTTTTGGGGTGCAAACTCCCAAGACAAAACCTGATAGATAATATTGTTCCGATAATACAAACAGTTTTTTAAAATCGATTTGGTAAAAAAAACTCCCACACCGAAAGTGTTTTCTAAAATGCTTCATATTTTCAAATATTGCATTAGTATCGCGATTTGGTAAAATTGGTAGGAAATGATTTTTGCTGATGTTTGTATTGTATTGTAGTAAAATCGTAGTTCTTAATATTTGTCCATGCTTTGCTTGATTTTAAATTGGGAGAAATGATACTTGCAAAAAGTTATATCGCTATTAAATATTTCTTTTATTAATTACATGTGTGTACTAAAGAAATTACTAAACGTTTATTCTCATAAGGAATATTAATTAATTTACCATATATTTGGTCAATTCTAAAAATTTCCTCATAAAATATATTTTGATCAACAAGAAAAATTCCAAGATTCTGCGATGGAAGAGGTTCATTGAAAAAATTTGTGGAATTTGAAAATACTCTACCTTTAAAAGTACCGTCTTCATAAAATTCGATTATTGTACATGGTAAATCAGTTCCAATTAAACAACAATTATTAGGACTAATTGTAGTAAAAATTTCATTATTAATATGAAGCGAAGTTATTTGATTTTTGGAATTTTTTTTAAAGTTATTTAACTTACTCTGCTTCAAAATAGTTATGTTTGAAAATGTTTTTGAAAGCTGTGCTTCAATGTCATTAGGTTTTTTAACAGCTGATTTTAATGTTTTCATAAAGTTTTCAAACGGGTAGCTAGTAAGATTAGCAAGACTGCCGAAATTTTCAACGGTTTTTCTCAAATGAAGAAGATTATGAACGTTATATGTCACAGAAGCAGGGCCATAAATACTTGAGAACTTTTCAACAAAAATTAAAATCATATTGTGGGCTTCATTTAAATATATTTTTGAAAGATTTGAGGATAACATTATTCTATATGCACATGACAATAACAAAAAATGAGAGTAAAAGTTTGTGCTTGTATACTTTTTTAGGACTACAAGACCAGTATACAAGATGAATTGGCGGAATTCTGTGGCCTTCCACCTTGCAAGTTCATCTAACGTCCTAGGCTTTCTAGCAAATTCCTTTGTTATGAAAGGAGCTAGAGATGTTAATAATGATGACATTGCTTCTTTTAAATCTCTTGTCAGATTTTCCGTTGTTTGGGAATGAATCAAAAATGAGAGCATTTTTTTCATCACCCCAAGATCAACGAGATGCATCACATCCAACGGAAATTGCGTAATCATTTTAATGCCAATACTTTCTAAAGACATTTTTCGATTTAGATATAATACATGGTGAAAATTCGGATCAGATCTTTGGGCAAAGTCATCATCCAAACGCAAATTTCCCTCGCAAGATTAAAATGTATTGACGCGATTTATATTAACCCCTTTTTGGTCACATTTGGTGCACCCGTTGAGGGCGTTATGACCTTTGACACCACATACAAAAGAACGGGCTGGAGCATCACAAAGGAAAGCCCGTATTTTTATTTGTACAGTGTTATTTTCAAAAATAAATCCTTCATCAAGTATTGTTTTAATTTCGGTAACAAAATCGTGGAGGAATACGTCCACATCTAGCGGTTTTTTTTGTCCTATGTAACTGCCTATTAGAAAAACATTTACTGAGGGCATATTTACTATGCGTCCCAGTATTGGCCATAAGCCAACAGAGGAGCTCTTAAATAAGGGTAACCCGTCTATTCCAATATCTAAAATTAGTTCTTTGATTCCATTTTTTTTTATTATACCGCCTATTTTATTAAAATTTAGCATTACACCAATGTGGACGTAGTTACCCGGCGCCACTGTTCTTGTTATAGGACCCAGAGTTTTCCCCACAAGCGTTTCTATGCTTAAAGGAATATCTTTATCCACACCTTTTAAAATATGCAATAGAGCAGAAGTGCATTTAACGCTGGGACGGTATTCCAAAAACCAATCTCTTAAACTTTCGCGTAATGAATTTTCTTGAGAATTTAAAACATTTTCGACATGTGTGTCATATTCAACATATTCCTGTGAACCTTCAGAATGATCACTTGGACTTTCGTTTCTATTTTGAGTTACCTCTCTAAGGGTTAGCAAATTTTTATTTCTTTCTCTTTCAATAAATTTATTTAAATATCTTTTTTTCATGATTATGTAAGGAATAAAAAAATATGATTATTATATACTACTAGGTTTACTATTGAAAACGCGATTAGCAACAAATAAACAAAAGATTAATAAACAACAAAGAAAAACCCAAAAGACATCAATTCAAAAAAAACCCACATTAAAAATCTATTATAAAATGATTTGAGAAACAAAAAAAGAAGCGTTGTTACAAGAATAACAAAAAAAGGGGAAAAACCGTAAGCAGTTTTGGTTTTGTTTTTTACTTACTTTTTTTTTATCAATTCAAAATTGCACGATCACTCGCGACGTTTACCTGCCGACTTTAGAATGCAGACTGACTCATGTTTATGTGGCGTCTTTACATTAAACTCTAGTAACGAAGAGTAAAACACGATTGAGATGATTCAGATTTCGTGCACATTAATCGTTGGATAACTTGCATTTTATTTTACTCCCTTACAACTTGCTTCGTCGTAAGGGAATAGCGTAGCACTATAATTTTTTAAATAACTTGCTTACGACTTGCTTCGTTTAAGGCAGTTTTGCAGGGTATACAATCAAATCGCAAAATTTTTTGTTTATTGTATACGCATAAAGTGGCGCAACTCTGTAAAGCAGAATTTGTAGCGCTTTTTTAAGCGCTTCGTATTTTTACTGCTTCCAAAATACTAAAATTTTTTTGCTGGGCTGTTTTCTGCCGTACAGTAGAAGAAAACAATAATATACAAATAAAATTTTAAAATAAGCAATTTTACAGTGTGTGCTAGTAACAAATTAGAAACCGGATGCTGTTTATCAACTTACATGATTCAAAAATAAAGCCTTTTACTATTAAAAATAAAAACTTTACAGATATAAATAAATTTGGAAAAAAATATAACTATATAACTAGTTTGAAAAATTAATAGTTATATTTTTTTCCAAATTTATCTATATCTGTAAATTTTTTATTTTTAATAATAAAAGGCTTTATTTTTGAATCATGTAAGTTGATAAACAGCATCCGGTTTCTAATTTGTTACTAGCACACACTGTAAAATTGCTTATTTTAAAATTTTATTTGTACATTATTGTTTTCTTCTACTGAACGGCAGAAAACAGGCTTTGAATTCAGTGAACTTATTTTATTTTTTTTCAATTCAGTGAACTTATTTTATTTTTTTTTCAATTCAGTGAACTTATTATTTTTTTTTTTTTAATTCACTGAATGTAATTTTATTTTTTTTTAATTCACTGATTGAAAATGAAATTGAATGAATTCAGTGGTGAATTAATTCAGTAAGGAATTAATTCACTTTTTTTTCCGTTCGATTTATAAAATTGAACGCGTTCACCGGTGAATTAATTCATTTGATTTAATAAAAAGAACTATTACAATTGAATTAATTCTTTGAATTTGTTGTTTGATGAACGCATTCAGTTGAACGAATTCAGTGAATTACTTAAGAAAAGGAATTCATTCAATTCTAGAGAAAATTGAATTCGATTGGTAGTGAATTCATTCAAAAAGGAATTAATTCTTCAAAGCTCTGTATTTACATCAGCTGTGTTACCAAAGTTTATCCGAGGAAAAAGTCGGGGTAAATTTTGGTAAAAAGAGAAACACTAATACACTATCATTAGCGCTCTCATTTATCCAATTTTCGAGTACGGGAACGCTTTTGGGTAAATTTCGGTAACTTTGGGTAAATTGCGTTAACTTTGGGTACGTACGGGAACGCAATTAATATGTGTATACCAAAACAGCTAATTTCCGAATATTTTAATTCCATGTGCTTTTAGAAATCCATTCTAAATCAAAACCCTCTAAACTCAGAACAGCAGTGATAATTCGCGAATCAAAAACAATTTTTATTACTGATAATTGAATTATTTTTTTAAAAGGTCTGAATCATTTTTAGTTGAAATGAATCAATTCGTTTGACTCTGTAAAAAGATTCAACAAAAATCAAATTGATTCTTTGAATTATATATTGATTGAATAAAATAGGCAATAATACAATCAATTGAAATGAGTTTCGCGAATCGATTCTTACAAAATTTAATCAGATTTATAAATCGAGTTAAGGAGTTATGTCTTTAAAGGTCTGGAAGCCAATAATAAAGAACTAATTATTGGTATGTAATAGGCCTTTTTAAGAAAACTCTTCCCTTTTTAATTGAAATATAAGGAGTTTTTTGATTGAAGATTTTTTGACGATTTATCATTTATAAAATGACGATTTATTACACCATAAATGACGATTTTTCAACAAAATGGGTTGGCAGTACTGTTGGCAGCCCTTTCGCGCAAGGTTGGTTACCGTTATCGTTATAATACCGTTATCGCTAAAATACCGTTTCAAATTGAATACCGTTACCGTTATCGATACCTCTAAAAACATTTGTAAATACCGTTATCGTTACCGATACCGTTATTTTTATGGGTAGTTACCGGTATTTTACCGGTATTTATTATTTTATATAAAAATTAAAATTTTTTATTTTATATTCTTGAGTGTTTTTTTTTTTTATAAAAAATTTATAGATAATAATTTTACTTATTAAAACTACAGTATTGAATTTATAGCTTAAAATCTGTATTTTAAGTACTTAAAATTAAAAATATGCCATGTTTTTACTTGTTTTTATATATTTTTAACATAATTTTTAATACCGGTACGTACCGGTATTGCATACCATTACCTTTACCGTTACCTAAACAAACGAAATCTGATACCGTTACCCTTACCGTTATTCGTTTCGGTAACCAACCTTGCTTTCGAGCAAACGTCAAAACTTTATCGTCTTCTTGTGAATTGTATTATTTTATAAAAAAACAGTGGTTTATACAGATTAAACAATAGCTTTTTGTTATTTACTTTAAAAAGCAAGATGTAAAGAATAAAAAATTATTAAAAGTATGTCTGGTAAAGGCCGTCGCAGCATAAAAAATGCAAAACTTATCTGAGGCCAATGTGAAATGGAGGTAAAGGAGAATGAAGATAACATTGATTGTGATAAATGCGCCAAACGTTACCATACATTATGTACGAGGTTAAATAAACATCGGTCTGAACACTTAATGCTTGCAACAAAGAATCCCAATAAGCACATATGTTTTAAAAATGCAAGTGCTTTAAATTTTGCTTGAAGTACATTTAAAATTCTATCATTTGTATATTTAACTAAAATATTTGAAACTTGAATTTTTGTTTCCCTTTTGCTGGAGTATGCTATTGAAATAAAATGTAATTAAAGTTGTATTCAAGCCTTGAAACTGGAAAACAGGGCTGGAATTGAACTGGTTTTCAACTTGTATTCCATTGCAATTGTTTATAGGGATGTGAGAGATCAGTAAAAGAAGAATTAGCTGAAATAAAAAAACAACTAAAGAAGTTGGATCAGCTGTCTTCGTTACAAGAAACAATGACGTTCATGTCGAAACAATTCGATAAGATTATACGACGGGTGGCTGAAAATAAAATGAGAATTGAAGTGGTACAAAATGAAAATCGTTTGTTAAGGAATGAAGTGAATAACTTGAAAGTTTCAGTAAAGCTATTGAATGATGAAAGAGTTAAAAATAACTGTCTTATTAGTGGTATTGAAGTAAAGGAAGGTTTAACAGCAGTTGATACGATATTAGAAATGGCAAAAGATGTTGGTGCAAGCTTGAAAGAAGCGGATGTTGAGGAAGCATTTTTTATTAAAAAGAAAAATACTTCAAGTAAAACTAAAAATTAAAAACAATCTATTATTGTAAAATTTTATTCGAAAAAATCTAAACAAAAGCTAATATCAGCAAAATCAAAATTGAAAGAAAAAATAAGAAACAAAATCAGTTTATGTGAACGATTATCTTAGTAAAGAGATTTTAAATCTTGTTAGACATGCTAAAACCTTACATAAAGTGGGATATCAATCTGTGTACACCTATAATGGAAGAGTTTACGAAAAACGCAGCGAAATTTCTAAGCCAAGATTAATAAGATGTGAGGAGGAGGTTGATGATATGCTTTTGGAAGCCACAACAAACAAGCTTCATAAACGTAGATCTAATCTTCAGCCATCAGGAGCGACTGAAAATAGAGATGATGATGAAGATGAAACCCGTGCTGCTTTTTTGTCACCAGCTTAATAGCTTAAGTGCAAATTTTATTATATTTTGATAAATCTTTAATTATTTCTTTTTTTTATGATTAATAATCAACATTTTTTAAATTTTGAATCTTTTAAAACTTATTTTTGTGGAATAAATTTTCCTACTTTGAATACCCTACTAAAAAAAATTATATGACTTTTGATATTATACATCCGAAAAATGAGAACATCTAATTGTATCAAATTAGATCATATTATGATCATATTAGATCTAATTTGACACATTTAGATCTAATTTTATGGAATAAGATATGGTTCGATAGAATTTTATCCGGATTTTGTCCTCATCCAAATGTATCAAATATAATATAATCATATCCAACTAGATATAATGGTATATAATTCGATACAATTATACATAATTATATGGGGCATATGTAACTACATATAATTGGATATTGTAATATGTTGCACTATATATTGTGCAATATATAACAAGATATAGTTATATATTTAGGATATAATTTCGTAAAATTTTATATAATTATATCTTGGTACATATGTTCCAATATAAAATTATACAAAATTTTATATGATAATATATGACTATATCAAAAAATTTTTACTTGGGTATTATTTCAATAAGCATTTCTTCTATTGACAAATTTTAATATATGATTTCTAAATTATTAAAATTACCAAGTGTTATAGCAGTACAAGAAACGTGGTTTGATTCAAACTTAGTTCAGATTTATAATATTCCTGGATATGATGTTCTTCACTGCTGCAAATCAGATGGATATGGTGGAGCATCAATTTACATAAATAAGAGTTTTCATTACAATGTTGAAACTTGTTGTAGTACGGATTTTATTGAAAATATTACAATATATTTGTTTAACCACAAAATCAATGGTAAAATTTTAAAACTAACAATATTTTATAGATCTCAAAAGTGCAATGTGGAAACATTTGATGGTGTTTTATTGAAAATTTAGTTGCAAGTTATGGTCGATTTCCTAGTATTATAGTTGGAGACTGCAACACTGATTCTATTAACAACACTTCTTCGAATATACATTTGAAATGGACTAAGTGTTAGCAAAAGTTTTGCTGAGATTACTATTTTTTTGGTAAAAATCAGCTCGCTGAAATTACCACCTTTTTTGCAAGCACGCTCCTGACTAAAAATTTGCTGACACAGAATCATTTTTTGGAGACTTTTCTGACTTTTTTTTTAAATGTACTGGATTAAAACTTCACATTAAAATTTTGTGGCTGGGAATTTTCCGACCAAAATTCGTGTAAATGTAAATCTATGCCAAAAAAATATTTTTTAATACTTTTCTTTGGCTTTGCAGCACCCCCTAGCGGAGATATTTGGATATTTGAAGCTCAAATATTAACATGCTGTGGGTTCGGAATGGGTTAAGATTTTGTTAATTTTTTGAGAAAACAAAATTTGTTAACCCACTTTTTGGAAAAATTTAAAAAGTTGCTCGAATTTTTATTCGTATTATATGGAACAACAAATGCTGTAAGTTTGGAATTGAAACGACATACTTTTTTCTGTAGCGGGGCAGTTGGCTTGGAAAGCATCATATGTATGTTTCAGTTGCCAAATCTTTTAACTCCATATAGAAAAATGAATGAGTCAATGAGAAAATATTTTAGTGTATCGTCACATGAAATCAAAAAAGCCATAAGTTACAAAAACTTAAAAATTGATTATGATGCACGGTATCAGAATACATATTCCTTCAAAATTTTACACTCCTACGACTAAACACGACAATTTTATTTACAAAATTCTAAACAGCCGCAAGTATAAGCGCAAACAATTCTAAAAAGTTTTTTGCTACTCCTGTAAATTTTTAAAATGTAACTTACGGCTTTTTGGATTTCATATGACGATATGTATATTGTTTTTAAAATTTCTATTAAATTATAAATTCAAATAAACGATTTATTAATACCCAATAAGCACATAGGTTTTAAAAATTCAAGTGCTTTAAATTTTGCTTGAAGTAAAGTACATTTCAAATTCTAACATTTGTATATTTAACAAAAACATTTGAAACTTGAATTTTTGTTTCCCCTTTTCTTGCTATTGAAATAAAATGTAATTAAAGTTGTATTCAAGCCTTGAAACTGGAAAACAGGGCTGGAATTGAAGTTGTTTTCAACTTGAATTCCAATGAAATTGTTTATAGGGTAGTTATTATCAGAAAAATTTTTTTTCGAATATTATACATCTAGCAGTCAATAAAGTGTTTTGAAATTAAAGTTTTATGAAATTCTGGAATTGGAATTAATCGATTTGAAGCATCCATATATATATTACCTAGACAGAAATAATTTACAAAATTCTGTTTGTATTATGAAGCATCTTTTTTATACCGATTTTTAAAACACAAACAAAAAACTTATTAAATAGGCACCAACAATGGAATTTTTAAATACAAAAAAAAAATGGGGCAAGTTTCGTTTTTCGGGCAACCTTAAAAAAAAAAAATAAAGAAATTATGACCACCTCTAAAATAAAAAAGAAAATTTTTTTTCTTAATGGGGTTAAGGGGGCCGGGGCCCCTGGGACCCTCTAGGTCCAAAAAACTGATACACGCCCAAAATGGCAAGTGTGACAACTCAAATTAAAGAACATTTTTTTCACGATTCCAAATGTTTCAAGGTCCGGGAAATAAAATTCGTGCTAGGTCCATTTTAGTAAATTTTATATATATATTTGTTCCTTTTACTCCTGCAAGGACCATAGGCCCGCTTAGTAAATTTTGTTTTCGGGCATCGCTCAAAAAAAAAAATAAATGCAATTAAGAAAGGAAATTTTTTTCTATTTGGTGTTAAGGGAGGCGGGGACGCTGGGACCCGCTAGGTCCAAAAAAACTCGAAACGTGGTTAAAATGGCAAGTGTGACTACTTAAATTAAATGAAATTTCCGAGGATATGCATTATGTTTCAAGATCCGGAAAATAAAAATCCGGCTAGGTAAATTTTGTTAAATTTTAGGTGTTAAAAATACTAGTGTAAAATTTATTTTGCTAAAAGTCGGGAATTTTGCTTACAAAAAATGATATCTTTATAAACTTTAGGGGTTTTTCGTACATTGGTAAATTGGTTTTTCGTATATAGCGCCATTTTTTAGAAAAAAAAGTAAATTTTCATTTTTTGATATATCGTGGTACATAGCGTATGTAAACTTTATTTTTCAAAAATTCGGGGATTTTTTTTAGAAATAATAAGCTTTTTATGAACCTAAGGGAGTTTTTTGTATATTGTGGCACATAGGGCCGCAGGCGAAAATTTTTTTGAAAAAATCGCGCGATTTTTTGTAAAATTTTTTCGCCAACTTTTCTTTTTGAAAAGTTGGCGAAAAAGTAAACTTCAGCCAAAAATTGTTTTGGTTTTTTGCAACTTTGTATTTTTAAGAAATTTTTATATGAAAAATAAAAAAAAATGTTTGCAAATTTAATTTTAATTTGAAAAAAGGTGTTGGTGATTAAAAATGCCATTGTTGGTGCTTACTTTTTTCTGTATTTGTATAGCGCAGAAAGCGGACCAAAAAAGTACCAGAAAAGGTGTTTAGGGAAAAATCTTCCCAGACTCGAAATAAAGTAATATTGAAAAATATGTGTCAGCTTAATTCAGTAAAAAACCCCTTTCCAACGATACCACACTTGCATATTGTTTCATAGTTGAAATACCTTAAAGAGCAAAAAATAAAAAATTCGACCATTTCTCAACCCCTTTTTTACTCCTGAAAATTCCGACGTGGCCAACAGCGTTTAAATTGGGGTACCTACTTTCCTTGGGAAGGGGAATTCCGCTCTTTTTTCAATCCCGAAATCCCGGGAATTTTGTGGGGATTTCCCAAGATTTTTATTTTATTATTTTACATTTTTAGCTATTATATATTGCAATTTTGGAATCTGAATAAATTTATAGCATTCATTTGAAATTAATTTAAATAAGAAATATTTGAAATTAAAAAATGCGATTTAAAATTTAATAAACTGAATTAGTATAAAAAAATATTATTTTGGCCAAATTGTTTTGGATGTCAGTTAAATTTGGTTAAGTTAAACCGAAAAATACTCGAACTTCAGAAAGTTTTTTTTCTTTAAAATGGTTATCTTTATTCAAATAAAGCAATATATACAACACTTCAACATCTGTATCTCAGTTCCAAATACTAGGCATTAAAAAATTAGTAATATTTGAGTATTTTGAGGTTTTTTCACTTCAAATAATTTTATTTAAATTTCAACTGTTTTTTCAAATTATTTTGGATTTTTTGATATGTTAATGTAAAATGCAGCAATGCAAATTAAATAATTTTTTTTTAAATAGTTGTGGCATAAAAAATTTCTATTTAAAAGACTTTAATTAAAGTTAAAAAACTATTTAATGGATGTTTTTCGTTCAATATGAGATCAATATGAGATGAGTATGAGACCCACCGTAAGATTATAAAGTTGACTAGAATTTTAGTGGTCACTCTTAGATTTTAAAAATTTTATAACTGTGGATGTATTATGTTTTGAAAAATACGCAATTAGACAAAAAAAAATGAATTGCTTTCCTATATAAAAAAGAACATACAAGCACTAATTTTTATGACGTGCAAAGCAGACTTAAAGTAGCATAAACACCATCTCTCCTATGACAAGCCAAAAAATGCGTTCTCCACCTCAATTTCTGTCCGTAGTGCTGTTAACACGTCAAATGTCTGTCTTGTATGTCTTTATACAATTTTTTAAATATATAATTTTATTTGTCTATATTGTCCGGTTTTTGTGCCGTATTAAAAAAAAATAGTGCAATATTATACAAATGACACAGTACAACATCCAATCTGGGGGGTGAGAAATTCCAAGTCAGGGTGATGGTACTAGGTCAGTATAGTAAAACCCTCAAAGGGTTTGGCGTTCGTATGTGTCATTTTTTTTATGACCTTTTAAATTTTTTCCTTATCTTGATGTTTTTTCGCTTAGTTGTAACATTTTGGCAAAAACGTGGTTTAACATAACTCGAGAACCACTTGTCCGATTTTGATGAAACAAATTTAGAAAAATTTAGAATTACAATTTCTTTAATCCGTTCATATAACGTTTTTAATCAACAGTTTTGCCGGTAAAAATAAATTTGTGGAGAAAAAAAATATTTTTTTGCCTAAAAATTAAATTTTTTTTTTTTTAAATTCATAAAAAATCCAAAACGGAAAAAAGGATCAAGTGTTATTAATTTCATGTAAAGTCACATAACCTATAAACAAAATTTAACGCGTTCTGCTTTTATTTACAATTAAGTGAAGGTATCCCATTTTGACAAGAATATTGATATTTGTTTTTATTCAAAAAAGTGTCATTTATCGCCTTTTTCATAAATTTTCCCCAATAACTCCAGACTTCTGGCCATAAACTACTAAAAAAATTAAGTAAACATTTTTATAATTTTTTATTTTTATTTTATTTATTTATTTTTATTTATTTTAATAAATATTGCCTAGACTTTTTCGATGGTGGTTGTTCGGGACTAGTGGCATCGCATTCATCGCTATCATCAGTTTCTGAACCACACATAATGTCAATGTGTGATTCCACTGTTGGCCCTTCTGCATCTCCTGAAAATTCTTTATCATCAAGATCATCCTTGTCTTGCCACACTAACTTACTCCACCAGCAAATTTCCGCAATTATTGCACTCGGCGACTTTTTGCCTCTATATCTGTAAGTTTTTGTTTTATTAAAATGAGTTTGAAAAAATAAAAAATCAGTATTACCTCATTTCAAATGGCATAGCAACTTGATGATAGCGTTCACCTTGTTCATCAGATTCGGTAGCCAATTGTTTGCTGAAGTAGTCCAGATGATGATGTAAATAATGGATTTTCAAGGACATGTGGACACCAATTTCCGAGAATGCTCTTAACATCCTTGCGACAGAAACATCGTAGTTGTTAGAACGATGCTTTCCCAACAAGCCTTCTATTACTTCTTTGATTGTCTGCCATGCATTCAATTCAGCGTCAATCAAAATATTGTTGAATGCGTCACTTTTAATCAGCTTTCGTATATCTGGACCATTTAGTACGCCTGATTGGAAAAAATTAATTTGTTAAGATGGAAAATCATGGGAAATGAATGTGATATTATAACTTACCTTCTTTAATTTTACTTTCGCTGAGTCTCGGGTAAATTAGTTTCAAACACAAGAAAACTTCATCTCTTTTGGCGACAGTTTTGATAAAATTCTTAACAATTCCAAGTTTAATATGCAGTGGAGGCAGCAATATCTTCTCCTTCGGCACTAGAGGCTCACGAATAATATTGGCCGTTTGTAACCTGCTGTGCTCTCTGAGTTTCCATCCGTGGCATGCAAATTGGTCACCGGAAAATCGTGTGTCCCAATCGCACAAAAAGCACATATATTTTATATAGCCGCTTTGAAGACCGCAAAGCATTGCTACAACTTTTAAATCGCAGCATATGCGCCACATATGTTTGGCGTAGTTAACCATTTTTAAAATATTTTCCAGTGCATCATATGTTTCTTTCGTTTCTGTACTGTAGGCGATTGGAACTGAAGGTTTTTTATTGGTCTTATGCAGTAAAACCGCCTTCAAGCTGAGTTTTGAACTGTCAATAAATAATCTCCAGTCATCTGCTTCATATTTTATTTCCATTGCGTCCATCAATTTTCCTACATCCGGGCAATATGCAGAAGTTTTTTCATCATTCACAAGGAATAAACTTTGAAGTGTTGCCTGACGACTTCGATAAGCTGTGACTTTCACACCGGGTGCCAACAAATTGTTTGATTTCAAAATGGAAGCCAGCTCTTCCGATTTATGCTGTGTTAATTCCAACTTGGCAACAATTGAATCAAGCTTATTTTGATTTATTAAAATTGGCTCATTGGATACTGATGGCTCATATGGGGAATCATCACGTGCATGATATGTCGGAGCAGTCGTAGAAGAGAAAATATCTGGGCTAGAAGCTTTTGGCACAGGAATGTGGTCCGAATGAGGCAATGGTGTTGCGGAACTTGCAACACCAACGTAATTATACGATTTTCTTATCCTTTTTGCGGCTCCTTAATTCGCACATGCATAGCAATTCAATGGATTGTGACATTCGCCAGGATTAGTCCAAGTCATTGTGATACCGAATGGCATACTTTCACGTCTTCTATTTTTCCAATCCATTAGACGGTTGTAGCAGCTTTTACACACTATATTTGGTACCCAATTTTCGTTCACTATAACATTTTGGTTGAAGTACATCTCGTATGTTTGAACAAAATCAGTACTGAAATTTCCCCTTTTTTATGTGTTGAGACATATTGACCACAGCAGTAGCAAAAGCTATTTATATCTGGCTTGCACAGTTCCATATTCTGTTCTCTTTTGTTCACTTTTAAAAAACTGGAGAAAAATCACTTTTACTGTTCGCGTTCGTCGGCACTTGTTGAATGACAAAAATCACAGAACCAGTGTGAGAAAGAGAAGAAGTATAATGACAATGCATGTTTTATGTGAACATTACAGAACCAGTGTTGCCACATCAATATTTCTCTTTTAGTACAGTAGAAAAATATGAGAGAGTTCGGCTTGTGAGTGTCAATGTTTTCTACAAATAATGTTGTGCATATCTGGAGCAAATTTTTGAAATTCATACATTTACCTAATTGTGAATAAATGAGAAACGCGTGCATCGATTTTCATGATCTATGCCTTTTTTTGCTCATGAGTTATGTGACTTTACGCGAAAGTAATTAGTTTTGGCACTTTTTTCCATTTTGGATTTTTTATGAATTTTTAAAAAAAAATATTTAAATTTTTAGGCAAAAAATACTTTTTTCCCTTCATACATTCATTTTTAACTTCGAAAGTGTTGCATATATAGGAAAACAGTATAGAAACAGATTAGAGAAATTGTAATTCTAAATTTTTCTAAATTTGTTTCATCAAAATCGGACAAGTGGTTCTCGAGTTATGTTAAACTACGTTTTTGCCAAAATGTTACAACTAAGCGAAAAAACATCAAGATAAGAAAAAAATTTAAAAGGTCATAAAAAAAAAGACACATACGAACGCCAAACCCTTTGAGGGTTTTACTATACTGACCTGGTACCATCACCCTGACTTGGAATTTCTCACCCCCCAGACAATACTCCCAAAAATGTTCCATAGTGTAATTAATAACAAATAAAAATAACAAAACCTATAAAACAAAAACTCTTTTAAAAAAAACCAAAAAAAACTAAAATATCACAAATAAAGCTAATCCTACAGTAATAACAAACATATAAAACAGTAGAAAACAAAATTACAAAAAATAACAATAACAATATACATACTTACATACATACACTTAACATACAGTGCTTTAGAGAACAATAACACCGCAATATTCAAATAAATACCTACACCAAACATTACAGTTAAAAAAAAAAATTTTTTTTTAAAAAATACAATACAATAAATAAATTACACACATCACAATATTACACGACAATAAATCATCATTTTTAAAAATACTCAACTCCACCAATAAAGCGGGGTTTACATTATCTGATTTTGTATCTGATTTTACGTCTGACAAATCAAATAAAAAATCCTACGAAACGACGCGATTGTCAAAAAAATCTCGTATATTTGTTTACACCATCAAATGCAATCAGATGAAAACAGCTGTTACCATCGGATTCTCATAATTTTATGAAATATTTCAAAATCAATCTGACTGTCAAAACATCAATCGGATTTTCTGTAAGTATCAGACAAAATATGTTTACACTATAGGATTTTGGCTATCTGACTGATTTTTTTGACAGATTCTATGATTTATGGTATAATGTAAACCCCACTTAAATAGACAAAAAAAAAATACAAATAAATTCATGCTAAACCTTAATACTACATAAACAACAACAACTATCGCGACAACATCATCAATACCATTGCTGCTGCTGAACCAGTTTTTTTTTTAAATTTTGCTGTTTACAACGACCAAGCAAGGGGCTATTATGCACTCCTCTGCTGTGATCATTGTTGTTACATTTTTTTCCTATCCCTTTTTATAGTTTTTTTTGTGGTACAAGTGCTTGGTGTTAGTTTTATTGTTGGGTTAATTAGTGATGAAGGTATAACACTGATCATTTGTTAACCGATTCAACAATAAAACGACTACCTAGTTCTTGAATCTTCATTTATTTTGTAATGTCAGGTAAGTTCAGAATTGATTTCTGCAATATACGGGGACTTAGAGCAAATTATTTCTCTATATATGCGCACATTCGTTTCCATCGAACGGATGTTTTAGCCTTATGTGGGACCCAGGTAAAAGAGGATGCTGATCCACAGGATTTTCATGTGCCTGGATATCACCTTCTATCCCTTTTTGTCTTTCATAGGGGCCTTGCAGTGTATGTTCGCAATGATGTTGTGTACCAGTGGCAGCGACAATTAACCACGCATGATAACGAATTTAACTGCCTTTGGGTTAAATTCAAGATCAGGGCGCACATCTTGCATTTCGGGTTTCTTTATAGAAGCCCAAACATGGAAGCGGGCAAGACATTCAATTGTTTTAATTCTGTTTCCGCCTCCATTTCGGGAATCCTGGAGAGTTGTCCGAATAGTGAAATCGTGGTTGCTGGTGATTTCAATATTCACAACTCTTCATGGCTCAGCCAATCGAGCGGGACGACTTCCGTTGGAACTTACGTCGAGCTTTTCGCTGCACACAATCACCTGGTGCAGTTGGTGAATGGGCCAACACACATTCCGTGTGTTGAAAGTCAATTTCAGAATACCCTCGACCTTTTTCTCACTTCACACCCTGAAAAGTATGAAGTGAGATCGTTTGCACCTCTCGGTAACTCGGATCACTGTACCATTTCCGCATCCTTTTCATACTCCGTGCTTCATAGCGCTTCACAGACCGCCGCGAAACGCTCTGTTCTAATTTATGAAAAGGCTCGTTGGGTCGAACTTAACGATTTTTATCGGCAATTCAACTGGAAACTATGTTTCTTGGATGACGATGTTGATGCCGCTGCGAAAATGGTAGAACGCGTGATTTTGCTTGGAATGAAATTTTTTATTCCTTCAAAGTACATTCCGGTTAAGTCCAAACATAAGGGTTGGTTTAACCAGACGTGCAGAAATGCAGTCAGATCCAGAGTGGAAGCCTTCAGTAATTGGCGTGCGAATAAGAACATCAATACTGACATGCTGCGTGAACAGGCGAGAACTGAGTGTGCCAAAGTACTAAGACGTGAAAAGTTTCTGCACGAACAACGTCTGCGTGCTAAAGTACTTGCTGCTTCACGGGGCAGTAAGACCTGATGGTCATTCGTTAAAATAGTTAAGGACAATGCTAGTTCATCTATCCCAATTCTTATAAAGGATGACCTAATATTCACTGACCCGGTTGATAAAGCCAACCTGCTGGCTGAACTGTTCGCAGAAAATTCTTTTCTGCTGGAAAGCGATCAACCACTGCCCATGCTCGAAAGAGTATCACATACTATGCCCAAGATATTTTTTCGTCCACGAGCCGTTAAAAGGGTTCTTGCGAATCTTGACGTAAATAAGTCAGCGGGCCTGGATGGTATACCAGCACTGGTACTGAAACAGTGCTCTTCAACGCTATCGCGTCCATTGGCAACCCTCTTTAGCACGTCGTATCGCATGGGTATATTTCCATCTTGCTGGAAGGTTGCCAATGTTCAGCCAATCCCCAAAAAGGGTGCGGCTACCAACACTGAAAATTACCGCCCAATCGCAATCTGCTCTGCGCTCTCGAAGGTCATGGAGAGCATGGTAAACTACCATCTTGTTAATTATCTGAAATCCAATTTGCTTCTTAATGATCGACAGTATGGGTTTCGTAGAGGTCGGGAGACCTAATGGCGTTTCTTTCGGAACGTTGGAGTCGGTCAATTCACAGATTTGGTGAAAGCAAAGTGGTTGCGCTGGATATTTCCAAGGTGTTTGATCGTGTGTGGCATAAAGCACTCGTGTCAAAGCTCATTGCTTTTGGTGTTGATGATGACTTCTGTCGATTTATATTGAGTTTTCGCAGGGATCGCACTATAAGAGTTGTTATAGATGGGGTCTCATCTAATGAGTTTCAGTTGAATGCAGGGGTACCGCAAGGCTCTGTTCTTTATCCTTCTCTATCTCTTATCTTTCTAAATGACTTCCTCTGTCAGACTTCCAATCCTATCTACTCTTTTGCAGATGACAGCAGCATTTGCCATTCATATTCCTTCGATCATAGGCCAAGCCTTGCAGAGATTGGGGGCAGGAGGCAGATTATGAATGACACACTCAATCAAGACCTTATTACAATCTCTGAGTGGGGTCGCGTGAATAGGGTCGATTTTAATCCACGTAAAACCCAATGTTGTTTGCTGACTCATAAGACCGCGGAGCCATCATTGTCAACTGTATACATGGGTGGTATCAATATTAAGGAATCAGAAGCTCTTGATGTACTGGGCATGAGAATCCAGTGTGATGTCCGTTGGAAATATCACGTCATTCAAGTGTCGAAAGAGGCATTCAAGTGTCTTGGCTTTCTTAACCGGTGTAATAACTACTTCACTTCTTCTGATATCCTTACTATTTATACCACCTATATCCGGCCGAAGATGGAATACAACTCCCATATATGGGCAGGGGATTCAAAGTCTATTTTGGAGCTTTTGGACCGTGTACAAAGGAGGGCGTCGGCGCTCATTAATGGCAGTAGGGTATCCAGCTCTATTGACTCGTTGGAGCATCGTCGGAATATGGGTTGTGTAACACTGTTCTATCGTTACTACCATAGGAGGTGTTCTGCTGAGATAAGTGCACTTATCCTGATGACCCGTGTTTTTGGCCGTAACACTCGATTTTACAGTAGATCTCATCCGTTTGTGGTCAATTGCCCAGTTAGTCGCACAACGCATTATAGAGAGAATTCGTTCATTAGTCGAACCGCCCGTATGTGGAATAAACTCCCCGCAGATATCTTTCCTGATACTTACAATTTAGAGAAATTCAAGTTAAACGTTCACAAACACTACTCCCTCTTTCCTCCTTCCCATAACCTATTTTCCTGATATCAACAGAATGCATTGCATTAGTAGGGGGCAACCCCTGAGTGTTGGTCTATATTAAAAAAAAAAAAAAATATCACATTTTCCTTTCAATTATTTTCAAATTAAAAGAGAGATGATAAAATATTTACAAGTAAATTACACATAATAAAAATTTAAAAAATTCAATAAGGCCAGCAGAATAGAATAGGTATTTTCGGGTCCTGCTACAAGCCCGTCCTCAATATTATATGCCTTTATGGGTTAATAATTGATAATGATCTATTAATATTGAATTGAAACAAATAAGCAAATTGAAACAACTCAATTAGACTAACATCAACGAAATTCTAACAATGTTATTTTTATCCCAGATGCTTCCTATCGAATTTAGCTCTGATCGACAACTTATGAACCACGTATTTATGAACGACAACGAACCGTTAATTTTAAATCCATATTCTAATTATTTTTTGACCTACAACATAAATCCATATTGATAGTAAACCATTAGGCATACGTATTAAAGATGAATAAAATATTATTTAATAATATTCCAGTGTCGATTTTTATAAAAATCTTTAAGAGAATTTGCGTAATTATTTGTGTTAAGAATATTTACTTTTAAACTTTTTTATAAAATAATTCTATACGAATAGTTCTGAAAATCTGCTTAGAAACAAACGGTGGGTCTCATACTGTAGGTTAACTTAACTAAAAACAAAATAAAATGTCAAAAAAAATGTACACAAAACAACAACAAATGTTTGGGTTAACTATTAACCTAAGTTTAAACCTGCAGTATGAGACCCACCGAAAATCTTTAGAAGTACAAATTTTTGGATTCCATATTTAGGAAATACTTAAGTAAAAAATCTATCTTAGTTCTGACTATAAATGTGGTCCGACAAAAGTTTGCACTCACTAACAATTCCAATATATCCTGAAAGAAGGGAAGAAATTAAAATACCCGTGTCTTTAATACACTCAAAAAAAAAAGTCAGTAAAGTCAGCAAAAAATGTTGCTGTGTCAGCAAATTTTTAGTCAGGAGCGTGCTTGCAAAAAAGTTGGTAATTTCAGCAAAAGGTTTGCTGAAAATCAGCGAGCTGATTTTTACCAAAAAAATAGTAATCTTCAGCAAAAGTTTTGCTAACACTTAGTCGACTGCAAATGAAAAAAATCCTTGCTAAAATCACTAAACTTTTTGCTGAATATTAGTAGACTGAAAAAAACTCAAAAAACTTGTAGCGAAATTTTACTTTAGTTTATTTATTTGCTGAAAATTTAAATATAGAATATGTGTAGAGTTGTTTTTCTTTTTTTTTTTGTCATTTCCGTTTCCAGACAAGCTGCGACATCTACATACATCTTGTCTATCTGGTTGTCGTCCACGCTATGAATGCGATTATCAGCACAATTTTTGTAGCAAAATAAATTAGTAAAACATTAGTTTAAAATTAGTTTAGTTCTAAAAAAATATAACTAAAATTTTTGCTGAAAACGGAATTTCAGCAAAAAAATTGCTGAAAACTAGTACACTTGATATACAAGACGTTTTACTAATTTTACTACTAACTTATTTTTTTGAGTGTATCAATCCTTTTAACCGTTCCAACAGCGAATTAATGTTTAGTTAATATTTTTCATTTTAAAATTAAGACGACCTTCCATATAAATTTATTACCTAAATAGTAATTCGCGATTTAAGCTGTTAAACGAATTGATATAGAAAAAGTGGTAGTCATGCATACCCAGCAACAACTTTCATTACCATGTAATGAGTTTTAGGTATTGAAATCTTAAGTGTTCACTAGTTACCTTTTAATTACTAAACTACCTAGTCAGAAATCGCCAGTGGTACAAAAAATCAAGCACTGGCATACCACTGGGTAACCACGGTATTAAAAATAAATGACTGGCAGAACACTCATTTGGGACGCTTTTCCAGCGTTTGCGAAAAGCGTTTTACCATTATTTGTTTTACAAAAATTTCGGTGGTTTATAAAAAAAACCACTGGAAAAGAATTGGCTTGGAGTGATATGCCAAGGTTTGAAACCAGTGGTTATCCAGTGCTACATAGCCAATGCTACCAGGCGTACAAAAATCAATTCACTGGAAAACCAATGATTTTATAAAAATGCTAACGCTTCGTTAAAAAATGTTTGTAGTCGGAAGTTCCGAGTTCAAATCCGGTTGCAAGCAAACATTTTTTTTGATTTTTTTTAATTTAAAATTTTTTTTGTTTTATAAAATCATTTTTTTTTGTTTGTGGGAAAGCTCCTTCAAGACCAACTTTTTTTTGCCCTCCCAACACTAGCATACTAATTACAAAAAATTGTTTGCCAGTACTAGCATTTTGGCACAGCCAGTAGTTGTCCAGCTATTATCACTCATTTATGTGTTCAGCCATTACATATTTTATGTCTCGTTAGCTCAGTGGGTAGAGCAATCGTCTGCCAATCTGACGGCCTGGGTTCAAATCACAGCAGGACCAAAAAAAATACATATGAATTTTTTTTTAAATTTTATTTTGGAAAATATATTTTCAGACCACCTATTTACTGGTTTTGCCAACGTTTAAAAATTTTGTTCCTCCAGTGCATTTCCGTCGCTTTCAGAACAGCCGGTCCTTTTGTCTAATGATGTTATCATTTTGGGAATGGGAAATCACTTTTTGCCAGTACTTGTACCACCTGTTAAAGTGCTTTGCCACCGCTTTCCCGTTTGTATTTTTCTGACTGGGTACTTATTTTAACATGGTGATGTCATTGGAGGAAAGTCATTACACTGATGTTACCTGTAAGTAGTTTATCAACTGTTCTATAAATAGATATTGAATATAAATTTAAAAAAGTATAAAAATTTAAAAACTATTAGGAGCTGACACGAATTGATCAGCGAATATTATATCTGTCAGGCAAAAACGCTAATCACTAGGCTACGCCATAGGTATGACTTTTAATGATTTATAACATATATTATTTGTTTCAGCTATTGTGAATTAGTAATGTGTGGGGTATAATTATGGGAAACTCATTAAATTCAGTTTAAAAGTAATTCAAAGGGTAAGGAGATATGAGATCTAAGTAATGCATGTAGTAAGGACCAGTCATTACCAAGTTTTTGCTGGGTATTTTATATTCCTCCTCCTTTCAGAATATATTACATAGATTTTATCGTGGGTACCTACAACCAAAAGATGAATTTTGTCGGACGGTGTTTTAATAGAAATCAAGTTTTTCAAGTACAATATATGTCGGATTTATTTATTTATTTTCTAAAGAGCGGGAATTCCCGGGATCCCGGGAAATTCAGAAAAAAATCCCGCTGTCCCGGGAAATGAAAAAGTCCGGGAAAAGAAAAACCCTACTTGTTAGCCTGAAAATTATCATAAATTTGCGTTATTGTATAAATAAATGAAGAGAAGCACTTCTTGCAAAGGTCAATCTGTCCTAACTATCTATTTCTAAATATATTTCGACTGTTTTTAATCCTTTTTTAATGTATCTACGAGTACAAAGGAAATTATAGTCAGTAGCTTTATAAAATTTTGTGTAATAAAAAAATACACCACATCCTATTTAAACGGAATAGACCACATTATATTAGTATGGAATCCTAATTAGCATTTATAGCACTTTTTTGCAGCAAAATCAATCTTCCCTTCAACGACCTGACTGAACCCTTTGGCTAGAAGCAAGAAATATTAATTATCTCTTCCCTGGAGAATGGAGAAGGTGGTAAAAATGGGGGTCCAAAAAGATGTAATAGTCCCCCTTAACGGTGTGTCCAGAACTCTTTGACGAAAAACCTGAAATTTAATAACGAGTAGAATTGGACACTAAAATTGGGAAACGAAATTGAGTGGATCGGGAAACGAGTGGAACTGAAACACTAGCCAAGTTGAACGAAATTTAACTAAACGGCAAACGAGAAATTGAATGTAATGGGGAACGAAATGGAAATGAAACGGAAACAACTGGAATTGAACACTAAAAGTGGGAAACAAAATGCAACGGAACAGCGAACAAGTGGACTGGAGACTCTACACGATTCGAACGAAATGAAATGAAGCGGGCAACGAGTAATATCGAAACAGTAGACAACAGAAACAAAATGGAATGGAGCGGGGAACGAGTATAATTAAAATACTAAAATTTGAGAAAAAATGCAATGGAAAGTGTAACGATTGAAATTGACTCGCTAAACAAGTGAAACGAAATGGAATTTAACGGGGAACCAGTGGAATTGGAACACTAAAATTGAGAAATTAAGTGAAATCGAACTTCGGCCTGGTGGAATTGAAAAAAAAATAAGTTAGTATAAAAATTAGTAAAACGTCTTGTATATCAAGTGTACTAGATTTCTGCAATTTTTTTAGCACTAAATTAATTTTGAACCAATGTTTTACTAATGTATTTTGCTACAAAAATTGTGCTGATAACCGAATTTATGGGGTGGACGACAACCAGATAGACAAGATGTACATAAATGTCGAAGCTTGTCTGGATTTAGTACAAACAACGGAAATGGTAATAGGTGATTGCACGTCATAGCCTATCAGAGGGTTTGCTGGTTGGATTCCTGGCCATGGAATATATATATAGAGAAAAATTAACAATGAATATTACTTTAATCAATTGACACATAAACTAACCGCTGTCGAGTATATGAGTAAAACGAAACTGCGGCAGTCTGGTGATTCCCTTGTGTCTGTTAAAATTTTCAATGAAAATGTTTAATTCTTTTTCTTCCTGCATTTAGACTGAGCAAAAACTACCTAGTTTTTGTACAAAACTAGTTTTTGTTTGTTTTTTATGCATGCGTTTTGAAAAGTAAAAATTACAAATGGCCAAAAACTAGGTAGTTTTTGCTCAGTCTAAATGCAGTATTAGAAAAATTCTTTAGTAATTAATTCTAATATTACCCAGGAAAATTTTCTGTTCCAAAATTTTCTGTTTCATTCACAACCCCTTCTACTGTCGATTCTAACACCGATTCTTTTTGTTTGAAATTGTCCCAAAAGCAACCCCTTCTATAGCTCCAAAGTGGAACCGGTCGCTCTAGAATCAGTTCTGGAAATAGTTCTGGACTGAGTCTACGTCACCCACACCTTCCATATAGGATCCCAGGAACTGATTCCGGAGCCAGTTCCATGGAATCGGTTGCAGTGGAACCAGTTCTAGAATGGGTGTGGTTGGCTACCGATTGTAAAAAATTTTCCTGGGTAATTGCCAGCGCAAGGACTTTCATGCAATAAAAAATCGAAAATATGCGCTTAAAATATGCACTATAAAATGGGAAATATGCACTTAAATATGCATTTATAACGAAATATGCACTAAAAACCAAAAAATATGCAATCTTTTTAATTATATTTATTAAAAACTAACAAACGTAAAAATTCAGGTATCGGTTACAATAAGCTTGTTCGTTTACTTACTACAAGTTACTATATTTACTACAGCTGGAAAAATTCAATAAAAAACGTAAACAAAACTTTGCAATTGTAGTAAAAGTAGTAAGAAATTCGAGTAAACGAACACACTGAATATGTCTTCAAATACACATAGTTAAATATATTTTTTTATGTAATTGTTGCTTTCAAAAAGCAGTTGATTTATAGCTGGTTTTACCAAATCAGACAGTTCATATACGAAAGTACAAAATTCTCGTCCCTTTGATTTTTTGTACCTTATGTAATGTCTCGGTTTGAGTAAGAAAGTTATCATTTTCTTATTGCGGACAACTGAAGAGTAGAGTGATGTCTACGAAACAATTGTATTGTCTATCATGAAAATGATCAACCCCCTTTTTGGAACAACAAATAAAAATCTAATATGACAATATCATATTAGAATTTGGACTTGAGGTGGAAGAATATTCTAACTAAATATATGAATATATTTTTGTGTGTGGCATTTTACCTGAAAAAAACTTTATTATAAAATAGAACTTAAATATGTGTGCTATAAAATCGTACTCACTTTCGTAACTCAGAGAAAAAAGTGGCCGAAATTAGTGCTCGGGGACAAGTTTCCTTAAAATAATTTTTATAAAATTTTTCAACTTTCTGTTTGTGAGCAATAACACCCGAAAACGTTAATTTAAAATTACATCTATAAAAAATGTGTTAGTGGATGACAGCATATTGTATAGTATGTGTTTCTCTTTCTAGTGTAGTGTTATATTATCAACAGAGCTTCCAAATAATTAATTCTTTAGAATTTTTTTTTAGTTTTAAATTATGAATTCTTAAATCGAATTTCATACTTAAACATATTAAAAAATATGCAATAATGTGCAAAATAAGCAAAAATATGTAATAAAAATCATAAAATATGCAATAAAATATGCACTTAAAAGCAAAATATGCAAAAATATGCATTTATAACAAAATATGCAAGAACAAATCGATTCCATTTTTTGCAAATACTTTGATTCGGAAAGTATTTGGTCAAATTCATTTTTGGGACACTGACAACAAACATACATTTGCATGAAAGTCCTTGTCCTGGTAAGTACTATTTCTATGCGGTGGACGTTACAAGCACTCAACTAAAAAATTGTTTGTAGTTCTTGTGTTAAAACAGAAAACAGCGAAATTATTTATATTTTTTTCAAAAAATAGAAAAAATAATTAATCCTTTAACTGAAAATATCAACTCCTACTGAAATAACGTATTTTTTTATAGTTTGTTTTTGAATGACTGATACAAAAAATTAAGAGATATATTTCCAGGTATTTTAATTGATTCTTCAATTGAAAAGAGATTGTACGTATTACTTTTTAAATAAACTTAAATCGGTGATGATGGTGCACACCCATAGGCCTATCAAGGTAGTGCCATCGTCGTCTATGCTATAGATGATGGCAATCACGCAGTTAACTTTGACAATATAACTAAATCCTGGCAGGATCTACTTGCTCCACAATTTCAAGAGAGAACCGAATTTGCTTGGTGTCTTACTTCTGCCTGGAGCCGGTTTCACCATGCTCTTAACGGAGTCCCCCAAAATAGGTCCGCGGACATTCCATACCCTGTGTGAATTGGATGCATTGGCCATAAATTTATATACTCACCACATTTGATATATATATTAGGTTATAAAAGATTTTTTGGGAACAGAAAAAAAAAATACATACGACATTCCTCTTTCAATTTCTTCGCTAAACAAGTTACTGATGTACAAACTCAATTTGTAAGGATGCTTAAATAAAACACTTCCAAACAGAATTAAAACAAATGCAAAATATGCTGATATTTAGGAAAAATTTAACCTATAAAATCTCCTTACACTTTTATTTAGTGCATTTTCTTTAATTATGCAAATTACAGTCTGGCATATTGGAAGCAAAACTAAATCCTTTTTCAGTTTTATAATATTAAAATCAGAAATTTTTTAAATACATGCTGGATACCACATTAAACACTTTTTATTGTCCTTAATTTATTTTTCGGAAAATTTTTTCTTTTATTTTATTTAAAACTCATGTTGTTAATTACGAGCATTTACCCTTTTATGATGAACAAAAAATAAAGAAGAAAGGGGGGAAAACAAAAATTGTAAGAAAGAAAAATTAAGATAAAAAATTGCTGGAAATCAACATACTTGGGAATTTTTGATTATCATTGAAATTTCACTATCATCATGCCCTGATTCACAAAGACCTTGTACGTGTGTTTGTTTGTTGTACCCAAAAATAAAATACATGTGAAAAACGGAAATGCTACTTTGAGCGGTCTTTGTGAATCTGGGACTTACTTGATATTAATGCAATTGGTAAAATTGTGTTACCATTTAATTGACAATCCATATGTAGATAACCTATTCTCTGGAATATGTGGGTATTACTATGCATATTACCGGTAATATATTAAACCCCCTACTCTTGCATTACTTCTAATCCTTAACTTTTGCGTTAGTTCAAATACCGAATTCAGGCGTTTGGATGTTTTGTTGCTATAAACAATTCACTTTTCTTTAAAATTTTATAAATTTAATTTTTTGTTAAACATTTCTGAATTTCAAATTAGTATTGAGTTTAAAGAATTAAAATAAAAGGTTTTTGAAAACTCCTAGGAGGAGTTATACAAAACCTTGTTAAAAGAATAGGTTTTGTAATAGAACAGTAACAACTTACTCCTACATTACAAAATACTTATTTTTATAACCAAAACTTATAAAACATTTCGTTTGCAAAATTTTTTTGTTAAAAATAATGTAACTTCCCAGGTGAAAATGTTCATATATGGTCATATATGGCAACATATATGGGTTCATATATGGGTTCGGATCCGAAATTTGAGGGTATATGGCCATATATGGAGATATATGAATGTTCATATAAATTTAATTTTTTTTTAATAAAAATATTGCTTTTTTTATTCAAATTAAATGTAAATATTATAATTCTTACTGATGAATTTGTACATTTGAATGAAATTGAGAAATTATGAAATTTTTAATGGAAAATAAAACTGTTTAATATATTTACAAAATTTGAGTTATAATTGAGCTAAATTTCAGTGATTAGAAAATAAAATTAAATTGTAGTAGTAGATAAGAAAACATCACATAAAATTTTAAATTTTCAAAGTTCCTTTTTTTTTTTGTTTTTAATGGAAATATAAATCTAGCCTTCTGAAATCAACAGTTTAATATTTTTAGCAAATATTTCTGTTGATTTTATAAACTGCTATTTGCATTGAACAAAATTTAACACAAATTTTTTTTAGATACAATAGTTTGTTTTAGCCATTTTTAATTTACTAATATTTTGCAAAATTTTCTGCAGATTTTCTAAATTGAGCAGTTTTATTTTTGCTGTTTTTATCTTATTGCAACATTTTCAATTGTATTTCAAAATTTATCATTTTATTTCAGAAGTTATCAATTGTTTTTCAGATTTACCAATTGTATTTCAGAAATAATCAATTTATTTCAGTTTTATAATTGCTTTTCAGAAATTATCAACTGATTTTCATATTTATCAATTGTATATCAGAAACTACCAATTGTATTTCAGAAATTATGATTTGTATTTCAGAAACTGAAAATTGTATTTCAGAAATTTATTAATTGTATTTCAGAAATTCGCAGATTTCAGAAATTATTAAATGTATTTTACAAATAATCAATTGTATTTCAGAAACTGGCAATTGTATTTTAGAAATTGCCGATTGTATTTAAGAAATTATCAAATGAATTGTATTTCTATATTTTTTGAATCCGCTCCCGTAATTACCCCCATGATAAAAAAAACTTAAAACATTACCCATATATGGAATAATATATGAATTCATATTTGAAGATATATGGAATATATGAACCAATATATGGACCAATAAATGCAGAATATTATCATATATGGATTCATACATTTTAATGTATTTACCCATATATGCTTCCATACATAACATATATGTTCATATATGATCATACATTAAACCATATATGCTCATACATGAAACCATATATGACAATATATGAACATATATGAACATTTTCACCTGGGTTTTAATTTAACACTAAATATAAAACAAATTAAAATTTGAAGAAAAAAACTCGTTACTTTAGCGTTACTTTTAAGCTAGATTTAATAAGTACCCAGGTAGAAAAATACAAGCGGCTCAATGTCGGCCCGGTATTCGAGACGGTAGTACATGTACTGGCAATGCGTCGGATTTTCAACTTTCACTGTACTGGCATGTTGTCGAAATGATAACACCAATAAACGCTTGGCCGTAGTTATTTCCCAACGTTGGTGCAGGCTTGGGATTTTATTTTTTTGGTATTATCCCAGTACTTTTAATAACAAATTTAGTAGTTTGCTAGTACTTTACTGTCCTTTTAGTGTACATCAGAATTTTAATGTATTCTTTCGAAACTTCACAAGAAAAGAATGGCTATGTCTCTCTTACATAAATAATTGTGTAATAGATGCAAAAATACATAAAATTTATAAAATTCTTAATTTTAATAAATTAAAAAAAGCTCGTTAATTTTCAGAAAATATTACAAAGCACGTTTTAAGTAGTACCGGCATTTCGTAAAAAACAGTGCTCCCCCAGTATAATTTTTGTTGCAACATCGGCAATTTTTCCACCTGGGTAAGATTAACATGTAAATTAAGAGTAACATCCCTATGGGAAATTTTAACAAACTGTCACCGAGCTGGCCCCATTATATGAAATAGACTGGTCACTTTTACATGGCGTTGTCATAGGAGGGGGAAATTGACCCCTTGTCACATGTCACAAGACAAATCCTAGGACAGGTCCCTGAACTTTGTTTTTTATGAGAGTTCAGTAACCTGTCCTAGGATTTGTCTTGTGACATGTTACAAGGGGTCAATTTCCCCCTCCATTGACAACGCCATGTAAAAGTGATCAGTCTATTTCATATAATGGGGCCAGTTCGGTGACAGTTTGTTAAAATTTCCCGTAGGGATGTTACTAGTAGGGAATGCAAAATCCCGCACTTTTTGATTTCCCGGGAAAGCGGGAAATTTATCTTGAATTCCCGGGATCCCGCAAAGGAAATAAATTAGAAAATATTTCGTAATAATTAAAAAAATTTTATAAATAAAATATCTTAAAAATTTCAAATTTTCATGATTGTGAAAAAGCTAAGGTGGTTTTTCTTGGAATTTTCCTAGTGGGAAAGAATTAATTTTATATTAGAAATTATATAAGTCTAATTATATATTTTTAAAAACTGAATAAACTAAAACTAATTTTTAAACTAAAAAGCTTGTCCGTCAAAAAATAAAATAATTAATATAGAAAATATATTTAGAAAATTGGAAAAATTTTTTAAAATTATGGGATTAAATTTTAACTTACTTGAACATTTTTAAAAATCAATGGATAAATTTGTCATTAATTTTGTACAGAATAAGTGCGATTAAAATTTTTATACAAACACTATTTATGTGATTTTAAGATGCACTGAAAGGAACTTAAAAAGTTCGATCAAGTACACAAATTGATCAGTGTGTTCGTTAACTCGAAAATCTTGCTACTTTTGCTCAATCATTGTTTTGGTTATTCTTTGAATTTTTCCAGTTGTGGGAAAAGTAACCAATTCTAGTAAGTAAACGAAAGAATTTACAAAATTTCAATTAAATTTTTAAATACCTTTCTCATACCAAATTTGGAAAAAAAAACTTTAAAAAGGCACCAAAAAAGAAATTTGTAAATACAAACAAAATTTTTTTTTGTAACTTCGAATTTTTATTTTTAAACAATTTTTATATGAAAGATAACAATTTACAAACGAGTTACAAATATTTCAAACAAAAAAGTTGTTGGCAATAAAATTTCAATTTAAAAGAAAATGTGATTGCTTTTACAAACTCCATTGTTGGAGCCTAGGTACTTGTTTTTTCTTTGTAATGTAAAATGTTTACTATTTTCAAAAGGTTGGAAAATTTTGCATAAGAAAATTTAAAATAATTAACTTTATTATTCTAAATTGCATTTTTTGAAATCCCGGGATTCCCGGTCCAAATTCCCGGGAATGCGGGAACTGAAAAATGCTTGATTTCTCGGGAATCCCGGGACGGGAAATCCCGGGATGCATTCCCTAGTTACTAGGTAAGGACTTACTCCGATGGACATGCCCTTGTTAAAATAATTGGTTTTGTAATAGAAGAGTAAGAGGTTAATAGAAGGTTTTACTGGGCTGGTCAAACAAACTAAATGAGATTGAATGGGACATTTCCAAATTCTCAGGTTAGCGCCAGCCCAATACGTAGAGCAGTAAATTAATCAACAACGAATTCGGGATTTTGCTAAAAAGTATAAAAGTAAACCCAATATATTCGGGAACAATGTAGTCTTTAGCGACGAGAGAAAATTTGAAGTTTTTGGTAAAAAAAAACCAATTAAAATTTGGAGATGCAGAAATTCAGAATTTGCCCAGCAACATACCCAGCAATACCCATAATGAAGCACGGTGGTGGTTCGGTCGTGATTTGCTACCCAGTGTCGAAAAATTGGGCTTGCATCAAACTTGGGTCTTTCAACAACACAATAATCACAAGCAAACAGAGTAAAGGAATGTCCACAATCATATGCAATATTTTTGGGAGCATCTGGACCGGTAAATAAGAAAAAGAAGAATTACCAGCAAACACTCTCTCAAATTAGTGATAGTGGAAGAATGGCAAATAATCTCTCACGAAGTAACCAGAAACCTAGTGGTAACGCTGCTCAGAAGATTGCAATTTGTAAACAAAACTTCTTTTAAATTCTTTTGTTCTTACCGTACAACTTCTTTTGACGCTGTAAATATGAAGTATTTTTTGTTTTTGTTGCATATATTTTTTGTTATTGTAAAATTTTTGTTATTGATTTTTTTTTTTATAAATAAGAAAAGAGAAAATATATTTTTTAATCAACATGAAATATTGCATTAAACGGTAAAGCAAATTGGTAAATTAAAAATATAAAAGACTAAGGGTTATATGCATAATCACTTTTTTAGTTTATAAAGAGCTTCTAAAACAAATTTTTCATACAAAATTCAATTTATAAATGTATTATAAGGTTTTAAAATTATTATGCATACGCACTTAAATGTGTACAGTTTTTTTTAACACTCACAGTACGTCTTATCATTTAAAAAAAATTAATTAATAAAATATAAACAATAATGAAATATTACACTAAAAATTAATAATGAATCGATAAAATATAAATTAACTCAATAAAATGCAACATTTGCTTTAATATTGGGTGTATAACTTAAAAATGCAGGATTAACAACAGATGCCCAGCAAAATTTTTCATTACCAAATAAGTGGTTATATAATAGAAATTCATAGCTCCGCACAACTTATTTTTTGGCGTCTAAACTCATTATTTTTGTTTGGCGTGGTCGTTTTTATAAGTAAAGTAGTTATGAGATTTTGAATAATAAGTGGTAAACACATGCTTACAAAAAGTTGAATTATAAGTGGTTATCCGACTGCTTACTTGATTCTTAAAAATAAGCTGTTACACAAATACTATTAGCTTAAGGAAATACATTCAGAAAAATTAAAATTTTTTCTATTATGTAATTTTAGGACAAAAATTTAAATATAAAACATTTGCATATAATAAATAAAAATGTATAAAATTTAATTGTGTAAAAAGTACTTATTTAAACTATTACGAGTAAGTCATTATTTTATGTTTAAAAACAATAAATACAATAGCCCGTTATTAGGAAGTCAGTATTTTATATTATAAAATAATGCAAAAGGTAATGATATATCGTTTTTGGTAATGCAGAAAGTAATGAGGTGTCATTACCAATATTTTGCTGGGTTGAATATCTTTTCCACATGGTTTGTGTCGTTAAGAGCTTATATTGCATTTTGAAAGGTAAATATGTGTCGTTTATTCCCACGCAGTCATTGAAGGAAATAGCAATAAATATTATGATATAATCTCCTTGGAAATAGTGTAAACAACAATGTGTTAATGTGTTTATATCTTTTGAGGAAGGTTTATTCTTCTTCTTAACCTCAAACCTACTAAATTAGAATTAATAAAAGTACATTAATATGTCATTAATATGACAATAATAATTGTATTTGGTCTATACGACGCGTTTAAAAAACAACACTTTACTATAAAAATAAAAATGCCCTGTTGGCTGTCCGTCTCCAATATACACAAATTGCCTGCACTTGTACGTACAAACCATACGTCAATATGGCAATATTTGTGAAAAGGTGACACGGAGGAAATAAAAAGATAAACAGAGAAAATCTGAAGTAGAATGTTTGTATATGTCTGCTGGATCACTTCTGAAATTATTCATATAGAGACAATCTGACAATAAAAATATAAACAATAATACAATTTAATGGAAGATCACTGATGAAGCCTGTCCATAAAAAGGCAGAAACTAGATCTAGTCTGATTGGCAAATTTAATGTGTTTATAACTTTTGAGGAAGGTCTATTCTTCTTCTTAACCTCAAACCTACTAAACAAAGTTTTGTTTTGCATCCAATTGTAGAATTTTGTGTCAAAAAGCATCATTTACGGGAAGTTTTGCTTGCAGCTGAAGCACATCGGTTCCTCACCGAAGCTCATACTGAATATATTCCATCGATTTCAATGTGCAAGAGAAGGTTTGTGCTGTTCAGAAGTGGTGACACGGAAGACAAAGACCTTCCAGGTTAGCCAAAAAAGAAGAAGATTTTTGTCAAACTGAAGAAGAATTTGAAGCAATTTCAAAACATTTGCAAGCACCAGTACTCATCAAAAAACAACGAAATTGTGTACCACACGAGTGGAAGCCGAGAGACATTGAAAGACGATTAGTGTTCCATATTCACTCTTCCCAGTTTCACTACGTTCTTCCTTAGCGGATTACAACCCAGAATGGAAGGGAAATTAATATCTTTATATTTCATTTTAAATGGGCCAGAGCCTGAGGGAGAATTTTCCTTGAAAACCTTATTTGTTAATGAAATTATAACAATTGTTTTTAATCAACGGAATTAAATCCTTAACCCATTTCATGCCAACCTATGGTCCGATTTCAATGAAATTTTTAATTTTTGCTACACCCAAAATATTATATAGTAGTGGCATAGTAAATAAAATCCATAGTCAATTTGAATTTTATATAAATCCACTATTATGTATAATCAGTAATAACTATGGACAAAGAAAAAATAAAACATTTTTTAATTAACCTGTGAAATTTCAAATAATTTCTGTCCAGTCAATTAAAAAAAAAAAAATTAAATTAAAGCAATGTATACACAACGGAAGGACAAATTTTATTTGTTGTTAGAGTCTTTTAAAATAGTTTTAATATTAAATCACAATTTGTTTACAGATTAAGAATTTGAAAAGAAAAGAAGCGTTCAAGAAAAGATTCCAAAAGGATGAATATGGCGGATTTAGAGGGTTTGCAAAGGGTAATATCTTAAATATTTAAATTGTAATGGTCTAATTCATAAACTTTTACAACAGTCTTATTGCAGGATTTTAAGCTAATTTGTGAAAAACAGTATTCATATTTGCTTAATAATGAAGAAAATAATAAAAGTTTATAGTTGGTACTCACTAACTTTAAACCTTTTATAAAGTTTGGAGTGAGGAAGCCACCATTTAATTGCTAATTATTTCATTTTCAGGCATGAAATGATTTATTAAAGCCATCCCCAATCCCTAGAATGTGTGGCTTCCAACAACTTGCATCCATCAAACTGAAAAAAACTACAACAATTGCATAGCCAATGACCTTTTTCGAAAAAATTTCAAAAAAAAAATTTAAAAATAAAATTAAAAAGAAAAACAAAACAATAGTGATGTGTAGACTGTCAAAACATTATTCGAAATTCGATTACTTTTGTATGCTTTGAATAATATGTTCTAAAAAATTACTTTTTTAGCCACATTTCCATTGATTTGCTTTATAAATTAAAAAAAATATTTTTAATGGCTTTTAAATTTATCTTAGCACAGCATTAGTTCTCTAATTTAAGGAAATAAAGTTTTCACTTTCGATTACCGAGTAAATCGTTTACTAAATTTGTAAATCACCTACGACTTATTTGGGAGAAGAGAGAAAATAAATAATAGTGTTGCCAGTATCAAATCGAAAAATTAATTTATAGTTAAAATACGATTATGAATCAAGATTTCTAATAACTCTTTATTAAGCGAAATATGTACTTTAACTATAGCAAGCTTCAAATACCAAATAAATTTTGTTTATGAATTAGCACATAAATTTTTAAAATATTAATAAAAAGTGTAAAATAAAAGATTCCATCTTATTTTCTTTTCTAACGAACTCAAAACTGCTGGATTTGTGGATTCTATTAACGATTTTCAAATGAGTCATTGTTGATATCAACTATTTTTAAAATTGATTCCACTTCAACTATAAAATCGTTGCTAATAGTATTCTCCATAGTTGATTTGTTTATTTAAAATAAACCTAGTTAGCTTTCACTACTTTGTACCCACTATGACATAGTGAGGGTTATTTCACCTATGACATAGTTGAAAAAATAGTGTTCATCAACTACGAAATTTTTAGAGTGTACTTTATGTTTTCAAAACAAATAAACCATATAAAATGTATGTAAGTAAATTATCTTAGTTGTTTTGACTAATTTGTGGTTCATTTTATTAACAGTCAAAAACAAAAGAAAATGCGAGTTGAATTATATGAAATGTTAGTAGTCCTGTTTTCAAATGAAATTTAATTTATTTTGAATTACATTTGCAGCAGTCTTTACGAATAAAATATTTTAAGTGTACAAACTGATTGATCATTTTACACTGATAGAATTTTCGTTCATACTATTTATGAATCGATTTCATTAATCTGAACTCATTGAGTTAATGAAAAATGTTCATTGAATTAATGAAAAAATCATTAATTACATGAATGAATTTTTTCATTATATATTTTCAACTAACCCGTAAGATATGCTATAATTTTTATAAGGGTTTTGAATTTGCTAATTACTAAAATAGATATAAATATGTTCCAGTAATGAACGCTAGGGTTGCAAACTAAAATTATTTAAATATAAAAGTGCAAATAATTACATCATTTTATTTTGGCTATTTAGATGAATCGGTAACGCGGTAATGTTTCCATTCTGGTGATTGCGGGTTCAGTTCAAGTCGAGTTCAGGGAGATGTCAAAAACGTTATAAAAACAAAAAAGAAATATATGCACAATTAAAAATTAATAAAATAAAAATAAATAAAAAAGAAACGCAAAAAAAGATATTTTTTTCAATTAGTTTTCATTTAATGAATACGTTTCATTAATTTAATGAACGCGTTCTTTGGGGACTTTTCAATGAAAAAAATCATTGGATTAATGAACAAATTTATTAATACTATGCACAAAATTCTATCAGTGTAGAACTCATAAAAGTCAACAAATTTTTCAAATTCACGAGAAAAAATTTTAATTTTATTTATGTTTATATTTTTTCCGAGTCATTTCTAAACTAACCCCCCTTATAGAAAAGCGAAAACTATTTGTTTTAGACGCTTTTTCTTTTTTTTCGCATGCTGGGTAATTTTTGTTCTTTTAAGGTGGGTCTCATACTGAAGGATTAACTTTAACTTAAATATTAAATAAAAGAAAATGGCAAAAAATCTAAAAAAACAACAATAAATTTTTGGTTAACTAATAGCTAACTCATAACCCGTAAGTATTAAACCCAGCGTTAATGCTTGAGCACAATATTAAATTTTAAAAAGGGTTGACCGGATTCTTTCAAAGTGTATTTCTTAATTTTAATTATTCAGGAAATCCGAAATCCGGGTTTTCAAAAAATGCCGAATAATCGATAACATTATGCCTTAATTGTGTCTTTTTCTTTGAAATTACAAAAAATAAAAAAACGAAAAATCGATTCATTTTTGACCCCAATTTTTAACGCCTAAACATGAATTTGGGCCGCTATAAAAAATACATATAAAGGGTGGTCCAACTAAAATGCACGATGTTAATGGTAAATAAAACAAAAATTTTTCATAGAATTATCTTAATATTTTTTATTATGATAGAACAACCTACGACAATTATATGTGAAACCAAATATCCGATGGTCCATATTTTCAATGACTCTGAGATATAACTTAGGTTCAATGTCGTTAACGTGCCGAATTATCTCATCCTTTAGCTCTTGAATTATTCTTGTCTTATTGACGTACACTTTTTCTTTTAAATATCCCCAAAGAAAGAAGTCCAACGGTGTCAAATAACATGATCGTGACGGCCAATTAACATAACCACGACGTGAGATAACACGGCCATTGAATTTCGTCTAGGTCCATATACTCAATTTCTGCCCACAAGAAGTCCGTTATCATCTAGCGATAGCGAACACTGATGACAAGCCGACGTTGACGGTTCTTCTGCCACACTATCGCGAACAACAGCAATTATTTCCGCAGAACGAACTGGGCGAGCATGCACAGGTGTTTTCACATTTTCTACAGACCCGGTTTGCTGAAATTTGCGCACAATTCTGCAGATTGTGGGCACATTTGGTCGATTATGCTGACAAGTGAATTGCATGAAATGCATTCTGATTTGAACGCCCATTTTCATAAAAGGCTTCAACAATCTTAACTCGCTGCTCAATTGTGTACCTCTCCACGGCTGAATTTGTCAAACACTTAAGCAAAGAAATGTCAAATTTAGTTGGGCAAAACCCTTGACGTTAAGGTGTGACTCACAATTAACATCGTGCATGGTTAGACCACCCTTTATATAACCTTTTTCTCCTCTATCACATATTCGAATCTCATTAAGATCGGAGAGAATCCATTGAAATACCTTCCTTGTCAGTACAACACATCCCAGTGTAGAAAATCATTACCAACTGAGTAAAAAAAATTATATATAATCATATGTGGCATATATTACAATATATAATTAGACATGTCGTTATGTATATCGATATATAATTATATATGACGTCTTTTTCCAAAATTGTTCCTTATATTATGCCATATATAATTTCATCTAATTAGATATCGGCCTTTATAATATTAGATATGGTATATATGATTATATATTATATATCATGGCTGATCTTATTGCATATATATATAGAGCTATATCTTAATATATATGGCGGCATTTTAGGAATATATAATTATATATGGTATCATTTAAACAATATATCACTATATATGGTGCCAGTTAAAATATATATTATCATATATGGTGGCATTTTAACAATATATGGTCATATATGGTAACTCATGAACAAAATCTTTAATACAGTTGCAGATATGATAATATATGCTACTAAATATAGTGCCATATATATTTATATATGGTGTTATTTAAGCAATATATTAGAATATATGGTGCCATTTAAACCATATATTATTATATATGGTGCCATTTAAACAATATATGCTCATATATGGTACCTTATGAACAACATTTTTAATACAGTTCGAGATATGATAATATATGCTACCATATATAGTACCATATACTTTGATATATCGTATCATTTAAACAACCCGAGTAAAAATAGTTACATATATGTGATTAAGTTATATCTGTATAAATATACAGTTTCATCCGAAGAATGGCCCGATATATTTTTATCAATTTTTTATCAATTTTTATCTAAATGTATCCGTTTAGATCTGACCTGATAAAATTATGTGTTTAATAAATTATGTGTTTTTTACCTGATACAATTTTATCGGTTTGATCGTAATTGGTTCAATTTTATATAAATAAAATATATCCGACATTTACCTTATACAATTGTATCAAAGTTTTAAACTGATATCAGTTTAAAATTGGGATATAACTATATAATTTTGTATACAAATATATCTGTTTGGACCTAAACTGATACCATGTGATATAAACCAATAAAATTGTATCAGGTCAAAAATCTAATACAATTTCATCGGATTAACACATAATTTAATCAGGTCAGATCTAAAATGGTACAATTAGATAAAAACTGATAAACAACTGATACAATTTTATCGGGCCATTTTTCGGATCAAATGGTACATGGATGACTCTAAGTTATATATTACCATATAAAGCTCCATATTGTTTTTTTTTTAATAGGGAACATACCATATATGGTGCCATTTAAACAATATATTGTCATATATGGTGCCATTTAAACAATATATGGTCATATATGGTAACTCATCAGCAACTACAATATTAACTGTATTTCAGAAGCCATTAATTGAGTTTCAAAAATTTTAAATGTATTTCAGAAATTATGGAATGTATTTCAGAAATTTATTAATTGTATTTCAGAAACAATCAAATCTATTTCAGAACTTGTTGATTGTTTATCATAGTTAATAGAGAAAAATTTCTAAATTACATTTCATAATTTCTGAAATACAATTGATAATTTCTGGAATAAAGTTTGATAATTTCTGAAATACAGTTGTGAATTTCGGAAATACAATTAATAATTTCTGAAATACAATTGATAAAACTGAAATTCAATTGACTAGTTCTGAAATACAATTCATAAATCTGAAAAATAATTGATAAGTTCTGAAATACAATTGATTAAACTGAAATTCAATTGATTATTTCTGAAATACAATTGATAAATCTTAAAAACAATTGATACAATTGGAAATGGTGTAGAGGTTAAAAAGATGCAAATAAAATTATTTTTTTTAAAAAATTCAATTTAATAAAAAAAATATAATTTTATAAAAACATTTATAGAAAATAAAATTATATCAAACTCGAGACCTTCTGAGTTTAAACCTTATTTTAACAAAATATTGTAATTTTTTATAAAATCAGTGCTCTGCCAGTGTATTCTTTTTTGAACTGTTGTCAATATCTGTCTGGGATTTTATTTAATCCCAAATAAATGGAGATCTTACGTAGTACCCAAATATAATGCGGGATCTAATTTTATCTGTAATTTTTCTGCATAGTTTTAGATGTCAATCCCCAAATATATTGCTGTTTCTCATTCGATCTGCCATTTTAATACGGAAATAAATTGCTAGATCTAATTCGATCTGCAATTTATGGGATAAATTAAGATCTTACCAAATCCCCAAATATATAACTGGATTTAATTCGATCTGCAATTTATCAGAAAAGTTAAGATCTTAAGCAATCCCGAAATATATTACTGGATCTAATTTTTGATCTGTCATTTTTTGGATATATTTAGATCTTACTTAATCCCCAAATATATTGCTGGATGTAATTCCGTCTGCCATTTTTCGGATCAATTTAGATCTAAGTTTATCCCCAAAGATATCATTGGACCTCCCAATTTTGAGATATAACTTGATCTTAGTTTATCCCCATATATACAATGGGATCTAATACGATATCATTGGATACACCCAATTTTGAGATCTAATTGGATCAGCTAGATATTACAGCAGATCTTAAATAATATCAAATTGGATATGATTAGATATTGCGCGAGATCAATTTTTTTTACTCGGGCAGATATGTGGTTATGTAACTATATACCTGGTAATTGTAACTAGTTACTTTTCTTATTACATTTCTTATTGCCTTTGTATGGCGATGTCACGAAAAATAATAACTTATAAATGTTCTTTTAGAGTGACTCCAGATCATAAATTAATATCACTTTCTGTTTAAATTATTTTCAAATTAAAGAAAGATGATACAATTTTCACAAGTAAATTACAAAGAATAAAAATTTAAAAGAATTCGATAAGGCCAGCATCATCATCTTTAATTTGAAAATAATTTAAACAGAAAGTGATATTAATTTATGATCTAGAGTCAAACAAAAAACGACAATGCAGCGCAGTGCAATATTTGCCCTAAAAGACTAATGGTTAACGGAGGTAGCTTATCCTACATCTTAGCCTTATCCGACATCTAAATTTGGTTCACAAAAAAAAAAAAAAATTGATAGTCATGCAACTTCTCTTGAAGAAAACAACAACAAGAATAACGTTCCAGCTAAAATTAGAAAAGTACCCGAAGAAAAAAGTGTAAGCTGAATAGGCATTAAACGTTTTATGGTAGGGCAAACATTTCCTGAAATGGTATCCAAATTAGCCGAAGTCGGCGGAATGTCAATCCGCACCATAAATAGATCTTCTTTTATTCGAGAAAGTTTTTATAAAAAAAAACATGGCATTGCCAGAAAATGAAACCGATGTAAAAATTACTACAATCATGTAAAAGATATCATGATGAAAGAAATACCGAGCCATATTTCTAACAATAGGAGATTTACTATAATCTTAGATGATTGGACAAGAATATCACAAAAGAGATATTTGAACATATGTATTTATTTTATTATATATATATTATTTTATATTTATATATATATATATTTGTTCCTTTTACTCCTGCAAGGAGCATAGGGCCGTATATTTATATACACACAAAAAAATACTGGTGGGCATATTGGCTTGGTTGGCATAGGTACCCTATTTTATTTCGTTATTAATAAAAATAGTTTTATTACCTATACCAAAGCGGAATTATGTTACCTATTCACATTGTAAGTTTAATTAATGAAGATAGACAACTCTTCGAAAATTTCGAAGTGTCACAATTTAAAATCATTTGTTTTCCATTTATTTTTTTCAACGATCAAATATACATAATTTCTTTTTTATATTCTTTTTTTAATAAAGAAATGTGTATTTTTATCGAATATAAAGCACTAATACTAATTATAGAAAATATTAACAAGGAAAGAAATTCCTAATAATTATACAAATAATTCGCGTTCACATTATCGTTGTTTTTAATTTTTCAGATGGTGTTATGAAAGGTCAGCCTACCAAAATTAAATAGAAGCATCACAACATCAAACTTAATACCTAATATTGTGATGTATATTTCAATAACACATGCAGAATGGATCAATGTTAAACTCTAAAACTGTAATATTTTATTCAAAATCTGATTTTGTGTATTCTTTTTTCGTATTTTTGTCAACGGTTTGTATCAAGATTGGGTACAGTTTCAGTTAAAAAATAACTTGAATTGTTTTCTACCATGCTGACCACAAAGCTGATAAATATTAAAGTGTGATTTCATATTTTCCCATTTTTATTTATTGAATATAATTTAACGAAATTAAAGCCGTTAAATAGCGAAGGAAAACGGGTAAATATGATGAAAATCACATATAGGCATTTAAAAATTTTCATATCAGCTTTGGTTTCGGAGTAGTAGAAAATAAATGTTGTTTTTAAACTTATAGCCGTTAGATTTTTGGGACTTCTAGGAAAACCTTTACATTATGATGGCAGTTTTTTCAAATTCTAAACGGGTTTCGCAGAAAAAAAACAGAATCTTGCTTTTTTAAAGCAAAAAGTATTCAACATCTTGCGGGTTTTTTATATTAAAACTTACAGGACTTCCCAAGTTTTTCTTTGAAAAGAAACACATCAGAAACCGTCCCTCGTATCAAGAAAATTCTTAGTATTTAAAGGAAAGATGAAAATTTAAAAGATTCTGAGGGTTTTTTTCAGAGAAAAACACTTAGATTTTGAGGACTTTTTGTAACAAAAATCCTACATATTCCAATGAATTTTTCGCATAAAATAACTCTTAGATAGGGACCAGTTTTTTTAGATGTTGAAGACCGTTTCTACAGAAAAACTTTCAGAATATGAGTATTTTTGTGCAGGAGAAGCCTCACAATCAGAGGACTTTCTCGAATCGAAACCCCTCTGATTCTCATAACTTTTCCTAAAGAACTTTTAGTGAAAGAAAAATACTTAGAATCTGTAGACTTTTTTGATTGAAAACGAGTCGAATTCGTGGACCTTTTTCTACAGAATCCCTCAGATTCTGAGGACATACTCCTATAAAAAGACCCTTATGTTCTGAGGGTCTTTTCTATAGAAAAATCCTGAGAATTTGCAGTCTTTTGCTAATATAAAACACTCAGATTCTACGGTCTTTTAGATTCTGATAACTTTCTTCTGTGAAACTCTCCGAATTGAAGCATTTTTTGTGCAAGAAAAACCTTTAGATTATGAGTACATTTTCATGTAGAAAAACCATTCAGATTTTGAGGACTTTTTTCCTTACAGATTCTGAGGACTTTTTCCTATAGAAAAGCTCAGATTCTACAAACTTTTTACTATATAAAACATTTAGATTTTGAGAACTTTAGCCTATAGAAGAATCTTCCGATTTTTAGAACTTTCCTATAGAGCTTTCCCTCATATTCTGAGGACTTTTTCCTAAAGAGAAACCCTAATATTTTGAGGAATTTTCCTATAGAGAACCCTCAAATTCTGAGAACCTTTTCCCATAGGATCACCCTCAGCTTCTGAGGACTTTTCCCTATAGATAAACCCTCAGATTCTGAGGACTTTCTCAATAAAAAGCCTTAAGATTCTGAGGACTTTTTCAGTAAAAAAGCCATAAGATTCGGAGGACATTTTCCTATTGAAAAACACTCATATTCTGTGTACTTTTTCCTATGCTCAAAAAAGTTTGACAGTTACTACAGTTTATGTAGTAATCGGTAGTTGTAGTTCTTAACTGTAATTTCAGTTAGTTTTCTTTCTAAAATACAAAACAACTATTATGACAGTTATTTAAGAAAAAACGAACGAGAAGTACTGCAATTTCGTAACAATTGTTGAAAGCAGTTATTTTTAATATAATAAATAACTACAAAACAGTATTTTTACAGTTCCTTTTGTTGGTTATTTTAAAAATAATAAATTTCACTGACTTTTTAAATTTTTGTTTAGATTATATTTTTTATTATTGGCATATTCTTAGCTTGTAAATAAAGGAAATTGTATTTTATCTCCAATATATAAAAACAAGATAACTGTTTTAACTGCCTTTTTCAGTAAGTTCTACCGAAAAAATTTTTCTGAGTATACAGATAACCCCGTAGACTCTGAAGTCTTTTTCCTATAGAAAACCAGCGGATTCTGAGGACTTTTTGCATTAGAAAACATTCAGATTTTCTTTAAAATTCTGACGACTTTTTCTTTTAGAAAACTCTCTAAAGTACTTGTATAATGTAGTTATTATCTGCAATTGGCATAATTCAATTATTTCTGAAATGTATATGTATTTTTATCAATTTTTTTTATAAATAAATTTGGATGTAATAAAACATAATTTTTCATTATTGGGGGGTTGTTTGCAATAAAAAAAAAATGCCTAATATCGAAGTTATATTACTAGTATTTTGCCTACATTAAAATGGGTGATACACCTATTTTGCCTAGTTAATTTAACAAAAATTATAGGTGATTTTTCGGACATAAAAGTCAAATAGAAATTACCTATTTTTTGTTGTAACATTGCCGTAAAACATAGGAAACTCTATGTTGCCTTAGAAAATAGGTGATATCACCCTACAATTTTAGGCAACATTACCTTTAGTTTTTTTTTGTGTGTATCAGAAAGATGTAATGCTGATGAAGTAAGAAGAATTCTAGAAATAAGACTAGAAGAGTTTTATTTGTCTTTGGAAAATAACATTGTGGCCACCATATCTAATGGGCCCAATGTGATGAAAAGGTTTGTTTCCGGCAGTCCAGTGGGGGTACTTTCTGCTGGAATCATGGAATTCATTTGGTAGTGCTTGGAGTAATTTATCTGAAATCAAATGTCCAACATTCTGATATTTTTTACTTGGAGTCTCTTACACAGACTGCATTTGTACTGAAGAAGTGTTTTTTTTTAACAAAAATTACTTATGGACTATATAGGTGGTTTTCACTAACAGTTTTGTTGAAAAATATTTCCCGGGATTCCCGGGAATCAACTTTTTTATTTCCGTTTCCCGGGAAATAAAAAAGTCCAGGAAATCCCAAACCCTAGATATAACGTCTAATACACGCTTTGATATTTTGTATGATAAACAAACATGCCGTTGTCATCTGGTCGTATACTTGATATTATTTACTACATGCATTACTCATACGCAGTGATGAACCAAGTTATTACGGTTCTTTTACCCTTGTACACTACGGTGTACAAATCTTTAAAAAATATATAAAATTAAATAGTGCAAAAAAAATTATACGTTTTACAAATAAGTTTATTAGGATATTGGACTTCAAATAAAAATCATTACATGTATAAGGACTTCAGCATGGCAATATGGTCGCGATATTTAATAAGAAGTCTAATTTTTTTAATATATCATAATCTCCGTGAAAAGGGGGGTTTTGGTGTTTCTCTTAAAATAATGAAAATAGATAACATACAGCTTCGTTTTATGACGAGAAGAAAACCAACCGAAGGATTTTTGGCTACTCGAATGTTTAAGGGGTAAAATGGGGCTCAGAAGTATAAAAAAATCGACTTTCGAACGTCATTTTTGGTTGGTAGGAGTGGGAGGGGGAAAATATGTTACATATTTTGTTTATAATTTGAGGACTCTTAACAAGAATCTGAAGTCATAATAACGATACTTCCGCAAACAAAAAGTCGGTAGTGAAAGGGTTAATAGTATATGTATGAATTTATTTTTTATTCAAAATATGAAAATTTTTTGTGTAAAAAGTGAAGTACTATCGGTTTTAAAGAAATAAAAATAAACAAAAATAAAATTTTTGCAAAAAAAATAAATACATACATATATATTTTATGGTGGCTTTTTTCATTCTATGTAAAACAAAAGGTTTTCGATTTTTTTTAAATCAATTTCAATGATTTATAAAATATCTTTAATCTGCATTTATAATCATAAAATATTTGTTGGACATTGCTATTAATTTTTTTTTTCAGTGCATTAAAGAAAAACCAGGGTTGAAAAAGCTACGACTAAAGTAGCAGTAGTAACTAAAAATGACGATTATTGTAGTAAAAAAAACAACAAAACTAAAAGTCATCACATCGCTACTACTACCACTATGCAAACTTTTCTGTAGCTCAGCAGTAGCAGTAGCTTTGTTTTGAAATTGAAAACCACCACAGCATCAATCGATGTGTCTGCTACTAAATTCAACAAGTAGCAGTAGCAGCCAAATAGACAAGACTCCCAAATTACTACTCAGCTACTACTACCACTACACAAACATTTTATTAGCTAAGCAGTAGCACACATATTTGTTTTGAAATTGAAAACTACCGCAGCACCAATCGTCTACTTACAAATTAAGCAAGAGCAGTAGCAGCCAAACATACATGACTCCCAAATTACTACTCAGCAGAGTAGTCATAGAAATATTTTTGGTTGTTTAAAAATGAATTATTTGTTTGGTTTTTCCAGTACTGTGTGTGTGTGTGTATGTATTTTATATTGTTTTTGTTAAACAGAACAGAGCATGAAGATGCTAATTTGCCGTTTTGGAATATTCGATTGATTTTATGATTTATGATTTATATTTTGTATTTTAAATTTTTTATTTTATACTATATTATATATTTTTTAACTCATCCCTAATTATGAATAATTTGCAATTTCTTTTCATTACGTAGGCCCTGTGCGAGGTGGCTAAATTTTTTCTAAACTAAATACAAATAGAGAAAAGGGTTTAAAATTTCTTTAAAAATTGTTTTAAAAAATGTTCTACATTCAAAGAAACTCTTAAACCTGAATTTAGTTTGGAATTAGTTTAGCCAGCCGCACCCACCCGTGGTACCAATTCACTTTTCAATATTTTATTTATTGTTTTAAGAATTAACAGTTGTAAGACACATAATGATAGAATTAGGGTACATAAATTTACGTCACAATAAGACAGCACTGTTTCAACGGTAAATTGTTAACAAGTGGAGGGCGAGAGCAAAATAAGGATACACACAAAATTCATACGTAGATCAGTATTTGTTGTTAGGGTTGTCGCAAAATAAGGATACACACAAAATACATACGTAGATCAGTATTTGTTGTTAGGGTTGTCAGATATAGCGCTTTCTTGCCAAACGTTGCGATTTACAAACACATTTGGAGATTTTATTCTTGAAATGGCGACGGACGGTTTTTACGCTGATTTAGAAAGTGGTTGGAGATTTTTATGGATATTTTTTACACTCAGTATCTAATCTCACAGATTATGATTTTAACCTTTTATATAATCCCTATCTTTGATTGAAAATATAATATTTTTATAATTATTTGGTGCTAATGAAAACAATTTAGTCACTTCAGATTTAGCGTTTTTTATTTTTTACATTGAAGATTATCTCATAACACTATGCGACAGTCAAAATCGTGATGGGATGAAACCAACGGGAAATGTTATATCGGTCAAAAACAAGTTATACGTGTCCCGGCGTTTCGCTGGGTCACCCCTAGGAATCGAGATATATCTTTTTTTTTTGACATAACTCGAGAACCACTAGTCCGATTTTGCTCAAACAATTTTAAAAAAATTAAAAATTACAATTCCTTTAATCTGTTCATATAACGTTTTTCTATATAGGTACTCCACAGTTTTGCCGGTAAAAATAAATGTTTGTTAACGCTACCATAAAAATCAATAACCTTTTGTTTATTACTTTTTTTTAATATTTTAGGCAAAAAATATTTTTTTCTTCATACATTTATTTTTACCGGCAAAACTGTGGAGTACCTATATAGAAAAACGTTATATGAACAGATTAAAGGAATTGTAATTTTTAATTTTTTTAAAATTGTTTGAGCAAAATCGGACTAGTGGTTCTCGAGTTATGTCAAAAAAAAGACCACCAAAGGTCAAATCGATATATCTCGATTCCTAGTGGTGACCCAGCGAAACGCCGGGACACGTATAACTTCTTTTTTACCGATATAACTTTCCCCAGTAGTTTGAACCCTTCCCGATCACTGACCCCTACCATTTGTCTCACAGTTTAATTAGCCAGATTATTAAATATACTTTTTATAAAGTTTCGACAAAAATCGTTAACCGAAGTCCTAAAATAAAATACTGTTGACAGTGCGTTTATCTGGTTTAGGCTTAAGAACGCTAAAACTGAGTTAAATTTAAAGACAAAATAACGGAAAAATTAGTTTAATTGAATCAGAACGGGTTTAAATTTTGCACTAACTTTTTTATATGAGTGTACTAAAAACTACAGTTGGGCATCGATTATCCGGAATGGTCGGGATCGGACGCATTCTGGATAATCGATTTTTCCGGTTAACTGATGTAAAATTTTTTACGCTTTTTAATATAAATGTTTGTTTTATTTAATCAATATACAAACTTACAAAATATAATGTTAATAAGTTTTTAATTGCTACATATGTAATTACTTAAAAAAATACATTTATTGTGGTTTGTTTCTTTTTCTTAACTTTCATATTTTCCGCTAAGAGCTTCTCTTAGATACGGTAGACTTGTATTTTATCTTGTTCTCTAATATTCTATAATATTAATCTTTCTATAATATGTCCTTTGAATTTTTATGGCCATATAAGAAGTGTTCATAATGGCAACTAAAACTGCTTTCAGGGAAACACTTCCAAAAAAGGCTTGTTTCCTCTCCATTGTAGATTTTCTTATTTATAAGATTTTCCTTTGATGTGTATTCTTCCAACTGATTTACAAAAATTGTGGTAGATACATATTAGGCAGATGCTTTGTGAATTCCATGTTGTTTTTTAAAGTTATGTAACTAGCCTCGAGAATATTCACATTCTAAGTTTATATTTAATTTTTAATGGATGAACTTAGCCTTTTCCATTATCATTAAACTGGAAATTGGGATCCCTTTAAAACGTTTTTGTCGGAACCATTCGTATTTCGCTCTAATGCACTTTTTAAAGTTTTTCGATTTTGGAAGCGAGTAACTTAATATTTTATCTTTATATTTTATTCAGTCATAAACTGTTTGTTTGCCCACTCCATATTTTTGTGATAGTGTTTGAACAGAAACATGTTTTTTTTAAATAGTCGTTGACTATATCAAATTTTTCTTGAATAGTTAATACTTTTCTTAGCTTTTTACTCGATTCTAAAATTACACATCAACACTCCTTACTACGTAAATTTCAATTGCAACTAAACACCAGAGGAAAAACATGCAAACAAGGGAATAACCTTATTTCGTTTTAGACACATATTAATTTTAGTGTTGCTAACATGTTGAAACCAAATTTCGTCAAAATAAATAGTAGATGTTTTTCAATCCCGGATAATTGATGTAATCACGTTTAATCGATTGAAATAAAAAAATCTTCCTTTCCTTATAGATCCCGGATAATTGATGTTCCCGGTTAATTGAATCACGGAAAATCGATGCCCATCTGTACTTTAAAATGACCTTGTAGAAAATACTACTGACAGTAGCAGATTATTTTTGTTATATATCCGTAAGATAGGAACATCAAACATAAAACTGAATTTTTACTTGTTTTTAATCAACAAACATATTCGTCGCTGCTCCTAAGAAAATAGCTACATATTTGTCGATAAACTTTTTTGTGAGGAGACATACAAATCTGCTTTATTTCAGCGTTTTTCGGAACTTTTTGGAAATTATTTTTTTACACAGATATAAACCAAACTTCAAGCTTTTCATTTATAAAAGAATTACTTACAAAAAAAAAAAAAAAATGGCCAAGACACACAACACAGACCTAATTTAGGTGTTCCACAAATAATTTTTGAAAACAAATAGCTATTTTCTTAGGCGCAGCAACGATATGCTGATTTCAACTGAATAATTTAATTTCCATTAAACAACGTTTCTTTTAAATTATTGTATTTTTATAAATTTAGCAGGCCGTTATGCTCAACTTCATCGAAAATACGAGTATATTCTGTTATTTTAGTACAATTTTAAACTATTTGTACGGGCTTTTTTTGTGAGTGTACTGGTGCTGATTATAATCATATTGCATACAAAGGGTCAACCATATTCAAATATGAACTCATAAACCTTTATTAATTTATAAGCCGCTTTTTTAATTAAAACATTTCAAGTTTATTATGTAATTTTGTATGCGCCCAATACACATCAGATAAACCAAAATCATTTATTCTTTCGCTAAAAAAAACTACTCAGCATGAAAGGAGTCATATTTCGTTTTTCTATGTTTTACTACTTTGTTTTTTCGTTTTCTGCTCTTGCTGTTTTTTTTTTTTTTGTAGCAGCAGTATTTGTAGCAGTAGCAGTAGTAGTTGTTCATTTCGTTTTTCTGCTCTTACTGTTTACAAATGCTCCGTGTTTTGTTTGTAGTGGTAGCAGTAGCACAAGAACAAAAATAGAGTTGATCAAAAACAATGACTGTCTACTTTGTATAAACTAAGTAGCAGGCAGATGCTTTTACTAAAGCTACATGAATTGTTTGTAGTAGTAGCAGTAGTAAAAAGCAAAAATATTTTTTGAATCGTAGTTTTTTAAACCCTGAGAAAAACCAGCATACATCCCCACGCATGTTCATTCGTCGCTGTTACAGTGACGACTAAAAGCAAGACCGTAAGAACACAAGTGAATTGAGTGGGACAATTGTCCTTTGAAATGAACAGCACTGATTTAAAGCAACAACATCAACTGAATGATAATAGACCTTTTTTTAATTATTGCATTTATTTTTGGATTTCTTATATTTTATTGAAAATTCACATTTTGTTTTTCAATTTTCAAAATTCAATATTTATATCCAAATCTAATTTTGCGAAAAATAAATTTCTGGAATTAAATTAAGCTAAATCCAAAACGGATTTATTTATTTTATAAATCTATTTTGGAGTTAGCTAAATTCAATTCTTGTGTTCACATTTTTAAAAGATTTTTTGATTTTCTTGCACATTATACAAGCGAATAATTTTGATAAAGATATTAAATTTTGAAAATTTAAAAACAAAATGTGAAATTTTTAATAAAATAAATAAAAAAATAAATCCAGTTATTTAAAACAAAGAATAAAAATTTGAAAGAATTCGATAAGACCAGCAAGACAGAATACGTATTTTTGGCTTTCGCCATAAAGTCATCATCAGTGTCGTTTGCCTTGAATGGGTTAATAATTGATGATCGTCTGCTTATGTGAAAGTTGAAAGCAAATCGAATATGTTAACAGCAACTGAACTTAGACTAACACCAACGCAATGTAACAATGCTATTTTTATCCTTTGTTATTATTACTCGTTTTTGCTTTGAACCTTAATTCTTAAGGTATCTCAGCTGGTTTAATTCAACTCTGTGTATGACAAATATATAAATTTAAATGTATGTTATTTAAATTATATTTTGCACCGTGTCATGTGTTTTAAGATTAATGAGGGGAATTTGTAGTTTATCTTTTATTCTGGTAAATGAATGCTTTTTAGTTTGACTCTACATCATAAATTAATATGACTTTCTGTTGAAATTATTTTCAAATTAAAGAAAGATGTTACAGTTTACACAAGTAAATTACAAAAGAATAAAAATTTGACGGAAATTGAAATTTGTAGCGAAATCCGAAAATTTGTAGCGAAAGCCGAAAATACGTATTCTGTCTTGCTGGCCTTATCGAATTCTTTCAAATTTTTATTTTTTGTAACATTCTTGTGAAAATTGCATCATCTTTCTATAATTTGAAAATAATTTAAACAGAAAGTGATATTAATTTATGATCTAGAGTCAAACTAGAAAACATTCATTTATTTTTATTTGTTTTAATACTTTTAAAATTTTTAAACATGATAATTAATATAGAAGTAAACCCAATGAAAAATTAAAAATTTTCAAATGAATGAATTATAAATGTTCAACACACTAATTTGTGTGCTATTTACTTATATTTTTTACACCATGTGAAGAGTAAAACAATTAAATTCTTCTTTCAATCTTAGTTCATTAAATTTTATTTATTTGTACTGAAATTGACCGCTTATGTCGGTGTTCAACACATGAATCAAAAAAATTCTTGTTGGTTCTCGCTTGTCAAAAAAAAAAAAAAATAAATAAATTCGAGTTGTTTTTCACTCGTAGAAATAGTGATGAGAAAACTAAAAACATAGTATTTTCATATGCGAAGTTGTCTTAATTTATTAACAAGCGAGTTGCCAACTACTTAACTAAAACCTTTACAATCAGTGGATATTTATCCAATGTTAATGGGTATTTATACAAATTATGAATTCATGACTTTTTGTATAACATTAATAACAAATATGAATGAACACTTAAAACTCAATATGTTTAATAACGTTTAATAAAGCTATTAAAGAAATATATCTGCCTCAACAATAATAATAAACTAGCACAGTGCCAATCTGGCTCATAAGATTAATGTTAAGCCACAAATAGATAATTCTTAATAATAAAATGTACAATTTTAGCTCAAATGTAAAATTTTAATGTCTTTTAATAAATGATAATAATATAATAACTTGTTTAAAAAAATAATATATTTTTATTTTTTAATAAATGTTTTTTTAATTGTTTTTGAAATGCATTCAGCTATTTAAAACCTCGTATCCAGCTTAATTTTTTTTTGCATCAAATAACAAAGAATTATTCAATAATAGATAATTTGTTGAGAAATTTATTAAAGCGGACATTTCTGCATAACAATGAAATTAGTTTAAAAGAAGAGAGACTCATTTATTTAATTCAAAAATGGAAAATTTACAGTATGTTATTTGCCAGTGTGACTTTAAAAGGTTACAACAAAGTTTGCTATCATCAAAATGTTACTATAAGTAAACAATTGTGTCTTTCTTTACTTAAATTAAACAGCTGTAATTTTCTCATTTATATTAAACTATCACTTTTGCATACCATTTTCTTTTTGTATATTTATTTTCTGAAAAGGGGTCCAAAAATGCTTTACTTCGCCGAGTGAAAAATAATGGTGCAAACACTTTTTTATAATTTTTAAAGTGCAATGATATAGAAAAAATACCAAGCTTTCTAAGTCAAAAAATCGTTTCATGATATCTTTTAATTTAGAATTTTGACAGTTTTTTAAATTTAATGTAACTTTGAAGTTACATTGGTAAGAAATAGGTTAAATTAAAAATGGCAATACAAATAATATTTATAACATTATTGCAAATAAGTAGTATGAATACAATGGTAATTAAACCTATTTCGTAAGTCCCATGCGTGGGAACTACACTCAAAAAAAAATTTACTTCGGATTAAAGAAAATTTCCTTAAACTAAGTAAAATAAGGGAATGTTTAAGCTCCAAGAAAAAATTTACACAGCAGAAGTATAAATTTTTCCTTAAATTTAGGAAATACAATTTTTTTTATTTGTATTAAAAATAAGTACAAATATACTTTGGATTAGTAAATATGTCAGGAAAACGAAGTTTCTTATTTCGTTAGGTTAAGTAAATTTGTCTTTAATATATTTTAGAATCTTGTAAAAACTTTCCCCTATTTAAGGAATATTTCCTTAAATTGAAAACTTTTTGAACGTGAAGTAAATAAAAATTTACTTATTTTAAACACAAAGCTCATATTTATTTCCTTAAACTTATTAGTTTTTACCTCAAATTAAAGAAAATTCCTTTAAAAAAATTACATAATTAAGCCTAGTTTTACTATATAAGAATAAAAAACTTCTTGTAGATAGGTAAGTGCTTCCCAGTTTTAAGTAAATAATTTACTCAAATTGAGAATATTTTTACTACGCAAGAGTAAATAACTTTCTTAAAATATGCAAACATTTACTAGTTTCAAGGAAGTAATATACTCAAATTTGGTATATTTTTGCTAAATTATAGTAAAATTGGCTTAATTTTAAGAAAATAATATTCTTAAACTTAGTATATTTTTACTATATAAAAGTTAAAAATTTCCTATAAATATGAAAATGTTTCCTAGGTTTAAGGAAATAGTATACTCAAATGTAGTATATTTTTACTACAAAGGAGTAAATAACTTCCTTAAAATATGCAAACGTTTACTAGTTTTAAGGAAATAATATACCCAAAATTTGTATATTTTTACTAAATAACAGTAAAATATTTCCTCTAAGCATGTAAATTAGGCCTAGTTTTAAGAAAATAATATACTTCAGCTGAGTATATTTTTACTATATGAGAGTATAAAATTTCCTATAAATATGAAAATGTTTCCTAGGATTAAGGAAATATTATACCCAAATTTTGTATATTTTTACTACGCAAGAGTAAATAGCTTTCTTAAAATACGCAAACGTTTACTAGTTTTAAGGAAATAATATACCCAAATTTTGTATATTTTTACTAAATAACAGTAAAATATTTCCTCTAAGCATGTAAATTTGGCCTAGTTTTAAGAAAATAATATACTTAAACTGAGTATATTTTTACTATATAAGAGTATAAAATGAAAATGTTTCCTAGGATTAAGGAAATATTATACTCAAATTTTGTATATTTTTACTATGCAAGAGTAAATAGCTTTCTTAAAATATGCAAACGTTTACTAGTTTTAAGGAAATAATATACCCAAATTTTGTATATTTTTACTAATTAACAGTAAAATATTTCCTCTATGCATGTAAATTTCGCCTAGTTTTAAGAAAATAATATACTTAAGCTGAGTATATTTTTACTATATAAGAGTAAAAAATTTCCTATAAATATGGAAATGTTTCCTAGGTATAAGGAAATGATATAATCAAATTTTGTATATTTTTTCTATATTAAAGTAAACGATTTCCTCAGCGTAAGTAAATGTTTTACTTAAATTGAGTATGAAATATCAAGAATTTTAAGATGTTATCCTCAACTTGAGTAAATTGTTTTACTTATGTTGAGTAAATTATGTCTTTATTTTTTATAAAAGTGTGCTGTATGTAAAGAAATCTGTGAATAAAATAAGTATATTTTTGTTGAAAATGGCTTTATTTTGGTAAATATATTTACTTTAAATATGTATATAAGTATTAAAAGGACAGTATAATTTAGACGCTTTAAAGAATTTTTTTTCATAAATCAATACTATTTCTCCACAAAAGTACCATACTAACATTTCAGTATTTCCGAAGTTTCAGCCTATTGAAATCATAATCTTCAGTCGCATCTATGTATGTTTCTTTAACTTCAGTTAAAATCTTATTAAAATTTTGAACTAAAAAAAGTTTTTTCACTGCTCACAACGTACAGAGCGCATTTTTAATCCAACTAAAGAATTATTTTTCATAAAATTCATTTCAAAAAAACTATTTCGATATATTTTTTATGAGACATTAAATTTGAAAATTCAAAAATTTTCTATTAAAATATAGTTTGTTATTAAAAAAAATATATTAAAATTAAAGTCTTTACAGATTTCTTTATTCCTTCTAGAAGAAAATTTTATGGAGAATAAGAAATTTTTGTTTTCTTATTTATTTGAATACAATTTTTCAAAAACAAAAGATTTCAGAAAAATTTAATTGAAGTTTAAGAAACAAATACAATGTGACTGAAGTTTTTAAGTTCAATAGGCTTTAACCCTGGAAATATTTAGAACTTCGTTTTGAAAATTTAGTATTATATTATTGTAGAGAAGTGCTATCGATTTATGAAAAAATCAATATAATTCAGGCTGGATCCTTAATACTTATACACATATGTATGTATTTTAAGAAAATATATTTACCATAATAAAGCCATGTAAAACAAAAAATATACTTATTTCAATCATTACTTTCTTTAGTTACAGGACACCTATAAAAAATAAACTCATAATTTACTTACCATAAGTATAGCAATTTACTCAAATTTTAAAAAGCTAAAAACTTTATTTAATAACCAGGGCAACGACTTTTATGCACATGCATGTTTGTAGTCATTAATACAAAAGTGATTTAAACCAAATACTTTTCCGAATCAAAGAATTTGCAACGAAATGGCATCGATTTGTTATTGCATATTTTTGCATATTTTGTTATAAATGAATATTTTTGCATATTTTACTTTTAAGTGCATATTTTTGGCATATTTTATGATTATTATTGCGTATTTTTGCATGTTATTCATTAAATTGCATATTTTCTTCATATATTTTTTTTTAACTAAGGGTGAATAAAATAAAAATAAATAAATAAAAAAATAAGATTTAGTGAAAAATAAAGAAAAAGAAGAATTTAAAAACCTTAACGCAGCACTTAACTAGAAGGAAAACATCAAGTTGTCATCTACTTACGACATTTATATTGGATTTAATTTTTAATTAAATGCTCGAATAAAAAATATGATTTTAAAAATCGATAAATTTAGAGTGTATTTTTTTGGTTTTAAGCGTTTATTTTTGGATTTTAAGTGCATATTTTTGGGTTTTTACTGCATATTTTGAGCGCAAATTTTCGATTTTTAAGTGCATGAAAGTCGCTGCCCTGTTATAACATTAGAAAATTTTGAAATAAATATAAATATATAAAAATAAAGATTACGGAATTTTTTTAGATTTTTTTCTATTTTATGTTTTATTAATAATATTTACTTCAGTTTTCTTAAAAAAATTTTATGTATCGGGTTTCTAAATAATATAATATAGATAAACATAAATATATGAATAAAAAATGTTGCTTTTATCGCATTACAATACTATGTGGCTCTGAAAGATAAAATAATTAAATTGAGTTTTAATGAAAAATTATTTTTGAAATATGTATAAACTTACATCTTTAAAACAATTCAAACGACCCACTGAAACCTGACAAAATCACAGCTGCCCAAGAAGGGAATAAGCGGCAAAGATTGAATCCTGTAAATATTTTGTTAACTTAAGTATGTATGTATTTATCTATAATAAAAATAATTTTGCTCTTTACCTGCCAATGTTGCAATTTAAACGTAAAAGTTCTCGGGACCCATACATGTGCGTCATAAAACATAAAAAGATAAATAGGCATCAGAAAACACAGTTTTTAAAATAGTTCAATAAATAACCTTATATTTAATAAAAACCTTATATATTAATAAAACAGTTTATTATGTGCTGATGCTCGCACAAATATAACTATGATTACCACTAAAATATTTTGAGTATGACTTAAATTGTTAAAAAAAAAAAAAAACTATAAAATTTAAATGAAATAAATGCATTTAACAGTTGTTTTTCAAATATATTATAAGATACAAAAATAATTGAAAAAAATCAAACACAAATCCTTGAGAAAGTACATATAGTGTTCACAATAAAAAAAGTCACCTAGTACAATAACATAATTCTGAGTCCGTATTGTCGGCGAATTGAAGCAAAAGTTTATGAATATAAATTATCAAATTGAACCAATTATAAGAATAAACAACTTATTGCGCCGATGCTCAACAATTATATTTCTTAAACTTGTGTAAATTAAAAAAATTTACTAATATATTTAAATATGACAAAATACATTTAAAAATGTTCAAATATTAAATATAAGCCCAAATTAGTTTGGAAGTATCGTAAAAAAAGTAACGTATCATTCTCATAATGAATAAAAAGAGTATAAACAATAAAAATATTGTATTTTTTATCCTTTTCTTGTGCATAGAATTAAATGTCAAGTAATAAAATATAAAATTCCTATTTTCAACAGAACTTTTTTACGATTATACTTGACAACAGTTTCAATGCATAGAAAAAAGATAAATATGTATTTCTATATTATTTTAACACATTGAATTGATTACAGACACGTTTTTTTACTTTACGATTAGACTAATGAAGCCTTAAAACACAATATAAACTTACTAACGAATGTTATCCTGACCAAGCACATGATTAACTTTTAGTTTATAAATTTAATAAGTATGTTTTCATAATTCTACCATTTAAAGTATTTTTTTTTGCTCAATTATGTACAAGTTTAAAAATTAAAACGATGTACGTTAGGTTTCCCTACAACTCAATAAGTTGGGATAAAATCCAATCTTATTTTGGTCAATGAGAAATTCGAAATTTTGCTCAACTAGTGAACCAACGTTTCTAAGCTGGGTACATGTGTAACCGTCATTGTACCAAAAGTGCAACTCCTTACAAATCTACGCTGGCGCAGACTAACGCGCTGGGACACTATGTCATTAAGGGCTGGGAGTTGGTAGTCACCTAGTACAATAACATAATTCTGAGTCCGTATTTACGGCGAGTTGAAGCAAAAGTTTATGAATATAAATTAGCAAATTGAACCAATCATAAGAACAAACAACTTATTGTGCTGATGCTCAACAATTATATTTCTTAAACTTGTGTAAATTAAAAATATTTACTAATATATTTAGATATGATAAAATACATTTAAAAATGTTCAAATATTAAATATAAAACACAATATAAACTTACTAACGAATGTTATCCTATCCAAGCACATGCCTAACTTTAAGTTTATAAATTTAATGAGTACGTTTTTATAAATCTGCTAAAAATCGAAACTTTTTAAAGTATTTTTTTTTTGCTCAATTTTCTACAAGTTTAAAAATTAAAACGATGTACGTTAGGTTTCCCTACAACTCAATAAGTTGGGATAAAATCCAGTCTTATTTTGGTCAATTAAAGGCTGCCATATATTTACCAGTCACATTTGTGACCTTGGCTCATTGACATGGGCAGATTACATTAGGTCTTAAAGAATACTTTCACACGCCAGGCTGAACTTTCGACTTATTTAAAAAAAACTGATTTAAGAAATAATTTTGTGTCAAAAGTCAACTTGGCGGATGAAAACATTCTGCAGAAATGAATGCTGAATCCACACATGCTCATGCAAGATTCAGGGCTAGCCATGGTAATTGCCGCGAATGTTTCTTTGAACCGCTAGCTGGACTAACCGAAAACTCAATGGCCGAATATAAATTACTGAAAATTATAGCAAATTGAACCAATTATAAGAACAAACAACTTATTGCGCTGATGCTCAACAATTATATTTCTTAAACTTGTGTAAATTAAAAAAATTTGCGAATATATTTAGATATGATAAAATACATTTAAAAATGTTCAAATATTAAATATAAAACACAATATAAACTTACTAACGAATGTTATCCTATCCAAGCACATGCCTAACTTTTAGTTTATAAATTTAATGAGTACGTTTTTATAAATCTGCTAAAAATCGAAACTTTTTAAAGTATTTTTTTTTTGCTCAATTTTCTACAAGTTTAAAAATTAAAACGATGTACGTTAGGTTTCCCTACAACTCAATAAGTTGGGATAAAATCCAGTCTTATTTTGGTCAATTAAAGGCTGCCATATATTTACCAGTCACATTTGTGACCTTGGCTCATTGACATGGGCAGATTACATTAGGTCTTAAAGAATACTTTCACACGCCAGGCTGAACTTTCGACTTATTTAAAAAAAACTGATTTAACAAATAATTTTGTGTCAAAAGTCAACTTGGCGGATGAAAACATTCTGCAGAAATGAATGCTGAATCCACACATGCTCATGCAAGATTCAGGGCTAGCCATGGTTATTGCCGCCAATGTTTCTTTGAACCGCTAGCTGGACTAACCGAAAACTCAATGGCCGAATATAAATTACTGAAAATTATAGCAAATTGAACCAATTATAAGAACAAGCAACTTATTGCGCTGATGCTCAACAATTATATTTCTTAAACTTGTGTAAATTAAAAAAAATTTGAGAATATATTTAGATATGATAAAATACATTTAAAAATGTTCAAATATTAAATATAAAACACAATATAAACTTACTAACGAATGTTATCCTATCCAAGCACATGCCTAACTTTTAGTTTATAAATTTAATGAGTACGTTTTTATAAATCTGCTAAAAATCGAAGCTTTTTAAAGTATTGTTTTGTTTGCTCAATTTTCTACAAGTTTAAAAATTAAAACGATGTACGTTAGGTTTCCCTACAACTCAATAAGTTGGGATAAAATCCAGTCTTATTTTGGTCAATTAAAGGCTGCCATATATTTACCAGTCACATTTGTGACCTTGGCTCATTGACATGGGCAGATTACATTAGGTCTTAAAGAATACTTTCACACGCCAGGCTGAACTTTCGACTTATTTAAAAAAAACTGATTTAACAAATAATTTTGTGTCAAAAGTCAACTTGGCGGATGAAAACATTCTGCAGAAATGAATGCTGAATCCACACATGCTCATGCAAGATTCAGGGCTAGCCATGGTTATTGCCGCGAATGTTTCTTTGAACCGCTAGCTGGACTAACCGAAAACTCAATGGCCGAATATAAATTACTGAAAATTATAGCAAATTGAACCAATTATAAGAACAAAGAACTTATTGCGCTGATGCTCAACAATTATATTTCTTAAACTTGTGTAAATTAAAAAAAATTTGAGAATATATTTAGATATGATAAAATACATTTAAAAATGTTCAAATATTAAATATAAAACACAATATAAACTTACTAACGAATGTTATCCTATCCAAGCACATGCCTAACTTTTAGTTTATAAATTTAATGAGTACGTTTTTATAAATCTGCTAAAAATCGAAGCTTTTTAAAGTATTGTTTTGTTTGCTCAATTTTCTACAAGTTTAAAAATTAAAACGATGTACGTTAGGTTTCCCTACAACTCAATAAGTTGGGATAAAATCCAGTCTTATTTTGGTCAATTAAAGGCTGCCATATATTTACCAGTCACATTTGTGACCTTGGCTCATTGACATGGGCAGATTACATTAGGTCTTAAAGAATACTTTCACACGCCAGGCTGAACTTTCGACTTATTTAAAAAAAACTGATTTAAGAAATAATTTTGTGTCAAAAGTCAACTTGGCGGATGAAAACATTCTGCAGAAATGAATGCTGAATCCACACATGCTCATGCAAGATTCAGGGCTAGCCATGGTTATTGCCGCGAATGTTTCTTTGAACCGCTAGCTGGACTAACCGAAAACTCAATGGCCGAATATAAATTACTGAAAATTATAGCAAATTGAACCAATTATAAGAACAAACAACTTAATGCGCTGATGCTCAACAATTATATTTCTTAAACTTGTGTAAATTAAAAAAATTTGCGAATATATTTAGATATGATAAAATACATTTAAAAATGTTCAAATATTAAATATAAAACACAATATAAACTTACTAACGAATGTTATCCTATCCAAGCACATGCCTAACTTTTAGTTTATAAATTTAATGAGTACGTTTTTATAAATCTGCTAAAAATCGAAGCTTTTTAAAGTATTGTTTTGTTTGCTCAATTTTCTACAAGTTTAAAAATTAAAACGATGTACGTTAGGTTTCCCTACAACTCAATAAGTTGGGATAAAATCCAGTCTTATTTTGGTCAATTAAAGGCTGCCATATATTTACCAGTCACATTTGTGACCTTGGCTCATTGACATGGGCAGATTACATTAGGTCTTAAAGAATACTTTCACACGCCAGGCTGAACTTTCGACTTATTTAAAAAAAACTGATTTAACAAATAATTTTGTGTCAAAAGTCAACTTGGCGGATGAAAACATTCTGCAGAAATGAATGCTGAATCCACACATGCTCATGCAAGATTCAGGGCTAGCCATGGTTATTGCCGCGAATGTTTCTTTGAACCGCTAGCTGGACTAACCGAAAACTCAATGGCCGAATATAAATTACTGAAAATTATAGCAAATTGAACCAATTATAAGAACAAACAACTTATTGCGCTGATGCTCAACAATTATGTTTCTTAAACTTGTGTAAATTAAAAAAATTTGCTAATATATTTAGATATGATAAAATACATTTAAAAATGTTCAAATATTAAATATAAAACACAATATAAACTTACTAACGAATGTTATCCTATCCAAGCACATGCCTAACTTTTAGTTTATAAATTTAATGAGTACGTTTTTATAAATCTGCTAAAAATCGAAACTTTTTAAAGTATTTTTGTTTGCTCAATTTTCTACAAGTTTAAAAATTAAAACGATGTACGTTAGGTTTCCCTACAACTCAATAAGTTGGGATAAAATCCAGTCTTATTTTGGTCAATTAAAGGCTGCCATATATTTACCAGTCACATTTGTGACCTTGGCTCATTGACATGGGCAGATTACATTAGGTCTTAAAGAATACTTTCACACGCCAGGCTGAACTTTCGACTTATTTAAAAAAAACTGATTTAAGAAATAATTTTGTTTCAAAAGTCAACTTGGCGGATGAAAACATTCTGCAGAAATGAATGCTGAATCCACACATGCTCATGCAAGATTCAGGGCTAGCCATGGTTATTGCCGCGAATGTTTCTTTGAACCGCTAGCTGGACTAACCGAAAACTCAATGGCCGAATATAAATTACTGAAAATTATAGCAAATTGAACCAATTATAAGAACAAACAACTTAATGCGCTGATGCTCAACAATTATATTTCTTAAACTTGTGTAAATTAAAAAAATTTGCGAATATATTTAGATATGATAAAATACATTTAAAAATGTTCAAATATTAAATATAAAACACAATATAAACTTACTAACGAATGTTATCCTATCCAAGCACATGCCTAACTTTTAGTTTATAAATTTAATGAGTACGTTTTTATAAATCTGCTAAAAATCGAAGCTTTTTAAAGTATTGTTTTGTTTGCTCAATTTTCTACAAGTTTAAAAATTAAAACGATGTACGTTAGGTTTCCCTACAACTCAATAAGTTGGGATAAAATCCAGTCTTATTTTGGTCAATTAAAGGCTGCCATATATTTACCAGTCACATTTGTGACCTTGGCTCATTGACATGGGCAGATTACATTAGGTCTTAAAGAATACTTTCACACGCCAGGCTGAACTTTCGACTTATTTAAAAAAAACTGATTTAACAAATAATTTTGTGTCAAAAGTCAACTTGGCGGATGAAAACATTCTGCAGAAATGAATGCTGAATCCACACATGCTCATGCAAGATTCAGGGCTAGCCATGGTTATTGCCGCGAATGTTTCTTTGAACCGCTAGCTGGACTAACCGAAAACTCAATGGCCGAATATAAATTACTGAAAATTATAGCAAATTGAACCAATTATAAGAACAAACAACTTATTGCGCTGATGCTCAACAATTATATTTCTTAAACTTGTGTAAATTAAAAAAAATTTGAGAATATATTTAGATATGATAAAATACATTTAAAAATTTTCAAATATTAAATATAAAACACAATATAAACTTACTAACGAATGTTATCCTATCCAAGCACATGCCTAACTTTTAGTTTATAAATTTAATGAGTACGTTTTTATAAATCTGCTAAAAATCGAAGCTTTTTAAAGTATTGTTTTGTTTGCTCAATTTTCTACAAGTTTAAAAATTAAAACGATGTACGTTAGGTTTCCCTACAACTCAATAAGTTGGGATAAAATCCAGTCTTATTTTGGTCAATTAAAGGCTGCCATATATTTACCAGTCACATTTGTGACCTTGGCTCATTGACATGGGCAGATTACATTAGGTCTTAAAGAATACTTTCACACGCCAGGCTGAACTTTCGACTTATTTAAAAAAAACTGATTTAACAAATAATTTTGTGTCAAAAGTCAACTTGGCGGATGAAAACATACTGCAGAAATGAATGCTGAATCCACACATGCTCATGCAAGATTCAGGGCTAGCCATGGTTATTGCCGCGAATGTTTCTTTGAACCGCTAGCTGGACTAACCGAAAACTCAATGGCCGAATATAAATTACTGAAAATTATAGCAAATTGAACCAATTATAAGAACAAACAACTTATTGCGCTGATGCTCAACAATTATATTTCTTAAACTTGTGTAAATTAAAAAAATTTGCGAATATATTTAGATATGATAAAATACATTTAAAAATGTTCAAATATTAAATATAAAACACAATATAAACTTACTAACGAATGTTATCCTATCCAAGCACATGCCTAACTTTTAGTTTATAAATTTAATGAGTACGTTTTTATAAATCTGCTAAAAATCGAAACTTTTTAAAGTATTTTTTTTTGCTCAATTTTCTACAAGTTTAAAAATTAAAACGATGTACGTTAGGTTTCCCTACAACTCAATAAGTTGGGATAAAATCCAGTCTTATTTTGGTCAATTAAAGGCTGCCATATATTTACCAGTCACATTTGTGACCTTGGCTCATTGACATGGGCAGATTACATTAGGTCTTAAAGAATACTTTCACACGCCAGGCTGAACTTTCGACTTATTTAAAAAAAACTGATTTAACAAATAATTTTGTGTCAAAAGTCAACTTGGCGGATGAAAACATTCTGCAGAAATGAATGCTGAATCCACACATGCTCATGCAAGATTCAGGGCTAGCCATGGTTATTGCCGCGAATGTTTCTTTGAACCGCTAGCTGGACTAACCGAAAACTCAATGGCCGAATATAAATTACTGAAAATTATAGCAAATTGAACCAATTATAAGAACAAACAACTTATTGCGCTGATGCTCAACAATTATATTTCTTAAACTTGTGTAAATTAAAAAAATTTACTAATATAATTAGATATGATAAAATACATTTAAAATGTTCAAATATTAAATATAAAACTCGATCTTTTTTATTTTTTAAAATTTTTGGCAATAATTTGAACTAACACTGATTATATATTACGAAAATTTTAGAATATTTAAAAATTTATATATATTTAAAAAATTTAGAAGCATATGTTATAAAAAAAAATGTCGTGTAAATTCATAACTGTTGCTTTTTTATAAAAGGTACTTTGTTATAAAAGGTACTTTTTTATAAAAGGTACTTTTTTATAAAAGGTACTTTTTTATAAAAGGTACTTTTTTATAAAAGGTACTTTTTTATAAAAGGTACTTTTTTATAAAAGGTACTTTTTATAAAATGTACTTTTGAGAAAAGGTACTTTTGAAAAAAGGTACTTTTGAAAAAAGGTACTTTTTTATAAAATATACTTTTAATAAAAGGCACTTTTTTACAAAGGTACTTTTAAGCAACTTTTTATAAAAGTTTTTTTTTTTTATAAAAGGTATTTTTTATAAAATGTACTTTTAATAACAGTTTTTTTTATAAAAATTACTTTTTAAAAATGCGCTTTTTAGAAAAAGGTACCTTTTTATAAAAGGTACTTTTTATAAAAATTACTTTTTATAAAATGTACTTTTTTATAAGGTGCTTTTTCTATAAAATGCACTTTTTTATAGAAGGTACTTTTTTATAAAAGGTGCCTTTTTATAAAAGGTACCTTTTTATAAAAGTACCTTTTTATAAAAGGTACTTTTTATAAAATGTACTTTTGAGAAAAGGTCCTTTTTATAAAAGGTACTTTTTTTATAAAAGGTACTTTTTTTATAAAAGGTACTTTTTTATAAAAGGCACTTTTTATAAAAGGCACTTTTTTATAAAAGGCGCTTTTTTATAAAGGTACTTTTAAGCAACTTTTTATAAAAGGTATTTTTTATAAAATGTACTTTTAATAAAAGTATTTTTTATAAAAATTACTTTTTAAAAATGCGCTTTTTAGAAAAGGGTACTTTTTATAAAAAGTACTTTTTATAAAAGGTACTTTTTATAAAAATTACTTTTTACAAAATGTCCTATTTTATAAAAGATACTTTTTTATAAGGTACTTTTTCTATAAAACGCACTTTTTTATAGAAGGTACTTTTTAATAAAAGGTACTTTTTTATAAAAGGTACTTTTTTATAAACGGTACTTTTTTATAAAAGGTACTTTTTTATAAAAGGTACTTTTTTATAAAAAGTACTTTTTAGAAAAGGTACTTTTTATAAAAGTACTTTTCTATAAAAGGTACTTTTTTATAAAAGGTACTTTTTATAAAATATACTTTTTAGAAAAGGTACTATAAAAATAAAAGGTACTTTTAAGCTACTTTTCATAAAGGTTATTTTTTTATAAAAGGTATTTTTTTATAAAATGTACTTTTAATAAAAGTATTTTTTATAAAAATTATTTTTTAAAAATGCGCATTTTATAAAAATGTACTTTTTTATAAAAGGTCCTTTTTTTAAAATGTACTTTTGAGAAAAGGTACTTTTTATAAAAGGTACTTTTTTATAAAAGGTACTTTTTATAAAAGGCACTTTTTTATAAAGGTTCTTTTAAGCTACTTTTTATAAAAGTTTTTTTTTTATAAAAGGTATTTTTTATAAAATGTACTTTTAATAAGTGTTTTATATAAAAATTACTTTTTAAAAATGCGCTTTTAAGAAAAAGGTACTTTTTTATAAAAGGTACCTTTTTTAAAAGGTACCTTTTTATAAAAGGTACTTTTTTATAAAAGGTACTTTTTATAAAAGGTACTTTTTATAAAAGGTACTTTTTATAAAAGGTACTTTTTATAAAAATTACTTTTTATAAAATGTCCTTTTTTATAAAAGGTACTTTTTTATAAGGTAGTTTTTCTATAAAAGGCACTTTTTTATAGAAGGTACTTTTTTATAAAAGGTACTTTTTTATAAAAGGTACTTTTTTAGAAAAGGTACTTTTTATAAAAGGTACTTTTTTATAAAAGGTACTTTTTATAAAATGTACTTTTTATAAAAGGTACTTTTCATAAAAGGTACTTTTCATAAAAGGTACTTTTTTATAAAAGGTACTTTTTATAAAAGGTACTTTTTATAAAAGGTACTTTTTATAAAAGGTACTTTTTATAAAAGGTACTTTTTATAAAAGGTACTTTTTATAAAAGGTACTTTTTATAAAAGGTACTTTTTATAAAGGGTACTTTTTATAAAAGGTACTTTTTATAAAATGTCCTTTTTTATAAAAGGTACTTTTTTATAAGGTAGTTTTTCTATAAAAGGCACTTTTTTATAGAAGGTACTTTTTTATAAAAGGTACTTTTTTATAAAAGGTACTTTTTTATAAAAGGTACTTTTTTATAAAAGGTACTTTTTTATAAAAGGTACTTTTTTATAAAAGGAACTTTTTTATAAAAGGTACTTTTTTATAAAAGGTACTTTTTTAGAAAAGGTATTTTTTTAGAAAAGGTACTTTTTATAAAAGGTACTTTTTTATAAGATACTTTTTATAAAATGTACTTTTTAGAAAGGGTACTTTTTATAAAAGGTAGTTTTTATAAAAGGTACTTTTTTTTTAAAAGGTACTTTTTTTTTAAAAGGTACTTTTTTATAAAAGGTACTTTTTATAAAAGGAACTTTTTATAAAAGGTACTTTTTATAAAAGGTACTATTTTATAAAACTTACTTTTTTATTAAACATACTTTTTTATAAAAGGTACTTTTTAAAAATGCGCTTTTTATAAAAGGGTACTTTTTTATAAAAGGTACTTTTTTTATAAAAAGCACTTTTTTATAAAAGGTACTTTTTATAAAACGTACTTTTTTATAAAAGGTGCTATTTTATAAAAGGTACTTTTTTATAAAAGGTACTTTTTTATAAAAGGTACTTTTTATAAAAGGTACTTTTTTATAAAACGTACTTTTTTATAAGGCACTTTTTTATAAAAGGTACTTTTTATAAAAGGTACTTTTTCATAAAACGTCCTTTTTTATAAAACGTACTTTTTTATAAAAGGTACTTTTTCATAAAAACACTTTTTTATTAAAGCTAGTTTTTATAAAAGGTATATTATAAAATGTACTTTTTATTAAAAGGTACAAGTTAATTAGACGGCTAACAAATATTAGCCGAAATCAGCCGCTAAAATCGGAGGCGGCTCGAAATCACAAATAATCGCGCAGATTGGACCTCTGCTTCAAATGCAATAAAAAAATGGCATTAAATTTGCAAATTACAGACAAAGTAAAAACAAGATTGTTTTCCTTGCTGTTGCTTTGTGTGTTATTTAAAATTTTTCTAATTATAACTTTTTTTATGACTTTTATTTTAACACTTTTATTTTAACACTTTTATTTATTAACTAAATATAAATAGTACTTACCGACAGACACAACCAAGTTCGTCAAGTGATAAACGAAAACTAAAAGATTTCAGATCTGCATTTTGCAACGCCAACTCAGCGGTGCCAGATGTGACGGTTTTACGTCATTTAGACGATTTATTTGGTGAAAAATTATTAAATGAAGATTGAAAATTTTTTGCTAAAATTTTAATTAATTTTGACGATTTCTGAAAATTACAGATTTGTTTAACAAATTTAAAGCAAAACACTGAAAGAAATAATTTTATAACCTTTTGAACTCTCTCTTTGAAAACTCTCCTTAATTCACCATTCATACTGAAGACGAAAACTCGTTTAATGAGTTTGCGTTCCAAAGCATTTAAAAATACACGTTTTCGCATATTAAATAAGAACTCTTTGACATTGCATTTTTATCAATAACTTAAAGCCTATACTGTGAGCATGAAAACGCGTTCTCTTTTTAAAACTAAAACTCGATAGTAATGTGTTTTCGGCGAAAGAATTTTTGAATACTCCTGCATTTAAAATACAAATCTGAGGGATAAATGCGGTATGTTTATGCGATAAATAGATATGATAGAACCTCTTCTTATTCAAAGTCCTTGCATGGTATTAGTTTTGACGATTTGCTTAATATTGAATTTATATTGTTAAAATGTTCACTAGATTTCATTTGAAATCCAATTCGAAATCTATATCGTTTACATTCGAATATTTGACAGATGAATGGGATTTCGATTATCCAACAACAATTTTTTTGTAAACAATCAAACTAACCTTACAAAATAACCAAAATTAAAAGATTTTCTAAAAACCACTTTATTAAATGGCGGAACTTAAAAATCATTTATATTATGAAAGATACAATGTTATATTTGCTAAAAAATGTGTTTTAGTATAGGGATGATTAGTTAAAAGCTGAAATACTCAATGTTTTGTCAGTGGTCTTGCCGGCGCCATCAAATGATTTTGCATAGTTTCTCTTCTTCGGATACAAAAAATAGCCGTTTTCAATTTTAAATATTTCTTTCAATTAAAAATAACAGACTTTAGTATGTTATTCTTTAAGTTTTTTAAGTTACTAAAATTTATTATTTATTAATTTTTTGTGACATAAACACCTGCTAAATGTTGCCGTTTTTTGTGCAAACTTCCCTACTTTTCTGTAAATATGGGAGAAAAATTGGATTTCAATTTGGATTTCGATGAGATTTTTATGAAATCCAAATTAAATTGGGATTTCATTTCATATGGGAAATCTGTTTGAAATCCCAAATTTTTGTTAGATTTCCATCGAAAATAGTGATTAATTCGCTATAAGATTAAACCATTAATTCTCCTGCATAAAATTATATATACAAAAGAACCAAATAAACTTTATAGATATCTTCATTTTGCTTTATCCGGAAGAACCAGGACAATAATTTTCACTTTTCGTTGTACTTTAAATTCTGATTGGCACTTTCTGATAAATGCTGAACATCTTTGGAACTCTCTACCCCTTAGTATACAATTAATAGGCAACGATGTACGATTTAAAAAAATACTCTTCAAGTTCTTAAATAATCAGTACGTAGTAACTTGTAATCGTTTGTTCCCTATTTTTAAATCAAATTTAATGTATTTCATTGTCACTATATGTATTTAATTTTATTGCACCTAATATTATTAAAGTGAAATTTTATCATTTAATTTTAGTTAAAAATCATTTGTTACAAAATAATATAAACATTATAAGATCACATACTGTAATTAAAAAGATTTTTATCTTGTTGTATGTGATATACTAAATTTTTCAATAAATAAAAATAAAATAACAAAATTTCCTAGCAAGTTGTGGTAAAAATAATGGTTTTAAAGTTTTTTACATCTCTGATTGAAAATATTAAAAGAAAATGAAGGAATGTCAAAAACAATAATAATTTCATTTTATTTTAAATTTTTATTAAATATATTTATGTTGTTAAACAATTAAGGACAAATAAATATTTAAACTCTTTTTTACATTGTTGAAGTGTTCCATGATTTTTTCGCCATTTTCATTGCATTCATATTTGCCAAATAACTTCCCAAAATACAATAACTATCAACAATTGTAGTGAGAACAGGTGAGTTTCAAAATATTTTCAATTAACGAAAACTGAAAATTTTCCGCAGTGAGAACGTAGTTTATCTCTATTTTGAAATCTGATCAAATTTTAAACGAATAAATTCACATAACTCGTTTCATTGATTGAATTATTTTCTACTTAAATCAATCAATAACTTATTCAAAGGTGCAATTTGAATTTTGTGGCGTTTTTCACAGTATCAAACAGCAAATCACACTTTCTACAAATCAATTTAATTAAAAATACCTGCCTTGATTTATATTTATATCTATCAATTATCCTTTAAAAAAATAATTCCATAGAATCAAAATTGAATCAATATAAGTTTTAATAATTGAATCCCAAAATTGTGGACAAATGTTGGATCTGGCGCACCAAATACAATCAGATCCAATTTTATTTTGACTTTAAACTAGAATAAAAGAACTTATGCCCTAAAATTTGATCTTCTTACCGAGAAATTCTTCAAACAAAATTTGTTTGTACTACATTTTTTGTACCAGTCATGAAAATCACCAAATTTTTCAGATCACTTTACAATTCTAGTAAAAATAGTAAACTACGAAAGTACTAATTGCCAAAAAGGAATTGCTCTTCATATGGAACGCAAGAAAATTATAACAAAAGTAGTAAATCGAAACAACTGAATTAAAAAATTTGCAAATATCTCTTTGAAAACGATATAAAAATGAAAAATATTAATAAAAATAGTAAAAACTAGCATGTAAATAAAGGGACATATTATTGATATTCTTTTTTATTATTAAAAAGAACTTCTAAAACGATTTTCATAAAAACTTTCTAAAAATCCACATTTCGATAATAAATGTCTGGTATTAATTCATTTCAAATCGATATTGATTATTTGAAGTTAAATCGTAATTTGTTGCTGTTATATTTTAAGTTGACTACAACTATTTTCATGAACATATTTATTATACTTTTTAGAACAAATAACCCTTATTACTGGCTAGAAGAACAATTTTTGATAATCTACCAATACAATCGTTCATTTTTTGCACTGTTTATAAATCTGGAGATTTTCTAGCGATTATTGGGTCTGATGTAGGTAACCATTTTTTTCAAATTAATTTATATCAGTAGTGCAGTCAACAAATATTCAGAATTAGAAAACTTTTTAGGAATCTTATACTGCATTTAGACTGAGGAAAAACCACCCAGTTTTTGGGTCTTCCTAGTTTTTAATTGTCATAACGTATATATAAAAAATAAGCAAAAACTAGTTTTGTACGAAAACTACCTAGTTTTTAGACGTTGCTAGTTTTTACTTGTCAAAACGCATACATAAAAAACGAACAAAAACTAGGTAGTTTCTGATCAGTCTAAATTCAGTACTAATTTTGGCAAGCAGGTCAAATGAACTGTTACTCAGTTTTATAAAACAATTTTGATTGAAAAATAAGTATAACTTCTGTTTTTATGATATATTACCGCTGTCGATTTTTTGATGATTTGTTACAAAATTCTTGACGACTTTTGTTTTGCATTTTTGACGATTTTTTGCCACAAAAGTCTGGCACCACTGCACCAACTTTAGAATGGTTAGTGATGAGTGATGCCATGTAATTTTTTAGAATTCACCTAAACTATTTAAAAATTCTCTTAGATTTAGGAGTTTTCAAAAAAATATTTTTTCTTGGAATACAAAATAAAAATTTCAAGAATTAGTTACTTAATTTAATTATTCTGAATTAAAAATTCAGTAAATTAATTCACAAAAGACCATTTATCGTAAATTTGACAACTTTCTATGGGTTAAACTTCAAAAATTATGCATATTACAACGAAAGCACATTAGCACTCAAACTTTAAACTTCATTGAGTGGAATTTATATATATTTTCGCTCAATTTAAATCAAATAATTTAATTCAGGTTGTAATAGCGAATACCCATATATTGATAAGTTTCCATATGATGTTTTGGTTATTTACCACTATCTTAGGAGTTCAAATTGTAAAAAAATCTGTTAAAGTCATGGGTAATTTTATAAATTTGGGAAAGTTTGTCTACACTTCTGGGTAATTGCCAATTTCGCTTGTGGCAACGCTGCTTAGCTTTGCTCTTTGATTGCTGTTATTCTCACAGCTCTTATTTCTTTGTTATTCACCGTATATCTTTTTTATATCTTTACATGCTTATTAATAAAAAACTTTTTGTCTTATTAGAGGCTTAGTGAAGAATTTTTTTATTGTTTTACATGTTGATTTGTTTTATTAAACTGTAAAATAATTCAAAACATTTTTGTGAATACAAGCCTTAAAATATAAAAAGTTGGTATTTTACTGAAAAAAATTAACGACTTTAACATAGAAAAAGTATGTTAAAATCGCTAATTAAATGTTTTTTGTGATTTAGCGCTAACCTTTAATGTGTTTTGTTATTTGTTTTAAAATATTATAAGCTTAACATATTGATATTTTTTTTATAAATTTTTTTTTTTTTATAAAAAATATAAATTGTCTAAAAATCCATATTTTCATTAGAAATTATCATGTATTTTTCCAACGTACAACGGTCTTTATTGATTATTTTGACCATATTATTAATTTAATGAAAGTCGATATTGATAATTTGAAGGTAAATCGTAAAATTTGTATGAACATATTCAATATGTGAGAAAAAATACATAAGTTTTTGTAACACTTTTCGATGATATTAATTTTTGCATTATTTATAAATCTAGTAATTTGGTAGCGATTTTTTGGTTCTGGTCTATAAATTATTTGAGAAATTGTTGGCATTACTGGTCAGAGAAATACTAAAATAGAAGAGCAAAAATAACTGTTCATTGACGAGCACCAATGCATCTACCATACTAGGTAGATGCATTAGGGAGAGTTTGGCAGTTCAGGGTTTTATTATGACAGTTCAGGGATTTTTTCGTATGCTTTCGCTATGTATCAAAAGTAGCCGATTACATTTTTTGTTGTTGTTTGTTGTTCTAATGCATCTACCTAGTATGGTTGTATCATGGACGATCACATTCGTTATACGAACAATATAGGGTTGTTCTTTTATAATACAGCTCAGGGATGGAAAATGCTGTACTGTAGTACTTTTTTAATTTGAAAAAGCAAATCTGAAATTTTAGAAAATGTTTTTAATTTTTTAATGGGAATAATTAATAATTTATTAATCAAAGAATCGTAAGAATATAATATTTCAACGAAAAAATTCATTACAATCTCTTTTTTCAAAAAACAATTATAAAGGGGAGCATGAGGTCAGTTGGGAACAGGTTTGCTCTCAAAAGCTGCCCACACACTAGGGCACATGAGTGACGGAACATGTGTTTCTACTTTTTTAATTTTTTTATACAGACGATGCACACACGACAACAAAATCTCAAACGAAACATCAATTTTGTTTGTTTGTAGAACTGATCACATGAAATATGGGCGGAAGAAAATCAAATTAATGAATTTGTTAATTGTTAGTTTTCCATATGCTGCTGTTTTTTTTAATTTTATTTTTTTAGTTATCACATTTTATGTCCCATAATTCTCGTAAATATATTCATTTATAAAATTATAGCAGTTTTCATTATTTATAATTGTCGTCATTTTCATTTTCTCAAATGCGTAATTACAAAAGCTCTTAATAGCGTGACTGCTCTCAATGACCTAAATACAGCAAAAACAGTAACATCGATACACACGATGAAAAATTGAGTTTGGAAACAAAAAATATCAAAAAATTTTGTAAACACGAAGGTCAACATGACACAATGCTATACACATTTCAACATTCGTAAAAAAATGGCCATGTGGAATGGAATGTTCGCTAGTGTGTAGGCAGCTAAAAAAGTATCTATGAATTTTAGTTTTAATTTTTTTAAATAATATATTCTAGAATGATTCGTCGTCTTACTTTCTGCATTATTACCGAAATTAATTGGATTTTTTGGTGGTTTTTCGGAGCGAATTACTTAAACTGAAAGTAGTTTGTTTTTTCCAAAATGTATTAAAAAACCATTGTGTGTTTTTTTCCTAGTTCTTAAATTGCAACGAACAATGTTGTGCCAATTAAGATATCCCTAGCAGTTATTAAATTTTCTAAGCATGACAAAAACATATGCGAAAATTGTGATTTTCTACATTCAGAATTTAAAGGCAAACCTACACGGGATAGAAATATCTCGAGATTTTATGAAAATGCAGCTCTGTATAAGTCTACGAAATGTAATCTCTAGACCATTGACAATTGCTGTCATACACAAGTTTTTTTTAATTAGTAACAATTTTTAAAATGTCTTGTAACATTATTGAACATTTCAGTTGCACATTTTTTTATTTAGAGAAAAAATTATTCTTTGAAATACAAAAATTTTAATAAAAACAAATCCTTGACAACTAGAGATAGTACTTTTATGATAAAAATTAGTGCCAACAATATTAGAGATGACAAATTTAACACAAACTCTACGAGAAATGTAGAAAATCACAATTATTTTTAAAAAGCCTTTAGTTTTTAAGTTTTTTATAATTCTTTTCTATTGATTTTGGTTTGGCGCTGAAGCTTTATTTAAAAAGGTACAGTCGGTTTCGGAAAAGTACTATTCTGATTAAGCTTCAGTACCATTTCAATAATCTAATTTTTCATCCCTGATGTAATTTATGAACATATATATTTACTAAAATTAGTAATATTGCTATTAACATGTTACTTTGCCATTAACATAAGTATGTATTTAATGAAAATATTGCCTTAACAGAAATAACTAAGGTTGTTTTTTCAGCATAAATTTTATGTGATATTTTAACAAAATATTTAAAATTATTTTATAATATTAAGTCTACCGTTAAGGAGAAATTGCCTTAACTGAATGGTAACATTCATTAATCCATAATATAATATTATTCTTTCAACTTCAAAAATGTAGCGATAAATACAATTTAAATGTTTCTTAAACAATAAATCGTTAAATTTTTCAAACTTTTCAAGTGTTGTTTAAAAATTTTGCGATAAATCGCTAAATAATAATATATATATCAACAATTCTGATAAGGAAATAATTTTATAAAACGCGCAAAGAAAACGTCAGGATTGACTTTAAAAAAACGCTAGTTTTCCCACTAATAGTTAAAGTCATATTTAATCCCGCGAAATCTGTTGAAATATCGCTAGGTTAGAAAAGAAAATAGCTAAATTGGCAACAGTGTTACTCAAAGAAATGCTAAAATTAAAGAGCGAAAATAACAGTTCATGGAAGAGAACATTCGTCACAGAAACCACATTGGGGTTGTTTTTTTTTACCTAGTGTCTACAAATGCAATAAAATGTGTAATGAAATTCGAAAATTAAGCAGAGTATACACGAAGGAACATTGAGTTTGGAAACAAAAAATATCTAAAGCTGCCCATACATTAAGGAACATTAAGTAGAGAACAGAAAATATCAAAAAATTTTGTAAATACGAATTGCACGATGTCAACACGCACACAAACACACACATTCACAAAAAAATGGGAATGGGAATGGCTAAAAAATTTTGATACGACACTAGGTTAATGGAATATACTTCCTAGTGTCTTGACATGCAATAAAATGATAGCAAGCAATTGTCAAAATGATTTCATCACAATTTCAATTTTATTCCAATATAATGATATCGCTGACATGCAAGCGGCTCTGGCAATGATGCCTGCCATCATATGTCACTTTTCCTTTTAATTTTATAAAAAAAAATAACAGAAAATTTGATAAAAAGGAATGGGAAAAGTTAAATTATTTATTATTTGTAGATAAAAATTAGTGGCTGAAAAAATGTTGTGTTTTTCGAAGAAAAATTTACGATATTCTTAGCCATGAAATGGTCAAGTGTTTTCCATCACTTTGCAATTGATATCATCTTGATGTTTCTCTGCAATGGTTTTGACATTTCATATCATATAATTTATCGCATTTGAAGACACCAGGTTATATGTATGTATTTACTAAAATCAACGAATCAAGGAATTTTACCTTGTACTTGGAAATAGTAAATTTTTCTTTATAGTAAAGATTTTTTCTTTATTTTAAAGGAATTTTTCTTAAATTAGGGAAAATGGTGTATACTTAATTTAAAGACATTTTGTCTTCAATAAAAAGGAAAAAGTTCTCCTATTTTAAAAAAAGATAATTTTACCTTGTACTTAAAAATAGTAAATTTGTCTTTATATTAAAGATCTTTTCTTTATTTTAAAGAAATTTTCCTTAAATTAAGGAAAATTTCATATTTTTAATTTAAATAAATTTTGTCTTCAATCAAAAGTTATGTTTTTTTTTTTTGAGTGAACATTTAAGGAAAAATTGCCTTAACTCAATGCTAACATTCATTAATGCAATTATATTTTTCTTTAGTTTGAGGAAATAATTTCTGAGACTCTGCTTAAATTTTCAAGTTGTAATTTAAAGAAACTATCCTTAAAATTATATCTTTTATAGCATTAAAAAATATAAAATTATATTCTTGAGTTAATACGAGTATATGTTTTCTTATCTTGTGTAAAATATGTAACTGATTTAAATAAAACTCTCTACTTAATTTAAGTAAATCCAAAATTATGGACATAAATTAAAGAAGTTATGTCTTTAATACTATTTTTTCGACAACATTTTTTGCTTGCTTGGTTTAAGTATATAAAATCATTACAATAAGAAATTTTTCTTTAAATTTAATAATTTCGTACACATACAAAGGAATTTCTTACACAATTTAAAAACGAATCAAAAGGGTTCAAATAAGGAAAAAATTTCCCTATTTTAATAAAAAAGGATTTTACGTTGTACTCAGATATAGTAAATTTTTCTTTATATTAAAGATTTTTTTCTTTATTTTAAAGAAATCTTTCATAAATTGAGGAAAAGTCCGTATCCTTAATTTAAAGACATTTTGTTTTCAATAAAAAGTAAATTTTTCTTTATATTAAAGATTTTTTTCTTTATTTTAAAGAAATCTTTCTTAAATTAAGGAAAATTCCGTATCTTTAATTTAAAGATATTTTGTCTTCAGTAAAAAGTTATCCCTTTTTTTGAATGTACATTTAAGGAAAAATTGCCTTAACTCAATGCTAACATTCATTAAACCAATTATATTTTTCTTTAGTTTGAGGAAATAATTTCTGAGACTCTGCTCAAATTTTTAAGTTGTAATTTAAAGAAACTATCTTTAAAATTATATCTTTTATAGCATTAAAAAATATAAAATTATATTCTTGAGTTAATACGAGTATATGTTTCCTTATCTTGTGCAAAAAAATGTAACTGATTTAAATAATACTCTATACTTAATTTAAGTAAATCCAAAATTATGGACATAAATTAAAGAAGTTATGTCTTTTTATGTCTTTAAAACCATTTTTTCGACAACATTATTTGCTTGCTTGGTTTAAGTATAGAAAATCTTTATAATAAGAAATTTATCATTAAATTTAATAATTTCGTACACATGCAAAGGAATTTCTTACAAAAATTAAAGACAAATCATGAGTGTCAAAATAAGGAAAAAAATTTCTTTATTTTAAGAAAGGAGGATTTTACGTTGTACTTAGAAATAGTAAATTTTTCTTTATACTAAGGATTTTTTCTTTATTTTAAAGAAATTTTTCTTAAGTTAAGGAAAATTCCGTATCCTTAATTTAAAGACATTTTGTCTTTAATAAAAAGTTATACTTTTTTTTGAGTGTAACAGTAACAAATTTCAAACAGAGGAAATTTAATGAATTTGTGACCAAAACAACAAACGAAACATTTTGTAATAAAGAGATTGAAAAATTAATAACTACAGAAGTTACAATCGGTCATGCCGACGTTATAAAAACCTACACCACAGTACTATTTTGGCCTTACTTCGGAAAGTCGATCATATTCCAGTAAGCGAATAAAAATAGTTAAGCACCCAGTGTAGAAAAGCATTATCAGATATGTGGTTATGTAACTACATACTTGGTAATGGTACTTTTGTTATTACATTTCTTATTACCTTTATATGGCGATGTCGCGAAAAATAATAAGTTATGGTTACACACCAGCATACGAAAAATCAAAATATATATCGTTACCTATGTGCTTACCAGTACTGATAAAAATAATGAGTCTAAAAATAGATTTTCAAAAAAATAAATTATATAAAAAAAAATATTTTTTATTGTATTTTTTTTTTTTTTTAATAAAATTTGCTGGTGCGGGAATCGAACCTGGGTCTACAGATTGCCTGTCAACAGCTCTACCATCTGAGCTATATCGACATGTAATATTTAATAGATAAAAACATAATTCACCTGCTGCACACAAGTAAGCTTACTCGCCAACATACAAAAAATCCAAAAATATGTGGTTACATATAACCTTACCAGTGTTTAAAAAATATTGAATCTAAAAATAGATTTCAAAAAATCTTCAAAAAAATCTAGAAAATTATTAATGATAAAAATAAGTCAATATCAGTAACTCATTATTATATGTTTTAAAATAATGCAGAAGGTAAATGGGTGTCATTACTGGTAGTCCAAAAAATAATGATATGTCATTACCGTTTCTACACTGGGAAGAGATTGAAATATTAATAACTACAGAAGTTACAATCGGTCATGCCGACGTTATAAAAACCTACACCACAGTACTATTTTGGCCTTACTTCGGAAAGTGGATCATATTCCAGTAAGCGAATAAAAATAGTTAAGTACCCAGTGTAGAAAATCATTACCAGATATGTGGTTATGTAACTACATACTTGGTAATGGTACTTTTGTTATTACATTTCTTATTACCTTTATATGGCGATGTCGCGAAAAATAATGAGTTATGGTTACACACCAGCATACGAAAAATCAAAATATATATCGTTACCTATGTGCTTACCAGTACTGATAAAAATAATGAGTCTAAAAATAGATTTTCAAAAAAATAAATTATATAAAAAAAAATATTTTTTATTGTATTTGATGAATGAGGGAAATGTTTTTAGTTGATCTGTTATTTTAAGTAAATGAATGTTATTTTATGCGCATTCGGCCTTGCTGGTCTTATCGAATTTTTTCAATAATTTTTATTCTTTGTAATTTACTTGTAAAAATTGTATCATCTTTCTTTGATTTGAAAATAATTTAAACAGAAAGTGATATTAATTTATGATCTTGAGTCAAACTAAAATAACATTCATTTACTTTTATTGTATTTTTTTTTTTTTTTAATAAAATTTGCTGGTGCGGGAATCGAACCTGGGTCTACAGATTGCCAGTCAATAGCTCTACCATCTGAGCTATATCGATATGTAATATTTAATAGATAAAAACATAATTGACCTACTGCACACAAGTAAGCTTACTCGCAAACATACAAAAAATCAAAAAATATGTGGTTATATATATCCTTACCAGTGTTATAAAAATATTGAGTCTAAAAATAAATTTCAAAATATTTCCAAAAAAATCTAGAAAATTATTTTCTATTTGAAATAATGACCAAAATAAGTCATTATCAGTAACTCATTATTATATGTTTTAAAATAATGCAGAAGGTAAGTTGGTGTCATTACTGGTAGTCCAAAAAATAATGATATGTCATTGCCGTTTCTACACTGGGTATATAAGAATACGTATAACAAAAAGTGGAAAATTCTATTAAAATGCGTTTTTAAAATTAAAATCCCACTGCCTACATAATTGGAATAGATCACTGTTCCGGCCTACATGCTATCTGTTAGCTAAGATCTTCCAGTTTCCGAAGTAGTATGCTGCGTCCCAGTGTAGAAACGGTAATGACATATCATTATTTTTTTGACTACCAGTAATGACACCGACTTACTTTCTGCATTATTTTAAAACAAATAATAATGAGTTACTGATAATGACTTATTTTTATCATTATTTCAAATAGAAAGTAATTTTCTGGATTTTTTTAAATCTATTTTTAAACTTAATATTTTTCAACGCTGGTAAGGATATATGTAACCATATATTTTTTGATTTTTGTATGTTGGCGAGTAAGGTGACTTGTGTGCAGCAGGTCAATTATGTTTATACCCTACACCACTACGTGGTTAGGGTATTATAAGTTTGTGCTGATGTTTGTAACACCAAAAGGTATTGGTCCTAGACCCACCTTATAATATACCGATCGGCTCAGAATTTTTTTTATTTCGATTTAACGATGTCCGTCTGTCCGTCCGTCTGTCCGTCCGTCTGTCTGTCCATGCATTTTTGTGCCTACTCTACAGTTCGCAAATATTAAGGTATATTAATGAAACTTGGTACACCGACTTATGTCAGCGCAGGGACGAAGCCTGTTGATTTTGGTGAACATCGGTCTATGTTTAGACCTAGTTCCTATATAAGGGTCCCCCCAAAATTATATTGTTTATAGGCTGCAGGTCGCAAATATTAAGATATTTTGATGAAATTTGGTACACAGACCTATGTTGGCTCAGGACGATGCCTATTGATTTTGGTTAACACCGGTCCATGTTTAGACCTAGTGCCCATATAACGGTCCCCCCAAAATTGGCTTGGTTACAAACTGCAGGTCGCAAATATTAAGCTATTTTAATGAAATTTGGTTCGCTGACTCATATTATAAAAAATTTTGACACAAGTCCCATTTTAACCCATTCGAATTTCGGATCCAAACATTAGTTGGCTTTTAAACAGACTGGTGTAGGGTATTGTATAGTCGGCATGCCCGACTTTAACCATTTTACTCGTTTTATCTAGCAAACATTATGGCAACCTGGAGTCACAGATTCGATTACCGCAATAAAAAATTTTATTTAAAAAAAATTTTACAATAAAAAAATATTTCTTTTCCCAAAATCTATTTTTGGGCTCATTCTTTTTGTCAGTACTGGTAAGAATGTAAGTAACGACATATTTTTAGATTTTTCGTATGTTAGTGCGCAAGCATGACTCATTATTTTACGCGACATCGCCATACATAGGTAATAAGAAAAGTAACTAGTTATCATTTTCAGGTATATGGTTAATGATTTCCTACAATGGGGTAAATATCGACTTGAAATTTCACGTCTTGAAACTTTAGACGTCAAAATATTGTTGGTCTATGAGTTAAGGCAAACATACACGTTCAATATTATTGATCAATGTTTTTAAAATCAACCAATCAGAACATTTTATTTTTAAATAATTTGTTCTGATTGGTTGATTTTTGAAAAATTTATCAATAATATTGAACGTCTATGCCCTACTTTAGGAACTAAGTTCTGCTTTTTGAAACGGTAACAATTTTATACCAAAAGAATAAAAAAACGAAAAAGCGACAATATTTTCGTAATCTTTTAACTTTTCATCTTCAAAACGCGATAAAAAAAACCGCGAGGAAATGTGCCAAAGTTGAAACCGCATTTTTTTCCCCGAATCGTTAAAATCGGTTTGCTTTGGAATACTCGTAGCATTTAAGATCAATACATTCAAACTCATATGGAACCTTTCCATGGTACACTCAAAATAATATGTCTATTGGCTGAATAGGAAAATTTGTTACTTTAACAAAATGTATTTCTGTTTATTGGCATAATATTAAATTTGTTTATTTTAAAACATTTTTTTCTAAATTTAACAAACCTAAATTTAACTAAAAAATTAGTAAAACTACAGTTTACTTTTTAATATAGTCGTAAAATCTGTTCCAATTTGGGGTATCGGGATAACATTTTCATTCTGGTAACTTAAAATTAGGAGAGTCAAAATGTTCGTCAATTTTGATCTATTTCTCTTAGTTTCGAATCTGAAATCAGAATGAATTTTTGTTTTGTCTATCTTTTTATTATTATGACCTTATAATTGATATTTTACTGTCTCACATTCCACACTTTTAAAAAGAAAGAACCTTACGACCCATGAATGTGCCCTATTAAGGGTTAAAAATTTTCTTTGTAAATATTCGACAACGCAGAATTTCTATCAGGTAATTTAAAAAATGGATGTGCGCCATTTTATAACCACCATTTGAAATTTTTTAATTGTGATTTCAGATTCGAAAACAGCTTCTAGTAAAATCCTATATTTGATATTTTATAGTCAAATTCAACTGTTTTTTAAAAAGGTCTCAAATTTTTTATGAAAGTACAAAAAAAGAGATGCCGAGGCAGTAGAAAAAGCACTACATTTTATGATCTAGATGTACTTCTTTTTTAACATAAACACTAATGATTTTAATATTGAGTTGTCATAGGAGAGGAGTACTGCCACTTCAACATTTTTTCAGTACTTTTCCAACGTATGCAAAGGAAGCTCTTTTTCACATATATTTTTTATTGCTGCCACCGGGTATCGAACTTGCGACTTCGCGATTGCTAATCTAGCGCTCTACCGCTAACAAGGGAAGTACTTCAACCTAAACACTCCAATTTTGATGAAATTTGGATATGTGATAGAGAAAAAAAATCTAAGATCGACCTATCCAAGCTTATCGGCCACTTCGGAATTTTAAGGGTTCAAAAATGGGTCCTTTTTAGGTTTTTTTGCTTTTTAAGGTATTTTGACGAAAGGCACCATGTGCAAGTGTAGTATTGTTGGAAAGGAATTTTTGAGTTTGAGGGCTTTGTAACGGCTCGTAGTACTTTTCATTCACCACCTCTCAGGAGACCAGGCTACCTATCGTATCCGACCGTGCTCAGGGAAATGGGGTGGAATCTTGTCTCCTTTAAGATAATTTTTAGCCAATTGCCATAAACTTAAATTTTAGGTAGCAAATACCCTAATATCGACGTTATAGAGAAAAAGAACAAAAAAAAATTATCAAGCATAAGCATTTCAGCGGAAGAGGTAATAGATGGTTTTGCCCCTTCATAGTCTTTACCCTCCCTACCTGTTATCCACAAAACTAGTCTCTAGATAACCCATTATCAACTAATCTACTTTGTCTAAACTTTTCGTGGCATAAAAAAAAAAAGATTTAAAATTTCATATTAACACTAAACATTTTATTGAAAAATAGAAAATAATTTAATGCAAGTAAACAAATATCCTAACCTAGCTAACATTTTATTTTAAAGTTTACAAAAAAAATTATATATTAAATTAAATACCTAATAAAATTTTTGAGGGTAATTATCGTTAAATTATTTTAATTTGGTTAATTTAATTTAATTAAACAGTAATATAAAAATTTTAAATAGCAAAATCTTAACCTGTATGCATTGTCATAATTGGATTATATAACTAAATTAAAATTTAAGGTGTAATCAAAATTAAAAGTGAACATAAACAGGAAGACACAAAAAAAAATTCCTTAATACAAAAAAAAATTAAACCATCAGAGGCCTGTTTTCATTCCAAAACATTTCAGGAAAAATCATTTTTTTTTTTTTCTTTTACTTAAAAATTATGTGAGTGTATATTCGTGTAAATTATTATAGAATCTCTTGTTAAACGTAATATATTTCTAATTACTGAGTGACACGAAATTTAACAGAAAACAAAAACTCACCCCTTAAGTCCAACGACGACTCCAGGCCTGTTGTCTATTACCGGTAGCTTTAAGGACGTAGATGAAATTCAGTATACACTCAAAATTGATATATAATAAATTTGTCAAATATAATATGTATAAAATGAAAGTTTATATTGGTATATGCGTGTCGGTGTGTATCTTATACGTGTGTAAATTTATATGTGTAGGTGGTATGCGACACTCAGAATTTCTTGGAAAAGAAACACAAATAAAAAAAAAAAACAAAAAAAAATTTTTAAATTTTAAATATTAACACAATAACAAATTAAATTGATTATAGAAATTAAATGCCCAGTAGTGTAATTTATCGAAATATAAATTTAAAACAAAACTTCTCGTATTTATCGAAGTTATTTGATTACTCAATGAATTTTTCCGCCCCCCAAAACCAAAAATAAAAAAATATTCCATAAAATTGGTGATATGAGTCAGTATTTGATGCAGTATAAATGTACGTGATGTCGATAATTGAGTGATATATCGATATTTGCTGAATTAAAACGTAATTCGATAACATAAACTCAAGTTATTCTGGAAATTTTATCGGCATTGGTCTTATTAGAATTCGAATCCCAAAGATGCTTTTACGTTACTCGATGATACTTTATAATGTAAGTGCTTTCAGAAACACACAATTGCAATTATCCTCTTATTTGGCGCTTGACGATGATGTTCAAAACTTGACAGATCAACATATATTCCGCTCCAATTGGTAAATTACCATCAATGAAAGCATTGCAAAATAGCTGACAATTATAATCCGCAACTGAAGATGAGTTGTAATTGTAAAATTGCTCCAGGACTTTACAAACGAGATTGAAACAAAATTAGTTTTTCCTTTTTTTTTTCGTGGCAATTAAAATTTTTATTACGTGTTCTCTCAAGTAAAACAAATTTTCGAATTCCAAAATTTTTCTTCCTATTTTCAATTTTTTCAAACAGAATTTTCCATGTTGTTTTGTTATTTTTAAATTTGAATTTTTAGTCAATTTGTAAAGTCGAATTTATTCAGATAGCTAAACGAATGAAAAGATGAGCACGACCTCACAAAACAGAAACAGTGTTAGAATTAATTAAATCGCAGACTGGTTCTGAAAAAGGGCGACTGATTGATTTAAAAACAAAATAACATAACTAAGTTCTTAACATCCCGAACATAAAACACGTCTCTTCTATCCCTATGTCCAAATGTCCTTTGCATGGTAAATACCAGTGTTGTCATTGCCCAAGTCCTGAAGTTCATAATTAACCTGTCCGATCTTCCGAAGTATCTTCGCCCTTACTCCAACAGGTGCCAATTTTGAATTAAAATAATCAATCTTCGAACTCTGCGTGAAATTTCGTCTTATCACCTCCTGTCCAACAGTATATTCCTTTGACCGAGTCCGTAGATTGTACGTTCGTGCGTTCTTGTCATATGCCCGTTTCATATATCTTCTAATTGAATCTCGTATCAAAGCAAACTCGTCCTGCCTTTTAATTTCTATATCCGATTCAGTTAAAAGATTAAGTCTTTCCAAAAGTTTGTAGTCCTTACCATGTGTAATCATTGTTTGTCCGAAAACGACCTGGTACGGGGACCTACCGATAGATTGATGAATGCTATTCCGAAGAGCACAATTTATACAGCTTACGTACATATCCCAACTACGCTGATCATCTCTTACATAAGAACGTAATGCCTCATTAATTGATCTGTTGACACGCTCACTTGCGTTAGCCTGCGGGCTATATACCGCAGTTAGCATATGCTGTATTCCAAACTTTTTCAATAATTGTTCAAATTCCCTGCTCCTAAACTGGGCTCCATTATCAGTCACTATTATTTCCGGTACTCCATAACAGTCAAAAATTTGCTTCTGTAGATAGTCAATAACGTCCTTTGAAACAAGTTTCCTCAACGGTTTCAAAAAAGTAAATTTTGAGAAATGGTCTAGTACAATTAGTATACCTACATTTCCAGTCTTTGTCCTCGGTAATGGTCCTATCAAATCAATATAAAGTCTCTGAAAAGGTCGTTCAGTCCTTACCATTTGTCCAAGCGGAGGTCTTAAAACTGTTGTCGGTGTCTTTGACGTTTTACACAGATCGCAATTTCTTATGTAGTCCTTTACGTCAGTAACTAATCTAGGCCAATAAAAGTATCGTCTAATTCGTTCCAGTGTCTTGCTCATTCCACCATGGGAAGAATTTGGAATGTCGTGGGCCGAATATATAACGTCGCGTTGAAGTCCTGTCGGTACAAATAATTTCCATGAGTCCGATTCGTCATTAAAACTAGAAGAAAATTCTGTCCGTTTATAAACGTATTTATCAATAATTTTAAAGTCAGGTAATCCAGAATTCACTATATCCTCGCGTAATTTCCTATATTCATCCGATTCAAATGCGTTTGAGTCAAGATCTATTGCTGGCAGTTCTTCAAGATCGATAGCGTTTACAAATTCCTCTCCCTCATGTGCTCGAGATAGCGTATCAGGAACAACGTTTTCCTTACCACTTCTATGTTCTATTGTAAAATTGAAACCTTGAAGTTTTAATGACCATCTTGCTAAGCGTCCCGATAAGTCTCTTTGACCCATTAACCACTTTAAACTCGCATGATCAGTAACGACCTTAAATTCTTGTCCTTCAATATACGATCTAAATTTCCTAATTGCCATCACCACCGCCAAACACTCCAGTTCTGTAATGGTGTAATTGCGTTGTGCCTTATTGAGTTTGTGAGACATGTAAGCAATTGGTCTCTCTGTCCCTTCTTCGTCCTTCTGCGCCAATACTGCACCCACCCCAACTGTGCTGGCATCGCACTGTAGAATAAATGGTTTGTCGTAATTAGGATGAATGAGTAGTGGGGCCGATGTCAGTCTAGTTTTTAGTTCGTCAAAAGCTTCCTGAGCTTTGTCCGTCCAAAAAAAAGTCTTTTTCTTTGTCAGCAATTCTGTCAGTGGAAATGTCAATGTAGAATAATCTTCAATGAAACGTCTGTACCATCCTGTCATTCCTAAAAACCGTCGTAAATGTCGTATTGATTTAGGTACGGGAAAGTCCTGTATTGCTCTAACTTTGTCTTCATCTACTTGCAATGTCCCATTTCCAACTATGTAGCCGAGATATTTTACCCTGTTGAGAGCAAAGCTGCTCTTTTCCACATTTATAGTTAAACCTGCCTTCCTAAGCTGGCTTGCCACCTCCAATAAGTGAGTCATGTGTTCTTCAAAAGTCTGTGATACTACTAATAAATCATCCAAATATACGAATACGTGCGTCTTTATGTTAAACGGAATAACCATATCCATTAGTCTACAAAGTGTTTGCGGTGCGTTACACAGTCCAAACGGCATTCTCGTAAATTGGTACAATGGCCGATTAGGGACTGTAAATGCAGTCTTAGGTTTTGAGCTTTCCTCTAGTTTAATTTGCCAAAAGGCATCTTTCAAATCAATTTTTGAAATAAAATAAACCGGCGGAAGTCTTGAAATTAGTCCGTCTATATTCGGAATCGGATAAGCGTCCTTCACTGTTACTGAATTCAATTTTCTACTGTCGACACACATTCTCACTTTGCCAGGTTTAACTACAACTACGGTAGGTGATGACCATGGTGAATTTGGTGCTTCCTCTATTACACCCAGGGAAATCATTCGATCCAATTCATCACACAATTGCCTCTCCATAGCTGGGGATATAGGATAGTATCGTTGTTTAATTGGCTTCGCGTCTCCAGTATCGATACTATGTTGAATTAAGGTAGTGCATCCTAAGCCCTCTACCTTTGAATTTGGAAATGCCGAGATAATTTTGTCCAGTCGTGTCCTTTGTTCGAAATTCAGTTGTACTTTGTCTGGATCCGTCTCAGTACAGTTAATTTCTGATATGTCGTTTACCATAATTTTGAGTCCAAAAATTTTCCAAAAATCGTATCCGCAAATAATGTCCTGTTGTATTGATGGTACTACCAAAAACTCAACTAATTTTGTCTGTCCTTTAAACGTAATGTCCAACCTAATAGTTCCTAACACCTTCTGCCTCTGTCCGTCCGCTGTCCGTACATTGCCCACACACCTATGGAAACCACTCTTACTCTGCACTAGTATGGCTAACTCACCACCAATTACACTTTTATTGGCCCCACTGTCCAACAAAGCATAATACCCCGAATCATTCACCTTTAAATTGACATACGGCCTACTGTCTAAGTTCTTATCTACTACAGCCGAAATAACGCAAATACGGTATGACTTGAGTTTCCGATAATAATTACACATTCGTTTCGATGATCTACTAATCTGTTTATCCTGACCAAAAATCCTTGCTCGAGCCTTCTCATATTCCAATAGTCGTACATGATAAGGCCTCATCAACGTATGAAGAGTATTTTCAATATTGTCCGAATCTCGTTTATCTGTCGTCCGTTTATTGTCTGAACTGCCATCTCTGGATGTCCGCTCTACTTTCGACGGACATCCTTCAGTCCGTTTCCCTGTTCCCTTTTCATACAGTTTGGACAAGTTGGTCTGTATATATTCTTAGTGCCACAACCGTAGCAAAATATAGTTCTCGTCTCCATGCAGTCCCAGTAAGTATGTCCCATCTTGTCACAGTTCCAACACTTCAAATTGTGTTGAACTGTACAAACTTCAGTTTCAACTTCCGTTCTAACCGATTCATCCATGTCATCATCCACCGCCGTTATCTCTGCAATCCTTGGCCTGTTGGTTCTTCTAGACTCGGTGGTATGCAAATCCTTCATAAATTTTTCATGCTTACGGACTTCCTTACGCAGCTGCGATACACTTATTATGTCCATATGCAAAAGCTCGTGACGTATTTCACCTTTCAGGTTTCGAATTAATGTTTCACATAGATCTCTGTCGGATATTGGAGATTTTAACTTGTCCGTTAGAGCCGTAATCGTGTCCAGGTACTCGTCAAAAGTTTCGCTATGTCTCTGTCTGCGTCGCCGTATATCGTCTAGTATGTCAAAGTCACTATAATCCTCCTTATATTCGTTCCGTAATTCATTCGTCAAAGAAGTCCAGTCAAAATCAACGTGTTGATGATGGTAACGCCAGAACCAATCCAGAGCCTTATTTTCAAATAAACAGTGAGCATGATCAGTTAAAAGTCTAAAGTTGCCGCCTAAGGTCTTAGATGTCAATACGTTCACCCGATATATAAATTCCGATACTGCCATTTGATTGTCATGTCCGGTAAATTTAATTCGCCAATTGCGAATTATGTTTAAAACCTTATCCGTTGAGAAATTATCATGAATCGTGTTGTAATGAGAGGGATGAGAATTATTGGAAACACTATTCGTTGATATAGCAGGAATATTTGTGGAAGAATTAATATTACCGGGAATACTAGAATTACTTGTATTATTAGAAACACCATTACGCACATTCATATCCTGTAATATTGACCTCAATTCATTTGAAATGAAGCCCTGCATTTCCCCACGGAAATTTTCGATCGAATCTGAAATTATTTCTCTAATATGTGTATCATCGTTGCGACTATTACTATAACTATCAGTAATAGTAGGTTCAACCGATTGAGGTGGAGGATTTCCAGCTCGTGGTTGTCTTTTTGATTGAGGCCTACCCCTACTACGTGCATCCTGACTATTCGATGTCGAAGGATTGCCAGGAGTTCTTGCCTCAGTGACATTTCCGGAACCATCAATTGTAAAGCTAACATTTGTTGGCTCCTCTAAATCCATTAAGTTGTCACGGCTTCTTGTCAAAACCATCGCGAAAGAAAAATTATAATTTCGTAAAAGAAAGCTACAACACTGAAATATGTATACCACTACTTCGTTTAGACATTGCAGATTAGCAAATACAAAAATATAAAATAAAGCTGAAATTACACCCGAAGAAAATTTTAAAGTAAATGAAGTTGATCGTAATTTCGATTGGGTCTACCTCACAAACTATTTCATGACCAGAAATCCCAAATCAAAATCTCGAATCCTAAAGACATACGAAAATTCCAGACAAATTATGCAAGAAGATATTCAGCAACTACCAAATATAAAAATCTCAAACACGCAAAATCTGAAATTAAATTTTGAAACACAAGAATAAAAAAAATAGCAAAAAGAAGACACTAGGCGTTTTGTGGGTATAGTTCCGATTTCACCTCAAAACTAAAAGTCCCAGACAAAATAACCTACTGAAAAAAAAAAATAAATTATTTAAATCAAAGAGGTGTAGAAATCATAATAATACTGAAATCTAAAAGTCCACTATGATATAAAAGAATAATGAAATAGGATTAAATTTAGAAAGATACTATCGATACCACGAACATCTAAAGTTAATTTGGTGACACCAGCAAAGATGTTATTAAATGAAACGAATATATATTATCAAAAGTCGAAACAACTGATAATTGATGTTTATGCTGAGGCCCCACGTTGGGCGCCATTAAATTTATGTAACGGCTCGTAGTACTTTTCATTCACCACCTCTCAGGAGACCAGGCTACCTATCGTATCCGACCGTGCTCAGGGAAATGGGGTGGAATCTTGTCTCCTTTAAGATAATTTTTAGCCAATTGCCATAAACTTAAATTTTAGGTAGCAAATACCCTAATATCGACGTTATAGAGAAAAAGAACAAAAAAAAATTATCAAGCATAAGCATTTCAGCGGAAGAGGTAATAGATGGTTTTGCCCCTTCATAGTCTTTACCCTCCCTACCTGTTATCCACAAAACTAGTCTCTAGATAACCCATTATCAACTAATCTACTTTGTCTAAACTTTTCGTGGCATAAAAAAAAAAAGATTTAAAATTTCATATTAACACTAAACATTTTATTGAAAAATAGAAAATAATTTAATGCAAGTAAACAAATATCCTAACCTAGCTAACATTTTATTTTAAAGTTTACAAAAAAAATTATATATTAAATTAAATACCTAATAAAATTTTTGAGGGTAATTATCGTTAAATTATTTTAATTTGGTTAATTTAATTTAATTAAACAGTAATATAAAAATTTTAAATAGCAAAATCTTAACCTGTATGCATTGTCATAATTGGATTATATAACTAAATTAAAATTTAAGGTGTAATCAAAATTAAAAGTGAACATAAACAGGAAGACACAAAAAAAAATTCCTTAATACAAAAAAAAATTAAACCATCAGAGGCCTGTTTTCATTCCAAAACATTTCAGGAAAAATAATTTTTTTTTTTTTCTTTTACTTAAAAATTATGTGAGTGTATATTCGTGTAAATTATTATAGAATCTCTTGTTAAACGTAATATATTTCTAATTACTGAGTGACACGAAATTTAACAGAAAACAAAAACTCACCCCTTAAGTCCAACGACGACTCCAGGCCTGTTGTCTATTACCGGTAGCTTTAAGGACGTAGATGAAATTCAGTATACACTCAAAATTGATATATAATAAATTTGTCAAATATAATATGTATAAAATGAAAGTTTATATTGGTATATGCGTGTCGGTGTGTATCTTATACGTGTGTAAATTTATATGTGTAGGTGGTATGCGACACTCAGAATTTCTTGGAAAAGAAACACAAATAAAAAAAAAAAAACAAAAAAAAATTTTTAAATTTTAAATATTAACACAATAACAAATTAAATTGATTATAGAAATTAAATGCCCAGTAGTGTAATTTATCGAAATATAAATTTAAAACAAAACTTCTCGTATTTATCGAAGTTATTTGATTACTCAATGAATTTTTCCGCCCCCCAAAACCAAAAATAAAAAAATATTCCATAAAATTGGTGATATGAGTCAGTATTTGATGCAGTATAAATGTACGTGATGTCGATAATTGAGTGATATATCGATATTTGCTGAATTAAAACGTAATTCGATAACATAAACTCAAGTTATTCTGGAAATTTTATCGGCATTGGTCTTATTAGAATTCGAATCCCAAAGATGCTTTTACGTTACTCGATGATACTTTATAATGTAAGTGCTTTCAGAAACACACAATTGCAATTATCCTCTTATTTGGCGCTTGACGATGATGTTCAAAACTTGACAGATCAACATATATTCCGCTCCAATTGGTAAATTACCATCAATGAAAGCATTGCAAAATAGCTGACAATTATAATCCGCAACTGAAGATGATTTGTAATTGTAAAATTGCTCCAGGACTTTACAAACGAGATTGAAACAAAATTAGTTTTTCCTTTTTTTTTTCGTGGCAATTAAAATTTTTATTACGTGTTCTCTCAAGTAAAACAAATTTTCGAATTCCAAAATTTTTCTTCCTATTTTCAATTTTTTCAAACAGAATTTTCCATGTTGTTTTGTTATTTTTAAATTTGAATTTTTAGTCAATTTGTAAAGTCGAATTTATTCAGATAGCTAAACGAATGAAAAGATGAGCACGACCTCACAGCTTTTCACTGGTACCTTTTTTGGTACTTTTTTGCTCTTTCGAATTTGCTGTTTTAAAATTTTCCAAAATTTTGGGTACTTTATATGGAGAATAGGGGTTTCCTTTTCCCGGACTTTTTCATTTCCCGGGACAGCGGGATTTTTTTTAGAATTTCCCGGGATCCCGGGAATTCCCGCTCGTTAGAAAATATATAAATTCTACATATGTTGCACTTGAAAAACTCGATTACTGTTAAAACACCGTCCGACAAAGTTCATCTTTTGTTTGTACCCATGAGAAAATGCACTTAATATATTCTGAAAGGATGGCTAAATATAAAATATCCATGTCTTCCACTTTACTTTTTCTGGATCATTTCGATTAATATTTAGGTAACATATTTATATGGAAGGCCGTCTTAATTTTAAAAAATTCTTAAGGCACATATACACGGGATAGAAAACTCGCTAGACTTTATGAAAATGCAGCTCTGTATAAGTCTACGAAATGTAATCTCTAGGCCATTGATAATTCCTGTCATACATAATTTCTTTAATTAGTAACAATTTTTAAAGTGTGTTGCAACATTATTGAACATTTCAGTTTAATATATGCACCTTTTGGTATTTGGAGAAAAAATACGTTTGGGATTTTTAGCATATTTAATTCCTTTGATGCAATTAATGAATATCCCGATAAAATAAAATTAAAAAACTAATATGCAAGTGCTTGTGCAAATTTAAATGTTACTCACACTGTAGAAAACATTGTTCTCTATTGTTGTTTCTACATGAATGGATGTCACTACATTGCTAGATCTGTCAAAACAACAGAGTAGTACATTGGAAGATGACAAAGCAAATTGTGAAAAATTTTCTGTTGTTGTTTTTGTTTTTTCTTTGATATTTTAAATGTTTAATAACGCTCCTAGACGAGAACAAAAAATTCTCATTGAGTTTGTAATTTAACTTAACAAATATTTCCAGAAATTCTAAAAACGTCGTCCCCTGACGATTTCCTTAGGCAAGAATGAAACCCGGATAGGGATATGCCTGCAGCGGATTATTTTTCACAATTTGTTAAATACGTTTGGGATTTTTAGCATATTTAATTCCTTTGATGAAAAAATTATTCTTTAAAATGCAACAATTTTAATAAAAACAAATACTTGACAACTAGAGATGATACTTTACGATAAAAATTGATGCCAACTATATTAGAGATGACAAATTTAGCGCAAACTCTACGAGATTTCTATCCCGTGTATATGTGCCTTTAAAAATATATTAATTAAATATTAATTTGCGGTTTAAACGGTTAAACCCATTGATATAGAAAAAGTGAAAGATTGCAAAATTGAGTCGGACCAGTTTTATAGTCAGAAATAAGATCGATTTATTGCTAAAATATTTCTTAAATATGAAATCCAAAAATTTCTATTTCCAGATATTTTGTATCTTTCTATGCAGATTTTTAAAAGTATCCGTCTAGAATTATTTTATAAAAAAGTTTAAAAGTGAGTATTTTCACACAAATTTTTAGGCAAATTCGCCTAAATCATTTTATAAAAAGACACTACAACATTATTAAATAGTTCTTCAATTTTAATTGGTTTTCTTGAATAGACATTTTTTATGCCACAGCTACTTAAAAATAAATTATTTAATTTTCGTATTTAGTGGCATTTTAAATTAACATATAAAAAAATCAAAAATAATTTTAAAAAGCTTCTGATGGATTATTTTGAAAACAAATAATATTTAAAAAATACAATTGAAATAAATAAATATTGACCTTAAAATTAAATTATGTTAAATAAAAGAAACTCAAAATACTTGTCAATTAAAAATATGAAAATATTACAAATTTTTTAATTTTGATGTCCAGTTTTTTGGAGGTATTTGGAACTGAAATAATGATGTTGGAATGTTGAATAAGGCTGGTTTACACTATAAGATTTTCGGTACGATTTTACTTTAGTACATATGCAAAAGATATAGGCAAGGTTTCAGAATTTTTCCGAAAATATAGTGTAAACCAGCATATACAAGAATTTTTGTTGGTAAACTTGGTAATGGCTGATAAAATTTTTTCTGTGTAACTAAACCAAATTCAACTGGCATCTAAAAACAATTTGGCCTAATTCAGTTTATTAATTTTTAAATCGTATTTTTTAATTTTAAATATTTTTTGATCAAATTAATTTCAAAAAAACAATGCTTTAAATTTAAATAAAGCTTCCAAAATTGCAACAATACTAGCTAAAACTTCTGTAAAAGAATAAAAAAAATCCCGGGAAATCCCGCACAAAATTCCCGGGATTGCGGGATCCTAAAAAGGGCGGGATTCCCGGGACATAAACCCTAATGGAGAAGTATACTGCTATGGCTGCTGAATTCATATATATTACTCCTTATTAAATTTAAGCGGCCACGTGTTTTTGCGTTTTTCGATATTCGCGCTACATAAGGTTTGCCAAAATTTTTCCCGAAACACCTTTTTAGGTACATTTTTAAAGAATTTAGGACGCCTTCTGTGCTAAACATAGGAAGTATGTACATGAAACTGTATATTTTGATGGATATATTAATCCTGTGATATATTCTTTTTTAATTTCGTAAATTTGAAATGTGCTCCCATACCAAAATTTAAAAAAAATACTTATTTCCACATCAGATCATGTATTTATAAGCTTTCCAGTGATATATAACATGATTTATATATATAACCGTCGTTAAACAAAATAAGGGACTTAAATGCTTTTAAATTATGCTCTCTTAAAAAAAAGTACCAAATAGCACTTTTTATCGACGTACACATGTTTGTTTGCAATGGTATGATCATTTTCTTTGCAGAGCGTATACTATATGCACATAACAAATTTTCTGTAAGTATATTAATATTTAATTAAAATAATTCTTCATATATTTAGTTAGAATATTGTTCTACCTCAAGTCCAAATTCTAATATGATATTGTCATATTAGATTTTATTTGGTATTTCAAAAAGGCTGACAAAAAAAAATTGTTTTTTTTAATGCCAAAATAATTTTTAATATTTTAGAATAAAAGTAAGCTGCAATACAGAAATCTATGTAATGAATGAAATGTATCAATATTATTGAAAAAGAAATACCATAACGAATGAGTAATGAATGATAACAAGAATGACAAATATTAATAACTAGCGGGCGCAGCCCGCTACGTTGTTAGCGTGCCTTAAAGGTCAAAGGCCCCCCAAATTTTTATTAAATTCGTTTTTTTATTTAAAGTTTTTTTATTTAAAGCCTTCACCCAGCCACCACAAATAAATAATTCTGCACAACAATGGGTTTAAAATAAATAAATATTTGATCACTTTTTCTCATGAAAGTGGATTGTTAGTAATAAATCCATAATAAATTGCAATATACGTGTGTATGTTAAGATAATTTGGTAAAGTGCGAACTTAGGTAGATAGACCCGTAAGTAGTTTTGTTCATTTGTGTTTTGAATGAAAATAAATAACGTAAAGCAGGGTTGGAAAGCATTTTATAATATTAAAAATAGCGGGTCTTAAAGTTTTTTTTTTTTTAATTCCAGTTTATGTAAAGGTAGACCTGGCAATTCAAGTAAATTCACAAATTCAGTTGGAAAATTTACTGCGTCGGTTTCTTCCACCGGTGCTTCGTTACATGAAGTTTAAATATCGGAATATATAAGTTCCATTCCTTTTCTAAGGTTTTTTCTCTTTTAGAAAATTTGTTTAACTTTTTGGAGAGTAAGTTTTAATGCTACATAAGTTTCATATTCCGTGGATAGTGTTTGAACAGGTAATTCCCTCTTCCAATCCATTTGCATTCTCTATAATTTCAATTCTACTCGTTCAGCGTTTATATCCATTTCATTCCACTTGTGTAGTGTTTCATTCCACTCGTTTCCTATTTAGTTTCTTAATTTTAGTGTTTCATATACACTTGTTCTTTAAGTTTTAAGTTTCTAGCTAAAGACGCAGACGTTAAGGGGGGGGGGGGGTAATTTTCCCCTTTTGAACCACGATTTTTACCACGTTCCTGTCCAAAGTCCTAGAAATGCCTTGTCGATAAGTTAGCCCATACTCCAAGGAAAACATATTATATATTACAGGTTTCTAGCCGAAGGGTTCGGTTAGGCCATCAAGGGGGAGAATTATTCCGTTTTTACCCCTCCCGGTAGGAATTTCCAAAAATTCCGTATTAGAGGACGTCTGCGTTGCAGGAGGAACCTACTACATACATAATTTTAGGTCTCTATATCCAGCAGTTTGGCCAGGCCGTCAAGGGGGAAGTTTTTTCCCTTTTTACCCCTCCCGGTATGAATTTCCAAAAATACCATCTTAGGGGACGTCAATGTTGGAGAAGGAACCCAAATACCGAATTTAAGATCCCTTGTTCCAGCAGTTTGGCCAGGCCGTTAAGGGGGAGACTTTTCCTGTTTTTGACCCTACCTGTAGAAATTTCCAAAAATCTCATCTTAGCGGATGTCTACAATAGAGGGGGAACTTTAATACCAAATTTCAACTTCCTACCTCCAGCGGTTTGGGCAGGCCTTTAAGCGGCACTTTTCGCTTCATTAATCCCCATTTTTGCAATGTCCCTGTCCAAAAAGCACCTTCCCGGTAAGTGAGCCCATACTCCAAGTAACATATGTTTTACATTTCAGGTTTCTAGCCAACTTTTACTATTTGTGCCCCTCTCGGTAGGAATTTCCGAAAATCCATCGACAGGGAATTTCAGCTTCCTAGTTCCAGCAGTTTGAGCAGGCTGTCAAGGGGGACACTTTTTCTTTTTTTGTCCCTCCCGGTTGGAATTAGGCTGGAAGAGGAACCTAAGTACCGAATTTCAGCTTCCTAGTTGCAGCAGTTTGGACAGGTCGTTAAGGGGCAACTTTCCCTTTTTGAGCCCCCATTTTATAACGACCCTGTCCAAAATTCAAAAAAGTATCTTTCTAATAAGTTAGCCCTTACTCCAGGGACCCACATTTTAATCTTCAGGTTTCTAGCCGAAGGGGTTTTTACCGGCCCCCAAGGTGAGGCTTTTCTTCTTTTTGCCCCTCCCTTTAGGAATTTACAAAAATTCCATCTTCGCGGCTATCTGCGATGGATGAGGAACATTCATACCAAATTTCAACTGCATTGCCTAAGCGGTTTGGGCAGGCCGTAATTGGGGAAATTTTCCCCTTTCAACCACCATTTTTACTATGTTGCTGTTCCAAAATAGAAAAATTACGTTGCCGGTGAGTTAGTCCTACTCCAAGGAATACATATTTAAAATTTTAGGTTGGCCAAAAGGGATTGGGCGAGCCGTCAGGAGGAGACTTTTACCTTATTTCCCCTCCCGATAGGAATTTCAAAAATTCCGTCTAAGCGGACGCCTACACAGAAGGAGGAACTCACATACCGAGTTTCCTTTTGGGATATCCTGTAGGGAATTCCAAAAATACAAACTTAGTCGATGTCTACTACAGTGGAGGAACCTTTATACCAAATTTCAACTTCTTACCTCCAGTGGTTTGGGCAGGCACTTTTCCAATTTGTGAAACTGTTTATGTGGAGACTTTTCCCCTTTTTGCCCGTTCCGGTAGGAATTTCCAAAAATCCCGTCTTAGCGCACGTCTATGCCGAATATCAAGAAACCTTGTTTTAGTGGAGATATCCGTGGGGGAGGGAAAAAAGTAGTTTTTTTGAAATTATATATTATTTTAAATGGTACTTTTTGGAAAAACGAAATTTTTTGGAAAAAGATACTTTGTTTTTACAAAGTACTTTATTTGTACATTTTTTGGAAAAGGTATTTTTTTTTAATAAGGTGTTTTTTTTGGAAAAATGTATGTGTTTTGGAAAAAGGTACTTTTTTTGGAAAAGGTACTTCTTTTGGAAAGGAACATTTTTTTAGAAAATTCGGGAAAAGGTACTTTTTTTTTTGGAAAAGGTATTTTTTTTAATAAGGTGTTTTTTTGGAAAAATGTATGTTTTTTGGAAAAAGGTACTTTTTTTGGAAAAGGTTCGTCTTTTGGAAAAGGAACATTTTTTAGAAAAAGGTACTTTTTTTTGGGAAAAGGTACTTTTTTTGGAAAAGGTACTTTTTTGGAAAAAGGTACTTTTTTGGAAAAAGGTACTTTTTTTGAAAAAGGTATTTTTTTGAAAAAATTTATGTTTTTTGGGAAAAGGAAAATTTTTTTAGAAAAAGGTACTTTTTTTGGGAAAAGGTACTTTTTTTTGGAAAAGGTATGTATGTTTTTTGGGAAAAGGTCCTTTTTTTTTTGGAAAAGGTACATTTTTTTAGAAAAAGGTACATTTTTTGGAAAAAGGTACTTTTTTTAAAAAAGGTACTTTTTTTGGAAAAAGGTACTTTTTTTGGAAAAAGGAATTTTTTTTGGAAAAAGGTCCTTTTTTTGGAAAAAGGTACTTTTTTTGGAAAAAGGTACTTTTTTGGAAAAAGGTACTTTTTTTGGAAAAAGGTACTTTTTTGGAAAAAGGTACTTTTTTTTGGAAAAAGGTCCTTTTTTTGGAAAAAGGTACTTTTTTTGGAAAAAGGTACTTTTTTGGAAAAAGGTACTTTTTTTGGAAAAAGGTACTTTTTTTGGAAAAAGGAATTTTTTTTGGAAAAAGGTACTTTTTTTGGAAAAGGGTATTTTTTTGGAAAAAGGTACTTTTTTTGGAAAAAGGTACTTTTTTGGAAAAAGGTACTTTTTTTTAGAAAAAGGTACTTTTTTTAGAAAAAGGTACTTTTTTTGGGAAAAGGTACTCTTTTTTGGAAAAGGTACTTTTTTTGAATAAGTTATTTTTTTGGAAAAATGTATGTTTTTTGGGAAAAGGTACTTTTTTTTTTGGAAAAGGTACATTTTTTTAGAAAAAGGTACATTTTTTGGAAAAAGGTACTTTTTTTAAAAAAGGTACTTTTTTTGGAAAAAGGTACTTTTTTTGGAAAAAGGAATTTTTTTTGGAAAAAGGTCCTTTTTTTTGGAAAAAGGTACTTTTTTTGGAAAAAGGTACTTTTTTGGAAAAAGGTACTTTTTTCGGGAAAAGGTACTTTTTTTTGGAAAAAGGTACTTTTTTGGAAAAAGGTACTTCTTTTGAAAAAAGGTACTTTTTTTGGAAAAGGGTACTTTTTTTGGAAAAAGGTACTTTTTTTGGAAAAAGGTACTTTTTTTGGAAAAAGGTACTTTTTTTGGAAAAAGGTACTTTTTTTGGAAAAAGGTAGTTTTTTTGGAAAAAGGTCCTTTTTTTGGAAAAAGGTACTTTTTTTGGAAAAAGGTACTTTTTTTGGAAAAAGGTACTTTTTTTTGGAAAAGGGTACTTTTTTTGGAAAAAGGTACTTTTTTGGGAAAAAGGTACTTTTTTTGGAAAAAGGTACTTTTTTTGGAAAAAGGTACTTTTTTTGGAAAAAGGTACTTTTTTTGGAAAAAGGTACTTTTTTTGGAAAAAGGTACTTTTTTGGAAAAAGGTACTTTTTTTGGAAAAAGGTACTTTTTTTGGAAAAAGGTACTTTTTTTGGAAAAAGGTACTTTTTTTGGAAAAAGGTACTTTTTTGGGAAAAGGTACTTTTTTTGGGAAAAGTTTCTTTTTTGGAAAAAGGTACTTTTTTTGTCCCCTTTTTGCCCCTCCCGGTAAGAATTTCCAAAAATGCCGTCTCAACGGACGTCTACACCGGTCGAGGAACCTACATACCAAATTTCAACTTCATAGCTCCAGCAGTTTGAGCAGGCCGTCAAGGGGGAGACTTTTTCCCCGTTTTGCCCGTCCCTGTAAAAATTTCCAAAACTCCCGTCTTGGTGGATGTCTACGATAGTGGAGGAACCTTTATACCAAATTTCAACTTCTTACCTCCAGCGGTTTGGGCAGGCCGTCAAGGGGGGCCTTTTTCCCCTTTTTAACCCCCATTTTTACAACGTCCCTGTCCAAAATTCTAGAAAGTACTTTCCAGAAAAGTTAGCCCCTACTCCAAGGAACACATATCTTAAATTTCAGCTTTCTAGCCAAAGGGGTTTTGGCAGGCCGTCAAGGGGGACACTTTCCACCTTTTTGCCCGTTCCGGTAGGAATTTCCAAAAATCCCGTCTTAGTGGACGTCTACCCCGAAAGAGGAACCTACATAACAAATTTCAACTTCCTAGCTTCAGCGGTTTGGGCTGGGCGATGTTGAGTCAGTCAGTCAGTCAGTCACGTTATTCTTTTATATATAGAGATTATAAAAAAGGTTTTTTTTTTAATTTATTTTCAACGAAAACATGTTAAGAAATAAGCTAATAAAATTGAATCATTAAACATAATTTTAATTACTTAAATATTAATCTACAATTCAATAGAAAATTTGTTGTGTATATAGGGCCTATACTCTGCGAAATAACCATTGGTACTTTTTTGTAAGAGAGCATAACTTAAATACCTTTATTCCCTTATTTTGTTTAACGACGGTTGTATATATATATATCATGTTATATATCACTGGAAAGCTTATAAAAAAATACATGATCTGATGTGGAAATAAGTATAACATTTTGTATAAAAAAGACGGAGTATGTAAAAAACCCATTTTTTAAACTTTTTGTATGGGAGCACATTTCAAATTTACGAATTAATATATCCATCAAAATATGAAGTTTGATGTACATATTTCCTATGGTTAGCACAGAAAGCGGCCTAAATTCTTTAAAAATGTACCAAAAAAGGTGTTTCGGGAAAAGTTTTGGCAAACCTTATGTAGCGCGAATATCGAAAAACGCAAAAACACGTGGCCGCTTAAATTTAATAAGGAATAATATACAGTGGTGGCCACGAATTTAACACAATTCAAGTTTTTTCTAATTTTATTGTTGTTGCCTTTATTTTTAAAGATTAAAGTAGTGGCTAAATTCGCCACGAAAAGCAAGGAGTTGGTTCAGAAATTGTACAGAATTTTAGCGTAATATTTGTTTTTTCATTTTATCACTTGTTTTAAGTGGGCGTGGCTTTTAAAGAAAAATTAGCGATATCAACCTTTTATCAAATTACATAGTAAAATTTAGGCAATACTGATCGGTTCTGTACAAACTGTATATTTTTGAAAACCCTATAAAATTTCCTTAAGTCTTGCATTTAAACATGACCAAAATTTTCTTTGTTTTTAACGATTTTTAATAAAGTTAACAGCACTGAAATTTTAAATTGAATAGTTTTATGCTTTTCTTACCACAATATAACAAATCAGTCAAGATTTTGTTTAAGTTATAGTAAAAAGCATTTCATGTTTAAATTTCAGTGTTCTTAACTTTCTTTTAAAATCGTTAAAAACAAAGAAAAATTTGGTCGTTAAATTTGGTCGTTAAATTTGGTTGTTTAAAGTGATGCAATTTTTAGTCTGGTGACTATTTGTAGATAAAAACAATGCAAGACTTAAGAAAATTTTATAGGATTTCCAAAATTATACAGTTTGTACAGAACTGATCAGTACTGCCTAAATTTTACTATGTAATTTGATAAAAGGTTGATATCGCTAATTTTTGGTTAAAAGCCACGCCCACTTAAAACAAGTCACAAAATAAAAAACAAACATTACGCTAAAATTCTGTACAATTTTCTGAACCATCTCCTTGCCTTTCGTGGCGAATTTAGCTACTATTTTAATCTTTAAAAATAAAGGCAACAACAATAAAATTAGAAAAAACTTGAATTGTGTTAAATTCGTGGCCACCACTGTATATGAATTCAGCAGCCATAGCAGTATACTTCTCCATATAAAGTACCCAAAATTTTGTAAAAATTTCAAAACAGCAAATTCGAAAGAGCAAAAAAGTACCAAAAAAAAGGTACCAGTGAGAAGCTCTCAAAAATTCCTTTCCAACAATACCACACTTGCACGTTGTTCCTTTGGCCGAAATACCTTAAAAAGCAAAAAACCTAAAAAGGACCGATGTCTTCCGATTTGGATAAAATTAGCACCAATGTTATTCCTATTGGATAGTAGTTTAGCCACAAATTTTCAACAAAATCGGTAAAAAAGTTTCTGAGTTAGAGGGGGTCAAAATTTGACATTTTGGCAAAACAGGTGTTCTTTCTCATCCATGTAACTTATTACCTATTGGTGTAAGCAAAATTTGTCCCAAACAAATTATATAGCCATTTCTGCAATCTTTCAAAAAAAAATTTTTAAAATTTTTTTTTTTAAATTAAAACTTTTTTTTATTTTTTTTAAATGGTTAATGTTTGGCTCAAAAGAAAGCTTAGCTCTTTTCCTTTAAGGTAGTTTTGGTCGCTTAGTGGGATGCGAGTGGGATATGTATAAAAAAAAATATTATTTCTAACTCAAGACGAGGGTTTTTCAATGTTTAGCATATGCACTATTTTGACAATAAATAGTTTTTTAAGATCATATAGGTAGTGCTTTTTACTGAATGTGTCTAAAATCTTTTATTAGGGTCAAGAAGGGCTTAGTGTGGGTTAAGCGCATGTTACATAATAAAAATAATAAATTACTTTTTTTAACCAAACATACCTTCATAATAATAACAAAAATAAGCCACCTGTTAATTTTTACCTTTTAAACATAATACTAAAAAAACTACCTGTTAACCTCTAACTCTACACCAACTTTTTAAAGTCAATTATCATAAAATAATAAATAAACTGGTATTTCGGAGAATGGCCATAAAATATTTCCACCTGATTCAAAAACTTGTCTCTGGGGCACCTGTTGCTTTGACAATAAAAATCACATTTAGTATTAAGTGCGCTCAAAACTACTTATAGGATTGACAAAAAATCCGCAATGAAAGGCAGACAGAAGAAGATAGAAACATTTTGGCGTTGGAAAATTAATGGCGAAAAATTAATTAAGTGTAAAAATAGTTATGATATAAAAGGATAAGAGAGTAAACTATTGGTGTGTGTGTAAACGCGTTTTCAAAAAGCTCCCAATATAAAGTGATTTCTAGTAGAAGAAAAAATATTAAAAATATAAAAACAGAAAATCCAAAGACTTCAAACTCAAAGTGGTATTTTATGACATATCTTTGATCAACAAAGTTATTATTTACAAAAATAAAAGTAAAAATATAAGAACCAAGTTAGAAAGTCAAAAAAATTTAAGCAAAAATAAGAAAATAAAATAAACTATAGAAAAGCAAAAAACTGCAATAATTTCGCTCTGTGGTTAATGCTCTGTTTTGTAGTGAGAATAACAAGCCAAACTTATATCAAAACTACTCAGTGGTGAAAGCTCTGCTTCAAGCTTTACAAAGTTCTTTAAAAAAAAAAAAGCTTTATTTCAAATTACTACAGCCTAACAAACGTCCAGCTATAATGTCACCAGAAAATACAGTGGAAGGCGAAACGGTTGGTAAAATGGCAGTAAAAGATTTAATTTATTTATTCAATCAATAAATCTCTTGATGAAAAACTTAAATTATTACTATCAAAAGATGATATCCAACAAATAAATTGCAAAGTAGAGGATGTATCTGCAAAAATTGATGTTTTATCGGCTGAAAATCAAATACTGCAAGAAAAAGTCAAAGCGTTAGAGGAAGACAAAGAAAAAAATGAACGAAAAATGCTATTGTTGTCAAAAATCCACGTATAAAGCGGTAGATACTCTTTTTAAAAATAAATTAAAAATCAATACAAGAGTAGAAATAGAATCTATTAGAAAACTAAATGACGTAGATGAAAAGATGACTGTTGTGGCAGAACTTAAGTCGGAAAGAATGGTATCAGAGGTGTTCAAACACGTAAAAAATTTGGCCGGGAGTAATATATTTATTGAAAAGGATTTAAACTGTAATCGACAAAAAGCAAAGAAGGTTATGTTACAACTTAAAAAGGAGATTCTGGCAGTTAATAAATCTAAACGTATATTGGTTCACAGCGACAGAATAAGAGTACACTCATAAAAAAAAGTTAGTACAAAAAGTCTGTTAAACGCGCTCTGATTCTACTTAACTAATTTTCCTGTTATTTTGTCTTAAAATTTAGGATTGAACTAATATTTTTTATAAATCTAATTTAGCATTACAACTTCTTTCAGCCGTATTTGAACTAACTTTGAATGCTAATTTTTAGTAATTTGTGTTTCTTAACTGTACAAATTTTTCCGCTAATTTAAACCACAATTATTTTCTAATTATTATATTTTTGTGTCTCTGCTATCAATATCACATAGAGATGGCGCTATATTTAAAATTTTTTTTATTATAAGATCGTAAAATAGTTTGTATCTCGGAAACTAAGCGAGATAGAGTAAAATGGACAAAAATTCCTCACTATGTACCTATAAAGTAACCCTTATCAGACACATATACTCCCAATAATAAATATGGGTCCGTCTAGGGTAAGATTCCGGAAGTCGAAATTTTAAGCGACATTTTAACAGAAATTTGTAGTAAAATCAGGTAAAATTTCTGCTGAATTCAACTCAAATTTCCTAGCTAATTTAACTAAAATTGTCCGTATATTTAGCAGCATGTAAAATTTAGCTTACCTAAATTTAGCAGACCATGATTTTTAACTTCATTGAAAATTCTGCTGGCGCAAATTCAGGTACTATTTCCTGTTATTTTAGCAGAATTTTGAACTATTTGTACGGGCTTTTTTTTATGAGCGTAGGAGAAAAATGGCTTTATTGGAACAAAGAACAAGTTTTAGCTTGCAACAATGAAAGCGGCGAGGATACGCTTAAGGAGTTATATAGAGATTCATCATCTGAAATTGATATTATATTCGATAGTTTGATAAGCAAAATAAATTCAAAAAACTAAGAAAAATAAACATTATTAATAAAGAAAATATTTTAAGTCAAAGCATTGGTAATAAAGATAAAAATCAAATTGTGTTTAAAAATTTAAAGATTCTTGCCTATAATATTCACGGGTTACAGAATAAGGTATTATATAACGATTTTTTTAATTACATCAATTCTTTTGATATTGTAATTTTGACAGAAACACACTTAATGGAAGACAAAACAATTCCGAAAATATTTTAAAAATTTAAGAACGTTTTGGAAACCGGCTTATAAAATTAGCAATTACGGCAGGGCAATTGGAGGGTATATACTTGGCATTAATAAACACATTAATTCATCGCAAATTAAATGCAACTTTTCACATCAGAACGGAATAGATACAATTAAGGTTATGATAAATGGAACGGAGATTTTAATATTTCCGCAGCAAAATGGGATTCCGATTTTGGGATGGTAGAGAAATACTTTCTAGAATATAACCCAACAAATGCAGTAATTATAGTTGATTTAAATACTCGGATATGTAATATCCAACAGGAAATAGATGAAGGATATTTATCAACGTTTTACTCATATACTGGGCAAAGAAAATCAGAACACTCGGAAGATAACATCATTGGAAAGAAGGTAATGGATTTTTGCGGTGATTATGGTTTGACAGTTCTTAATGGGTCAACTAGGGGTAAGGAAACTGGAAAATACACATTTATTGCTGGTAGGGGTGATTCGATTATCAACATTTGTGCGGTGTCAAATGAACTGCTCGGATATGTTGACTGCTTCAGAGTGGATGAAAAAATATGGTCAGATCATATGCCAATATATCTAGAACTCAAGATAAGAGTTCAAACTGAACAAAACAAAGCTCTTTTACTGTCAAAATTGCAGTGGAAAAATCACCTAAGAAGTCAATACAACCAAAATGTGTTAAATAACCTAAGCGTTTTAAAAAGTCAAAAAGATGTACTTGAATTAGAGGATATAGTAGATGTTATACGTAAATCCACAAATAAACAAAATAATAAAAATTACGAAGTATTTCCAGCCAAAAATAAATGGTTTGACTGGAAATGTTATGAAACTAGAAAAAACTCTTTTAAATTGCTAAAAAACTATAAACAAGATAGAAGCTTGGAAACAAAAAGAAAATATCTAACTGCAAATAAAAAGTTCAAAACACTTTGTAAGATAAAAAAGGATGAATATTATAAAGAGTTAGATATGAAAATAAATCAGGTAACAGATAGCAAATCCTGGTGGAAGATAGCTAACGAGATAAGAATCAAAAATTATCAGGAAATAATATAAAATATAATTTCTTCCGTTTTTAAATCATATTTTATGAGATCACTAAATCCTGTTCAAACCGCAAAAGACATTTATTATGCAGCACTGTATCAAACCGATGATTTATTGGATGCAAACATAACTACCACAGAAATTTATGAAGTAATTGCGAAAGCAAAACCAGATAAGGCTCCAGGAGAAGACAGAATTCCATATGAATTTTTTAAAAATGCCCCGGATGAATTAATTCACGAATTGAAAAGTGCATATAATACTCTATTTAATAATATGGAATCAGATAAAAAAAATTTTTCTACCAGTGTAATATTTCCGATTTTCAAAAAGGGAATATTAATGAGCCAGGTAACTACAGAGGTATATCCTTTATGAATATTATAGCCAAAGTTTTGATGGGTGTTATAACTGAAAGGTTATACCACTGGGTGTACCAACACAACGTTCTTTCTGAATATCAAGCTGGATTTATAAAAAATTATTCCACAGTTGATAATATCTACAACTTAACAACAATCGTGCACTTAAGGTTTAAAGAAAAAAAGAAAGTATACGCATTTTTTTTGGACTTCAAAGCAGCATTTGACACAGTTCAAAGAACATCCCTACTGTGCAAACTACATGCAATAGGAGGGTCCACTAAAATGGTTCGTTTTATTGAAAACGTGTATTAAAACACATACTCTACTGTTTGGAATGGTATTGAATTATCAGATAAATTTGAAACTGTATCAGGAGTAAAACAAGGTTGCCTGTTGTCTCCATTGCTTTTCACGCTTTATATAAACGATCTCCATGAACAACTAGAAGGTGGTTTATATACAGGAAATCTAAATATAAGGATATTGTTATATGCCGATGATATTGTGGTGATTGCTGATGATGTAAAAGTGCTACAAAAGATGATAAACAACTTAGAAAACTATTGCAGTAACTGGAATCTAGAAGTAAATTTATTAAAATCAAAAATAATGGTGTTTAAAAATGGTGGGAGGTTTGCTAATAATGAAAGTTGGACTTATGCTGGAATCGAAATCGAAAAAGTAAATGAATACAGTTATCTTGGTATGACTATCACTCCGAAATGCGTATTTACAAAACATGTCGAGAAGAAGAAAAATGCTGCAAAGAACTGTATAAATGTGACATGGAGTAATTTTTAAGTAAAAATTTCATTTCTTTTCAATCGAAAATTCATCTTTTTAATGCTGTGTGTCGTTCAATCCAATCGTACGGTGCACAAGTGTGGGGTCATTCACATTTTGAAGATGTAGACAGCTTACAACGATTTTTCATAAAACGGATACTGAAATTGCCAAAATTTACACCAAATTACGCCCTTATGCTTGAATCAAGTATGGAGGATTGCCATCTCTTCACATTAAATTTGCATTTGAAATATATACAACGCACAATTTTTGAATACTCAGAGTCAAGATTGCCTCACCGATTAAGTATTAATATACTAGCCTTGGAAAATAATATATCTTGGATAAAGCGCCTAAATTCTCTAGGTCTTGACTATAATATGCACTGGTCACAAAATATGTCTCTAAATGAGTGGAAAGAACAACAATTCATGCTTATTAATTGCTTGAAAGCCAAATACCACCGGATGAGAATAGGAATGATGAATCGATCAGAATCTTTTTATAGAAACTTAGACCCATATGTGGGACGCTTTTATTTCCAAAGCAATAATCAAATGAACATAATGTGGATATTCAAAGCCCGCTGTGATTTAATAGAATTAAATGGTTCCCGGCACTCCAGAAAGATTTACAAAAATTGCTCACTGTGCAACACAAACGAAACTGAAAACTTGCAACACTTTATTGGAAGATGTCCCATATTAAATAGCTTCAGACTGCAGTGGTTTAATAAGGTAACAATATCAGAAGATGAGATAATTTTAATACTAAATGGTGAAAACAATTTTAACTGCCTAGTGCAATATATTATCAATGCTTTGGCTTACCGCAAAATGTTAATTATAGAATATATTAATTAAACTATAAATAATGAAATCTTAATTTATTTTGCTTTTAACTCTTTTTTCCGGCTAACGACTATTGTCAAAGCTGTATATTCTTTAAAAATTATATAATGTTATTTTATTCAAAAACAACATTTTTTAAATAAAGAATTTCTACTACTACTACTACTACTAAAAGGATCTAATGTGATTAAGATTAAATTTTATTAAATTATTTATCTTTTTATTGTTATTATTTTTATTATTATTATTTTTATTATTATTATTATTATTATTATTATTATTGTTATTTTATATTAATTTAATTATTATTACAAATAAATAAAAAAAATTTAATTTGTCAACATTTCTATAGAAAACGAGTAAAAAGGTTAAAGTCGGGCATGCCGACTATACAATACCCTATACCAGTCTGGTGTATTGTTTGGATCCGAAATTCGAATGGTTTAAAATGGGGCTTGTGTCAAAATTTTCTATAATGTGAGTCAGCGCACCAAATTTCATTAAAATATCTTAATATTTGCGACCTGCAGTTTGTAACCAAGCCAATTTTGGGGGGACCCTTATATGGGCACTAGTTCTAAACATGGACCGATGTTCACCAAAATCAATAGGCTTCGTCCTTGGGCCAACATAGGTCTATGTACCAAATTTCATCAAAATATCTTAATATTTGCGACCTGCAGCGTATAAAAAATATAATTTTGGGGGGACCCTTATATGGGCACTAGTTCTAAACATGGACCGATGTTCACCAAAATCAATAGGCTTCGTCCTTGGGCCAACATAAGTCTGTGTACCAAATTTCGTCAAAATATCTTAATATTTACGACCTGCAGCGTATAAACAATATAATTTTGGTAGGACCCTTATATGGGCACTAGGTGTAAACATGGACTGATGTTCACCAAAATCAAACTTGTTCGTCCTTGGGCCAACATAGGTCTGTGTACCAAAATTGATCAAAATATCTTAATATTTGCGACCTGTAGAGTACGCACAAAATTGCATGGACAGACAGACGGACAGACGGACATCGTTAAATCGAAATAAAAAAAAATCTGAGTCGATCGGTATACTATAAGGTGGGTCTACGACCAATATTTTTTGGTGTTACAAACATCAGCACAAACTTATAATACCCTGACCACATAGTGGTGTAGGGTATAAAAAGTGATTTTATTCCTGGGATTAACATATTGCGGGTATTACAGTATCTAAGGTATGAAATGCTAGTTAGGTATGTTACATACCGTCGGAAAGGCTAATTTGTCTAGTTTCAGCATAGGTTTTATTTTTAAGGTTTTAGAAACACTTACACAGAAATAGAAAAAAATTCATAATAGTGCACATGCTAAACATTGAAAAACTCTCGTCTTGAGTTTGAAATTATTATTTTTTATACATATCCCACTAAGCGACCAAAACTACCTTAAAGGAAAAGACCTAAGCTTTCCTTTGAGCCAAAAAAAGTACGCATTTAAAAAAAAATTAAAAAAACTTTTAATTAAAAAAAAAATATTGAAAAAAATTTTTATAATTTTTTAAAAAAAATTTTTTTCCAAAGATTGCAGAAATGGCTATATAGTTTGGACAAATTTTGCTTACACCAATAGGTAATAAGTTACATGATTGAGAAAGAACACCTGTTTGGCCAAAATGTCAAATTTTGACCCCCTCTAACTCAGAAACTTTTTTACCGATCTTGTTGAATAACCTTGGTGCAAATTTCTTCCAAATCGCAAGACATCGATTTCAAAAGTTGGGTCACTTGATATGAAATCCCCCATATATATATTTTAAAAATTGTAAAATTAAAAAAATATTGAATTTAAACAAATTACAAATATTAAAAAAATAGCATAAAAAAAATTAAAAAAAAAAATAAAAACATTTTTGTCCCGCCGGGAATCGAACCAGCGACCCTCTTTTAGGAAATGTCAAATGATACCAAAATGACATACCAATCACGATCAATTTTACAGCAATTACTCATTAGAAGCAATATTTAAGTGATTTTTAGATGTTGTTCAGAAGTAATTCTAAAAAACTGTAAAAATATACTAATGGATACTTTGGAAGCAACGAAAGAAATGATTTTTTGAAGTTGTTCAGAATAACTTATACAAAAGCAATAAAAACACACTAAAGGATACTTGTGAAGTAGTGAAAGAAGTAGTTTCTAAAGCATTACTTCCAATTTTTTTGCTGGGTATTTCTTGTAAAATTGTATAATAGACTCCGAAAACCAAAACCCCTTTTAGAAGTACACTTACACCGTTTTATCGACTTTTTTCATACACTTTATAATAAATAAAAAAAAAAAATGAAATTACCATTTAGCGATAACATTCATGTTTTGCCTACCACCGCCAAACTCTTTGGGAGTTACACCGACCGATTACTTTAATTTGGCGTCGGAATAATCCATCCCCCCAAAATAAGGGTTGCACAGTGTTATTTTCAGAATTACGACATGTGGTTTGATGACAAGGTCATTCATTTTACGTGGACAATGGACGGTCCATTGAAAGCTCGATTGAGTCTAGCTGACTCAATTTTTTTATACAAAAAATAATGTGTACGACATCAATATACTCTATACTACAGAGTGGTGTAGGGTATAAATATAACAGATGATGTAATAAAAAATGCTTGTGTCAAATTAAATCAAACTCAGTTAGGCACTAGTGTGGTTCGTTTTCACTCCATGGATTTATAAGAAATCCTCTCAAATGTAGAAAATTGTCATCCCATGTGAAAATCGAAATATTTATATATGAACGTACATAATCATACATGGACTAGTATATGATCACGCATGGGCATACATGATCATATACGTCAATGTATAAATCAATGTATGACCATACATTATCTCATATATTTCCATATATCTTCGGATCCGAAATTTAAGGGTATATTGAGGTATATGACCATATATGCTCACATATGCTCACATATGATTCATGTATGCTCATGTATGATCATCTATGGTCATATACCTCCATATCCTCAAATTTCAGATCTGAAGATATATGGAAATATATGAGATAATGTATGGTCATACATTGAATTATGCATTGATGTATATGATCATGTATGCCTATGCCCGATAGAAATTTAAATTGTAAAAAATAACACAAAAAATTTAATTTTAATCCAAAAAATTTTTTTATTACAAAGATAAATGCATGATATTACCATTTGAAAATTATTTCGGGAATATTGCCAGCGAGGCCAAGTGCATTCACCAAGCGCATTCTGGATGTCCAATTTTGGGCCAATTTTTCGAGCATTGCTGGCCGTATATCACGAATAACATGAACAATGTTGGCCTCCAAGGCGTCAATTGTTACTGGTTTATCAACATAAACCAGTGACTTCACTTGCCCCCCAGGAAATAATCGAGACGTGTCCAATCGCACGACCTTGGAGGGCAAATGATAGGTCCATTTCTCCAAATCAACTTATCGCCAAATTTTGATTTCAATAGGTCGATGTTTGCGGTCGCCGTTGAAACTACATCTCGCCCGGATCAATATCACCCTTATTTTCAAACAAGAAATCATTCATCATATTGTGGTAATGATATTCATGACCGTAACGCGAGCTTTGGCTACAGTTTTGAAGAAATAAGGTCCAACGATGCCATCAACGTGTAAACCGCCCCAAACGGTGCATGTTTCTGGATGTAATGAAGTCAGGTCTGTTGCGGATTAGTTTCACTCCATATGGGGCACTTCTATTTATTAACAAACTCGTTAAACCAAAAATGCGCCTATTTCTGAACACAATTTTGCGGCTATAAGTTGCGCGAATTGATGACTAATTTTCAAAGTAAATCTGGATAATTTGGCAGCGTTGTTCAATCCTAAATCTATCCATTCATGATGTATAGTGATCATAAATGTCAAAAAATGAGCGCAGTATGACAGTTCGTTGGATAGTTAACCATTTCGTTAGTTCTATCGGGCTTCAAAAAACACCCTATATTAGCAAATTTTAGCATAAAAGCAAGAAAATTGCACTGAAACACATTCATCAAAACTTTTCATTAAAGCACCGTCAGTTGTTTTTTTTTTAACGCAAACTTTGGAGGCATGAAATAATAATTTAAATTCCGAAAATGAAAACAAAGTCTACACAATTTTCACATGAAACTCATTGTCGTGAAAAATTAGTTTTTTTATATGGAGTATAACAGTTTTTTCACGTGAAACTCAAACAACTTACGGTGCTTAAGTATGGAAAATTAAATATCATTAAGGGGTTATACCTGAGTAACAACTATAGTTGAGATTTCTTTGTATCCCAGCACCAACAATTGGAAGTCATACATTAAAAATCGCTTTTCTCGTTGCTGCCAAAATTTCTCCTAGAATATTTTTACAGTTTTTTTACAAGTTATTCTGAATTACATCTAAAAAATACTAAAAATGCTTCTAAAGTATTATTCCTCTTTAAGTGATTCTAAGAAGTGGCTTGGAAACAGTTTATTTCCAAACAGATGTTCGCGGGTTCGAACACTAGTGGAACCAATATTTGTTTAATTTTTTTCATTTTTATTTTAACATTTAAGTATTATAGACTTCTTTATATTTAATACTTTCACTTTTTCCCATGATTGGCAAACACTAACCGTAAAATACCGTTAACGATTCAAAACCCTTTCAACAAATTATTTTTAACCCTAAAATACCACTAATGAAATAACTTAAAATACCGTTAACCTTAAAATACCCTAACGAAATAAATTAAAATATCGATAACCTTAAAATTCCCTAACGATATAACTTAAAATACCATTAACCCTAACATACCCTAACGAAATAGAATTACGTTAAAGGAATTAAATATGCTAAAATCCCAAACGTATTTAACAAATTGTGAAAAATAATCCGTTGTAGGCATGTCCCTATCCGGATTTCATTCTTGCCTAAGGAAATCGTCAGGGGACGACGTTTTTAGAATTTCTGGAAATATTTGATAAGTTAAATTACAAACTCAATGAGAATTTCGTGTTAGGTTTTTTTTTCTTTAAAAAACATAAAAATTAAATAAAAATAATAATTTTGTAGGAGTTTGTTTTGATTAATTACAAACATGGTTGGCAAACACTAACCGTAAAATACCGTTAACGATTCAGAACTCTTTCAACGAACTATTTTTAGCCCTAAAATGCCACTAACGAAATAACTCAAAATACCGTTAACCTTAAAATACCCTCACGAAATAAATTAAAATATCGATAAGCTTAAAATACCCTAACGATATAAATTAAAATACCGTTAACCCTAAAATACCCTAATGAAATAGAATAGAAGATAAACAAAAAAATCTAAATTAGAATGTTTGTATTGTATGTCTGTTTGATCACTTCTGAGAGTAAATTATCATATAGAGACAATCTGACAATAAAATATAAACAATAATACAATTTAATGGAAAATCACTGATAAAGCCTGTCCGCAAAAAAAGCATAAACTGGATCTAGTCTGATTTGCAAATTATTAATGTGTCTATAACTTGGAAAAATGTTTATTCTTCTTCTTAACCTCAAACCTACTTAATTAAAATTAATAAAAATGCATATTAATTACAATATTAATTGCATTTGGTCTATATGACGCGTTTGAAAAACAACACTTTAAAAAAATAAAAAAAAAATTTTTAGAGGACAAAACTATTTTTATGAGTAAAAAAAGAATTTTAAAGCGAAAAATCTAAGAAATGCCATCATAATGCACAACAATTTAAAAAAAAAATTAAATTTGAAAAGTTATATTTAAAATGAAAATTAAAAAAATTGCGCAATAAGCAAATATGAGTAAAAAATGGCAACAAAACGGTTAAAGACAACTTGGTATTTCTGATGATCATATTGTAAGAAAAATTTCCATTAAGTTATGTATTTTTGCAGAACAAAAAAAAAAACAAAATCAAATTTTGAGCTTCCAAAATACAAAAAAATTAGTAATTTTTTAGCTAATCGCATTTCAAGATTTAGTAAAATTAAATTTGTAGAATTAGCAACCTAAAGTAGTAAAAAATTCTGTAATTTGTAAAATAAGAATACATAAGTAAATATAATATATAAATCCAATCAATAAGAAAGACCCAGTCTAGCAGATAAAACACACAGAAACAAATACATCCTAACATTAAACATATGCAGTACTAGTGTGTGTGTGTGTGCACGTCTACAAGTGATTTCCGGTAACCTGTAGCATTCATTTTATTTCTTCTATCTGACACCATATAAACGCATACATACATATCTACTCACATTTATTAATTCAGTTACAGATACACAAGTAAATACAATACAATTTCCTGTTGAGATGTTGTGGACAAAAGTTTGGCATTGTCATTGGTATTGTATGGTTGGGAATGTTTGCTTGTTGTTGTTGTTATATACACTGAGAGAATTACCATCATTTCAGTAATGAATTTCTTCTTATTTTCAATGAAAATTGTCACTGGAACTCGTCCATTGAAACTTTTCATATAATCTATGAAACAGGTTTCATTATAGTTAATGTTTATGAAAAGTTAATAATATTAATGAAACTCTTCATAAAATGAATAGACCACTCCTCCAATGAATTAATCATTTAGCCAATGACGAGCTTCATAAAATCGATGAAGCAATTTCATTTATTATTTACTTATTATAGTTGGTTGTTGTCGTTGCTAAGCTGTAGTGAATAAATAAAAAGTATTTAGCAAATGCAAAAAGCGTAATAAAATTGTAACATATTTTACGGATGTACAAAATATATCTAAAGAAAAAATTCATTAAATTAAAAAGTTTCATAAAATTTTATAATAAGCATAAATCAATTAATGAAATTCCTTATTAATGTTTCGAAAAAATAAATATGATTTATCATACAATTTCATAGTCCAAAGTTAATAATAAAAAATTAATTAAAAAAAAAATTATAAAAGATATTTCAGTATGGAAATTTTTTTGTTTGGACCAACACTCCGGGGATGCCCCCTATAAACGCAGTCCATTGTGTTGGTATTAGGAAAATAGGTTATGGGAAGGAGGAAAGAGGGAGTAGTGTTTGTGAATATTTGATTTGAATTTGTTTAATGTTTAATATAAAATTCTAATTAAATGAAAATTTAAATTTTTAAAAATAAATATTATTGAACAATTTCATATAGGTACATATATAAAGAATATTTTCATTAAATTTGTGAAGTTCAATGAATTTTTTTAACGAAATTATGAAATTTTATGAAAGAAAAGTTATGAAAAATTTCATGATATTAATTAAATATTATATACATAATGAAATTCTTCATTGATTCTGCGAAACAAAAATTCTATGAAATTATTTTCATGAAGGATAATTCTTTCAGTGTATGTGTTGGTGAAAAGCACTCTTTATAATTTGGTCACTAGTCTGTATGGGTGTATGTATATCAGTTGATATTGTAGTATTTTACGTTTATACTCTACAATTGCCACAGATATTGAATTCATTTTGTGCATTAGTTTGTTGTTTTTTTTTTTTTTAACTACAATTTGTGTAACTCTATACTGATTGGCTACTAATGAACAATTCATTGAAAAGATTGTTTTACCCTTCAAAAGATGGTATCTAAAATGAAATGCATGTAAGAACTATTTCTATAGTTACCATATAAATAAAATTAATTGTAGTTACGAACTAATGAGAAAATTAAAAAATAAGTAGGTATGTACTTTCATATACTAAACACTATGCTTTGCTTGGTTGCCTTTCTCCTTTCAATGCATTTGTTAGGACTTTAAGTTGGTTAAATTAAATTAAATTTTATGGATATTAGCTATTGTTTTATTATTTCACTGGACCTATTGATCGAGAATATTTAACTAAGAGCTGCTAACTTATCGAGGCTCACAATGGTTATAAATTTCAAATTAGTATGGAAATAAAAATAGTTATTCAAGAGCAGTGTTATTTTATTTACTTAGTAGTATTTATTTATTTTTTTTTTGTGAGCTACCCACTCTAAAAGGCACACTGTTGAACACATTGTTAATTAAATAAAGTTATTCAGGTCGACAATTTATTAATCTTCCAGTCTAGACAATAATTACCAAATATGTGGTTATGTAACTATAGTTACATAGTAAATAAATATATACATATCTGGTAATGGTAACTAGTTATTATTACATTTCTTATTACTTTTATTTGGCGATGTCGCGCAAAATAAAGAGATATGCTTTGTAATGAGGAGTCTTCCTCCGCTAGCTGGGGTAAGCTCACGTAGGGATCGTCACAGAAACTTATTTGATTCAGCGACAAGGTGCACACCCAAAAAAATAAGTTAGTACAAAAATTAGTAAAACGTCTTGTATATCACGTGTACTAGTTTCCAGGAATTGTTTTGGCTGAAATTCCGTTTCCAGAAAAATTTTATTTATTTTTTTTAGCACTAAATTTATTTTGAACTTATGTTTTACTAATTTATTTTGCTACCAAAATCCTGCTGTTAACCGCATTTATAGCGAGGACGACAACCAGATAGACAAGATGTAGATGTCAACGGAAATGATAACTAAAAAAAACAACTCTACACAATATCTATATTTAAATTTTCAGCAAATAAATTAACTAAAGTAAAATTTCTCTACAAATTTTTTGAGTTTTTTTCAGTCTACTAATATTCAGCAAAAATTTTAGCAAGGATCTTTTCCATTTGCAAACGACTAATTGTTAGTAAAACTATTGCTGAGATTACTATTTTTTGGGAAAAAATCAGCTCGCTGATTTTCAGCAAACATCTTCTGCTGAAATTACCAACTTTTTTGCAAGCACGCTCTTGGCTAAAAATTTGCTGAAACAGCAACATTTTTTGCTGAATTAACCGACTTTTTTTTTGAGTGTAGTTTAAAACGTTATAGAACTTAATTTGTTTACTTTTATCTACATTAGGATATTCAAACTACTCGGGTTTGGATTTGTTCGAGTAACCGAGTAACTCGATTTTGATGTTTTGAAATTACTCGATTAATCGTGTAAGGTTTTAAAATTACTCCAGTAAATCGACTAATCGTGTAAGATTTTAAATTACTCGAGTAACAATTTTATTTTATTATTTTTTCGTAAAAATTACCCATTTTTTGTTGGTTTGAAATTCTTAAAATAATACGTCAGTAGAAAAATCTGTCAAGCGGGTTTCAAATCGATTTGAAATCAAATCAAATTTTTAGTTTAAAAACTGATTTAAACAAAGATTTTAGTTATCTTCATTTAACACTATACTAAAAATCCTCAGTACTTTAACTACTTTTGTGTGTTAATTTTCAAAACTATTTATAACTAATTTTTAAGAACCCATTCGCTAAATTTTACAAAATTTATAGTTAAAATATAATATGTTCATGTTTTTGTTATTACCCAATAGATGGCGCCACCAGTTTATCCGAAGTTTTGAAGATGGCGCTATTTCTGTCCTTCCCGATTTTTTAAAATGGTTCATATCTCGAAAACTAAGAGAATTGACGAAAATGTCTCTATCCAAAAATTGACCATTGTGGGACTTTGGATCCTCGGGAATTTCTAATAAAAAATATTCACTTCATACAATGGGCCATATCTCGATAACTAAGCGAGATAGAGCAAAACGGATAAAATATATGCTCCTTTGGAGAGCCCTTATATGACTTTAGATGGTATGGACTAGGAGAGAGTCCCAGAGGGTTTGAACCAATTTTACGACTCAGTATAATTACAAATAAATCTGTAGTTTTAATAATTTCTTACTTCAATTTAGATTTGTTAAATTTAACAAAAGGATTTATTAGAATCAACAAATTTTATTTTAAGCCAAAAAACAGGAATACATTTTGTTAAAGTAACACATTTTTCTGTTCAGCCAACAGACTTATTATTTTGAGTGACGAGAGCAAAACAAACAATTTTATGATAACAAAAATTTTTCATAATATTTCAAAATTTTCTTGATAATTTTTTAATATTAACTTAAAAACTCATACAATTTATATTTATCATGCTTAAAATCTTCTTAAATCAAAAACTATTAAAAATATTTAATGTTGGTCAATAGCACGGACCATTTGTTATTGAAAAATGTTTTGATTGAGTGGTTTTTTTCTAATAAATAATGTTTGCTGATGACTACTAAATTTTAGGTATTGGACACAATTCTACACTTTTGGTAACAAATGTGTTAAATTTCTATGATAACTAGTAAAATCTTTTCTTAAATTTTGTAGTATTTATTTTTCAATAAGTCTGTGACTTTTCGAACTTCCCTCGTGGTTACATGAAATGCAACACTACTCCGGTTAATAGACTACTCTCAACTTTTGATCAAGTTCCATCATTAACTTTGCGTTTTACAGGTGTTTAAAGCATTCAACCCCGTGAGTTTTTGTAAAAATGGAAAAAAGTGTATTTCGAGTGCTCAAACCAAGGAAAGTATTTAGAAATACTGTAAAGACTCTGCACCGTCAACTTCTACACCGTACACTTTAAATAATAAGTCTGTTGGCTGAACAGAAAAATTTCTTACTTTAACAAAATTTATTCCGTTTTTTGGCTAAAAATAAAATTTGTTGTTTTTAAAACATTTTTTGTTAAATTTAACAAATCCAAATTTAAGTAAAAAATTTGTAAAACTACAGTTTTATCTGTAATTATACTGAGTCGGAGAATTTATCCAAATTTAGGGTCTCAGTCCATATCATGTGACGGTATATAAGGGCACTCCACAGGAGCAAACATATTGTCCGTTTTGCTCTATCTCGCTTAGTTTTCGAGATATGGGCCATTTTATGAAGTGGAAAATTTTTATTAAAAATTTCCGAGGGTCCCAGGCCCCGCCAAGGTCCATTTTCGCTGGGGAATTTTGCGTTTAGGGGTAGTCGAAATTTTCTTCAGTTTTGCTCTATCTCTCTTAGTTTTCGAGATATGGGCCATTTTAAAAAAATTCGGCATGGCTAATATTGCCACTTATCAAGAAGGACCCGAACAATAGGGAATCATTTATTTGACAAACAGTTTTTGTTGAGATAAATGCAATATTTTAAAATGTTATGATTTTGAAATTTGTATTTAAAATTTTTAAGAAAATTATCAAAAATTATGTGGGTAGAAAAGTGTAAAATTTGTCTTCAAAATGAAAAATTACACATTTTCGCCAGTTAAATAAAATAGTTAATTTTTTTCTTGATTTTCAATTAGGACAGGTATAATAAATAAACAAAAAATGCTAAAAAGAATTATTTGATTTGCTTTCGTAGTTAAAAATTTAAAGCAAAAGATCTGAACAATGTGAACCCTTTTACACTTTTGCTTATCAGTGTAAATATTCTATAATATAAGCAAAATAAAAAATAAAAACAAATTACGACTGTTTTAAGTTTTTTATATACGCGGTTTCTCACTTTGGTGGCTGATCCTGTTCCCAGGATGCCCATGGGGTCCATAGCTGAAATATAAGCTCGAATATACCTCAGCACCAACTGCTACAATTGGTTCAGTAGATATTAAATGGCAGATTTTTTTCAAACATCAAATCATATTGTGGTGTAGAATTACATAGCCGACTTCAATTTTTTTACTTATTTTTTAATTAATGTTATATGATTTTGAAAACAGCCAACAACTTTATATATTTGTTTCTATACTAGTACCATTTTGAGTGAACTTGAAGAACAATACATAAAAAACTACTATGTTCAATAAAAAGGGTTAAGTATTTACAAAAGAAGTAACTATACCAAAGTGAACTCAACAAATAATCAACGAACCGAACTCAAACCCAGAAAACAGAAAAACTGTACAACAACAAACTAATTAGTTAATGAAAGTGATTTTCTTTGTTCATGAAAAATTAATCCGGTTTTGTACTTATTAAAATGAGTCCTCCATGGATGTTTATTTCATCGTTCGCAATTTTCTTGTCTGTCTTTGTGTTAATTGAAAGGATGCTTTGTTTTGGACTGCGCTCTTGTTTGTAAGTGTTGGCTAATGTAACTTTTCTTCTGTTTTTGTCTCTCCGGTTAATTTATCCCACAGTACCAGTGTTGTCAGATATTCAGGATATTACCCACATTAGCATAGCAAATTGGGGATTTCAAATTTCGCTTTGGGGATATATTTTTTAGAGAAAGCATTTGGGAATTTTACTATCATTTTTGGGGATTTTAAATGTTTTCTTCAGTTTCTTTATAATTACTAATTTTTAACTGCAAAATTTATAAATTTGAAAAGATTATGGATATAAAAAAAAATACATTTTTGGATTCGTGAAACAATTTCCTTTAATTTTTTCCACACTTACATCTTACTATGTTCCCCCGTTTTTTATCCCCATGGGCCCACTTGGCTCCATCCCCTCCCAAAATTAATTTAGGTATTTTTTCTAATTCCAGAGGGGATCATATTTTTTTTATTTTTGACGGTAACTTGCCAGCACTCCCATGCCATTGGCAACAACAACAATTTTACTTATATACTTTTACCTCTAGTTGCCACATTTTTTATCAGATTTTCATAAGTAATACCTTTCTGGAAAGGTTGTAATGTTATATTGTTTACAACTTTATTAGTTGTTTCAAAAAGCCACCTCAAGATGGCGCTAATCTAGATTTATTAGAAAATTGCAAAAAATTTAAATTTGGGAGCCTCGAAAATGATTTTTTTGATATGTCGTAGTGGAACTTTTTTTTCCCATGCTAAAAGCTTTCGAAAAATCGAGTACGCAATATCAAAAAATTTTTGTCAATACAATTTGACCCGCCCTAATATATATATATCTATACTAATTTAATAAAGGGGTAATGTGTGTATATTTGAAAAATGGGAAAATGTGTAACTCTTAACGGCCTGCCCAAACCGCTGGAGCTACGAAGTTGAAATTTGCTATGAAGGTTCCTCCTCTGTGGTAGACAACCACTAAGAAGGGTTCCAAAAAAAGTACATTTCTGCAAAAAAAAGTACCCTTTTCAAGAAAAATGTACCTTGTACAAAAAAAGTACTTTGTCCACAAAAAAGTACCTTTTTCCAAAAAACTACCATTTAAAAACAAGTACCATTTAAAAAAAATACCATATAAAAAAAAATAACTTTAAAAAAAAAATACCATTTAAAAAAATAGATTTTGAAAATAGTACTTTTTTCCTCCCCCACAGATACCGCCACTAAGACAAGATTTCTGGATCTTCGGCGTAGACGTCCACTAAATGAATTTTTGAAAATTCGTACTGGAACGGGCAAAAAGAGGAAAAACCTCCCCCTAGACGGCTTCACAAATTCCCTTTTGCTGGAAACCGGAAAATTAAAATATTTCTTACCTTCAGTATGGGCTAACTTATCTGGGGAGTAATTTTTGGGATTTTCGGCAGGGACGTTGTAAAAATGGGGGCTCAACATTGGAAAATGACCCCCTTAACGGCCTGCCTAAACCGCTGGAGGTAGGAAGTTGAAATTTGGTGTAAAGGTTCCTCCTCTGTCGTAGACATCCACTAAGACTGGATTTTTGGTAATCCCTACAGCAAGGACCAAAAGGCGAATGTCTCGCCCAAACTGCTGGAACTAAGTAGCTTAACTTATCTGCAAGGTATTTTTTTGGGACTTTGGACAGGAGCGTGGTAATGGGAAAATTGACCCCCTCAACGCCTGCCTCTTTGGCTAGAAACCTAAAATCTAAAGAACGCGTGTATTTGAAACACTAAAATTTAGAAACGAAATGGGAAACGAGTGGAACTGAAACACTACACAGTAGTAACGGAATGGAAATGAACGGAGACCGAGTGGAAGTGAAACAATAGACAATGGAATAGGGAACTAAATGGAATGGAATATGGAACAAAATGGAATGGGGAGCGAGATGGCATGGAATTGGGAACCAGTGCAATTAAAACACTACAGTTAAAAAAGGAATGGAACGGAGCAAGTGAAAAGAAATAAAATGGAAAGAGGAACGACTGATAT